>CM076685.1:11707008-12307008 GCA_038501925.1 Xenopus petersii
TATTATACTAATCATTTCCACTCCATGGCCCACCTAGAGGCAGATTAGACAGACTAATAATGCTATTTAGATATTTAGCATGCTCTTATACTGGTTTTGCCTTTACTTTTTGTTTACTCCAGCCCAGCAGGTGCCAGTAATACAGAGCCAGGTACGGTCATGATATGAGTCTGATATGTAATGATATAGCCTCATAAACCATGAAGGACTGTTGCATCCTTGAATTTGTACAGCAGCCTGTTGGCACAAATTCACTTTTAAGCTTTATTTTTTTTTTAAGCTGCGACTTTATAGTAGAATAGACTTCACGCTCTACAGTAAGTCACCTTGAGTTCCATTGGGATCATAGACAGTGTGCACTGCATGAGTTGCAGCACAGTATCAAAGAAAGAAAAACATTGACTGCAGTGTAGCAAATTGGCTAAAGTACTAGCTTAGTAACTGGACCGATGTACCCTATTTATCCTATAATTAGCCTATGTTTTTATGACCAGGGGCAGCATAATGAATGAAAACCTAAGACCCAGACATATATTTTTAGGAGTCAGACATTTATTTTTAAGAGCCAGTGGGGCGGAGCCTTTATGCATATACATACAGTATATATAAATAAAACCCAGTCCAGAGAGGAGTCAGGAGGAGCTCATTTAGCGGCTGTGGGTACCTGGCTCTCTGAACGTGATTGTGACTATTTGCTGTGCAACATTAATCTGCCCATTAACTGTGGAATGTTCAGTAGCTGTTTCCAGTCTCCCACATTGTGTGCAGAATTGTCCTTTTATATTCCTCTAGGCACGGGCACATTCCGCATTGCACCAGCCCATGTTTATCCAGACATAATTGAAGCAGTTCTGGAATGGAGTGAATGCTTTATTATTATTCTTGGGAAATATTTCATAGGAATCAATGGAACATTCTCTCTCTATAAATATAGTCACTAACAAGTGCCTTTGGTCATTGCCGCTCTGTCGCTTTCTTTCTCTGTCTGACGAATAGTGGCATGTTGTCTGAATGCTTGAATATGTGAATAAATATCTTTTATTGTGTGAAATGTCATTTCTTTGGGGCAGGGAATCCTTCCCAATAATTCCCAATAAACAGTCAATATTCACATTGTTACCCAGCTTGGCACTCCTTGTTCTCCTTAAAGCTTTGCCCGGTTCTCAGCTCTTTCAGTATTTATAAAACAGGAAGTAAGCACTGATATTGATAAAAATCTTCCATTTATTCTCTTGTCTTCTTAAGGAATCATGAGGCTGAAAGAAGCGCTGCAGAGTCCCTTCCCAGTCGAGGATTACTTGGATTTATTTGACTCGACTGCACAAGAGATCCAGGCTCTGTACAACGCAGCCAAGGATACAGAAGATACGGTTACCGTCCCTCTGGTTATAGGTAAGTAAACCAGTCTACCAACTCAGCCGAAAATCCATACAGATTATCTCTTATTGGGGGAGCTAAAGGTCCCTTTATATGGTATATGGGGCTACCAGAAAGTAAAGTCTTTTGCCGGTTTCCGCTAGGAGAAGCCAGTGCGTCAACAATGTGGGACAACAACTCTTGGATGTATGTCTATGATAACACAACCAACACAGAGCCTCCACACCTGACCCAGGACTTCATCCGCACCTTTCAGCCTAATGCCAAATTTATTGTCATGCTCCGGGATCCTGTGGAGAGGTAAGGGGATAATAAGGGGGGCTAGCATTTCAGCAACAAGTGATGCTTAAGGTCTCAAAGCCATTTTCTGTCTGGGAATGGGCGTGAGGGGTAAGGTATCTTTGAATTCTTCTGGATCAAAATATTAATTAGTTGGATATTGCACGCCCTGGCTAAATTATAGTCCCTCCCTTGCCAGTTATTAGTGTGGTTCTTGAGCTCTACAAAGGTCCAGGGACCAAGCTAGTGGCTGGTAAGAGAAGCAGGACTGAGGGCATAATCTTTATAGGTGATGATGGGTGATATGGGTAGACTAGCTTTTCTTAGACAACTATGATACGATGAAATCTGAGAAGAGTTTGTTAACACAACCTAGTTCTTATGAACTACTGTCAGCCGGTCAACATAGAATGTGACTGTTGGTGACATGTAGGCCCCGTGGAGACATGAACAGCACTAGTTGGCAAGCCGCTATAATGTGCCAGTAGCCAGAAGTGTTTGTATGTATATATATATATATATATATATATATATATATATATATATATATATATATATATATATAGTAGTAACAAACCGCACTCCAAGGAATTTCTTGTGGAAAAAATCAAAAAACTTTTATTTCAACGTTTCGGCTCCTCTACTGGCGCCGACTTCCTGAAGACGGCGCCAGTAGAGGAGCCGAAACGTTGAAATAAAAGTTTTTTGATTTTTTCCACAAGAAATTCCTTGGAGTGCGGTTTGTTACTACTATACATGAATGCAATTTTTGTTTAACCAGCACCCAGGTTGTTGCAGCTATTGGTTATGAGTGCACCCAATTCAGACTAATATATATATATATATATATATATATATAATTCAGGGATGGAATTCCAGAGGTAAGGAGCAGCAAGATAGAAGGGTTTGAGAGGAGAGGTGGCAGTGGATGTGGATGGTGTGAAGAGGAGCGGAGAAGATGACCAAGAACATACAGTGAGACAAGAGAAGAAATGTAGTGAGGAGCAGAGGAGTGAATGGCTTTAAATGTTAATAGAAGGAGTTTATATTCTATCCTTTGCTTTACAGGCAGCCATGCTAAGGATTTTAGATGGGGTTGAGCAGGTTCCCTTTTAAGAAAATGCAGAATGATCCTGGTAGCAGAATTAAAGATTGATTGGAGGGGAGAGGGATTGGAGTTAGTAAGACCGGTTAGTAGGAGATTGCAGTAGTCTAAACGGGATAAGATAAGGGCATGGATTAGTGTTTAGGCTGTTGTTTGTGAAAGAAACTGCCGTATCTTGGCTATATTGTGGAGGAAGAAGCAACTGGTTTTGGAAGTATTCATTTCAGGAAGACTCCCTCACACTGGCTGTTACTACAAAGCATCATTCTATTGCTGCATGTCACCATTCTGGTTGGCACAAGAACTTACTGTTCCCAGAATGACTCTGGAGATGTCACCTGCTGCATTCTCCAGTGAGTTTTATCTTGAGAGAGGTGAGCCTTGCAGGGTACTACTGTAGAAATTTTAGGGATTTTTAAAATTATAGGACAATCTCCTTTTTAGTCCTTTCCCTCAGTAATTTGCTATGTAGTGTTCTATAATAAAATTTCTATTAGAGACATATTATATCGCCCATTGATTTTTTTGTGAACCTGAAGCAAAGAATACAAAGTCCCTGAAGGAACTGGTGAGCATCTATCGTGACAAATAAGTGTCGGCCCTACTCACATTGTATAATATTGTATTTCTCCCAGACTGTACTCTGACTACTTATATTTCGCCATCGCCAACAAGTCGGTGGAGGAGTTCCATGACAAGGTGAATGAGTCTCTGCAGATGTTCAACAGCTGCCTGCAAACTTTTACTCTGCGTTCCTGTGTCTACAACACAACGTTAAACAACCTCCTGACAGTAAGTATAATAAACAGGGAATGGGAACTAGCATACAAACATTCTGCACTTCCCACAGTCACACATGATGCGTTTCGGGGAGATTAGTCGCTTGGCAACAAATGTCCTCTTCTTCGGGGCGACTAATCTCCCCAAACTGCCTCCCCTGCCTTCCCGCCGGCTAGAATGAAAATTGGGGATGCAGCGAATCCAGGATTCGCCTTTTTCAGCAGTATTCAGATTCGGCCGAATCCTTGTGCCTGGCCGAACAGAATCCTAATTTGCATATGTAAATTAGGGGTGTGGAGGGAAATCACATGACTTTTTGTAACAAAACAAGGAAGTAAAAAATGTTTTCCCTTCCCACCCCTTAATTTACATATGCAAATTCGGATTTGGTTCGGTATTCGGCCAAATCTTTCACGAAGGATTCAAGGGTTAGGCCGAATCCAAAATAGTAGATTCGGTGTATCCCTAATGAATATCTCCGGCGGGATGGCACTCGACTCACTTCGTTTTCCGAAGTCGTCCAAAGTGAGGCAACTTCGGCGACTTCAGAAAACAAATCACTCTGAGCGCCATCCCGCCAGTGATTTTTATTCTAGCCAGCGGGAAGGCAGTTCAGGGAGATTAGTCGCCCTGAAGAAGAGGAGATTTGTCGCCGGGTGACTAATCTCCCCGAATGGCTTTTAGTATGATGCTGTGATCTGTATATCTCTAATCAGGTGAAACTCACAAGCTGTGCTGTAGCTAAGGGTCCTTACATGTGCGTTTTAGCCTGCATTCCCCTATATCAATTTGCGTTCCGCCTGTACTCAGTGCTTGTATGCAACTCACATGTACCTGTGGTCCAGAAGAATGGGCTGCACTTCTTCCTACTTTCTCTTGTGGTGTAATTTACAAAAGATTTACTAGGGGAACACAGGTATGAATGTGAGAGTGACAGAGCCTTAAGGTGGCCATACATGGGCCGATAAAAGCTGCCGACAGACCGTGTCGGCAGCTTATTGGCCCGTTTATGGGGGCCCCCGACGGGCTTCCCCGATCGAGATCTGGCCGAAAGTCGGCCAGATCTCGATCGGATGGGGTTAAAAATCCCGTTGGATCGCGGCCGCATCTGTTCGTTGATGCGGTCCCACGATCCGACCGCCCGTTTGTGAAAGCTAGGAACCAATCGTTGGGCCCAAGGGCCCACGATCGGATCTGCCCGATATTGCCCACCTCAAGGTGGGCATATCGGAGGGAGATCCGCTCGTTTGGCGACATCGCCAAACGAGCGGATCTATCCATGTATGGCCACCTTTACAAAAGAACTGTGAGAAAGCACTAAAAAGTGCTATTATGGCTCCTTCACACTGGATTCAACTTTTTTATTCTGGCCTAATCCTTGAAATAATGTGTCTTTTCGTCACACAAACAGGAAAGCTGTGATTCTTGTGCACACAGTTTTTTTTAAAGGAATTGTTCAGTGTAAAAATAAAAACTGGGTAAATAGATAGGCTGTGAAAAATAAAAAAATGTTTCTAATATAGTTAATTAGCCAACAATGTAATGTATAAAGGCTGGAGTGACTGGATGTGTAACATAATAGCCAGAACACTACTTCCTGCTCTTCAGCTCTCTTGGTTTCCACTGATTGGTTACCAGGCAGTCACCAATCACTGACTTGAGGGGGGCCACATGGGTCATAACTGTTGCTTTTGAATCTGAGCTGAATGCTGAGGATCGATTGCAAACTCACTGAACAGTTATTTCCTATGTGTTCTCCCTTATAGTCACTCACTAACTCAGAGTTAGAGAGATTAAAAGCAGGAAGTAGTGTTCTGGCTATTATGTTACACATCCAGTCACTCCAGCTTTTATAGTTTACATTTTTGGCTAACTATATTAGAAACATTATGTTTTGCACAGCCTAATTTATCCTATTTACCCAGTTTTTATTTTTACACTGAACTGTTCCTTTAACCCTTCTTTGCCCTAATTTACATATAAATATTTGCATATGCAAATTAGGGTTACAATTGGTATGAAAATCCTTTATGAAAGAGCAAGGATTTGGCCAAATCCCAAAATAGGGGTTTTGGTGCAGAAAGTCAGATGCTTGGAACAGACTTAACTGTACATAAACCACAGAACACTGGGCTCTCTTTGAAACCCAATTATTGAAGTCTACAATACTTCAAGTGAAACTTGAACTTCAAAACTAAAGCCCATCATGTCCATAAAGTGGTCTTTGTAGGGGACTCAGGCATCCACTAATAAAAGGAGTCTTTGTCAATGGCACAGCAGAAAGTGATAAAATCAATGTTATACAGGAATGGGACCTGTTATCCAGAATGCTCGGGACCTGGGGTTTTCTGGAAAACAGATCTTTCTGTAATTTGGATCTTCATACCTTAAGTCTACTAGAAAATCATGTAAACATTAAATAAACCCAAATAGGCTGGTTTTGCTTCCAATAAGGATTAATTATTTATTTGTTTGGATCAAGTACAAGCTACTGTTTTATTATTACAGAGAAAAAGGAAATATTGGCTTATTTGATTATAATGGAGTCTATGGGAGACAGACTTTCTGTAATTCTAAGCTTTCTGGATAAGGGGTTTCCGGATAACGGATCCCATACCTGCATTTCACTCAGTTTGCTGTTCTGGCATCCAACTCGTACAGCTAATGAACATAATCAAATAGCTGATAAAAACATATAAGCAGACAATAACTTACATGTCTTCCTTTTGTCAAGATAGGCCATGAATTTCCAGGCAATTTCCATGTGATATAAATAAGTGGGAGCCCACAGGGAAACTCAGCTGTGATTATCCAGCCAAAACGCTGGCTTTGGGCCTCTCCCAGAGCATAATAGAGCAACCAACAAAAACATGAAATCATGAAAGAGAAAAACATTTGCCCAGAACAAAATAGAAATAGAAGCTAATGATGGATTGTAGTTTCTATTTATATTTTTGCACGTTCTTTCTACAAACCTCAGACAAGGCAAAACTGGAGGGCGAGTTTGCTTCTGGGAAATGCAATGTTATCACTATGTGGGTTCAATGAATAAATCACCTATTCCTCGGTTGTTTTTTCAGGTGCGACTACAAGTGGGGCTCTATGTGGTTTTCTTGTGGGACTGGCTGTCACTCTACAAGATGGAAGAGTTTCTCATTCTGAGACTGGAAGATTACTCTGTAAGGGTCTTGCAAAGCATGAGGAGGGTCTTCAGCTTCCTGGAGCTGGGTATGTGCAGACTGCGCTGTGTGTCTGGGGGGCACGTGTGTGAGTTATTGATGAGAGAAACAAGGGGGCATAGAGTAAATTCACTAGGACAACGCCAATTCCCTAAAGTGCGAAGTTGCGTCCAGGGTGCCGAACGCTGGTGAACTTTCGTTAGCGTTACTTCTGCAACCAAATCGAAGATTTGCTAGCGTTGCCTAATTTGCATAAGGCGGGAAATGATAAAGTTGAATGGACGTATATGTTGCAGCAAATACATTACATTACACAAGTCCAGGGAATAGAGTCCTCCAGCAGGTTGGGTACCCTCGGGTTACCCGCAAAAAAAAGCAGGCACCCTGCGGAAACGAGGGGAGGATTTTCAGGTGCAGGTATACCCGCGGGTCTCATCTAAATTTCTTATCTTATGTAATATAGTCTATATTTTACTCCTTTTAAAGTTTTACAAAACGTGTTTCTGTCCCGCCCACTTTTGATGACCACTTCCGGGTTGCAGCACCATCACTTCCTGTTTGATGGTGGTCGGCGGGTTGGGTTGCGGATAAGGCAGTGCAGGTCCGGGTTGGGTAGCGGATCAAAGTGTGAAAATATGCGCGTTACGGGTCGGGTCCGGGTCTTAGAAATTGGTTCCGCGCAGGACTCTACCAGGGAATATAATATAATGCCCTACACATGAGCCCAGTGTATAGTTCAGTGATCCCCAACCAGTAGCTCATGAGCAACATGTTGCTCTCCAACCCCTTGGATGTTGCTCTCGGGGTCCTCAAAGCAGATGCTTATTTTTGAATTCCAGGCTTGGAAGCAAGTTTTAATTGAATAAAAATGAAGTATAGTGCCAGGTAGAGTCTCCTGTAGGCTGCCAGTCCACATAGAAGCTACCAAATAGCCAATCACAGCCCTTATTTGGTATCCCAAGGGACTTTTTCATGTTTGTGTTGCTCCCCAACTCTTTTTATAATTGAATGTGGTTTACAGGTAAAAAAGTTGGGGACCCCTGGTATAGTTTAGGTTCCATATGTTAGAAAATGGAGGGGATGAAACCCAGTTACCCAAAAACATTTTTACGGACCTGTGCAGGCTATCAATCTGAAAAAAGGAAAAGACGCCAGCGTTTTTTGGGACTTAGAAAAATTTTGCACTAAAAATTGAGGAAATCCTATGCACTCCATTGCACTTGGCCTGGTCTGAGCTGGCGAAGGCAAGTCTGGTGAATGAGGTAACATTCAGTAAAATCTGAATCTTAGTGAATTTGCGGAGTACGAAGCAACACTAGTGTCTGTCTCCTTCGCTAGCGAAGTGACGCCTGCGCCCGTTAGGAAATCTGCAAAGTTCCAAAATGACGTCAAGCTGGTGAATTTTTGCTAGCGTCAGTCACTTTGCCCTTTAGGGAATCTGCCCCAAAGTCTTCATTCGGTTATGTGGCTGCCATAAAGCACATGGACAGCAAGTTGGGGGTTAATAATCACTTGGAGGCCACTGTGCATGTTCAGCACTTTTCCCCTCTGTCATTTTGTGGCTGTGGGAAGAATTCACATCTGTTTTTTTCTGAATTTCTTATTGGGGAAGCAGTGTGGGGACCACCCCCTGGGCTGCCGACAGAACTGTTGTGCCAAACCAGTGAAAAAGCTGCCTAAGAAGCTTCATTTTGAAACTCCAAGTACTGGCTCGCTAAAATGGACTTCACGCTGAGTCTGTATTAATGATGATTGTGTTTAGATTCACACTTTGTGCTTCCAGTTGTCCTGAGTGCAATTGCATCTATTCTGCATCTTCACAGTTTACATAGTTTTTACCTGGATGTGTGAGTTGCAGGTTCTGATTATAGACTGAAAGAGACATCGCATTCTAGTGCTAACGCTGTGCGTCCTGCATCCATGTGATCAGCAAATGAGAGCTGCCCATAAAGGAACAATTCCTCTGGTTGCATGAAATCGTACGTTCAAGGACAAGGTTTTTTATGCTAATAAAGGGCAAATTTGCCCCATGTTCATAAATGAGCTGAATTATGTTTCAGTCCTTTGAAAGTAAATTATATAAACGTCTGCTTTATACTGGCAAGATTATGTCACCCCCCTCACAGCATATAACAGATAAGTACTACTATAGTTTATATAAACAAGCTGCTGTGTAGCCATGGGGACAGCCATTCAAGCACAGGATACACAGTAGATAACAGATAAGTACTACTATAGTTTATATAAACAAGCTGCCGTGTAGCCATGGGGAAAGCCATTCAAGCACAGGATACACAGTAGATAACAGATAAGTACTACTATAGTTTATATAAACAAGCTGCTGTGTAGCCATGGGGGCAGTCATTCAAGCACAGGATACACAGTAGATAACAGATAAGTACTACTATCGTTTATATAAACAAGCTGCTGTGTAGCCATGGGGGCAGCCATTCAAGCACAGGATACACAGTAGATAACAGATAAGTACTACTATAGTTTATATAAACAAGCTGCTGTGTAGCCATGGGGAAAGCCATTCAAGCACAGGATACACAGTAGATAACAGATAAGTACTACTATAGTTTATATAAACAAGCTGCTGTGTAGTCATGGGGGCAGCCATTCAAGCACTTATCTATTATCTATCAGTCTGCATTTGCCACTGACCTTCAGGGGCACAGGGGGTACAAGTGTACCGGGCCTGGTCATGAAGAGGGGCCTGGCAGTGTTGAACTTTTTGAAAGAGCTGGGCCCCCCTTGACAGCGCTGAAGTTGCGCCATCTCCTTCCGAAGTCACGAACAGCCGAAATTCGGAAGTGCCAAAAAATATTTTTTTGGGGCCCCAATTTTTTTTAACTTGTAAGGGGTCCCCTGGCACCAATGTTTTTTTTTTAACTTATGGGGGGCCCTGGTCCCCAAGAGCTTTTTAGAACTTGTGTGTATGGGGGTTTACCTTTTTAGCGCTGATGTCTGTGATGTGGAGTGGGCGGGATCTGGGGCTGGGGTGTGCGGGACCCAGGGGGCCCCAAAAATTTTGTTGTACGGGGCCCTGTGATTTCTAACGGCGGACCTGCTGACTGTACACTAACTCTGGATACCATTTTATTTGCAGGGCCTTTGAGTGTTGAGCAGGAGGCAACAATATCACAAAGCCCAGCGTCTAACAGCCGTCGCCCTGAAGACTGCAGCCTTGGACCCATGAACCCTCAAACCCAACAGCTTCTTAGGGATTTTTACCGTCCCTTCAACCAAAGACTTTCCCACTTACTGAGGGATGATGCCTTTCTATGGGAGCCACAATCAGCCCTCTAACCAATATCAGTTTTGCATGATAAAATGCACTGAATGAGAGTGCTGACATCTAGTGGGCAAGCACTGTAAAAGCTGAGAACCAACATTAACAAAGAACTATGGCGAAAATGGCGAAAATTTGAATTTATTATAAGCTTCCTCATACTGAGATAAGAAACTTTCTAAATACAATAATTTAAAAATTCTGCATTGTTTCTGAAATAAACAAGTTTATCTTCACTATTCCTCGTTCAGCATCTGATTCTCTCATTCTGTCTTCATGCAGCAGTTGGGTGTCAGATGAATGATCCAATATATCTTATAGGGGAGGTTTCCTTTCCTAGCAGATGTATCAGAGCTCACTCAAACAATTGATTCCAGTACAAACACAATCTAACAAAATAACTGCCTTTTGTACAAATTCTGCATGTAGAGAGACATGATGTCTGGTGAGTTTAATAGAGTGAGCTCTAATACATCTTCTATGCAAAAGGAGCCCCCCCTATAAGATATATTGGGTCTGACTGTCAATGAATATCTGACACCCAAATGAAGACACAGTGAGGAGGGATAGTGAAGATAAACTTGATTATTTCAGAAACAGTACAGAATTTTTAATTGATCGTATTTAGAAAGTTTCTTATTTCAGTATGCTGAAGCTTATGTTACATTTTCATTTTCCTGTTAGTTCCCCTTTAAGGAGTGATTTAGAGTCGCACAGCAGCCAAAATATATTTATTGTCACCTGCTGATCTAATTGGGAGACAGAAGCCAAAGGGGTAATTAACAACAGTAGTGCAGAACAGAGCAGCAAGCCAAGGAAGGGTTTCTGGCCTGGAAATTGCTGTATTGCAGTGCCCAGGGAAATAAATATTCTGCAGCCTCAGATAGTGATATGTAAAGTGAAGGCATTTCTCTGGACAGGAGGAAGAACTACTTTGCAGCAGAAATGTCAGAGTTGCATGGAATTGCCTGTCAGGAGAGAAGGTGGGGACTAGAAAGTTGGGATAGTTCAACCAATCATGGGGCACATTTAGGGTAATAGTAAGGATATGAACACACAGCTGACTGTTTCACGGGCATGCTTGTCACACCCACTGTTTTCTTCTGCCATAAAACTGTCCATCTCCGCGCTGCTCCCTTAAAGGAGAAACAAACCCGTAGCATAAAAAAACCCTACCCTTTGTAGATCCTCCTCCCCCCCAGCCTAGGTGGTACCCGGGACAAATGCCCCTAACTTTTTACTTATCCCTTGGTGCAGATTCTGTCCCCCGCAGTTCAAGGCAACCATCTTCTTTTCTTCGTTAAACTTCGGAAGCAGACCTTTGTTTTCGGCGCATGCGCAGTTGGAGTAATTTTCTGGTCCCCAACAAATTTTCGTGACTTTCAGCGTATGCGCAGTTGGAGTAATTTTCTGGTCCCCAACAAATTTTCATGACTTTCAGCGTATGCGCAGTTGGAGTAATTTTCCAGTCCTGAAGAAATTTTTCGTGACTTTCTGTGCATGTGCAGTTGGAGTCATTTTCTTGTCCCGAACGACGAGTGCATGTGCCGAAAGTCACGAACATTTGTTCGAGAACGGAAAATTACTCCAACTGCGCATAAGCCTGAAACTATGTCTGATTCCGAAGAAAAGAAGATGGCTGCCGTGAACTGCGGGGGACAGAATCTGCACCGGGTAAGTAAAAAGTTCGGGACATTTGCCCCGGGTACCAGCTATGCTGGGGGGAAGAAGGGAGGGGGGTAAACAAAGAGTAGGGGTTTTTTATGTTAGGGGTTTGTTTTTCCTTTAACAGCTCCACTACATTAACTACACCACAGTGGAACCAGGACCTGCCCACCAATCATCTTTCCTGGAATTGAGCCCACAGTATTGACTGCAGATATGGAAGTGACCTTGCCCTGGCTGATTAGTGGCTCGTCATTCAAATTTATCAGACTTATCAAAGAGTAAGATGAAAAATTATTTTCATTGTCTTTTTCCTCCAGATCAATATTTTTTTTGTAGCTATTTATCAATGTTTCATGAACCTTACCAGCGTTTCCTCAGCGAATGAATTAGCTCAGTTTTGTTGAGCGTCATTTAAATGAATGGACACATCAGAGTGTGTGTGAATGGAAATCTTTCTATCATTCCACTTACTGCCTTTTACCATTAACGTCTATGGGAACCTTGTGCAATTTGAGGGGGAAAAAAATGAACCTCCTTCACCCATGAGGCAAACGCATAAATATTTGCCCCTGACTTGGGTATTTTTTTTCCATTGGATATTTCCAAGTTTTGTTGCAACTTGGAAGTAAAATGGATTTAATTGGGATTTTTACAATTTAATTTAAAGGGCATGTAAAGTCTAAAATAGAATAAGGCTAGAAATGCTGTATTTTGTATACTAAATATAAACATGAACTTACTGCACCACAAGCCTAATCAAACAAATGATTTATGCTTTCAAAGTTGGCTACAGGTGCTCACCATCTTTGTTATACATCTTTGTAAGACTAAGACTGTGCACATGCTCAGTGTGGTCTGGGCTCAAAGCTGCTTGAGTTCTGCATGGCTGGGAAGTAAGGCAGGGGCTCCCCCTGCTGTTCATAAGTATGATTGTTTCCCTGCAGAGCAGTTAGGGACCGTCTGACAATTCCTATCCACAGCAGTAAATGAAGGGAGAATTTCACTGCATACAGTCAGGTTTCTTATAAAAACAATGCACATTTTTTAATTAAAGTATATTGGAGATAGGTTTCTTTTTCATTAAAGAAACTAAAAATGGGATTTTATTTTTTTGCCTTTACGTGCCCTTTAACAACATACGTAAAGGAAAACTAAATCTTATTAAAGAAGTAGCTAGAAATGTTGTACATTATGTTTTGGGCTTCTGTACCAGCCCAAGGCAACCACAGCCCTTTAGCAGTAAAGATCTGTGTCTCCAAAGATGCCCCAGTAGCTCCCAATCTTCTTTTCTGCTGATTCACTGCACATGCTCTGTGCTGCTGTCACTTACTGAGCTTAGGGAGCCACTCACAATACACAGTACACATAGAATAGAAATGTCACAATATAAGGCTGATTAGTAATTAATTCAGATATGCATTATAAGTAAGCTCCAAAACCAATACATTCTGCACCAGAATTGATTAAGAATCATCCCTACAGCATCAGCTTCTATGACAGATGAACCACAGTTTCTGCTTGATGATTTCCAACATCCCCTAAGCTTAGCTTCTCAACAACAGCTCAGACCACACTGAGCATGTGCAGTGCCACTGACACTCAGAAGGTGGTTTAGCAAGATCCAAAATGGGAAGCTGCTGTGGACAGATTTGAAGGTCTGGATCATCACTATTGTTGGGCGATTGAACCTCTGGGCTGGTATAGTAAAGTTCAATACAGATATGGGACCTGTTATCCAGAATGCCTGGGACCTGGAGTTTTCTGGATAATGGATCAAGCTACTGTTTTACTTTTACAGAGAAAATGGAAATCGTTTTTAAAAAATTGGATTATTTGGATAAAAGCGAGTCTATACGCCTTTCTGTAATTCGGACATTTCTGGGTAACAGATCCCATACCTATATAGAAAATACAGGGTTACTAGCCATAATCAGGCTTTAGCCCTCCTTTAACACATTCACATTCCAGTTAAAAGCAATATGTGCAGTGCAAATGTACTACCCACACCTAAACAAAAATACCAAATCTTCTGTGCCTGGGCATTTTGTTATTACAGAAGGAAGTAGGGATAGGGCAAAATACAGAGAAATACTGCAAGGAAACCTGTTTCATTAACTCTTGGTTAGTTAAGGAACAAAAAGGTAAATGGCATTATAAGGAGGCTGGATGGAGTCACATGAAGAACATTAGCTTCCCCTACACCTCCCACAAGACCAGTGATCCCCAACCAGTGACTCCTAAGCAACATGTTTCTCACCAACCCCTTGGGTGTTGCCCCATTGGTCTAAAAGCAGGTGCTTATTTTTTAATTCCTGATTAGAAGGAAAGCTTTAGTTGCATAAAAACCACGTGTACTCCCAAACAGAACCTCCTGTAGGCTGCCAGTCCACATAGGGCCTAACAAATAGCCAATCACAGCCCTTATTTGGCTCCTCCAGGAACTTTATCAAATGCTTGTGTTGCTCTCCAACTTTTTTTTAACATTTGAATGTGGCTCACAGGTAAAAAAGTTCCTGCACTAGACAGACAGATACCTGAAGATGATACAGAGCTGGGGAGGAATGGCAGGAGAGCCAAGTAAAGTACAAACAGGAGACGAGATATAGTAATAAATCAAGGAATTATATTTCAGGTCATGGTTCAGGGCAGGCAACATGACTTGAGTGGTAGAAACCAGGCAAAATTCAGCAGTGGAATATCAAGTATAGGTAAGTGGCCTGGTAGGAGAGACAACTTCACAATAATGGAGATGGCTGGTGGACATCAAAACCCATTAGCCCTGTGTCAATCCTTGCACTGGTTGCCTGATCTCAATGCAGCCAAAAATCTGGAGCACCCCTTGAAAATGAAGGTGAACAAGTGGTAGAAAAGTGTGCAAAGCTGGTATGTACTTACCCCAAAACAACCAAACAATGTCTGGGGGGTTTGTTTGTTTTATTGACATAACTATGTCACACTTTCAAATAGTTACATTTGTTCTGTTAGCTCGCCTTTCTGAATGTTACAAAATCACAATTAAATCCAGACTGTAACACAACAAAATGCCCAGGTGTGGGGCAGTACCTATTAATACCTGCAAAAACATCATCTCCCGCAGAGAAAAAATCCAGAAGAGTCTTATAGTTCTGATAAATCAGCCCCTGAATGTAATGTCACAGAATGTTATTTTCATTAAATATAATGTAAAATTGTAAATTTCGATGGGTTTTATTTTTCCTGTTCCTCGCCATTATTCACAGGAAGTACCGCTGTTTATTAATGACGTTCACTTGTTTTCCCCGGGTGTAACTGGAAACCGCCATCATTTTATGGGCCTGTACATTATTAGCGTGCTGCTCGCTGGTGAAAAATTTGGTGTAGGTGTTAAGACCAATTGAAGAAGTGGGATACTCGTTTTAATTGGATAGGGTTTTTTCCTAATTGCTGCAGTTCATTATATGGCCACAAGATGTCTCTGTATTCATTCAGATACCGGCAACACTGAGCAAAGCAGCAGCTCTCAATGAATGTTATAGGAAATCCCATTGCAGAGTCCGTTGTTGGATCACTTTTCCCAGTACATTAGGAAATTGGCTCCGTTACTGTATTGTTATTGCTACTTTTCATTACCCCTCTTTCTATTCAGGGCCTCTCCTATTCATATTTCAGTCTCTCATTCAAATCAATGTATGGTTGCTAGGGGAATTTCGACCCCATCATTCCCAGCTACAGGCAGGTGATCCCAGTGGTGGCCAATAAAAAGGTTGACCATTTGGGAGTTTCAACCTTGAAATCAAACAAGTTGCAGGTAAAACAAAAAAAAAACTGAATTCTTAAAGGGATTCTGTTATAATTTTTATGTTGTTGTTTTTATTTCTAAATGACACTGTTTACACTACAAATAATTCACTCTACAATATAAAATTTTATTCCTGAACCAGCAAGTGTATTTAGTTGTAATATTGGTGTGTAGGTGCATCTCAGGTCATTTTGCCTGGTCATGTGATTTCAGAAAGAGCCAGCACTTTAGGATGGAACTGCTTTCTGGCAGGCTGTTGTTTCTCTTACTCAATGTAACTGAATGTGTCTCAGTGGGACCAGGATTTTACTATTGAGTGTTGTTCTTAGATCTACCAAGGAGCTGTTATCTTGTGTTAGGGAGCTGCTATCTGGTTACATTCCCATTGTTCTGTTGTTTGGCTGCTGGGGGGGAATGGAGGGGGTGATATCAATCCAACTTGAAGTACAGCAGTAAAGAGTGACTGAAGTTTATCAGAACACAAATCACATGACTGGGGCCAGCTGGGAAACTAACAATATGTCTAGCCCCATGTCAGATTTTAAAAATTAAATATAAAAAAATCTGTTTGCAATATTGAAAAACTGGTGTCAGAGCAGAATTCTGCTGGAGCAGCACTATTAACTGATGAGTTTTGAAAAACACATCAGTTTTGCCATGACATTATCCCTTTAAAGGTCAATTTTTTTTTTTTAAAAAAAAAAAATTTGTTTGTATAGAACGGAAAAAAAAATCACCAAGACCTATGTAACTTTAAAATCGCAAAGTCTTTTTTTAAAAAATAACTTGCCGAAACTCCTCTTCAGAAAAGGCGACAGGGTGTCGATCCATCATGCGGCACTCAATTTCTCTTGCCAGGCCAGGGATGAATTTGATGTAGTTGTCCAGCTGGAATATATTGCAATATATGTACAAACAATCCCTTCCTGTTTCTTTAGCGGGTTAGGACTTAATACACAGTATATATATATATATATATATATATATATATATATATATATATATATATATATATATATTTTCATAGTGGGTGATTGCAGAGAACCTCTTGTTTTGGTCCTTAGTGTGAGTAGACACAAGTAATGAGGTCCAGTTTCTTGCTGCTCTCCTACCTTTGCTCGGTGCTTACAAACAGATCCCCTTGCGAGGCTGTAGCTCGGATACAATGCACCACACACAGCTCAGTGTTGCTCTAACTAATATTTATCAACAAGTCAATAATGTTTTTGTGGCTTGGAGCAGATCAGGCAGATATCCCCCACCCGACCCATGCATTTACTCGCACTTGTTTGCTAGATATAAGGTTTTGGCAGGACTTTAAAAAGATATTTTCCATCTGCACTTCATTAAGAAATGGATGTCCCTCCTGGCACTGCGGCTAATTCACTGAATGCATCAGATGATCTGGGAAAGATGAAAGGACCCGGAGATGCCAGATGAGATTGAGGTGGCCCTTTCTCTCTCTGCAACTTTGATGTTTCTCCTTGCAATGAGAAGATGCTGTGAGCGCCATCTGCTCCGTCAGCCCCAGCAGTTTGTTGCTTTTGCCAATGTAGCTTGAAAGCAGCCCATTAAAATGTCAACTCTTCCAATGGACGAGGGAGTGGGTGGCATGGATTCCTATGAATGGTCACCGGAGGCCATGGTAAAGCTTGACACAAGAATGTTTGGCATGGATTACAGTAGATGTAATCATTGACTCTAATGCCCTATTGGTGATTAGTTCTGTGGGTTCTAGAATGTTTTCCTATCTAGTACAGTTAGTCCCAAGAGATCATGCTACTAGATGGTCCAGGTTTCTATGTCAGACCTTTCCATTCAACTAACAGATCCTTCAAAGAAAATCAGTGGAGACGTCCCCTGCAGTTGGTCATGCTGGGCTCTTTCACCGGATCACAAGCATTCCTCTGCTTAGGCCTCCCTGGAACCACTCTGCAATGGGCATCTTTAGCAGTCTGCCCACTGTCTGGGCTCCTCCAGTGAGCTTTCCATCTTCCTTATGAGCTTTCCAAACTCCAGTCCGAAGCTTGTATAGTTAATAGACAAGTGCCAAAAATCAACATGGTGCATGGGAATATGTAATCAAATTACCTACGCGGCGGGGTTGGCCGCCGCTCCACCAGCGGGGACGCCCGCCGCGTGGCTCTTCGGCGCCATCTTGATTCTCCTAAAGCGTGCGCGGCACGCGCGGCGCGCCGCTTAAAGGTACAGGCGCGCTGGCATGATTGCGCCAGCGCGTATTGACGCTCGTTTTGGCGCCATTTCGAATGTATATAAAGCCCATTCTGACCCCCAGCCAGTGCCCGTGATAGAACTTGTTTCTAGTGGTTTCCTGAGCCTTGTGCATCTGATCTGAATCTCGTCTGTCTGATTATCCGTGTTTGACCCTGCCTGTATCCTGACTATTCTGAACTCTGTATCCTGACCTTTGCCTGCCTACGACAACTCTTCCTGCTTAACCCCTTGATTGACAACCCGGTTTGACCCTTGCCTGCCTGACGATTCTGATATCCGCCTGCCTCGACTCTGCCTGTCTGACGATTCTCTTGCCTGCTCCATTTGTACCGTGACCTTCGGCCCAAAAGACTCTGCTAACAGCCGTGCCCCTTTGCCAGCCAGAACATCTCGCCTTGTACCCCTCGTTAAGTCCAGGTGGCACCCAAGTAAGCTGAGGGCTCCTCCCAAAGCCCAACGGTGGTCACACTACTGGTGAAGCCGAGCCGAGACCAGGGTGCTTTGCATTTGTTCTGGTATCGGGTGCCGGTCGTGACAGAATAGCAGGCTGGGTCCTTCCACCATATGCTAGAGAACTGCCATGGGGGCAGTGGGGGTTCCATAGTATTAGTGCTAATGTTTTGTAGGAATTATTTTTTAAAAATTTCAGAAATCGAATTAAATCTAATTGGTCTGTTCTTCTATATATTAAAGGAAAACTAAACCCCTCCCAATAAGAAAAGCCCCATCTTCTACCCTAGTAGAGTATTATTCCAGAAAGGGTCCCTGGACTGCATGCTCGCTTATTTATGCAGAGTAGCGTAACTCATCTTTAGGGTCTTTGGTCTTCCTTCCCTTTGGCAATTAACAGAACTATTCGGCACATGCGCAGTCGGTACAAATAACAGACTGCTCCAACTGCGCATGCAGAAGAAGACTGAAGACCTGGAAGATGGCTCCCATGAGCTCTGTTTCGCTACTCTGCATAAATAAGTGAACATGCAGTCCAGGGACCCTTTCTGGAATAATACACTATGCAGGTAGGAAGCAGTGAGGGGGACTATCCAAGGTAGTAGATGGGCTTTTCTTATTGGGGGGGGTCAGATCTCCTTTAAATCATTTAATCAGTGTGTTTACTCCGTCCGAACAAAAATAGGAAAGTGCAAGAAATAAAGAGTAAGATCCAGTGTTTCCATGAGGATGAGGTTTATAGCAAACACTCCCTGCTCCCTGTGTCTCCTGGCTTGGAACCCAGACTTCCAGCTGATAAGCACTGCTGGACAGAAAGACCAGTCCTGATCAGGCACAAATCAGCTATAAATCCTTCAACAGCCGCTGATTCTCCCCATCCAAATCAGAAGCAAGTAGCGCACGCGGAAGGAACCTCCAACGCAAGCAGAACTGCCAATGAAATCCTCTTTTACTTTTGTTGTTATTCCCTTCCTCTGGGGAAACTGATGATATTTTTATGAATCAGTTTTAAAAGCTGATTAAGACTCATCAATACTGAGTATAAAGCAGACCAGATATGGACACATTTACCAGCTTTTTGGACATTGCTGTATTACTTCATCCAGTCTTTTGCCATCAGCACAATACTGTATCAAACATTTTCAATTGCATAATAAACAGTTGCAGTTGGTCAACTTTATTACACATCAGCAAAAACCCTCCCGAGAGTCGACACAGGCCAATCCTTGGGTGCAGAAACACTACTCAGTGAGTAGGTGAAGGCAGAAGAAATGGTGGTGGGGATCAATAGTCTTTTGTTAGAACCCATAGTCCACAGTCCTTCAAGCCACAAATGGCAGCTGTACTCTAGGCATCTCAAACTCTGAAGTGAGTCCGTAGAGAAGCTGTAGAAATTCAGAAGAATCCATCCTCCAGGTCCTTCTCTCACATCAGGGGGTCACAAATGAACAGGGAGTGGTCCCAGCCTGGACATCCATCTTCCTCCCATCCATTCCAACCAACATCCGCAGGCCTTCATGAAATTCGGGGCGAATCTCCAAGCCCGAACCCACGGCCAAATACTTTGAAGGAAATTCGTACGATCCGAACAAAACAATGCACAGCCTGGTTTTAGGGAATCGAGCCCCACGTTGGGCAGCCAAATGTAACGCCTATTTGGGCTGCATAGCACACAAATAGTTAAACTGTCCAGCTAGTAGTACAAGCATGGGTTACACTGCGACTTACACAACAGGGTCAGGGCCTTCGCCATGTGGAAGTGTTCCCTCTATGATGTAGTGCAACTACATCCCCCAGGCTACTGTTCACACAAAAACAACTTGGGCGCCAGGAGGTTCTTAACAATCAGGAACGGTTTATTATGCCAAAAAGGGCAAGTGACCACAGGTTTCAGTAGTCACGCCGGAGTTGAGGAAAGCAGCATATTGAGAGTTCACACAGAACAAGGCAGGCTCACACAGAGAGTACACAGGCAATTGCAGTACAACCTTTCCCTCCTGGAAGTTGTCAGGAAAGCAGCTTCTACCCTACAGTCCCTCTTCACTGAGGTCCCTGACTGGAGGCAACACACAGAGGGGCAAATTCACTAAGAATCGTAGTTGCGCCAGGCGCAAATTCACCGCACTTCGCCAGGCGTATTTTCGCCAGGGCTCCGCAAATTCACTAAAATCCAAAGTTGCGCACAGGGGTAGCGTAAGTTTGCGAAGTTACGCTAGCGTTATTTCGCCAAGCCAAGTGAAGTTTCGCTAGCGATGGTTAATTTGCATACGGCGCGAAATTCAAATTTCAATGGAGGAACACGTATTAGCACTACAAATGCCTAGAAAACCTTCAAATCAGCAAATAAAAATTTTATTTTGCCCTACACATGTGCCCACTGTCTAGGTAAGTTGCCATGAGTCAGGAAATGTAGGGGGGAAGGAGGGGAGCCCCAAAAATATCTTCGATCTTTTTCAGCCTATCACCCATCATGTAGAAAACACGCCAGCGTTTTTTGGGACTTAGAAAAAAATTTGACTTTTTTTGAAACAATCCCTATCTACTCTATTGCGCTTCGCCAGGTCTGAGGTGGCGAAGGAAGTCTAGCGTAAAAGGTAGCGTTCAGTACACTGCGCAAGTTAGTGAATTTGCGTAGTTACGTCGCTAGCAAAAATTCGCCTGGCGTAAGGATGCGAAGTAACACTAGCGAATTTATACCTTAGTATATCATTCACGGGGTTACCTGGTCCCCGACTTGGACACATGACTTCTTCTGGGCCTATTGCACTCAGTCCCCCTGAGCACATCCAGCTGGAATCACATCCAGAGGCAAAAGAGGAAGAGACCACTCCCTGCTCACACTATATAGGAGTGAGTCAGAGCAGTGTCATCAAATCTCTCAGCCTATCACTGTAAAGGTTATTTTGTAACAGGGATTCTACCCAATAACCCAAGGAAATGGTGAAAAGATTAACTCTATAGGGCCTGTATCCCTATAGGGCCCTACAGCAGGAAGCCTCTTCAGATGTTTTGCTGCTCAGTTCTGTGTGACATGACAGGAGCACTGAACAACAGGGGGCATCCAGGTTATGTGCTCATTATATTAGAAGTGTAAAAACTGCTAGTATCATGAAATCTAATAATCACCCTGATGCTTCCATTAAGGGCAGAGACACACTCAAATTCAGAGAGATTAGACGCCCCTAAGAAGAGGAGATTCGTCGCCTGGCAACTAATCTCCCTGAACTGCCTCCCGCCAGCTAGAATGTAAATCGCCGGCGGGTTGGCAATCACTGCACTTCGTTTTCCGAAGTCGCCTCACGAGCAAACTTCGGGCGACTTCGGAAACTGAATCACTCCGAGTGCCATCCCGCCAGTGATTTACATTCTAGCTGGCGGGAGGCAGTTCGGGGAGATTAGTCACCCTGAAGAAAAGGAGATTTGTCTCCGGGCGAATAATCTCCCCGAATCTGAGCGTGTGTCTCTGCCCTTAAAGTCCCCTGGTCTCCTTTTCAGTCTCATTGGCAGTTTGGGTGCAGACAAGTAATTTGTGGAGTGCAGAATATGTATCAGTAGCTGTGGAGGCTTCGGTAGTTTATCTCTGTGCACCCAGGAATGAGCCTCAGGTTTACAGCAGGTGACTAGTGCAGGGACGGGGCAGTACAATAGGTTCTCTATCTCTGGAGAGAGCGATGGGGCAACAAAGAAAATCGGAACTGAGCTCTGAATCATTTCCAAAAGGGGCTTAATCCTTGCTAAACTGGGCCGACTGGAGTCCTGCCTGCAATTGAAACAACATGTGCGGCTCCAGCCTTTTTCCATTATAAAGAGCAATGCACATCCGTCGTGCCGGATTCCTATAGAAGAAATATCACTACTGTTCCCAATTAATGCAAGCAGCTCTCATTTACTCATGTTAATGGGACATTTGGCACCTAAGGACAAGTTTCCTATGTTGCTTGTCAGCTTTTCTATTCTGAAAGTGTGAAATTAATTAACAGTATCCTACTCTATATGGGGGGCAGGGTACTCGGCCCATTGGCATTCCCTGTGCTCAACGACTGGAGAAACCAGTAACTCCATCATCCATCCATCCCAGCAGCCCCACTGCTAGTCTGCAAATGAGGGAAGTATTTAGAGATCCTTATGTACAGTGAATAGGGGTGACTAGCACAGCTCCCCAATTATAAGGGGGTGGAGTATGAGCAGAACAATCATTAACATACCACTGAGAATCCTGACCCAGGACATTGTGCAGAAACACTTCCCATATGGCTGCCAGGAGCTGAATTCAACTTCACAGCACAATATACTGTAATAATAAAATGATGATGGTGATGATGAAATATGCTAAACATGGGGCTTTACAGAATTTAGCAATATCTTGCAGTTGCAAAATGCATTTCTCTTCAGAGCCAGGCCAGGCCGGCCAAGCACCCTTGGCAACCTGGCCGGTCATGGCGCTGGCTGAGCGGTTTTCGCGAGCATGCGCCAATTGGCATTCTTGTGTGAATGCATGAAACGCTGCATACATAGAAGTGCATTTACATGATGGAATAGCAGCAGCGGCCTGGGAGAGAGGGGACCGGACATGGGGTAGGCGACAGAGAAGATACGAGAAGATATGACGCTCCCCATATTTGCGCCCTAGACAAGTACTTACTCTGCCTAAAGGTGGCCATACATGGATAGATCCGCTCGTTTGGCGATGTCGCCAAACGAGCGGATCTCCCTCCGATATTCCCACCTTGAGGTGGGCAATATCGGGCAGATCCGATCGTGGGCCCTAGGGCCCAACGATCGGATCCTAGCATTCACAAACGGGCGGTCGGATCGCGGGACCGCATGAACGAACAGATGCGGCCGCGATCCGACGGGATTTTTAAACCCATCCAATCGAGATCTGGCCGACTTTCGGCCAGATCTCGATCGGGGAAGCCCGTCGGGGGCCCCCATACACGGGCCAATAAGCTGCCGACACGGTCTGTCGGCAGCTTTTATTGGCCCGTGTATGGCCACCTTAAGCCTAGTTCCGGCCCTGTTTCTCTTAAAGGGGTAGGTTCTCCTTTTAGTTAACTTTTAGTATATAGAATGGCTAATTTTAAGCAACGTTTTTAGAATGGTTAGCCTTCTTCTTCTTCTGACTGTGTCCAGCTTTCAAATGGGGGTCACAGACTCCATCTAAAACACAAATGCTCTGAAAGGCTACACATGTATTGTTATTGCTAATTTGTATTACTTGTCTTTCTTTTCAGGCCTCTCCTATTCATAGTCCAGTCTCTTATTCAAATCAATGCATGGTTGCTTGGGGAATTTGGACTCTAACAACCAGACTGCGGAAATTGCAAACTGGAGAACTGCTGAATAAAAAGCTACATAACTCAGCACACACAAATTGTTTCAGAGTAATACTCTGTACTTCAAACTAAAAGTTAATTTAAAGGATAACTAAAGTTTAACTGAAGAAATAGCTCGAAATTTTGTACATGATGTTTTGTGCTTCTGTACCAGCCCAAGGCAACCACAGCCCTTTAGCAGTAAAGATCTGTGTCTCCAAAGATGCCCCAGTAGCTCCCCATCTTCTTTTCTGCTGATTCGCTGCACATGCTCTGTGCTGCTGTCACTTACTGAGCTTAGGGACCCACTCACAATATACAGGACACATAGAATAGAAATGTCACAATATAAGGCTGATTAGTAATTAATACAGATAATTACTACATGGCAGCACAGAAACCAGTGCAATTAGCATCAGAATTTAATAATCAGCAAACCTGTAGCATCAGCTTATATTACAGCCAGGGAAGCTCATTTCTGCTGGATAATTAGTAATGAGCCCTAAGCTTAGCTTCTCAACAGCCAATCAGAGAGCTATAATGACTTTCTATTTTCTATGTGTCACAGTTTTTCTAATATTGAAGTGTAAAGTGTCATTTTTCACCTTCTGAACAGCTCAGGGAAGGGGGTCGCCGACCCTGTAAACTGTTCTGAATCATACCTCCCAACTGTCCCTTTTTCGGAGGGACAGTCCCTCTTTTGACAGCTCAACCCGCAGTCCCTCATTTGTACTGGAAAGTCCCTCTTTTCTCTGCACTGAACAGCCAGAAAAAGAAACAAAGTCTCTCACTTAATTGGCTTTTAGCAGAGAGCTCAGAACACCTAACAGGTGCAAATAAGATACTTTGTAACAATTTTGAGACACAAAAACACAGTTTAGATAAGGAGAAATATTTTCAAACTTTCATAACCTGACAAATTTTGTTAAACAAACATGGTAATTAGGGGGTGTGGCCACAGAAAGGGGTGTGGTCAAAAAATTGCTGCACTACGTGCGGAAAAAAGAATTTTGTCCCTCTTTTTACTTCCAAAATGTTGGGAGGTATGCTGAATGAATACATTTAGTTGATACATTTATCTTTGTCCGAGCTGAGCAGAATCCCTGGGTTTCATTACAGGCAGCTGTTAGACTTGATACAACAGTTGCTAATACTCCAGAGATTCTGCTGAGAAATGGATCAAGTACATAAATGTTGCAAATTTGTAACTGTTCAGAGTCTGTACCTGAATTACTGAGCTGCCAGAGACAGGAACATTCAACTTTAAACTTAGATTTTGGAAAAACAGTAAAATATAAATAATGCAAAGTAATTGAAAAAAGTCTTTATTTCTGGGGAACAATGTGAAAACAACTGAACTGAAAAAAGTGTTTGGAAGGTGAACAACCCCTTCAAGAGTTGAATTTGTCTCTTCTATTGCAGAGAATGCAATAGCCTTTCTTGCCCACTCCAGCACTAAAGTTGTAAATGTAGAACAAGTGAGGGGGTGAGTGCAACCCCAAAAACAGCCTTGGACATGTCACAACCTTTTAGTCGTTTGCTTTTAGTTGTTGCAGTGGGTTTCTACACCTGGTAAGTTGTCCCGTTGTGTCAGAGCAGTTAGCTTTGCTTATCATTTATCATTATCAATAAAGCTGGATTTAATTATTATAAAGTGAGTAATGTAAAATATAAGGATATTATAATTTCTTGATGAGTTCTAAGAGCATACAGGTCAAGGATCTCTGAAGGGACTTCTAATATCTTCATCATTTACAACAGGTGGTACATTACTTATATATTATATAATATAAAGTTTCAGTTAGCTATGTCACAGGTAGTGATGGGTGAATTTATTCAGCAGGCACAAAATTTGCGTGTTTCATGCCGGCGAATAAATTTGCGAAATTTCACCGGTGAGTTTTCGTTGGCGTCTAAATATTCTGGCGACAACTCTGACGGCAGCGACTAGGTGCCTATTGATTTTAATGTCAGAATTGTCGCCACCGTCTGAATTGTCGCCGGCGTCAGAATAATCTGATGCCGGCGTCAAAATTTGCGTTTCGCAAACTTTTCGCAGTTTTCCGAATTTCGCGAATTTTTCGGAGGAGTGAAATGGGAGAAATTCGCCCATCACTAGTCACAGGAATTACATCACTAAGGACTGATTATAACTGATGACATCACTGAGCACCATTTATAAGGATAACATTTATTCATGGCTTTTGTGTATAATAAAAGTATATTGCCCCATATGCAGTGACTAGAAACAGATCACGGATTGCTATAAAAAGGATCACCTGGAGAGCTACAGGTTTAAGATCCCTGATTTGCCTTGTAGGCAAAAAGCCATGGTACAAAGTCTTCATACTGTGTGAGAGGCCAGACTTCAGCTAATGCAGCTTTGTGATGTCTGGAACTCAGCCCCATAACTTTCCATCAGATATCTTGTTGAGTATGTTTTGCTGTGTTGTAAGTTTTCCTATTGCTTTTGGAGACAATATTCTCCATCCTTTTCACATGCTTTACGCTGAATCCAAAGCCAATGAATCGGTTGTAGCCAAATCACAAGGACGCGAGGCCTTTCACTTCATTCCCTCTCTAGACATCCACCTGACATTTTTATTAGTGTGAGCACGAGCAAATCCCATAAGCTTACCCAACCCCAGATGCAGGAATAGTATGGGGAAATATTGCAATATCATGGTAAAAAGTAAGCAGAGACTAGAAGTCGGTCTGGAGTCTTCTTACCCAGACCTCAGTGGAAGTTCTTCAATGGTCTTCTCGTTAGGTTTTACTTGGGATTCTACTGGTGGTTCTCCAAGACTTTTGACCAGGTTGACCTAGACTTTTGGGCACAGAAGGGTGGAAAAGGGAGGTTGTTTAGGGCTGGCGAGAGTAGGTTTTTTCTAGGGTAAAGTGAGCCACACCACGTCTGAGTTTGGTTTATTTGACCCTTTCCATTTACAGCACTATCTTAGGGCAGAGACAACCGGTCAGATAAGGGTGAGATTAGTCGCTCGGTGACATATCTCCTCTTCTTCTGGGTGACTAATCTCCCCGAACTGCCTTTCCCTGCCTTCCCACCGGCAGAATGGCACTTGGAGCCCTTCATTTTCCAAAGTTGACGAGGAAACTACGGGCGACTTGGGAAAATGAAGTGCTCCGAGTGCCATCCCGCCGGCGATTTTCATTGTAGCCAGCGGGAAGGCAGGTCAGGGAGATTAGTCGCACCAAAAAAGAGGAGATTTATCGATGGTTGACTAATTTTCCCGAATCTGACTTGGTATCTCTGCCCGTAAGCATTCTAAATTGTAGCTTTCAGAAGATAAGCCTCTTTGGGGAGGCGACCTTGGGTTCAATTGCATGGGTTTCTCTTGGGGATGCAGTTCCCACCACAGTCCAAAAACACAGTGAAAAGTTAATTGTCTCCTGATGAAAGCAAACCCTGTGTGACTAGTTAAATATCTGAAGGAAGATTAAATTGCAAGCTCCACATCAGGAATTGGTGTGAATGATGTGCATTCTCTGTAAAGAACTGTTTATAATCAAATAATATCATAATAAAAATGACTTACCCAGCAAGCAGGCAGTGGTATACTATTTCTTTCCATTACTCATATGCAAAGTAGTAACGTTTAAATATATTGTTTGTACATACTTGCGAGTGAGTTACAACCCTTTAAATCTTCTTTAAATGATTGTGGAGCCTGATGCACTGAGGATATAACTATTCAAGACCACAAGGATTTAGCATGGTAAAACCATTGTAACATATTCTATATTTTTCTGCATCAATTGTATTCAAATGTTTTGGTTTAAGCCCCTCTGTGCGGTCCAGAATTTGGTCAGAGTTCCCCCCTTTGATTATAACAAGGTTAAAACAGAATCAATATATTGTAGTGTCGATCATTCAACTGTAATTCCAAGAATATGTAGAAAACGTGCTCACTCCCGGCTTTTGTTGTAGGGGGACTATTGCCCTAGATGAACTTGGTATAATTTACAGATGACAAAAGTCCCCACTGAAAGCGTGCCAAGGAAATATAAAGAAGGCTTTCTTGATTTAATTTGATGCTGGATTTTGGGCCATTTCTCTGTGACTCTCATCATCATTGTCAATCACTTATATTCCACCAACCACAAGTGTAACAACACAGCTTTCTCCCTCTTTTTTCTTTGTTCTCAGCCAAAACCGGTAGCAAGAAGTCCAAGAAGAACAAGAAGAGCCCTGAGAAGCTTGTCTTTGGAGCCACGGAAGAAAAAGGCTTTCCGTGTAGTTAGAGAAAGTGAGTGAAAAACTGAAAATAACTGCTGTGTGAAAGGGAAGGAGGGAGGCATGAAAGTTACTTTTCTTTCTTTCATTGGATTCTTTCATTGTAACGGTTATCAAGGTATAATTATTGTTGATTGAACTCTAGCTTCTTGATCATAGTGAGCTGTCAACTATGGCTTGAATTTCTTATCTACTTCTCTACTAGTGATGGGTGAATTTATTCGCCAGGCGCGAATTTGCGGCAAATTTGCGCTATTAGCCGCCAGTGAATAAATTCGCGAAACTCCCCCGAAAATTTGCGTCAAAAATTCGCCGGCATCAAAAATTTTTTTCCAAAAAAATGGACGCCTGCGTCAAAAAAACGGGCGCCGTTACTTTTATTAATTTTTTTTAAAAACAAAAAGAGGATTAACAGAATATACATGCCTATTTCCAGACAATGCTTAATACTAAAATTGTTCTTGAGCTTAACATTTTGGTTCATTTAATACAAACAAAAACAGACATCAGAGGAAAAAAAAAAAACCCAAAACATTTATTCCCCCAGTTGGCGGCTGGGCTTCCCTCTTCCCTTCTCGATCTCAAACCCTCTCCTTTATCTCCTTTTACCTCCTTTCCCTTTAAACATGTAATGCTAATGTCAATAGGGCTCTGGACCTTTTTAGCTGCAGTTAAATCTTTCACTGAAAGAAGATATAAAGTAGACATACATGGTCCAATAAAAGCCAAAGACTTTGTGGCTTTCAGGTTCAGTAGCTCAAGGCTTGTCTGGCGACCCCACCGAACCAACAGATCTGCCTAATTAATTTCTTCATGCAGTTCTAATGCACAATCCTGATGCACCAGGGCCCACAAGACTGATTGATGCTCTACTGATCATACTAAACTTTATCTAAACTTCATTTTAACTCACCACTACAAGTATGGGACCTATTAACCCGAATGCTCAAGACCGCGGGTTCCTGGATTCTGTAATTTGGATCTCCATGCTTTAAGTCTACTAACAAATGATTTAAACATTAAATAAACCCAATAGGCTGGTTTTGCCTCCGATAAGGATTAATTATATCTCATTTGGGATTAAGTGCAAGTACTGTCTTCTAATTACAGAGAAAATAGAATTGTTTTATTAACATGAAATCTAGGGGAGATGACCTTCCCAAAATTTGGAGCTTTCTGGATAACAGGTTTCTGGATAACGGACCCCATACCTGTACTGCCCTGATTATATATTTTAGCATGCAAAGGGATGGGTCACCATCATCCAAGACTTCTTTGAGTGTGGAATCTTTCTGTATGCAAATCAATCCCTAGGTTGTCCAGAGAAGGGTCTTCAGTGCAGATTTCGGGGAGATTAGTTGCCCGGCGACAAATTGCCTCTTCTTCGGACGACTAATCTCCCAGAACTGCCTCCCCGCCGGCTACAAACGAAATCACCAAAGTTTCCCCGTGAGGCAACTTTGGACGGAAAACAAACATGCAAATAGCTTCACGTTCTTATTTGGGGCCAGACATATCAAAAACCATAGATGTTTCTTAATTAGAACAATAGGCAAAAAGTAGAAGCATAAACCCTATTCATGGCACTCATGTTGATAAAGGGTTATATTGCCACTTTAAGCTTTGACTGTGACCACTGCCTTCCATTTAGCTGTGCCCTGCTAAGGATACTGTGCGACCTTTAAATCATTATCTTTGTATTTGTATGTCTCCAGGCTGCTGCAACAAAAATGTGTATTTAAAGTTAATGAAATAAATAGCTGGTTATTTTGTATGAAAGAGCTCATTATATCCTATATGGAAATAATCCCTCCTGTTCCAGTAGCTATAATCCAGCTGGGCTGTAGTAATTAGACATCAAAATATAAGGCTAATGCCTACGGCATGCATAGAAAACAAATTTTCTGTGTACTGTACATAGCTGTACGTGACTTGGGGTTGCCGTATTATTTAGGAAAAAGGATCCCCAGTGGCTCAGCACATAAATAGATCAGCTACAGGGCTATAGGCATACCTCCCAACATTTTGGAAATAGAACGAGGGACAAAAAGATCTGCCGCGCTCCTTGCATCAATTTTTTTGGCACAGCCATTTATGTGGACACCCCCCCAAATGACCACGTCCATTTTACAAAATTTACCAGGTTATGAAAGTTAGAACACATTTCTGTGGTTTTTATGTGTTATTACAGTTTTGCTAATGAAGGGACATTGCCCTTTAAGCGGCAAGTAACAGTTTCCCCAGAGACCTGCTTATCTTAAATAGTCTTAAATTCTTTGCTTATTAAATTATTAAAAATGTATCTAAACCACATATTCTGGGCTCTCTTACAAAAGCCAATTACGTTTTAGAAACTTAGTATCTTTTTCTGACTGTTCAGTGCAGTATATCAAAGAGAAAGTTGGGACATATCAGTAACAATCCGGGACTGCAGGTTGAGCTGCATAGGTGGGTTTTCATTTGCCCCCATGGCTACACAGCAGTTATATAGTTATATAAACTATAGTAGTACTTATCTGTTATCTACTGTGTATCCTGTGCTTGAATGGCTGCCCCCATGGCTACACAGCAGCTTGTTTATATAAACTATAGTGGTACTTATCTGTTATCTACTGTGTATCCTGTGCTTGAATGGCTGCCCCCATGATTACACCGCAGTTTGTTTATATAAACTATAGCAGTACTTATCTGTTATCTACACAGCAGCTTGTTTATATAAACTATAGTAGTACTTATCTGTTATCTACTGTGTATCCTGTGCTTGAATGGCTGCCCCCTTGGCTACACAGCAGCTTGTTTATATAAACTATAGTAGTACTTATCTGTTATCTACTGTGTATCCTGTGCTTGAATGGCTGCCCCCATGGCTACACAGCAGCTTGTTTATATAAACTATAGTAGTACTTATCTGTTATCTACTGTGTATCCTGTGCTTGATTGGCTGCCCCCATGGCTACACAGCAGCTTGTTTATATAAACTATAGTAGTACTTATCTGTTATCTACTGTGTATCCTGTGCTTGAATGGCTGCCCCCATGGCTACACAACAGCTTGTTTATATAAACTATAGTAGTACTTATCTGTTATCTACTGTGTATCCTGTGCTTGAATGGCTGCCCCCATGGCTACACAGCAGCTTGTTTATATAAACTATAGTAGTGTTTCTGATTAAAACACACCAGTTTTTCCAGTGCAGCACAACAGGACATTATAGTTTCATTAGCAATAGCTTTTTTGGTGTTACTGTCCTCTAAAGCTACTGACTTAGAACCTCCAAACCCATGTTTGGTGCCCACTGATCGGCTTGTTGGGCAGTATGCATAGATTTAGTATGTGACATCTCTTCAGTTATTTTGTTCTTTATCTTTCTTTTTTCCTTTGTTTGTTTTCTCCATTACTGCCTAAGAGCAGTGGCAGACGAGGCTATTGGGGGAGATTAGTCGCCCAGCAACAAAACGCCTCTTCTTCGGGTGACTAATCACCCCTAAATGCCTTCCCATCTGCTAGAATGTAAATCGGCGGCGGGATGGCACTTGGAACGATTCGTCTTCCGAAGTTGCCCGAAGTTGAACTCGATCGAACGAATTGTACGAAATCTTTCGACTTCCATATTCGAAGGATTTTAATTCGGCAGTCGAATATCGAGGGTTAATTTACCCTTGATATTCGACCATCGAAGTAAAATCCTTTGACTTCGAATATCGAACTCGAAGGATTTACCGCAAATACTTTGATCGAACGATCGTAGGAAAAATCGTTAGATCAAACGATTAAACGATTTTAATCCATCAATTGAACGATTTTCCTTCGATCAGAAATTGCTTAGAAAGCTTATCGGGAAGGTCCCCATAGGCTAACATTGGTGCTCGGTAGGTTTAAAGTGGCGAAGTAGGTAGTCAAAGTTTTTTTTAAAGAGACAGTACTTCAACTACTGAATGGTGGAATAGTCGAACGATTTTTAGTTCGAAACGTTCGATTCAAACAAAGTCGTAGTCGAAGGACCAAGTAGCCTATTCGATGGTCGAAGTACCCAAAAAAAAACCTTCGAAATTCTAAGTTTTATTTACTTCGAATCCTTCACTCGAGCTTCGTAAATGTGCCCCTTTGTGTTTGAGCTACTCTTCAGATCTGCTAATACTAAGTGATATAATCTGATCTTTTCTAAATCCGACTCTGGCAGAAGAATAGTTGATGCCTTGAGGCTCACAGGCCCCAAAAGGCTGTCAGTAATCATCATGGTTTTGTTGAATTTATATGAAATGAAAATATATTGTTTCTCGAGGCTGGATTAAATAAAGATTTCCATCAGGTTCCTGACAACAGAACACAATCATCCCCAGCCATTTGCTTAGGTCTAAAATGAATATTGTGCTTATTTTGTGCTGTATTATTGGGATCCTCCGGGAATGTATTGTAAGAGTAAGGCCAAGATGCTTTTATGTCTGTTTTCCAGACTGTCCACCTCTTGGACTAGAAACGTTAAAGGTGACCGACTTTCAGCTTCACGCATCGACTGTTAAACGCTACGGACTAGGAGCCCACAGAGGCCGCCTCAACATTCAGGTGAACTCTATTACGTTGTCAATAAATCGTAATTATTTGTTTTATTTTTTCATATATATATATATATATATATATATATATATATATATATATCTATATATATATATATATATATATATATATATATATATATATATATCTATATATATATATATATATATATCTATATATATATATAACAGCGTCGAGGAAGGTACGCACTCACAGGTCTTATGAAGAAAAAATGGTGTTTATTATTCAAAGCAAAGACTGACGTTTCGGCTAGCACTCTAGCCTTTCTCAAAGTGCTACAACAAACAATTACAGGCCCTAATAAACCCTAAAGTGGTGGGAGGGGAGGTAGTGACATCATCAGTGGGGGATGTGTGGGGGATGTGCACACAATAGAGTGGAAAAAAACAAGGTAAAATAAACAATCAAAATACAGATAATATGTACAGGTTCACAATCCATATATATATACACAAGAGTCAATCCTGGAGATGAAAGGTTGTTTCAATTAATATCAACAGTTTAGCCATTTAGTCCATAAATCACAAAATGTATCAAAACACGGTTAATCCTATTGAGTGGTATTATTAAAGGGAAATGCAGCAATTAATATCAACAGTGTTGCCATTTAGTCCATAAATCACAAAATATATCAAGATGCGGTTAAACTTCTCGGACAATGTTGCCAAATGAAAATACAGCAGGTCCCAACATGCTGGAAGTCCTTGGAAGTTCGTTAAAAGAAATAGTAGGCGCTATACAGTACCTATAGTAAGCGGTTCCTGGCTGAATGAAAACTGAGACGGGAGGTGGGAAGTAACATCACCGTTCTGTAGGGGTTCCATTGGAGTACGTCCATGATCAGTCTGGTCCTCACGTCAAACCGAATTCTGAGTCGCTAGAGAGTGCGGCCTTGTGTTTGGTGCTGATTGAACAGCTCTGATTGAGTATGATAGTGGTGCACCTTCGCATAACTTCCTGTAGGTGGCATGAGTTCCCCAGGTCCCGTTGCTATGGACTGAGACCTTAGTGACCTGTTGTTGCTACTGCTGCTTATTAGGAGATAAAGAAAGATTTTGGCATCAGTTTGACATCCTGGGTATCTGAGGGTTCTGAAGTAAGAGCAATGATATACAGAGTGACAGAAAAGATAGAGTCAGATGTAGAAGAGAGGGAACAAAGGGGCACAAGAGAGGGGCAAAATCCCAGTCACTCAGTAGAACCGTCTGCTTGGTGATAAAAATATACAGTTCATAGCGGACTGCTTGAATAATGGCGGATTTACAGTTGTGTAACCGCCCTAACGCCAGAGATAGGGAAAAGAGAAAGGCCCAGTACTATACGCACTATTGCTCCAGGCTGCAATAAGTAGCTACTTTTTGGTGCCGCAAAATCTGCGTTGGCCCAAGCAGTCGGAGGTACACACTGGAGTTGTAGGTGAGGTCTGCCACCTGGTTACCCAGGGGAGATGCGACACTCAGCCCATCCTATGTTGTGTGTTAAGATGAGGACCCTTAGAAATCAGATTCAGGTGGTTGCTGAATTACTTGGGAAAAAGACTGGTTATACATTGGTGATCATAGCCGGCCAATTTAGGCCTCCAGTGACTCAGGGAGGTACAGCAGGGGAAAGAAGAGAGTAAGAAAATCGAGAACACAGAGGAAGAACAAAACCAAGATATGGACCCCCCCCTGTAAGCAACAGCACGAACACCAGTTTCAACACATCCGATAATTCAGGTGCACATTTTTTAGGCACAACTACCAGATCCAAAACCAGGGACGTCCACATAAAAGGAGGGGCGGCACTCGACACAAGACCACCAAATCTACACTACCAAAGGAGGAAGTAGTTTTTAATTTGAGCGACCATCCACTAAACCACACTGAACTACAAGTCTTATCTAAAGGACTGTCATTTGTCCCTACAGCCAACATAAAACAGCTGGACCTCATGATAGACATTCACAGGTTCCAGAGGAGTATGAAATTGAAGGACCACTTCAGAGTACAGTCCACCAAAGACTATACACACTTTCGAGCTAAGAGCAATTTTGAACCACAAAACACCCCGAAATCTATAGCAGCATTTACCCGTTTACTTATGGATGAAGCACTTAAACCAAGGATCTCCAAAACCTGGCCGAATATCACACGAACAGAGAAAGAAGCAATTTCCTCCATGGCAGCTAATCCCAATATTGTCATCCGACCGGCCGACAAAGGTGGAGGAGTCGTGATATTGAATTATGCTGACTACAGGGCCGAAATTCTCAGACAGCTAAGCGACACAACAGTATATAAAAAACTCACTTCGGACCCCACACCAAACTTCAAAAAGAGAGTTGATGCCACACTCACAAACACAAACAGCCCTAGCCCAAGGTTTCATCTCCGAGTCTACCCATGCTTTTCTAGTCACAAAACACCCGGTGGTTCCCATACTATATACCTTACCCAAGATACATAAAACTCTCTCTAATCCTCCAGGCCGCCCTATTGTGAGTGCACGCGGTTCCATACTACAATCTCTAGCAATTTATGTTGACTACTTCCTCCAACCCCTTGTGCAGAAGACACCAACATACCTTAAGGACACAAGTGACCTCCTGGTGAAATTGGATGAATGCCAACCAGTACCTGAACAAATTCTCCTGGTTACCATGGATGTCACTTCCCTCTACACCGTAATTCCTACTGATGAGGGCATTGAGAAAGTACGCCAAACCTTACTCCTGGATCCAGATTCCAAGCGCCCAAATTCTGAATTTCTCATGGACCTCCTGGGTTTATGCCTCAAACTTAACTACTTTAAATTTGAACAGTGCTACTATCTACAACAAAGTGGCACCAGCATGGGCTCTAATGTTGCACCAGCCTTTGCCAACCTGTATATGGCATATTATGAACAACAACATATCCTTCCCCAGTTTGGTCCCTACATCTACAGAATTTGGCGTTTTATTGACGATCTCCTCATTTTATGGAGCGGAACGGTAGCTCAATTCAACAAGATGATTAGTGACCTCAATGCACTGCCATCTCCCATCAAATTTACAGCACATATTGACCCAGATCAAATTCCATTCTTAGATATTCTACTGTTGAAACGAGGTAAACATCTTTCTACTACCATTTTCAGCATAGAAAAACCGATAGAAATACCCTATTACATCATTCATCTTGCCATCCACCACACCTCCTAAGAAGCATCCCGTATTCACAAATGTTGCGGACGGTCAGAAACAACACAGATTCCACACAACTTCATCTTCAACTAGATGAACTCGTGGACCGCTTCCTCCATCGTGGATACCCACTACATGAACTCATGGACAGTTACCACAAAGCTACTCAATTCACACAAACTGAGTTGCTATACCCTATTCATGATTCTAATCCTGCATCTTTGGGAGGAAACAAGGAGGACCGTCTCACTTTTCTCACTACTTTCTCCCCCAACATAAAGTCCTTTACACAAGCAATACATGACCACTGGACTCTTGTACAAAAAGATAAGTCTTTACCATCATCTTTTAAATCACCACCACGCATCGCCTATAGGAGGGGCAAGAATTTGAGGGACCAACTAGTAAAGACGGACCCTACACACTGCTACCAATCACCCACACCATCAACATGGCTCTCCAACTCCAAGCCCGGATGCTACCGCTGCACAGATTGCACTACCTGCAGGCAACTCTTGACAGGTTCTACATTCTCCCATCCGCATTCTGGTAAACAGATCCAAATTGAACATCGACTTACATGTACCTCCTAATTTATTATCTATATACTAAAGTGCCCCTGTGGGTTGATGTATGTGGGCAAGACAATCACTAACTTTAGGGACAGAATGGCGAACCACAGATCCTCCATTCGAGCGGCATTGAATAAAGGGAGCGGTGACACACCAGTAGCGCAACACTTTGTCGAATGTAAACATACATTAGCATCACTCAGATGCATGATCATTGACCACGTCCCCATCCCTTCCCGCGGAGGTGACCAAGAGAGACTCCTACTACAGAAGGAACTGAAGTGGATCCACCGTTTGGACACCCTGAGCCCCAGAGGATTGAATGAACTTATCTCCTATAACCCTTTCTTTTGATTGACCTGTCGTAGTTATTTGTTGCTGCATTTTGATCACAATTCCAGGCTGACCCTGAGGCTGAGTGTTCTCGATTTTCTTACTCTCTTCTTTCCCCTGCTGTACCTCCCTGAGTCACTGGAGGCCTAAATTGGCCGGCTATGATCACCAATGTATAACCAGTCTTTTTCCCAAGTAATTCAGCAACCACCTGAATCTGATTTCTAAGGGTCCTCATCTTAACACACAACATAGGATGGGCTGAGTGTCGCATCTCCCCTGGGTAACCAGGTGGCAGACCTCACCTACAACTCCAGTGTGTACCTCCGACTGCTTGGGCCAACGCAGATTTTGCGGCACCAAAAAGTAGCTACTTATTGCAGCCTGGAGCAATAGTGCGTATAGTACTGGGCCTTTCTCTTTTCCCTATCTCTGGCGTTAGGGCGGTTACACAACTGTAAATCCGCCATTATTCAAGCAGTCCGCTATGAACTGTATATTTTTATCACCAAGCAGACGGTTCTACTGAGTGACTGGGATTTTGCCCCTCTCTTGTGCCCCTTTGTTCCCTCTCTTCTACATCTGACTCTATCTTTTCTGTCACTCTGTATATCATTGCTCTTACTTCAGAACCCTCAGATACCCAGGATGTCAAACTGATGCCAAAATCTTTCTTTATCTCCTAATAAGCAGCAGTAGCAACAACAGGTCACTAAGGTCTCAGTCCATAGCAACGGGACCTGGGGAACTCATGCCACCTACAGGAAGTTATGCGAAGGTGCACCACTATCATACTCAATCAGAGCTGTTCAATCAGCACCAAACACAAGGCCGCACTCTCTAGCGACTCAGAATTCGGTTTGACGTGAGGACCAGACTGATCATGGACGTACTCCAATGGAACCCCTACAGAACGGTGATGTTACTTCCCACCTCCCGTCTCAGTTTTCATTCAGCCAGGAACCGCTTACTATAGGTACTGTATAGCGCCTACTATTTCTTTTAACGAACTTCCAAGGACTTCCAGCATGTTGGGACCTGCTGTATTTTCATTTGGCAACATTGTCCGAGAAGTTTAACCGCATCTTGATATATTTTGTGATTTATGGACTAAATGGCAACACTGTTGATATTAATTGCTGCATTTCCCTTTAATAATACCACTCGATAGGATTAACCGTGTTTTGATACATTTTGTGATTTATGGACTAAATGGCTAAACTGTTGATATTAATTGAAACAACCTTTCATCTCCAGGATTGACTCTTGTGTATATATATATGGATTGTGAACCTGTACATATTATCTGTATTTTGATTGTTTATTTTACCTTGTTTTTTTCCACTCTATTGTGTGCACATCCCCCACACATCCCCCACTGATGATGTCACTACCTCCCCTCCCACCACTTTAGGGTTTATTAGGGCCTGTAATTGTTTGTTGTAGCACTTTGAGAAAGGCTAGAGTGCTAGCCGAAACGTCAGTCTTTGCTTTGAATAATAAACACCATTTTTTCTTCATAAGACCTGTGAGTGCGTACCTTCCTCGACGCTGTTGTTCTACTTTTTGGGCTTATCGCACCCAGGCAACATTTACCTACTTACGTGTTGTGCTGGCCTCCAATAGTTTCTATATATATATATATATATCTAAAATAATGTAGCAGCTGTTTGGCAAACATCAAAACCAAGCGTATTCATATGAAGTTCTATTTGCTGCTATAACAGCTGCTTTCCCCTAGATATTAGAACATTATTGGTGCGATTTTTGCATTCGCGCATAGGAAGTTGGGACTTTATATTGTGTCTGGGGGACAAGATTCTTTCCCAAACCATTGGTGCAAAAAAACAAAGCTCAGAATTATCAAGAATTCCATTATATGTAGTCTTAAGGTTTGCTTATCAACGGAACCAGTGCCTAGCCCAAAAACAGAAAAACATCCCCTGACAATTATTCTTTCTTCCTCAAACATTACCATAAATATTACCTAGCAGCATAATGATGCTATGCTGGGCCCCCCGAGCCAAAAAATCTTTAGAGGGGCTCAGCACACTCTGTAGTGATGGGTGAATTTGCGCCGTTTCGCGCAAAACGGCGAAAAATTTGCGAAACGGCAGCTTTTTTGGACGCCGGCGTCCATTTTCGTTGCCAGCGTCCGTTATTCCGAAATTTTTTTTGACGCCGCGCAATTCCACGAATTCGCACCGGCCAAATAAATTCGTCCATCACTACTCTGCATAATACCTGTATGCAGTGAATGGCCACATTTTCCTACAGCAAGGTGGCTATAGAGGGAGCTGACTTCACCTGAGAGTTCCCATATTTACCTAATACAAGTATGGGACCTGTTATCCAGAATGCTCGGGACCTGGGGCTTTCCAGATAATGGATCTTTTTGTAATTTCGATCTTCATACCTTAAGTCTACTACAAAATCATGTAAACATGAAATAACCCCGATAGGCTGGTTTTGCTTCCAATAAGAATCAATTCTATCTTGGGTTGAATCAAGTACAAGCTACTGTTTTATTATTAAAAATGTGTATTATAATGGAGTCTATGGGAGACGGCCTTTCCGTAATTCGGAGCTTTCTGGATAATGGGTTTCCGGTTAACAGATCCCATACCTGAAATGGCAACAACAGCTATGGCTTAAATAACTAATTCCAATCATTAGAAGGGGTGGATTTGGATTGGTTTGGATACTTTTAGCCATATAGTGTATACGTTGCTTTGATTTTAGTGTTTGTCCCTGTTACTGCAGAGCTACCCATGTACAACAATGAAGGGGGCATGTGCCATTTGTAAGTTCCACAGCTTATTGTACTCTTTCCTCTCTATAATTTTCTATCATTTTTATGCTGGTGGGGTAAAAACATTCCTTTACCCTCAAACACATCTTTTGTCTCCTACCGTTTTTCCCAAATACATGATCAAATATTTTCTTCTATTCTAACCTTCTTTCCTGCTCTCTTCTTTCATCATGATGCCCTCTCTTTCCTTTTCCGCTCTTCTTTTCCATTTCTATTCTTTATCTCCCTTTTGATCTTTTCCAAGTCTCTCTGTGATTTTGGTTTTCTCTAGCGACCACGTGTTTTTGTTTATTACATCATGGTGCCAATGCAAAGGGTCAGTGTTGTCTCTGTGATAAATCATTTGTGACATTGCAGGTGGTGGAAGTTATATTCTGGGGCATAATCCACATACTGTAAGGTGTTATGTCTTGTCTGGGTGCCGCTTTTGGGGTTCTTCTACATGTGGCACTTTTGACAAGTGACACTTTTTTGATGGTGGTGTTTAAGTGATTAGCACATAGCACGTCATTACATTTGGCACATACATTAATCAAGAGGACAACTGAACCTAAGAAACTGAGGGGCAAATTTACTAAAGGGCGAAGTGGCCAACGCTAGTGAAAATTCGCCAGCATGACGTCATTTTGACACTTTTTGACTAACGGTTCCTGTCGTAAATTCTCTATCGAAGTAGACAGACTCTAGCGGTAATTCGCACCTTTGCACCAGGCGAAGTTGTGCTCTGGCGAAGGGGCGTAACTACGCTAATTCGCAAAGATGCGGATTTTACTGAACGTTACCTCTTGCGTCAGAATTTACTGCGCCAGAATTTACTTCGCCAGCTCAGACCTGGCGAAGTGCAATAGAGAAGATAGGAGTTTGTCAAAAAAAAAGTTGAACATTTTTCTAAGTCCCAAAAAACGCTGGCGTTTTTTACTTTTTACTGGGTGATAGGCTGAAAAAGATTTACATTTTTTTGGGGGTACCCTCCTTCCCCCCCCCTTACATTTGGCACCTAAACTATACCGTGGGCACATGTGTAAGGCAATATAAGACCTTTATTTAATTTTATCAAGTTTCCCTGGGCTTGTGTAGTGTAATTATACTGCACGCCGTATGCTAATTAGGTATCAGTAGCGTAATTTCGGACTGCTTATCGTATTATCACTAGCGCAACTTTGCAACAGTTTGGTAACCTGTGCGCAACTTCGGACCTTCGTTAATTTGTGCAGCCCTGTCGAAACTATGCCTGGCGAAGTGCCGCAAAGCCGTTGCTATCACATTTTCGTTGCTTAGTGAATTTGCCCCTAAGAGTGTTATTTTTTCATTCCCTCTCCATCTATTAAACTTTCTCTCTCTAAAACTTGTATTTTCAGGCAAAGTTACGCCATTGCAAAAGAGCTTGCAATCTAAATTATGGTGGTTGCCAAAAGACTATCAAGGAGCTAATAACAATGAAACAAGGATTTCCTGTTCCTTTAAAACTAAGTCACTTTTATTCCATTATATCCTGTCCTGTTGATTTACTAAATGCAATTTCCTGATTGATGTATTGCCCTGATATATCACATTTATTTCAAGAATGTGTCAATTTCTTTACCTCTCTTTAAAAATAATCCTTTTTGGCAGTCTTTTTTGAGAAACTGTTACATCAGACTGACAGTTGGTGCGACTGTGAATTGTATAAATAGTACTTAAGTCGTCTCTCTCGGGAGGCATTATAAAGTCATAAGGGGTATAAATGTTCTTAATTATGTGCTGATTATCAGCTTCTGTAATAAAATATGTGTAGCACTCCAGCCTCAAAGGACGAACTGTTTTATAAACGCCTCTGTATAAGGAGACATTGTGTTTCTCTTAGATGGAATCTTTTCCCTATATATATATTACTATTTTCAGTCCGTCTTTGTAAGATTATCACATCCAAACAGTGGTTGTTTGGGTAGGTTACCCTAGCAACCAGAAAGCTGTTTAAAATGCAAACTTGAGCAATGCAAAAAAAAGTAAAACAATTAAAAAAAATGTCTTTTTCAAAATGCATCATTTTTATATTTAATTTAGAAATCTGACATGGGGCTGGACATTGAGATGAATAGAAATCCATTAGTGGCAGGCAGATTTTTAAGGCACAGTAAGGGTCATTTATAAATTTCGCGCAGGGCAGATTGGTTCGCAAAGTGAATATATTTGCCCTGCGCATGGTTATATTTATAAAGCTGAATAAGAGGGTGCAAACAGAATTGCAAATTTTTTATTCACAATGCGAATGTCTAAAGGGGCAAATTGCGAATCTTTATGCGCACACTCTGCGACTCAATTACGCCACAACTTTGGTGGCGGATAAAATATTCGCAAAACAGTTTTGCAAACTGCGAATTTAACGCTATTTTCGCGCACAACAACCTCGCACAATGGGTGCGCTCGCGCAAACTCCTGTCTCATTTGCGCGCCATTTGCGAAAATTTATTCACACTGCGAATTCGCAAAAACCGGAAAGACGGGCAGAGCAGTGCAATATATTAGCGCTCAGCAAAAAACATGCGCAATACAACCATTTGCGAAAAATATGAGCTGCGCGAACTTTATAAATGACCCCCAGTCTCTTCTCAGAATATTTTCACCATTGTTACAGGTTCTGCTGAGCCACTGGTTCAGTCTAGATGTCATTCTTGGAGACTCCCTCTTCCGTCCTAAATTCCCCATTCTTCCACTACTTATACACACAGTACCGGACAGTGATATAGAAACAGTTCAGGTGTTGCTCTATTTGACCTGAGATGTGACTGTTTCCCTGCAGGCCGGGGTGAATGAAGATGACCTCTATGACGGAGCATGGTGCGCGGGGAGGAATGATGTTCACCAGTGGATAGAGATCGACGCTCGCAAGCTCACCAAATTCACAGGAGTCATCACACAAGGCAGAAACTCGCTCTGGCTGTGAGTACAGAAGACTTATACTTCATATGTCTTGTATTATATCTAACAATACCTCTATACAATGTATTATAACATGTACCAGTAATATTTGCTGAAAATTCAACTGAATCCATTGCAATGTAGAGGCTACGTTATGTGACTTCAGTCTGTTTTTTCTAATTGTGCACTTAGCAGCTATTTTGCTCCATCCATTACTAAGAGATAGAGGCGCAAATTCACTAAGCGCCGAACGCTAGCGTTAATTCGCTAGCGTTTGGCATTTTTCGCTACTGTGCAAATTCACTAACGAACGCCGGCGTAATTTCATTAGTGTTACTTCGCACCCTTACGACAGGCGAATTTTCGCTAGCGACGTAATTACGCAAATTCACTAACTTGCGCAGTGTACTGAACGCTACCTTTTACGCTAGACTTCCTTCGCCACCTCAGACCTGGCGAAGCGCAATAGAGTAGATAGGGATTGTTTCAAAAAAAGTCAAATTTTTTTCTAAGTCCCAAAAAACGTTGGCGTGTTTTCTACATGATGGGTGATAGGCTGAAAAAGATTGAAATTTTTTGGGGCTCCCCTCCTTCCCCCCTACATTTCCTGACTCATGGCAACTTACCTAGACAGTGGGCACATGTGTAGGGCAAAATAAAATTATTATTTGCTGATTTGAAGGTTTTCTAGGCATTTGAAGTGGTGATACGTATTCCTCCATTGAAATTTGAATTTCGCGCCGTATGTAAATGAACCATCGCTAGCGAAACTTCGCTTCGCTTGGCGAATTAAAGCTAGTGCAACTTCGAAAATTTACGCTACCCCTGTGCGCAACTTCGGATTTTAGTGAATTTGCGGCGCGCTGGCGAAAATACGCCTGGCGAAGTGTGGCGAAGTGCGGCGAAGTTGCGCCTGGCGCATCTTAGTGAATTTGCCCCAAAGAGCTTTTGCTCTTTAATGTGTTCTGAATATTATATCTAGCTAAATATGCTCAGGGCCGCCATCAGAAATCACGGGGCCTCGTACAATAACAAAAAACAATGTGGGGGTGGTGACATTCTTAGACCTCCCTGATCTAAATTCCAGAATATTAAAACTACATTTGTACATTTGCCTTCATGAGCCTGACCTGTCCAAAAAATCACATGGCTCTCTAGACATAAAGAAATGTTATGACACAGGCTATGGACGAGTGTTTTAGTTTTAGATTTACTTACAATGGCTCCTTCATGGAATCATTGTTATTAAACAGCCAACCGGATAAAAGGGATCTGAATCTGTCAAAGCTATTTCTAATCCAATTTTTTACTGTGATCTTTTTTAAAATCAATTTTAATATTCTAATGCAACGAGCTCCCCAAAAATAATGAAGTTTTGGCTCATTGGTTCCAGTTCCTCCAATTAGCCGAGGGCTCCTCCCGATGTGAAAGGCGGCTGTTAAAGGCAGAAGCAAGAGCCGAGACCAGGGAGCCTAACACTGGTTCTGGATTTAGGGTGCCGAATGTGACAGCCTTAATGAGATGCTGTTATCACATTATAAGACCCTTTTATTATGATACCATTTATTATTTCACACAAGCTTCCATCCCCATTTTAAACCACGTATACAGTGTTTGTCTGTTTGGCCCAGTTGGATACAGTTAGAGTAAATGCAGACGATATTAGGGTTATGTTATTGTGCCATTTTCTCGTTAAAGGCAAACTGTTGTCACGTAATTACATTTTTCTGTAATAATGTGTTTTCACACAGGTTTTAAAAATGTTGTTATTTTTTGTTAAGTTAGGCTGGCCATGATTGTGGCCATTTTGCCAATTTCAGCCATACTGCCCAACTGCCTGGGAATGTATTGCAAGCCGGGGGGGCTTCTTACAGACCATCCTGGGATATTGTTAGATGGCAGATGCTGCTATGTGTTGTGTGATGCACCATTTTAGCAGAAGTGTTTTCAGATAAGAAAGGGAAGTGGAGCCAATAAAAGATGGCTATGAATTTATGGCCACGTACAGTATATGGTTTCTGTTGCATGCCAGATACCATGGAGATCAGCCAGGTATGACCTCCTTATAAACACAGATATTATGTTTTTTTTTATATATTTTATAAGTACAATGCATCTGTTTACATTGGCCAACTGGCCGATAAAGATAGATCCACACCTTTGGCAAAGTTAACAGATCTTTGTCTAATTTGCTGGGCCACATAGGGTTGGTTTGATATTTTAGCCCCAGGCCAATGAGTGAATAAAGTACCCCCTCTTGTAAAATATAAGGATATTATAAGCTACAGAGGAGTTTCATGACCATATAAAAGTAGAGTGTTTTTATACAGGTCATGGAAGTCTGAGGTAACTTCTAATATCCTTATATTTTACAACTGGGGGTACTTAATTTATTAGAATACACAAGTTTTAGTGAGTCATGTGACAGAAATGACATCAGAACTCACCGTTTATAACTGATGACATCAGAACTCAGCGTTTATAAGGATATAATTTACAAGATATTCATGGCTTTTGTGTATTATAAGATAATACTGCAATCTCTGCTGTAGACCTGTTCTACAACATATCTGTCGGGGAAGCTCCATACATAGGCCAGTACGCTGCTTCCTCACGAGTACACTTCGGCGACTTCAGAAAACTGAAGCGATCCGAGTGCCATACTGCCGGCGATTCGCATTCTAGCCATCAGAAAGGCATTGCGGGGTGATTAGATGCCCGAAGAAGAGGCGATTCGTTGCTGGGCGACTAATCTCCCCCAGTAGCCACGTCTGCCACCACCCTTATAGATGGGACCCAGTAGGCAGATAATATCGACATGTTATTACCTTATCTCTTTCATTCTCATTGCGAGTGAGGCACAGTTATTTCAAGCCATTTAGATAAAGCGTATTTGATCCTTCTTTGTCTTGTGAACCCTGGTTTTGATCTTACGTTTATATGTAGAACCATATTGGGCAGTGATGGGGAAATTTGTCCCATTTCACCGAAAAATTTGCGAAACACGAATTTTGCCGTTCGCGTCAATTTTGATGCTCGCGTGAATTTTGGCAATGGGCTTCCGAATAATGTTAACCCATGACAGCAATTATTCCAACGCGCATTCAAACTTTTTTGAAACTGGGGAAATTAGGAGGCGAAACATGGAAATTCACTGCGAATTTATTCGCCCATCTCTAATATTGGGTTAAAGTATGCCTATTATGTATGGGAATTAAACATGCTCATTTGAAAACCACCGTTGCAATCACCTAACATCTTGTTGTACAGTGTGTGGCTGGCACAAGTGTTCCGGCAGTTAAAAATAAAATATACAAAAATAACTGGTTAATAAAGGACCAGCGGTGTGAAAAGAGAAACCTTTACTCTTCATAAACCATGTTTATAATGAGGCTAACGCAGCCTGCAGTATATATGTGGAACGCAGTGCGTGGGCTGTAGCAGGTGTCCTGGGGGGTTTATCTGTCTCTCGTTCTATTTACAAGGCACCGGCTGTTTCTGTACAACAGACTGGAGATGTGACACACAAATGGGAAAACAGACGCCTGCCGCTGGTGCTGTTCCTGGGACTCTTGCAGCAGATTGTTGCTAAAGACTGGAGGGCAGTTGCTCTGGTGCAGTCACACGGGTTTCACACCCTGCTGTTCCAGCTTACACAGTTTATGTTGGTTATGAATTTAAAGAGCAGATAAAGCTTCAGAACCCTTTAGGTTTACCGTGAAGATCTGCTCTTACACTATATGGCCAAAAGTATGTGAACACCCTGTCACGACTGGCACCCAATACCTGAACAAGTGCCAAGCACCCTGGTCTAGGCTCGGCTTCACCAGTAGTGTGACCACCGTTGGGCTTCGGGAGGAGCCCTCAGCTTACTTGGGTGCCACCTGGACTTAACGAGGGGTGCAAGGCGAGATGTTCTGGCTGGCAAAGGGGCACGGCTGTTAGCAGAGTCTTTTGGGCTGAAGGTCACGGTACAAAGGATTAGGCAGAAGGATGGTCAGACAGGCTGGGTCGAGGAAGGCGGTTATCAGAATCGTCAAACAGGCAAAGGTCAAAACCGGGTAGTCAATCAAGGGGTTAAGCAGGAGAGTTGTCGTAGGCAGGCATAGTGCAGAATAGTCAGGAACAGGCAGGGTCAAACACGGATAACAGATCAGAATTTCAAAGACAGACGCACAAGGCTCAGGAAAACCACTAGAACAAGTTCTATCACGGGCAAGGGGCTGTACACTGAATGGCGCCAAATGTGCGCAAAAACACGCCAGCGTGCCTGCGCCTTTAAGAGGCGCGCAGGCGCACCCTAGAATCAACATGGCGCCAGCGCAGGAGCTAAGGACCATGCGGTGGGCGTCCCTGCTGCACAGGTAATTTTCTTACACACCCCTTATGATTTTTGGAATTGGTTAATTAAATGACCCCCATCATTGTCTATGACTACAACTGTTGAAAATTCCCTGCTTCTTATTTTGTTGAAAACAGTTTTGGAAAGGCCCTTTCCTGTTTCAGCACAATAATGTCCCACGCACAAAAAAAGAGGTCTGTCCAGATGTAGCAACGGGAGCAGAAGAGCACGGAACCCTGATCTCAACCCAGGCCTGAACACTCAATATCAGTGCTCATCCTCTTACGTATGATTGGAAGAAAATTCCACCAATAATGTTCCAACCTCTAGTGCAAAGCCTTCCTAGAAGAGTAACGTGTTCCTAGGAGATGAGCAACTTTACTTTAATACCCTTAGTTTTGGAATGAGATGTTGGACGGGCAGTTGACCTGATACTTGTGGCCATAAATAGTTTTCTTCTTCCCTGGTTATGCAGCTGTGAGTTATTTAAGTTATATTTCCCACATGGTTCACTTGTGATATGCTAATCTAAGTCATCTCACCAAGATAAGCTAGGCGGTTTGTTGATGTAAGACTCCATAACTTCATATAGCCAACTCGTTCCTTTGGTGGTTCAGGGTAGCAAAAAGCCAACGCTGGCAAGATATCAAACAAACCTCATCTTATTAGGGTGCAGGCATTTCTGAGACTGTATTTCATGCTAAAGTTGAGGGTAAAGAGGAATATAGTTTTCATTTTCCTAAGGCTGCATTATTATCACCCTAATGACATAAGGATTATAATGATCGTAAGTGATTTCTAATGCACATACTGTTGGGGGGGTATATTCTCCCATATGTTTGCATATTCATGCAGAGCCACCTGTGAATATTTGTATAGTGATGTAGAAGATATAACTAGGACTGATGAGAGGTAAGTCCACTACTGCCTCCTCTGATTACCAAGTTTTGGTTTTTTAACTCGTTTATATCCTTTTATTCTTTTGGCGCCTCTGTTCTTTTTATACAACACTGTAAGTTATGGATTTGTTAAAGCAGTGTTGTTTTTCAGTGCTGGACTGTAGTGATGGGCGAATAAATTCACCAGGCGCGAAAAATCCGCCGTCAAAAAAATTTGGACGCGTGTCTGAATAGTCGATCGCATCAAAACCATCGTGCGTCAACATAATTTGGATGCCCATTGACTTTAACGCCGGCGTCAAAATCGATGCAAGCATCAAAATTTGCATTTCTTGAATTTTGCGGTAAATTCACTAATTTTCCGGGTGAAGCCAAATGAGACAAATTCGCCCATCACTGCTGGATTGCCATGACTCAGTCTCATCATGGGCGAAATTCTCATAATTCGTGGAAAAATTGTGAAATTGGAACGAAAAAATCTTGAAATTCTAACATTTTCACAAAAAAATCATTAAATTCCAACATTTTCACAAAAAAATTCTGTAAAGCTGACATTTTCACAAAAAATCTTGAAAATCGGAAACTGACGCCGAATTTATTCGCCGGCGGTGAAAAGTGGAAATTCGCCTCAAATTCGTGCCAGGCAAATTTATTCGCCCATCACTAATCATAGGGCACCGCCACCTTATGGCAATATATTCAGCACAGAGCAGGTCACAAGCTTACTATTGGTAGTGAACTGGGGCTGTAAGGCTATTGACCCTAAATTAACTGTTTCAGTTCTGATGTATGTATGGTTTTTTTTTTATAGGAGTGACTGGGTGACATCCTACCGAGTAGTGGTCAGCAATGACAGCCACAGTTGGGTTGTTTCTAGAAATGAATCTGGAGAAACGGTGAGTACAAATACTTACTATAATGACGGGTGTCTTGCCAGCACTTCCAGAAATGCCCCTGCCTCAAGCACTGATGTTAGACACAGCCATCACTGGTGCCTAAAGGGTGTCTCTATATAGAGCATGGCTCATTGTTCTGATTTTTATCATCATTTCTCCATTTAGGAGAAAAATTATATGCGGTCCTAATTTGATCTAATTTGTGCAAAAGCTCATTACAATAAGCCAACTAGCTTTTTATTTTTTCCCAAATGTTCTTAAACGGGGTTCACCCTCGAATTTTCCAAGACATCCTGGCTTTTAGTTTTACCCGCGGAAGGTAAGTGCTTAACCCTTTCTGCCCTTTTCTCAGATGTAGAAGTAGAAGGAGTCGCTTCGCACACCCTGGCCGTCCAACTTATGTAACACCTGGTGCACGATGTAGGAGGTATTGGCAACCTCCACAACAATTGAGAACGAAGGAATCACCGGCACAACAGGTTATTTCCAGCAGGGAAACCCTTGCTCGTTTATTTTGCGGATGCAACGTTTCGGGGCGTAACCCCTTTGTCAAGCATACCGTGAATCAGTGCTCAAAGTATTTAAAACCATGTCAATTAAACATAATTGGTAAAAGGTGATTGTCAATTTAAGTGAATACATGTTTTAGTGAAGAATAAATACATAGTGAGATAGAAATATAATGGATTATGTGTAGCATGAAACATTGTTACTTAATGCGAAACTGGGTACTTTGAAAATGTTTCTAATTATAGTACACTTGTATTTTTAATACTGTTGCATTTTTTCATATAGCACTGGACTTTTTTACACTTGATGGGACATTTTGTATTTGAATTACTTATAAGGCACATTTTTCGATGAATATCCTTGGAATAACAGAATTTTCATTAATGCTGCACAGGACACCTCGTGGTGTTTTAATTCCTCTATCCGGATGGACTGTGTCTGATGGGGGTCTGGGATAATTTTTGTAATTTTTGTAATTTTGCACTTCCCTTGAAGTAACTTTTCTTACGAGTTTTATGTATTTATGGTCTTTTATTCTCACTATGTATTTATTCTTCACTAAAACATGTATTCACTTAAATTGACAATCACCTTTTACCAATTATGTTTAATTGACATGGTTTTAAATACTTTGAGCACTGATTCACGGTATGCTTGACAAAGGGGTTACGCCCCGAAACGTTGCATCCGCAAAATAAACGAGCAAGGGTTTCCCTGCTGGAAATAACCTGTTGTGCCGGTGATTCCTTCGTTCTTTTCTCAGATGTGCCATCATTTTGAATACTATAAGCCTGTCTTTGCAAATTGCCACATAAAAGTTGAAGCCGAGTAAGGGGAAGATCTCCAGGAGTAATCTGCTCATGTTCTTTTATTTCTACATGTATATTTCATTGCAGACAGCCCATTTCCCTCTACTGCAGCATCATAATGTCTGTCTTAATTAAGGATACGTGTTGATCTTTACTATGCACGTCATTCCTGGAATTCTTGAATTAATTTATCTTAGGCAGCAGAACTAATGGAAAGAGAGACCAACAATGAAAAATGCTTCATACATCATCTCTCAGCAGCCTGCATACGTTTGCATTTCTGTTCATAAATTTACCCCGGATGTGTGCTGACCGGCTGATCAGTGGAGTGGAGTCAATCTGCCTTTTCTCCATTGGTGCAACATAAGCCTACAGGGGAAATAGATAAGGGAACTGCTGCTATTAAACAATTGTTCTGCACAAGGGAGATTGCTACCAGTGCTGACTAAAGGTGGCCATAGACATCCAGATCCTGTCGTACGAATCGAGGATTCGTACGATTTTCAGATCGTGTGTGGAGTGTGCCGACATCTTTCTTCCGTCGGAGATCGGTCGTTTGGTCAATCGGTCTGGTTTGATTTTGACCCGACCGATCCCGCTGGAGCCCATGGCACATCGTAATCGGATCGTTCAGACATACGGCCGAACAATCAGATTACCCCGATATAGCCATGCTCGTTAATGGCATATCGGGGAAAGATCTGCTCGTTTGTCGATGTTGCCAAACGAGCGGATCTTTGCATCTATGGCCACCTTTATGGTGACACAAAGCACAGGCATTTTGTAGCTCTTTGGGCAGGTGCAATAAAGCTTGTACCCAAGTCCCATTTACTTTGAACAGTTGAGTTGAACATCACTCAAAAACAGACCAGTAAGCCTTTCAGCTTGATAGTCTTCATTCAAGGTCAATGATTACAAAGGACCAAAATAGCCTGTGTGTGCCATTGCCCTTTTACCATTTTTCCAGTTCCCCCTGGAGACTCAAGTTTTGGTCAGATCCCCCTTAGCCCATAACAAGAATATAGATACTCTAGGAAGATATCATTGTATCAGCCATCCAACCATAGTTCCAAGAATATCACAGCAAATATGTTTTTACCCAAACTCATTGACAAGTTGGGCTTTCAGGTGCTTCTAGAAGAGCAAATAGGCTTCAGATTGAGCTCATGTGGCACTGCTCACATAATGGGCCATCCCTGTAGTTTGGGAACCCCTGCCTTATACTCACTGCCTAGATTTGCAAATGTTCAGGCTACTTGAGGTGTCATGCACTAAAATAATTTAATTTACCTGCAGATCAACTGCATATAGGGTTGCCACCCGGTCTGTATTTTACTGACCTAGCTGGTAAAACACCTGCCAAGGCCGGGGATGGTATAACAAATTTACTGGTAATGTAGCTGCCGGTAGATCTGTAATACTCTTAAAGGAGAAGAAAAATCATCCTGCACTTGGGGGATGCCAAATGTTAGGCACTCCCAAGTGATAGCATTGACCTGAAATCCTGACTCTCCTTCTTCTTTAAGATTAGCCCTTGGCCTGCCCCCGATCTGCCTGCATTTTACCTTATTTGAATATGGACCAACTCCTAAATCCTGCCTCCTGCTGTCGCAGCATCATAGCCCCACCCATTTGCATAATAATCCCACCCCTTTTGTGTCAGCGCCCATCCCCTTTTGTACCTCCCCTCGCTTGCCGGTAAAACATTTTCATAAAGGTGGCACCTCTAGCTGCGGATGAAGCCCTTCCATGGCCTTTACTTTGTATGCCTTAAAATAACATAGGATCATTTGCAGGACTGTGAGTAATTGTTGGGTGGCACCTTTCTAAGTAGCCAGATATGCAAGTCCCTTGTGCAGTCAACATCTTGAAGGCCACATGAGAGACTTAACTAAAGCCAACATGAAGGACGGGCAAAGGGAGTTTTATCCCCCCCAAAACATGAGCATCATCACAAGCCAGTCTGTGGCTTAATAAAACTGGATAAATGTCTTTATTGAATGTGAGTGCCATTCCTGTTGTTATTCAAGATAATGCCCAGGGTGGCCCTAGTTGTGACTTTAGAACAAATACAGTCTATAACAGTAACTTCATTACGGGCTGTACCTTAACAGATTTTTCAGGCAAACAGTGAGAAAGAGATTCCGGTTCTGAACGAGCTTCCAGAACCCTTGATAGGACGTTATATTAGAATCAACCCTCGTTCCTGGTATGAAGATGGGAACATCTGTATGAGAATTGAAATGCATGGTTGTCCTTTACCAGGTTAGTAGATGTTTTGTTGAAGATGCACCTTTGATGATCTTATGGGATAATATGAGAAATGTTTAAAAGTTTAAACCTGGTCGTGTAACCCGTAACAACTAGGGATGGGCGAATAAATTCGCCATGGTTAAATTCGCGGCGAATTTCTGCGTTTCGCCGCGGGCGAATTTTTCGCGAAATTGCGGCAAAAATTCGCCTCGCGACTCGTTTCGCCGCGCGTCGAAATTTTCGTCGCGCGACGAGCCACGACGCCGCTAATGCGCGTCAAAACAAAAAGACGCGCGACGAACTAAACATCACCCACAGCAGCCAATAAGATGTGAGCCATCCCTGAGCCAACCCACTGGCTATATAAGGAGCTGCAGAGGCGGCCATTACTCGTGGCGTTTCTGGTAGAGGTAGAGAGAGCAGGATAGTGAGAGATTTGTGTGTGATTTAGCTAGTGGAGTTTGTGTAGAGAGCTTTTTTTTTTTCTGAGTCAGTGCAAGTGGAGGTTGTGGATTTCAGTTTACTGTTTTCCCTCTTCTGCTTGCCTGCTCACCACCCAATAGCCCTTTTTAGGGCTAACTGTCTTTGTCTTTGTCTGTGCTGGTGTGTGTACTCCTTGTGGGTGCACACTTCTGCTGAGGGGATTTAGTTGAGGGTTTTATTTTTTTCTCCTTTCCTTCCCCGAAATATCCAAACCCCCCCCCTTATATATATATATTTTTTTTTAAGTTTAGTTGCCCAATATGACGGGCCGTGGGAGAGGGGGGATGGGTGGTGGTGGTGGGAAGAAGGGTGGGTTAGGGATGGGTGGTGGTGGTGGTGGGAAGAAGGGTGGGATAGGGACGACCAGGGGCTCAGTGTAGGCACTCAGACAGAGCATGCCTACTACGACCAGACTGAGCTCCTGGTCACCCTAGTTCATCAAGTAAATGCCATGCGGCAAGAGCTGGGAGAGGTTAGGGACATTGTTGACAACCTCCAGAGGGTTGTTGCTCCTCCTCCTCCTCCTCCACTTTAATTTATTTATTATTTGTTACAGCACCAGTTGTGCTATATGTTGTGAATTAAAAAAATTTTTTATATCTCTATATTTTGAGTTCATTTTTCATTTGACTAAACTAATACTCACATGGTACTTGGAATTGTTTGGATTCTAATAACACAACGATGACTATTCTTAATCGGAGTCATTAAAATTACATTACATAGTATTTCAGAATCATTACAATTACATGATGTAAATATAAGGTTCATTCACATAAACATATGGTTTATTCATTTTTATCTGAGATACAAAGCATCCAGATACTATCTGTTCAGATTTATTAGTTGTACTTGTGTTAGTAATCTACTATTAGATATTTGAAGTACAGATGGTACTTTTTGGTTAAACAGAGATATAGAGTAGTAGTAGATACCATTACCAGTTGACCAGAGGTAATGTGAAAAAATCCACAAACGTTAAAAGTTTAAGAAACTTGCAAAATGGGAGCCATTTTTTCAAGATAGGAGTCCTCTAACAATGCAGGGCATGTGTGTAGCAGTATACTAAGTGAAACACGCATGTGTATTGGTCTTCCCATGGAGTCCAATCCAATTCAGCACATTCAGACACAAAGCAAAAGATACCATGTTCATTTATCATCACAGACTACAAAGCTTGAAACTAAGGGGAAAATTTTTATTTGTAGGCCCAAAGATGAAAAAAGGTTATACAAACAAAACACCCATAGAAGATGGGCTTCATCAAATTGCACTGCGCGTCAAAAATAACGTCGCGCGTTATAACACATACTTGCGTCCGCGACAAAATATTTTGACGCGCGACAAAATCGGGCCGCGCGACTCGTTTCGCGAATTTTTCGCCGTTTCGCGAATTTCGCTGGAAATTCGCGAATTATTCGGCGAAGCGAAACGCGACAGATTCGCCCATCACTAGTAACAACCAGTGTGCACATGCTGGCCTCCTGTCTGAAAGGAAATATTTCATTGCTTGGTACGGGCTACTAGACCTGTTTTAAAGTAGGCCCTGGGTCTCTTGCATTACAGGGACCTCTTGGGGGGCAATAATGAAAAATGTACAAAATGATAGTTCAACAACATCTAGAGCAGGGATCCCCAACCTTTTTTACTCGTGAGCCACATTGAAAAATAAAAAGAGTTGGGGAGCAACACAGGCAATAACTTCCTGGGGTGCCAAATAAGGGCTTTGGCTATTTGGTAGACCCTATGTGGACTGTCAACCTACAGGAGGCTTTGTTTGGCAGTACACTTGGTTTTATGGAACCAAAACTTGCCTCCAAGTCTGGAATTAAAAAAACAAAACACCTGCTTTGAGGCCACTGGGAGCAACATCCAAGTGGTTGTGAGCAACATGTTGCTCGCGAGCTACTGGTTGGGGGATCACTGATCTAGAGTATCTCAGGATATTGTTCCCTTTCAGATAACCTTTAACAGATAACCTTTAAATCCTGACAGTACCCTAAGTGTGTCTATTACAATGTGTCTATTACAAAGTTAAAATGTTTGTCTTGCTTTACTGCACTGTAAAGTATCATATATCTCCAACCTTGAGTAGAAAGTTAAATTTAGCAAAAGCTTCTTTTCCCCATCCTCTCATTAGAATGCATTTTAAATGAATATTTTCTGTGTATAATGGCTCACTAAGGACACAAGCATTAACCTTGTCCTGCACACAGACCCAAATAATTACTATCACAGACGCAATGAGATGACGACTTCAGACAACCTGGATTTTCGACATCACAATTATAAGGAGATGAGGCAGGTATGTGCTCCTCCCCATTGTACTGCGCTATCCTATCCTATCAGTAAACAGAACGGGCGGAATTTACTAAAGGGCAAATTTTCGCCTCTGAAGGCTCCGCCACACTTTGCACAAATTCTAATATTCACCCGTGGAAATTCGTCAGCATGGACATTTCTAAGCGACCCTTTGCTAGCGTTACTTTCTGCCTAGTGAAACCCTGAAACAAATGTGACATGACCTTCAAATGGTTAAAAATAAAAATTAAAAATATTATGTATTTAACAGTTACAGTTTTTAAACATAATCCCACTTTAAATTATGAAAAAACGCCCGTGTTTTGACTTTTTTTTTATGACTTTTTCGGCATACAGGATATGATGTCACTGACATAAGATGTAGCTTCATCTTATCAATTCAGCAGACTCTGGCAAAAAGGGTAACGCAGTGGAAAATTCGCACTTTGATGAATTTGCAGAGTAACGGATCAGTCGTCTGGCGAAAGGGTGCAAAACTTTGTTAGCACTGAGCTCTTTCGCTAGCGAATTGTCCGCTACGCCTTTTAGTAAATTGGCATTGTCCCTGCGAAGCATCGTTTTGGCGTTTTTCCCTTTAGTAAATTTGCCCCAATGTATTTTTCTTTCTCATTTTTATTAGTGATGGGCGATTCTGACCTGTTACGTTTTGCCAAAAATTTACGAAACTGTGAAAAATCGGCAAAAAGGCTATGGGCTACAAATTTTTTTTTTGAAAAGTGACAAATTCTTTTTGAAAAAAAAAAAAAAATTGCCCCCAACAATTTTTTTCACCCATTGGAGTTTACTCTGCGAAAAATCTCACTCATCCCTAATTCTTAGCTAATTAATATATTGTATTGTAAATTTCTCTCTCCCAGCTGCCTTTTACACTGTTATGTACTGCAGGGTACCTCTTTCTCACTGTTAGATGGTGCAGATGAAAATGACTTGTGGCATGCCTATACACCTGTATATATACACTGTACGATTCATTCACGTATACAATTTGCAGTGTGCAAAGTGCCATTTCAGATGCAATTTCCCCGTATTTCTAGCATCCCTCAAGAGGGAGTTCCATTCTGTGCCAGAAGTGTGAAAAAATGCGGCATTGAGCTTGCATCTCAGAGCAAATCGGATGCATTTGGATTGGTGGGATGAAGAATGTCTGCAGGTCAACGCATGTATTGATGCAGGCTGCTGCTGGAACCCTGGAATTACCAGCAGTTTCAAGGTGATGATAGCTCCAGAGTTCCCCTGCATCAATATACGATTTGAAAAGGAGGCAACTTATAAGGGAGGATGAAGAGTGTTTTTGGGCAAACATGTTTGGAGTCAGCCCTTATGTTGTTTAGATATCAATGATATTATTGGCTAAGAACTGGTAATACTACATTTGGACTCAAGAACCCTTTGAGGTTCAGCGCTCACTTACCAACCCACTCAAGTTTACCAACATAAACTGTATTAAAATCAGTTTTATCAAAAATGCAGCCATGGTTCCAAATACATATCACCCTATGTGGCCTTCAGACAAGCCTCCACCCCAGACATAGTCTGGGTCCCTCTAGAATTTGATCTTCACAGTTTGGGAACGGTGGTTTATTCAAGCTGTTACTGCAGATATAACAAGTCCTAAATAAAACTCCTTCACATACATTGCTTTGCTCTTGTATTCACAGGGCTTTTAATATTCATTTTTTTTTTATTTTACTTTTTTTTATTTTACTACCGCTGTAGTAGTGTATAAGTTGACCTTTTAGGCATTATTTGCCCTGTAGGCATTTTTTGCCCAGTGTGTTATTCAACCAACTGCCATCTAGCATCACTAACAGCTCTCCCCCTACACTATCTCTTCCAAGCACACACAGGCAGATTTTTCAGATACATTTTTGCCCTTGATCCCCCTCTGGCATGCCACTGTTCAGGTCGTTGCACCCTTTAAACAACTTTAAAATCATTTTTCTGGCCAGAAATGTCTTTTTTAGATGTTAAAGTTCGCCTTCCCATTGAAGTCTATGGGGTTCGCGAACCGTTCGCGAACCGCTCGCATTTTTGCGCAAGTTCGCGAATATGTTCGCAAACTTTTTTTCCGACGTTCGCTACATCCCTAGTGGGTGGTCACTTGGCCGTTGGACTTCTGATGTCATTGACATAAATAACAATTTTCCAGACTTAAACTCATTGCTGTGGGAGGCTGAGGACCGACCAAGGAATATCCGCAGAGTCCCCAACCATCACATCCCCATTCCGGAATGGTACCAGCATGAGAATGCCACGGTGAGAATTTATATCCATTCTTTTAAGCACATGTTCCATTAAGCCGTGCACGTAGAAATTCTGCATCTAAAGAGCTCAGGGTGAAATGTTATTAAAGCTTGAGTTCCTAATACTTTATCATTTCCTTTTATGTTAAGTGTGTTAGAAGCATTTAAAGGATTGTATGGAACTGTGGCAGGTGTTTTGGCCCAGTTCCCGTAGAAGTGAATTTTAAGTGGGTGGATGAGAACAGGGGGTTTAGGATTTCAGTAAATTGTATTATTTTGCATTCGGAGAAAGACGTGTTACTCTGAGAAAGACTTGTTACTCTGAACTTTTGTTCCCTGACCCCCTGTCTATCTAAAATCTCTAAGGCCCATGGTACATGTGATGTATTCTCCACCAGCAATCCAAACATTCAAATGTGTGTTTTATGGTCATCGCTAGTGTGGATCCATTCAAGTAAATGGCAGGCTGCACAGTCACGTAGACATCTCCCCTAGTATCATAGGCTTAAAGGAGAAGGAAAGGTTAAAACTAAGTAAGCTTTATCAGAAAGGTCTATATAAATACACCATTAAATCCTCAAAGTAACGCTGCTCTGAATCCTCTGTCAAAAGAAACACCACATTTCTTTCCTTCTATTGTGTACTCATGGGCTTCTGTATCAGACTTCCTGTTTTCCGCTTAAACCTCCTGGGCTTGGGCTTGAGCATGCTCAGTTTGCTCCTCTCCCCCTTCCTCCTTCCCTCTCCTTCCTCCCTCCTCCCCTCCCTGTTGTAATCTGAGCCTAGAGCTATGAGAGACTCAAGGAGGAAGTGATGTCACAACAAGCTAATATGGCAGCTGCTATCCTAAACAAACAGAGAGGGCTTCTATAGCTGTTTATAAGCATTCTACAGAATAAATAAATCATTCTTGCTTGCACTATTATGGTTAATCTAGTGGCAATAAACTGCCTTGGTAGCTTTCCTTCTCCTTTAAAGAATTATTGTATTCTTCCAATTGATGTAATGTTCATTATATTTTAATAATATGTAGAAAAATAGATAAGTCATTTTTCTAAACTACATATTTTACCTGCCCTATACCATAGCATTTAAGCAATGGCATTACTTTCTCAGAACTCAGGGTAGGAGCATTATTGTTCATTCTTTTTTATTAAAGGAGAATATAGTACAAGTGAATGTATTGAGGCATGTAATTCACCAGTCTAACCATGGGATCTACGGACCTTCACAGGTTTGAGTGATGTTAAAGAACACGGAGACAGGGAATAAAAAGAGTCTGGTGTGGTTCTAAGATCATTCTGTAAATTGTTTTTTCCCAGGTTGCCATCGAGACACATGCTCTTATCACTTGGATGGAGAAGATCCCCTTTGTGTTGGGGGGAAATCTTCAGGGTGGGGAGCTGGTTGTGTCATACCCTTATGACATGGTACGTTCGCCATGGAAGACCCAGGAATATACTGAAACCCCAGATGACCACGTCTTTCGATGGCTCGCCTATTCCTATGCGTCTACCCATCGGCATATGACAGACTCCAGCCGTAGACCTTGCCACTCCGAGGACTTCAACAAAGAAGAAGGCAATGGGGCATCCTGGCACACAGTGGCTGGAAGTAGGTGAAAGTACAGTAGAACTTGATTTAATTCTATAATTAAAATTCAATTTCTTGACAGCATTAACTCCCTCTTGTATTGCCCTGTGACAAACCACAGTTCTTCTAATTCTGGCCATTAGCCGTACATTAACTTCCATGATGCCATCTGAATACATATAATTCCATTCTTTTGAATTGTTTTCTGAATGTATAATTAATTAGAATCATTGTCTGTTGTAATATCTAAAGTCAGGCCCACCCTCTCATCGTTATTAACAGGCATTAATGACTTCAGCTACCTGCACACCAATTGCTTCGAGATTTCAATATATCTGGACTGCGATAAATTCCCTCATGAGAGTGAGTTACCTGAGCAATGGGAATACAACAGGGAATCCCTCATTGTTTTTATGGAGCAGGTAAGCACTTGGACTTGCTTATTACACAGTGTAGTATGATAACTCCAACCCCACTGCCAAAGTTTGATAAGTGGGGTCCAAGCAGGGGTGTAGGTTCTGTGCCCCTACTGTAGCAGCAGATGTGGAAGAGTCAGAAATATAGAAACTTCATTCCTGTCTGTATATTCTGTCATTTGTGCAGCACTATAAATATATTTGGAACGTTATAAATAAGACATAATAACAGTAATTATCCTTCACTGATCTGAAGGCGTCTATGATAGGAGCAAAATCGTTTGCGTTTTATTTTAGCTTCATTCGGCAACACGTATATTTTCCCATGGAATTTATGAACAATGTGGATTAGTGATGAGCAAAAATATTCAGCAGGTATGGATTTGCTGTGAATTTCCATATTTTGGTATCAACAAGTTCATCCATAGAGCCCAATGGATTTTGCACCAAAAAAATAGATGTAGCGAAAAACCACCCATAGACTCCAGTCTTTTCTGCACAGAAAAAGCTGCCATGAAAATATTGCCTATGGGCTCCATAGGCTCAAAATTACAAAAAGACTGTCTCCCATATACTCCATTTTATCCAAATAATCCAAATTTTCATGTAGTAATAATGTAATAATAAAACAGTAGCTTGTACTTGATCCCAACTAAGATATAATTAATCCTTATTGGAAGCAATACCTGCCTATTGGGTTTATTTAATGTTTCAATGATTCTCTAGTAGACTTAAGTTATGATCCAAATTATGGAAAGACCAATTATCGCCCATTATCTCCTCATACAATACTACTTTTGGAGCCCTTGCACAATAGGAAACAAGGACATGCCACATAGTTTGGCTAGTTATTTTATTTTCATACATTCATTTCTTGCAGTCTTCAGCATGAATCCTTATTAAGGCACAGCTATGTTTGGGGAGGCATAATTATTGGCATAGGTTTTTGGATGTACCTAAGGCTCATACAGCAACCCATTTCATACAGAAAATGTAGAAGAGCTTGCAAGCATGAGGGGAAATGGTGGAAATGTTGATGTTCCCCTTCCATTCACTGAGAACTGGAAAATTGTTGTATATTGCTATTCTGCAAAACACGAAATAAGAACCAAAAAGGAATTTAATTTATGGGGATAGTCTGACAGAACTATAAAACTAATTTTATACTACAGCCAAGTATAGTAGGGAGAGATGGTGTCTATAGTAACAGTGGATAAGAGTCTCTGGGAAGGGAGTGTGACTGTGGGATAGCAGATATAGTAGGGAGAGATGGTGTCTATAGTAACAGTGGATAATAGTCTCTGGGAAGGGAGTGTGACTGTGGGATAGCAGGTATAGTAGGGAGAGATGGTGTCTATAGTAACAGTGGATAATAGTCTCTGGGAAGGGAGTGTGACTGTGGGATAGCAGGTATAGTAGGGAGAGATGATGCCTATAGTAACAGTGGGATAATAGTCTCTGGGAAGGGATTGTGACTGTGGGATAGCAGGTATAGTAGGGAGAGATGGTGCCTATAGTAACAGTGGGATAATAGTCTCTGGGAAGGGAGTGTGGCATAGCAAATATAGTAGGGAGAGATGGTGCCTATAGTAACAGTGGATAATAGTCTCTGGGAAGGGAGTGTGACTGCGGGATAGCAGGTATAGTAGGGAGAGATGGTGCCTATAGTAACAGTGGATAATAGTCTCGGGGAAGGGAGTGTGGCTGTGGGATAGCTGGTATAGTAGGGAGAGATGGTGCCTATATTAACAGTGGATAATAGTCTCTGGGAATGGAGTGTGACTGTAGGATAGCAGGTATAGTAGGGAGAGATGGTGTCTATAGTAACAGTGGATAATAGTCTCTGGGAAGGGAGTGTGACTGTGGGATAGCAGATATAGTAGGGAGAGATGGTGTCTATAGTAACAGTGGATAATAGTCTCTGGGAAGGGAGTGTGACTGTGGGATAGCAGGTATAGTAGGGAGAGATGGTGTCTATAGTAACAGTGGATAATAGTCTCTGGGAAGGGAGTGTGACTGTGGGATAGCAGGTATAGTAGGGAGAGATGATGCCTATAGTAACAGTGGGATAATAGTCTCTGGGAAGGGAGTGTGACTGTGGGATAGCAGGTATAGTAGGGAGAGATGGTGTCTATAGTAACAGTGGGATAATAGTCTCTGGGAAGGGATTGTGACTGTGGGATAGCAGGTATAGTAGGGAGAGATGGTGCCTATAGTAACAGTGGGATAATAGTCTCTGGGAAGGGAGTGTGGCATAGCAAATATAGTAGGGAGAGATGGTGCCTATAGTAACAGTGGATAATAGTCTCTGGGAAGGGAGTGTGACTGTGGGATAGCAGGTATAGTAGGGAGAGATGGTGCCTATAGTAACAGTGGATAATAGTCTCGGGGAAGGGAGTGTGGCTGTGGGATAGCTGGTATAGTAGGGAGAGATGGTGCCTATATTAACAGTGGATAATAGTCTCTGGGAATGGAGTGTGACTGTAGGATAGCAGGTATAGTAGGGAGAGATGGTGTCTATAGTAACAGTGGATAATAGTCTCTGGGAAGGGAGTGTGACTGTGGGATAGCAGGTATAGTAGGGAGAGATGGTGCCTATAGTAACAGTGGGATAATAGTCTCTGGGAATGGAGTGTGACTGTGGGATAGCAAATATAGTAGGGAGAGATGGTGTCTATAGTAAAAGTGGATAATAGTCTCTGGGAAGGGAGTGTGACTGTGGGATAGCAGGTGTAGTAGGGAGAGATGGTGTCTATAGTAACAGTGGGATAATAGTCTCTGGGAAGGGAGTGTGACTGTGGGATAGCAGGTATAGTAGGGAGAGATGGTGTCTATAGTAACAGTGGATGATTTTAGTCTCTGGGAATGGAGTGTGACTGTGAGATAGCAAATATAGTAGGGAGAGATGGTGCCTATAGTAACAGTGGCTAATAGTCTCTGGGAAGGGAGTGTGACTGTGGGATAGCAGGTATAGTAGGGAGAGATGGTGCCTATAGTAACAGTGGATGATTTTAGTCTCTGGGAAGGGAGTGTGACTGTGGGATAGCAGGTATAGTAGGGAGAGATGGTGCCTATAGTAACAGTGGATAATAGTCTCTGGGAAGGGAGTGTGACTGTGGGATAGCAGGTATAGTAGGGAGAGATGGTGCCTATAGTAACAGTGGATAATAGTCTCTGGGAAGGGAGTGTGACTGTGGGATAGCAGGTATAGTAGGGACAGATGGTGCCTATAGTAACAGTGGGGTATAATAGCCTTCATTCTGCTGAGAGCCCTGTCTCTGGGTTAACTTTGGCTAAACTGGGCCAGTGCCTTTATTGCAAGGCTGGGATTCTTCGATTTAATGGGAGCGTCTGTTTCCCTGCGGTGGAGACTTAGTATCCAGTTCATGATTTCCCCATCTGCAATGAATTTTTGTGGGTTAATGTACAGTACCAACATGTTATTCCTTTTGCTCATTACCCAGGTTCACCGTGGGGTAAAGGGAGTTGTGAGAGATGTCTATGGACGAGGGATTGCCAGTGCCATTATATCAGTGGAGGGGATTAACCATGACATTAGCACAGGTAATATATCACCTTTTATTTGTTCTTCAGATAAAAGAATGCTGTAATCCTTAGGGATTGTAATCTTCCTGAGCTGCACCATCTATCAGCACCATATTATATTGATGACCTTGATATGTCCCAATGTTATATTTTATTTAAACCTCTCAGCTTTTTCAATGTTGGATTAATATCTTAACTCGATTAACTGTCGCTGACCGAAAAAGTGACCAGAAAGCCATGACGCAGCTGAGTACTGTAAGAAAAGTCACAAAGTTGGCACTTGGGCTTGTAACCCACAGCAACCAGTGAGATATTTGGGTTAGACATTATTATTATTAACATTTATTTATATAGCGCCAGGATATTTCACATCGCTGTAAAGTAAATGTGTTTATGCAACTAAATCCCATTAATTACATATATAGAACGTATGGAATTACATACATCACAACCAATTCCGGTACAAAAGGCCCTGTCCAAAAGAGCTTACAATCTAAAGGGAATAAGACACAAGATGTGGGAGTGAACAAGATCAGAATTAAAGGAACAGTAACACCAAAACATTTAAGTGTTTTAAAGTAATGAAAATATCATGTAGTGTTGCCCTGCACTGGTAAAACTGATGTGTTTGCTTCAGAAACACTACTATAGTTCATATAAACAAGCTGCTGTGGAGCAATGGTGGAAATTGAAAAACGGCTATATGGCACAGGATAACTAATGGATAACAGATAACACCATTAGACAGACAGAGCTTATTTGCTATCTGCTGTGTAACCTGAGCCTTTTCTCCTTTGAATGGCTGCCCCCATTGCTACACAGCAGCTTATTTATATAAACATTAGTGGTGTTTCTTAAGCAAACACGGCAGTTTTAGGGCTATTCCACACGGGGAGATAGCGACGCGTTTGCGGTCGCGGCGACAAAGCGCCGCGACAGTCGCCGCGACCGGCGCAGGCGACAGTTTTGTATGGGCGCCTATGTAAAAACGCCTGTGCTAACCACACAAGGCGATGCGCTTTTCAACAGTCGCCTGAAAATGCCTCGCCAGGCTTTTTCAGGCGACTGTTGAAAAGCGCATCGCCTCGTGTGGTTAGCACAGGCGTTTTTACATAGGCACCCATACAAAACTGTCGCCTGCGCCGGTCGCGGCGACTGTCGCGGCGCTTTGTCGCCGCGACCGCAAACGCGTCGCTATCTCCCCGTGTGGACTAGCCCTTACCAGTGCAGGGCAACACTGCATTATATTTTCATTACTTTAAAACAGTTTTATTTTTTTATGTTACTGTTCCTTTAAGTGAGTGAGAGATGTAGACATGATGGGCAGTAGATGCTGTTTTTGATTGGTCGCTATAGGTTAAAAATTAAGTAGATTTAAAGAGTTTAAGGTAAGAAAAACAAGTAATAAAAAATAGCAAAAACAATAAATTGGTAGCCTTACAAAGCATTTGATTTTGATGGGGTCAGTGACCCCCTTTGGAAAGCTGGAAATAGTAAGTAGAAGAAGGCAAATAGTTCAGACACGATAAAAAAAAAATAATGAAGACAAATGGAAAAGTTGCTTAGAACTGGCCGTTCTGCAACATACTAAAAGTTAAATTAAATGTAAGGAGTCACTGACCAAGTTTAGGGCAGGGTTCAAAGTGTGGTAAATGCGCATAAACTTTTATTTGCACTTGTACCTGCCATGCACTTTTTTGAATTGCCGCAGGTCTATGGGCAGAGATTTATATGTGCCCCATGGATTCAGCACTGTCTGTGTTTGGCGGGTCTGCCTGATTTCAGGTCACTGGGCCCCCTGTAACCCCAGCTCCACTGCTTACTTGGTAGTTTCCACTGGTTACTGGGCTGAAGGCCAGGGTCTCTAGGAGAGTCTCCCTGATCTGATTCCTTCTTTTTCTAAGGGCAAAATGCCATGTGCACAAAAGGTCATCTTGAACTCCAGACTTCAGTGTTTTGTAGTATGGCTGCCAGGCACTGGCTTCCTGAGGCTCTTGGGAATTATAGTTCAAAAGCAATTATATAGCTTCATTATACCTGGTTTGTAACAATTGTTCTTGCTGGACCTTGTGCCTGTAGAGCTATTACGGTGCCTGTCTGTAGTGTCCTGTGCACTGTTACATTTTTGGATTTAGTAAAGGAATAAATGGCCTCTTGCCACTGGCAGTGTCTGTACAGCACATCAGTCAGAAGCCATTTGTTCGCAGTTCTTCTGAGAAATACAAATTATTGTTGGCCCAGGGACCAGATCTCTCCTGGAGATTCTCCTAGGCGAGACTGAGCATTAACTACATGAGTAATGTTCCTCATAAACTTCAGCTTCAACTATCACCTTTCTCCAGAAATTCCTTCCAGTTTCTTAGCATAAATTGTCTTTCCCTCAATCTACTAAACTTCTGCACTGCATGATCACCTGCATGCTCATTGTAGCTCATGCTTGTACTTTGCAAGCCTCTAAATGTCCATTGTGCCTTACCCTTGTACTGGACAAGCTTCTGTGTGCTCCTTGTGCCTCACTATCGCTACAGAACAGCATCTTATATTTGCTCACTGTTCCTCACTCTTGCACTGCCCTCTATACTTTACATCTGCATCTTCTATATTCTCCTGGTGCCTTGTGCCTTCAGTGCATGGTCTCCTGTGTGGTTATAGTGTAGTTTTCCTGCATTGCTTGCTCTCCTACATACCTATTGTACATCAATCCTTTAGTGACCATTCACCTTTCTCCTACAGTCCACAGTCTCTTTCATTCTTTGCTGTAACTCAGCCTTGATGCTCCATAGTCTTCTCCATCCCCTTTGTTGGATGCACCGGTTCTAGGATTTGGTTTGGGATTCAGGCTGTACCATCCTCCTGAATTATAAGATCTAAACCAGGCCCGGACTGGCAATCTCTGGGTTCTGGCTAATGCCAGAGGGGCTGCTATAAGGTGCCATAGAAAGTCAGTATTTAGTGGGCTGGTAGGGGCTTTTTGGGCCTCTGTGTGGGCTGATTGGGCCTCTGTGTACCTGAAATGCCAGGGTCTATTTTAATTCTCAGTCCGGACCTGATCTAAACCAACTAATGCATAGAAGCTTTCTAGAACATTATGTACTTAATTTGTAACCAGGTCTCTTTCCTTTTTATCACAAAATAGGACATTCTGGCATGCTTTGTGGCTGAATCTTTACTTGTATTTCTCATTTACTGTCACAAGTGCAAAGTGCTATTGAGCATGCATTAATACAGATACTGTAGGTACTTTTGCACCTCTTTAGCCGGCTCTGATGAATTATGTACAAGGGTGCATGTTGATGCATGGGAGTCCTGGTATTTAGGGATGTAGCGAACTGCCGTTTTGGTGTTCGCGAACGCCGTTCGCGAACACCGGCAAAAATGCGAACAGTTCGCGAACAGTTCGCGAACTTCGAACACCCGCAAAATCGTTCGATTCGAACGATTGAAGGATTTTAATCGTTCGATCGAAGGATTTTCGTTCGAATCGAACGATCGAAGCCATTCGATCGAATGCTTTTCATTCGAACGAATGCTTACAATCGTTCGAATGAATGGAAATCGTTCGATTTTAGCGGTCGAAGGAATCGAATGGTCGAATGGTAGAACGATTTTTATTCGAATCGAACGCAAACTCAAATTGGCGAACGTCGCGCGACGTTCGCGGACATTCGGCGGACGCGAACAGTCGAAGTTCGCGCGAACTAGTTCGCCGGCGAACAGTTCGCTACATCCCTACTGGTATTACTGTTACTTTGGGTCTGTGGATAACTCCAGGGTCCCTTAGCGAGTTCAGCCAATACTTTCATAGGCAAAGCGATTCAGAGAGTAATGGCAATATTAACACCAACTGCTGGAAATGACTTCATTTAACACAAATCCTGTTCAAATTATGTCCATTGCAAATAGAAAATATTTTGCCAAAACATACCCTAATCTGCATCCCTTGTGTGCAAATTTAAATGGGTGCAACTTCATGTGCTCCTGCAATTACACTGGAATTCTGGAGGACAAGCATTTTTGATTAAGAATCATGATAAATTCTACTGCTTATATCAATACACACATTCTTCGGCACACCACTTACTTTTTCTTTGGGTGCATTCAACTCCTCAGGCTACTTCCAGGCCAATCTTCATACTCAATTTCCCATAGGGAGGCAGCTCACCAAAAACTTCGGCATTGCCTTCATATCATTTATTTCAGCAGAAAATATCACAAGCTTTCGGGGTCAACACCTTCCTCAGGTGCAATCCTTTGCACCCGAGGGAGGGGTTGACCCCGAAAGAAAACTTGTTCTTTTTCTGCTGAAATAAATGATTTAAAGGAAATGCCGAAAGTTTTGGTGAGCTGCCTCTTTATGGAAAAATTGAGTATAAATTCTACTGCTTGTCACATCTTCTAAAGAAGGTTGCCCCCCTGGGTGACTATAATGAAACATAAACTAAAGGATTTAAAATGTGATTTCTGTCTTCTAAATCAGTTGACCTCCTCTCACTAACGTGTGAATAGTTGGCAATCTCCTGTACTCTTATTAATGCGAGCGAATGCACACAGTGTCCCTGCAGTGCCTGAGCTGCCCACGCAATGGATTTTTCTGAGGCCTCTGAGCTGCTTTTCCCACTGGGGACCTAAAGTAACAGGTTCTGTGGAAAGATCCACTAATGACTTCTCCTGATGGAAAGCTGAATTGTCTCCTTCTAACCCACACCCCTCTTCTGGCACATCCAGTTTCCTCTACCCCTCCCCAAAGCCCCTTGCTGTAACCCCTTTATTGCCAGTCGGGCAGAGCCTCTGCCAGTCATGGAGTGAAGTAAACTGTGTATAATTGTGAAAGTCGGTCATTAGGCTGGAACAGTTGTGATAACAAGGCTTGAAAGCAGTGGAGGAATATGAGATTTACAAAAGTCGTGTGCAGTTCCAGCTGAAAGTTCTATGTAGGGCAGTCCAGATATGAATGTTGCTGATGCCTCTCTTAACTATACACTATGGCACATTTTTAGCCATTTCTCCATACCGAATTTGCCTTACTATATACACTATAACACAGTGACAGCTTTCCTCCTAACATTCCTACTAACCACATTTTACCCTAGTAAAAACACTATCTCACCACTGCATCCCCCTGTCTTGATACCATCTTACCCCATTATATATATATATATATATATATATATATATATATATATAATACACAAAAGCCATGAATATACTGTGAATTAATTATATGGTGAATAAAGTACCCCCTCTTGTAAATTATAAGGATATTATAAGTTACCGAGGAGTTTCATGACCATATAAAAGCAGGAGCCTGAAGGCCGAGTGTTTTTATACAGGTCATGGAACTCCAAGGTAACTTCTAATATCCTCATATTTTGCAACTGGGTGTACTTTATTATAATACACACATTTCAGTGAGTCATGTGACAGAAATGACATCAGAACTCACCGTTTATAACTGATGACATCAGAACTCACCGTTTATAAGGATATCATTTACAAGATATTCATGGCTTTTGTGTATTACATCGCTGAGGTGACTAGTGATGTCAACAGTTATAAACGGTGAGTAGTGATGTAATTTTTGTCACATGACTCACTAAAGCTTGTGTATTATAATAAATAGAGTACCCTTGTTGGAAAATATGAGGATATTAGAAGTAAACTTGGAGTTCCATGCCTGTATAAAAACACTCGATGGTCATGGAACTTCTCGTGACTTATAATATCCTTATATTTTACAATAGGAGGTACTTTATTCACTATATATATATATATATATATATATATATATATATATATATATATATATATATATATATATATATATATATATACTGTCCTGCAGGTACAGCCCTCCTTTCCTGATATAATCTTGCCTCACTGATACATATCATGCTGTAGTTACACATCACACAATGTAAACCAGAACTGGGTGTCACTATTTTCAGCATTATATGTAGTTTATACTATCCCTACAATCAAAGCAAATAAAAATGCTGGGAATGGTAGTTCTGCATCAGGTAGAGAGGAACGTTTTTCATTTGCATTTAGTAATTTAACCTCCCTGCATTGTTTCAGCCTCATGGGTATTTCAGAGCCTTTTTTCGATCCTCATTTAGGTCATCCTCCCTTATACAAGCAGGTGCAGATCCGCTTCCCTGCAATTGTGCCTTGGAGCTATGTATCATCCATTCTAATTGACAGGTGGTTGGAGAAGCTCTTCAACCTGTGGGACCCACAGAACGGCTTATATGAACCTGAAATATATTTGCATTTCATCTATATTTGTTGGGTTGGAAAGTTTTGAAATAATGTCAGGTTAACAGTTAGGACAATGTCTATATATATATCTCTGCTGCCTTTTTATGAGTTTAGGTGAGGGGAGATGAGAAAATGTTGGACTGCTAATTGGGCTGGGAAGCCAAAATGTCTGAAACTGATGTAATGTGACATTTAGTTTTGGAGTTTAACAGCTTACATTTGCAGTGATATAATTACATAGGGAGAGGTTTTCAAGGGGCTTTAGGGCTCATTTACAATTACCCCATGCAGGGTGCAAAGTACAAAAATGGGGCACATTCGGACATTTTTTTTTTGTACTTTGCTCACAGTATGCAAATAGCCACAGGCCTCTATGCTCTGTTTTGGAACTCAGAGACCTGTAGACTGTGCTTTCAATTGCTTGTTGCCTCCTTTCAAATGAAGCAGGTGGGGGCACTTGTGATCCTCGTTCCCAGGCAGGGCTGGAACTAGGGGTAAGCAGAGTAGGCATGTGCCTAGGATGCAAAGCTGGGGGGCTCCAGGCACACACCTTCTCTGCCTCCTCTCACTGCTCTGCCATTTTTGACCTGCATGTGCGTGCATCTTTATCGCACATCCTAATTGCTGTGCGTGGCCTGTTGGCCACTGTGATCGGCCAGGTTGCCTAGGGCGCCTGGCCGGCCTGGCCCAGCGCTACTCACAAGGTTGTTTTATCTGATTAATGTTTAACTTTCACCAGCTCTTTCTTCAGCTTTTCCAAATCACAATTTTGAATTTATATCACGAAATTCTATATTTCTTGCAAATAGATACTTGAAGCGACACCCTTCTTCCCTGTCTCCTTCAAGCATCAGTTTATTAAAAAATATTGAATTGCAGCATCAAACATTCCTTTTAGCTTGCTGTCATAACAGACTACCCGCATTTCCCAGCTGTTGCTCCAGCATATAGACTTATGATTTGCATAGGCTTCATGCTGCTTGTCATATACCAACTATTACTGGTTTTTCTCCAAAGTGTCCTTCAGTTGACTTTCAACATATGTACAGTAAATCACTTGTGGATTCTACCTTCTGTTCTGTATTACTTCTTCATTCAAGCGGGTGTTGCAAACTTATAGTGACGTCCTTCTTCTGTATCAGTCTCCCCCAGGCATCAATTTATGAGTAAGAACATCTCTCACTCATTGTACTTCCCATCTGTTGCTCCAGCCCATCCATTGGTGACCACTTGTAATATCGTGCTAGTCATTTCATTATATTTCAAATAACAACCACTGCTGGTTTTTCTCCAATGTGTTTTCACGTTTGTTTCAATATCTTGTGAATTCTCATTTATTTGTATCCTCAGATTTCTGCTGTAAATGATTATGGAGTTATAGAGAATACTGCTGGTTCTTGGGGCGTTTTAGCAATTTGTTGCACCCAATGCTGACTTTCGTTTCTGATGAATATACTTAGTTCTTCCTTTAGACTGCCAGTCGATCTCTTTCTTAGCTGTAGCCTTGTCACCTTGTTACACAAGTGTGATTTATATCATGTGGGGGGTGAAATCACTGTCTCATCTTGCAAGACTGGGACAAGCAGTGTTGGACTAGGACACCAGGGGCCCACAACAAAAACCTTAGACAAGGGGCCCACCAAAAGTTTTTAGACCAGGGGCCAACCCTCAGTACTATTTTCTTCCTCTGCTCACTCAACTTCTATTCTCCTAGTCTGTTTTCTTTACATACTATACTCATGGGCGTCCACAGAGGGGGGCAAGAGGGGGCAGTGCCCCCCCCCCGGGACTGTGCACATAAGTTTCCACCTGTTCGTGCATTGGCCCCAGCTTACTGTGGTTTCTGTCGCGATCCCTCGAAGATTTTTCTTCTGTGCAGCAGAGTTTTCTTGTAGCTCCTTCCCTAGGTGCTCGCTCCCCCCTCCCTTGTCACGGTGCTGCCGGGATCGTATTACTTCAGCTGTGACAGAGAGAGAGAGAGCAGCCAGGGAGCATCTGATTGGCCAGTAGCACAGATTGCAGCGCAGGAGAAAACGAAGGAAGGAAAGCCCTATCTATTGCAGTCTGCAGCCTTGTACTTGTGAGTTCTGGGGGTATTTATACATGTACTTGCCCCTGTGCCATCTGTTTGTAAGTTCTGGGGGTATTTATACATGAACTTGCCACTTTGCCATCTTTGTGTGAACTAGGGTTGCCACTTGTCAGACAACTGATATTTTGAAGGGTTGCCTGGGTCAAAACTTCCTGGATGGTTTTTCAAATTAGGGAAACTGTGCAGGATTCCCTTGATTGACCCGTCGATCGGCTGATCGCCGTGGTATAGCTCCACCCCCTGATGGCAGTGACACACCCACCTAGGCCCGCCCACAGATGCCTCCTTGCCCCACCCTGGAAAATTTTCTGCGGACACCCATGACTATACTATATTACATCTATTTAGCTGTTTTGTTCTCATAGAAATAGGGAATTGCCATGAAATAGGCCAAATGTTTAGCAGCATGAGGGCCCACTCACACCAGGGCCCACCGGGAGTTTTCCTGGTATCCCGGTGGGCCAGTCCAACACTGGTGACAAGTACTCCAGAGGGAGAGAGCTGGGGCTGGGTAGGGCCCAAAGGGTTCAGTAGGTTTAAGGCTTAGTAGCCCAATTTGGTTAGAAAACTGCCAACCTTACCCAGCAACTCTGGTCTTGAGACCCTGAACTTTCTTATCTAATATCCTGGGCTGAACCATTCCTGCAATAAATACAGGGGGATACACTCTAAGGGCTCTTACAGCGGTTTCCCCTGAGTTTTGTTTTCTTCCAATCAGCCGCAGGGGAGTGTAGGCGTAAACGCACTCAATTATTGTCAAGGGGGCTGTACTCACACAGACGCATGTAAGCGCAGAGCGCAGGTGAAATGCAACATGCTGCGTCCCACCTGCGTTTGGCGCTTACATGCGTCTGTGAGAGTGAAACAGCAGAGAAGTCTGGTGAGCTGTGCGAGGGGACAAATCTATCAGGATTTTCCATTGCTGAAAACTGAATTTTGTTTGTTCATCTTATTGGCTGATTCCAGTGGGGGGCTGCCAAAGGCCAGTCATAATAACACAGAAATGTGAGGTGGGGGGGGGTGCGGATCTCATAAGCGTCTTTTCTCTAAATAACAACGTGTAGAGCAGTGTTTTTATCTCGGGGAACGAGATGATCTGAGTACATTGCAAATTAATGAAAGCAAGATCTTTCTCATGTTTAAATCATTACCCAACGAACTGTAAATGAAGGTGTCTGCGCACCAGTAATTCCATTAGAGCGAATGTAATTAAGTACAGAACCGTTCTGAATTCTAAATGGCCTTCAGTGAAGAGGAGGAGGAAAAGCTTAGGAAAGATTGGTAATAGCTGAAGGCAAAACTTGTCTTGAGCAACCATGCTTAACCTGTTAAAGGATAAGTAAACCTTTAAAATAAGTGAATGTAAAATTGATGAGGGGGCTATTCTAAGAAATTTTGTAATGCACATTCATTATTTAGTTAGTTTTTATTCCAAGATATAAAGGGATACATGTACTGTTAATATTAATTAATTCTGTTACAACATTGCCACCTGCTGGTCAGTTTCTGACCCTCAAGTAGTCAAGGAAATTGTCAGGAGAATGAAAAAGGCTACTCGGATGTTCTTCCGCTTAGTAAAGATTTGAGAAAGGTTTGTATTTTTTTTCCTAAGCAGAAGAACATCAGAGCAGCCACTTTCTTTCTCCTGACATATTAACAGTATCTCCTGATATTAACAGTACATGTATCCCTTAAAGGGATACTGTCATCGGAAAACATGTTTTTTTCAAAACGCATCAGTTAATAGTGCTACTCCAGCAGAATTCTGCACTGAAATCCATTTCTCAAAAGAGCAAACAGATTTTTTTTATATTCAAATTTGAAATCCGACATGGGGCTAGACATTTTGTCAATTTCCCAGCTGCCCCCAGTCATGTGACTTATGCCTCCACTTTAGGAGAGAAATGCTTTCTGGCAGGCTGCTGTTTTTCCTTCTCAATGTGACTGAATGTGTCTCAGTGAGACATGGGTTTTTACTATTGAGTGTTGTTCTTAGATCTACCAGGCAGCTGTTATCTTGTGTTAGGGAGCTGCTATCTGGTTACCTTCCCATTGTTCTTTTGTTTGGCTGCTGTGGGGGGGGGGAAGGGAGGGGGTGATATCACTCCAACTTGCAGTACAGCAGTAAAGAGTGATTGAAGTTTATCACAGCACAAGTCACATGACTTGGGGCAGCTGGGAAATTGACAATATGTCTAGCCCCATGTCAGATTTAAAAATTGAATATAAAAAAATGTGTTTGCTCTTTTGAGAAATGGATTCAGTTCAGAATTCTGCTGGATCAGCACTATTAACTTATTCATTTTGGGGAAAAAATTTTTTCCCATGACAGTATCCCTTTAATATCTTTGAATTCAAACTAAATAAATAACGAATGTACATTGCAAAATTTCTTAGTATAGCACCCTCATCAATTTTACATTCATTTATTTTAAAGGTTTACTTATCCTTTAAAGGGATATTCGCCTTTAAAATAACTTTTATTATGATGTAGAGAGTGATATTCTGAGACAATTTGTAATTGGTTTTCATGTTTTATCAATGGTGGTTTTTGAGTTATTTAGCTTTTTATTCATTCGCTCTCCAGTTTGCAATTTCAACAATCCAGGAAAATGAAGGGAGGGTTTTGCCCCCGAAACTTTGACTTTCTGGTGGCATAATAAAAAGGGGTCAATCCCCGACTGCATAATTTTGTGTGTGTGTGGATCTGTTTCCAAACGATTGTTGTTGCTAGGGGACCCGACCATTGCAGTATATGTGAATTACAGGTGTGCGCGGAATAATTACATTGCATTGCAGCTTAAAGGGCAATTCACCTTCATTAGCAAAACTGAAATAACCCATAAAACCTGATCCTAAAACCCTCAGAAATGTGTTCAAAGCGTCCATAATCTGCAAAATTTTGTAAAATGGGCATGGTAATTAGCGGTAATTAATTATGGATGTGGTCAAACATTTTCGGGCAAAACTTTTTGTTCTTCTGTTTTTAAAATGTTGGGAGGTATGTGAATTTTTATACTTTTGTATTCTTGTACTCTTATACGTTTATTAGACCATGTTTGGAAATGACTGACCCAGCAGCCTAAGGCATTCTCCTACCAGGGTGGCTCGTGTTCTAAGTGGCGCGTAGAGGGGCAGTTGCCTAGGGAGCACTGCTTGGAGGCAGGTGTTAATTCCAGAGCTCCCTTGGCTCCATCCATACTCCTGTATTGTGCACTTTATGCAAATGCTGCTGTTGTTTTAATGCAAAGCACAAGTATAAAGGAGCAAGCAGCGTTGTGAAAAGCATTTGGATGGACAGAATTTTGGTTTATTTCTCCCCGTAACAACGCACCTTGTTGCTATAAATGTATGATCCACAACATCTGTTTCTTTTTTACTTGCTCTAGGTCATTATTAACAGCACCATGAAAATACTGCCTATTTTATCATTCCAGACATACCAGCACTCCTTATTTCCAAACTCATGTGCCCCTATTCTTAAATCAGCTGCGTGCTTAAAAAACATCATTTCCGTCCCGCACTTTCCATCCCACAATTATGGGAAGTCCATCTCCCATAGAGCCAATATTTGAAAATTTTTTAAAAAAATCTCCTTTTTCTCTGTAAAGACAAAACAGTACATTGTCCAAATGACCCTAGCAACCATGTATTGATTTGAATAAGAAACTGGAAAATATACAGGAGAGGCCTGAATAGAAAGATGAGTAATAAAAAGTAGCAATAACAATACATTTGTAGCCTTACAGAGCATTAGCTGGGGTCAGTGACCCCTATTTGAAAGCTGGAAAGAGTCAGAGGAAGGGAAATTATTCAAAAATAAAAAAAATTGCTTCAAATTGGGCATTCTAAAATATACTTAGGGGCCCATATACTTAGTTCGAGTGAAGGAATAGCCCTATTTGAATGGTCGAATATGGCTACTTCGACCATCGAATGGGCTACTTCGACCTTCGACTAAGACCTTCGACTTCGAATCGAATGATTCGAACTAAAAATCTTCCACTATCTGACCATTCCATAGTCGAAGTACTGTCTCTTTAAAAAATTCTTTGACCCACCTAAAACCTACCGAGGCCAATGTTAGCCTATGGGGAAGGTCCCCATAGGCTTCCTAACAATTTCCTGAACAAAGGAATATCCTTCAATAGATGGATTAAAATCCTTTAAATCGTTCGATGCAAAGGATTTAATCGTTCGATCGAACGATTATTCCTTCGATCGTAGGAATAGCGGTAAATCCTTATTTTACTTCGATGGTCGAATATCGAGGGTTAATTAACCCTCGATATTCGACCCTAGGTAAATGTGCCCCTAAATGTTAACTTAAAGGTGAACCACTCTTTTAAAAATGACTGGCTGCATAGCTGGCAGGTTAACTCTTGCCTTAAAATAACTGTCGAGATCAGCTGTCAGATTCATAGAGATCGGCAGGAAGTAAATGGATGATGTTTATGAAGTATCTGACTTTCTATTGATTTTGTAAAATAAAACCTGCATTTATGTTTTTCTCTTTGTTTTAAACAACGGCATCTTTGTGATAGTTTCCCTTTAATTACAATTATTACCTAATCAATATTTGTATTCCTTCTTTTTTAACTCCTTCTCTTCTGCAGGCGCCATAAAATAATGAAGGTGCTTCCCATACACGGGTATTTATTTCAGTGCTATCCTTATTAAGCACACACTCCCTTCTTTCACAAACCCCAAATAATCTTGTGCTCTGCCTAAGGATTAAGTGTATATTTCCCAAGTAATTAACAGTTGGTAATTAGAAGCTAGCAGCAATACTGGGAGCCGTTCCAATGAGCACATGCTGAGTGTAGAGGCTGCCAAGATTAGTTCAGCCTCCCACGCGCTGCCTTGTTGTAACATTTCATCAGTATGATATCTCGCTTGCATTTCTGAACTCGGTGTGCATCATCTACTACAGGTGTGAGATCCGTTATCCGGTAACCCATTATCCAGAAAGCTCTGAATTAGGGATGCACCAAATCCACTTTTTTGGATTCGGCCGAACCCCCGAATCCTTCACGAAGGATTCGGGCGAATACCAAACCGAATCCGAACCCTAATTTGCATATGCAAATTAGGGGTGGGAAGGGGAAAACTTTTTTTACTTCCTTGTTTTCTGACAAAAAGTCATGCAATTTCCCTCCCTGCCCCTAATTTGCATATGCAAATTAGGATTCGGTTCGGCCGGGCAGAAGGATTCGGCCGAATCCGAACCCTGCTGAAAAAAGCCGAATCCTGGCCGAATCCCGAACCGAATCCTGGATTCGGTGCATCCCTACTCTGAATTATGGAAAGGCCGCCTCTCCCATAGACTCCATTATAATTAAATAATCCAAATTTTTAAAAATGATGTCCTTTTTCTCTGTAATAATAAAACAGTAGTTTGTACTTGATCCCAACTAAGATATAATTAATCCTTATTGGAAGCAAAACCAGCCTATTGGGTTTATTTAATGTTTCCATGATTTTGTAGGTATGAAGATCCAAATTACAGAAAGATCCGTATCCGGAAAACCCCAGGTCCCAGCATTCTGGATAACAGGTCCCATATCTATACTTAGTTTAAGGGTTACTACACACCGGTGTTTTTTTATTGTGTGTGTGCGTTTGACATGGATTTGAGATGCATGCTTGACACATGAAGATAATTATTAACTAGTACGTTATTCTCAGATACAATAAATAAATTATCATGATGATATGCAATGCTTCATTTATTTAATTAATGTAGCTGATTATTCACTGGTAGAGCTCTGTTTGGACAGAGGCTTGGGGGGCTTTCATGACACCCTTATAGGATGTTGGACTACAAATTAGCATGTAAAGAAATATAATAGCCTATAGCCGCCTAACCCTAAACACACTTTAACATTAAGAACAGAGAATGTGTGCAAAATGATTATTTTCAGCATACAGTAAGCTCTGAGTTCAGTGTGGATGCTACTAGTGCACATGAAGATGTTGGACATATACTAAATAAACTATAATTACTACAAGGTATAGTAAAATAAACCATCTTGACCTGCCCTGTGCCTTCAATCGTTTCTGGTTCTACTTAGATCTGAACTGTTTAGCGGAGTAATACGGAAAGCAATTTGGAAGCCGCACCATCAGGGGTGATTCTGGCCCTTCTGCCGCCCTGAGGTAGCTTGCTGTTGCCTCTTCTGTGCACTCAACTTTTTGGCACCAGAGCGGGTCCAGTGGGTCCATGATATCAGCACAGAGATGCTCAATTGCACAGTCTGCACTAGAAGAGCAGAGTTTCAGGTTTTCAAACTGGAAATTTGGCTATTGAAGGAGAACACAACCCTTGCGAATAAAAACCCCTACCCCTATATCCTACATAGACCCCCCTCCCTTCTCTCCCCCAGCCTAGGTGGTACCTTTGGTAAATGCCCCTAACTCTTTACTAACCCCTCAGTGCAGATTCAGGGCATCAGAGTTCACGGGCGCCATCTTCTTCTCTTTGGTAATCTTTGGGTCTTCTTCCGGCACTTCAGCAATGTCCATGACTTTCAGCACATGCGCAGTTGTCGCAAAACAGAAGATGGCTCCAACTGCGCATTCCCCATTACGCTGCTCTATTCCTGAAGAATACCAAAGAGAAGAAGATGGCGCCCGTGAACTCCGATGCCCTGAATCTGCACCGAGAGGTAAGTAAAGAGTTAGGGGCATTTACCAAAGGTACCAGCTAGGCTGTGGGAAAGCAGGGAGGGGGGTCTAAATAGAGTAGTGGGTAGGGGTTTTTAATAAAGGGGGCTTAATTCTTCTTTAAAGTTGGCAGGAGCAGCATTTTTGCCACCATTGGGATACTGCTGCCTGAGGCCAGTTTCTCAACTCGTTTAATTAGAGCAGCGCCCCTGAACGCCATCACTTATTAGAAGAGTAACTGTAAGTGCCCATCATATTAAATATTTCAATCTCTTGTGGGGTGTTTAGGAAAATATTAAAGTATTGGTCTTTATACACTGTGGTGTATTTATGGCAGATTTACTTTACAAATTGTATATACTTTTCCTTTCCTCTGCTGTTTTTAACTGTAAGTCTAAATAGACGACAAAGAGTGCAATGTATTTGTAAGTGGGAAATACTACTTGGCTTGGTAACCCCCATCTTCCCCACTGGGTGCTCCTCTTTTCCACTCTCTACTCTCCATTTCCCAATGGAAATCGCTCCCCCTACCATGGAACTCCCCGATTGCTCCAAAAGAACATTGCCTCCCCTTAGATCCTGCACTGACAAGAGCAATGACAATTTGTCAGATGTTACACCATATTGTAGCTTTTTTTTTCTTTAGTCACTATGTGAAACCAACCAGTGTAGATGGAAATTTGGAGCACCTACGGGCAAATGTAGCACTAGAGCTTTGCTGCAGAAGTTAATAGAGCCGACTGCTAATGCTGTAGGGAGGGACATCATCTACAACAAATGAGTGAATTGTGTTTCTCAGTTATGTTAATCATAATTTCCAAACATGAGTGCCTTGGTTGAGTCTGACGGCCATTGCTGATTTGGGGAAAATTCTTATTTGCTCTTCTACGGACCCTTGGAAGCTTAGTTTAAAGGTAAACAAAAAATGGATTTGAGTGTATGCATTTTTTGGAACTATTGCTGATACAGCAGTGTTTTGTATATCTGTAAGCTTTTCATGAGCTAATAGGGGCCCTAACTGAAAGCTCAGTGCCAAAAAAGTCAGCCACTGCCCTAATTTAATTCAGTGTTATTAGTTGTCTCTTCATTTTGTGACCAGACCAGCCTAGTTTCTCAGCACCATCTGGTGATATTAAGCCTCTCAGAGAATTTGTACATTCATGGGACAAAGTGTTTGTTCATATTTAATGTTTGTCAATTTACTTATTGTCCCCAGCAAATGATGGAGATTACTGGAGACTGCTTAACCCAGGAGAGTATGCAGTGACGGCTCGAGCTGAAGGATTCACACCCTCTACCAAGAACTGTGTGGTGGGATATGAGATGGGAGCTACCCGCTGTGACTTTATCCTTCCCAAATCAAACCTGGCACGCATCAAAGAGATCATGCAGAAGTTTGGAAAACAGCCTGTCTCTTCGCCGGAGAAGAATTAGATTCAGAACGGGGCATCATGGCTAAAATTCACCCTATACCTTCATGAACAGACTTTGATAGACCTAGAACATTCAATTCCTCTGGACACATTAGACTGAAGGAATAAAACGACAAGCAACTTGCTTACTAAGTACAACCTATTGTTATGGCTTCAGTCTTTCCTTGGCTCCTTGGACATGCCTGTTAAGGATATTTAGTGTACTCTATGCTTCAATCATCATTGAATGGACATTTTCCAAAGGAGTTGCTGTTTCAAATGAAAAACTTGAGCAATTTGAAACTAGTTATATAACCAACTCCTGGCTAAGTATCTGGTAAAAACACCAAGTATATCATTATATAGTATCATGAAGCTCGTCTTCAGGCTTTGCTGTCTTTGGAACTACCTGTTCTATATTTCACATTCTTTGTTCAAGGCACAAATGATGCAGCAGTGAGATGTCAGACTAACCTAATGACTACAGTCTACTCAACGGGTAAAATGGAAAATTCTCTTGCTTCAATGTGAAATGACTGCACTCAATAGCCTTTAAAGAGAAGTGATTAAAGCACATTGTTGTGCTTAATTTAGGGGGGGGGTGATATTTTAGCTCCTATATTCAGACTCAAGTGTGGTTCTTCATTTTTAATATGGTTTCCTTTAATTATCTTCTGCTCCTTCTGAAAGTGTTCCTGCCGATAGATTCTGTTTTTTAATTGACATGACGTTTAATCAGTTTTCTGTTACTGAGTAGTGATGGGCGAATTAATTCACCAGACGCGAATTTGCTGCGAATTTGCGTGATTCGTCGCCAGTGAATAAATTCGCAAAACGCCCGCGAAAATTCGCTGACAAAAATTCGCCGGCGTCAAAAAAAATTTTCCGCCTGCGGCAAAAAAAGGGGCACCGCCATCAAAAACAGGCACCGGCGTCAAAAAAACAGGCGCCAGCATCAAAAACGGGCGCCGGTCGCTGTTTCGCAAGCTTTTCGCCATTTTGCCAATTTTTTTGCCAATTTCACGAAATCCGCAAATTTTTCGGCGAAGTGAAACGGTGCAAATTCGACCATCACTATTAGTGAGACAAAATAATGCATTAGTCCTTGAAGCTGGATTGATCTCTTTAGTGTACTGCCTTGTTACCCTAGAATGATTAGATGCCTTGTCAGGAATAGCCTAAAGGTGTTTAAGATGTTAGAAATAAATACATTACAAAGAGCAAAATGGAGGTTTTTCAGCCAACAATGACAATAACAGTGTGGTTTTGTAGTCTCCCACCCCCCAGTCCCATGGGGGCTCAGATCAGTGTGTAGGAGCTGGGAAGCAACTTGAGGCCAATTAAGGTAAGAAGATGCTTGGTGAATACTGACTTACTGTTCTAGATATTAATGTAAGCTCATCCTAAAGACCAGCCTGCAGGAGACCTATTTCAACAACCATTTCCTATGTATGTAACCTTGTTATTGTATTGGACTTCAAAGAGGTAACTGAACCCAGAAGGTGGCTCCTAACTTCATGAGACGTATATGCTTCTACTTCAACTACACTGACCCATGTCCATCCATATGACTTTAAGCCAAAGTTGGAATAATGAGCAACTGTTATGTTTTGGTCTACAGTCACAGTGTTTCCAAAAACTGTGGGACTGACCCCCCTGGGGGCTTGGAGTGGTGGCAGAGTAGCCTAGCCTGAAGGCCAATTGGAGTGAGAATTGGGGAGAAAGCCCATTTTCTCTCCTAGATACTCCAGAAAGCCCAGCTTAGAAGGTCAGTTAGAGTGAGATCTGCTTTAATATGTATTCTTCGAACTGAGGGGGCATATTTACTAAAGGGCGAAGTGTCGCTATCAAAGGGACCATCACTAGCGTAGTTTTGCACCCTATCACCAGACGAATTTTCGCTCAGGGGAACAATCAATACTCCACAAATGCACTAAACTGCGAATTTTACAGAACATTACCTCTTTCGCCAGAGTTTCCTTTGCCACCTTAGACCTGCCGAATTGATGAGATGAAGCGACATCCTCCTCAATCCTATGTCACTGACATTATATCGTGTTATGCCGAAAAATCATAAAAGTTTTTCATATTTTAAAGCAGGCGTCTGTACGTAAGGGGGTTCTTGGCTAGAGGTCCAGCAAACACTGCTCTAGCAGTATGGTTCCAAACTGGCAAAATTAGCGCCTATATTGGACACCTTCAGCCAATTAATGGAAGCTGCTGAGGATCAAGGAATTCATAGTCCAACATGGGCCACAATCCTTTATCACTACTACATCCATCATGATATTTAAATTGTACTTGCTACAATCTTCACTATTAAACTCCAAGGACCCAACTTTAAAGGAATAGTTCAGTGTGAAAATAAAAACTATGTAATTAGATAGGCTGTGCAAAATAAAACATGTTTCTAATATAGTTAGTTAGCCAATAATGTAATGTTTAAAGGCTGGAGTGAACAGATGTCTAATAAAACAGCCAGAATACAACTTCCTGCTTTTCAGCTCTATAACTCTGAGTTAGTCAGCGACTTGAAGGGGGGCCACATGGGACATTTCTGTTCAGTGAGTTTGTAATTGATCCTCAGCATTCAGCTCAGATTCAAAAGCAACAGAAATGACCCATGTGGCCCCCCCTCAAGTCTCTGATTGGTTACTGCCTGGTAGCCAGGGTTACCAGTCAGTATAAACCAAGAGAGCTGAAAAGCAGGAAGTAGTGATCTGACTGACAAGTTATACGTCAAATCACTCCAGCCTTTATACATTACATTTTTGACTAACTAACTATATTAGAAACATGTTTTGTTTTACACAGCCTATCTATTGACCCAGTTTTTATTTTTACACTGAACAATTCCTTTAATGTGCGGTTAATCTTACTAGTTATAAAACAGCATCTGCTCAGATTTTAACCTGAATTCGCTCCCCCTACTGCAAAATAACTTACATCAGATGTGTTGGCTCATTCTGAGTGTGGAGCGGATACAGTGGCGGAACTACCGGGGGTGCACAGGGTGCAGCGGCACCGGGGCCTGCTCCCCTGCACCCCCGGCGGGGCCCGCAACCCAGGAATGGAGTACCGGTAAAGTCCTGATGGCTACTCCGTGGTGCCATCAGTATAAAGATTCCTGCTAGGAGACACCTCCTCCCCCTCACTGCTGGCTTCAGATTCGGACTCCGGGGCCCACTGGGGCTTCTCCCTCAGGGCCCCCCCTTCAGACCCCGGGGGATGCTGCCTCAGCAGCTCCTGTCCGGTGGTAACCCGATGCGCATGTATGCAATCGCGCACGCGCGCATGTACGTTAGCTCGCAAATTTTTTTTTTTAGGCAGAAAATTAGATCTGGCCCTGGACAGGTCATCTGGGCCAGCAGGGCCCACTGGAGCCGGCGCAGTCTGATCCTGGGGGGGTTGAAAGAGTGCTGTGGGGGGGTAAGAGTTGAGAGAGTGGGGGGTTGAAACTTGAGAGTGTGCAGGGGGGTTGACAGAGTGTGCAGGGGGGGTTGAGAGTGTGTGCAGGGGGGTTGCGAGTGTGCAGGGTGGGTTGAGAGAGTGTGCAGGGGGGTTGAGAGTGTGTGCAGGGGGGGATGAGAGAGTGTGCAGGGGGGGTTGAGAGTGTGTGCAGGGGGGGATGAGAGAGTGTGCAGGGGGGGTTGAGAGTGTGTGCAGGGGGGGTTGAGAGTGTGCCGGAGTGGAGTTTGAGAGTGTGTGTGGGCAGGACAAATCCCAATTGCAGCAGGGTAAAAGGGTGCCAGTATTAGTTCAAATTGTCCAGGACTCTGCTGCAGGTTCCTCATCTCCACCCACCCCCAAGACTATCAGTGAAGAAAAAAAGAAGGCAGGCCGGTAAGGATGCAAATCACATTTATTACACTGCCTTGTGATTTTTAACCCTTTAATTGCTTTTAATAGCAAAAATTCCAGTTGTGCCCTCCTATTATGACATTTGGGGTATTTGACATGGAATTGACTGTGTGTCATCCTTATGTGATTTCTGGGGTTATTAATTCATGGAATTGCCACTGTATCATCCTAGTCTGAATTCGGGGGATATTAAACATGAAATTCTTACTGTGTTCATCCTACTTTAAGTTCTGGGGTATTTGTTCATGGAACTGCAACTGTGTTTATTCTGATTAATGTTTTAATAATTAATTAAATTGCATCAGTGTCTCTTTTTCTCTGAATTATGAGATTTGAGCTTTAGGTACAGCTAAAACAAATGTTTAGCTATCAAATATTCTACCATAGTGGGCATGGTCTAAATTCAGCACGAACATAGTCTGTACAGAGAGATCCCATAAAACTATGGCAGCATAGGTATTCCCTGTACTAAGCACAATTCAGAAGGAACAGCCCCTAAATTTGCTCATATTCTGTACAGCGAGATACCATAAAACTATGGCAGCATAGGTATTCCCCTGTACTAAGCAATGGTCACAGAACCCCTCATTGACTTCTAATATCCTTATAATTTACAGTAGGGGGTACATTATCCCTTATAATACATGAGTGATACTCGGAGTTCCCTGTATAACTCAGCCTGCAGCCTTGTGTCTTTATATGGTCACAGAACCCCTCAGTGATTTCTAATATCCTTATCATTTACAGTACATTATCCCGTATATCATTATAATACAGTAAAACCTAAATTTTACATGTCCTTTTTACGTGTAATTTTTACATTAACTGTTGTTGCTACTTTTTAATGACTCATTTGTGTATTCAGGCCTCTCCTTTTCATATTCCAGTCTCTTATTCAAAACAGTGCATGGTTGCAAGGGGAATTTGGACCCTAGCAACCAGACTGCTGAAATTGCAAACCAGAGAGCTGCTGAATAAAAAGCTAAATAACTCAAAAACTACAAAAAATGAAAACCAATTGCAAATAGTTTCAGAATATCATTCTCTACATCATACTAAAAGTTAACTCCTAGGTGAACATTCCCTTTGGGGGGGCCCAGTTGTAAGTTTCTGTACCGGGGCCCTTAGGGGTCTAGTTACGCCACTGAGCGGATACATTAGAGAAAGGCACAGGTTAGTAAATTACATTAAACACTTTTGGGTTTAAAATACCTCTATAGTACTTTGCTACATACAGTACTTGTGCTTTGAACTGTGTGCTTTGAAATGCACATTTGCGATAGGAAACAGCTGTTACCTTTATGACTATTTTTGTATATATTTATCTTGGAGGACCAATATATGGTTGGGCAGTTCTTTTCTAAGTATTCATATCAGGGTTGTCCAACATGTGGCTCCCTGCTGATGTGTAGCTACAACTCCATACTACATGTAACTACAACTAAATAACTAATGTTATTTAGTAGAACCTGTCAGAAGAACCTCAGTGCTGCACCATGAGGGGTAGTGGGGCCCTGTTCAAAGGTGGTGCAGATTTTACACAGAGCCCATAAACCTCTAATTAGCTACTGGCTGTGAATTCATCAGCTGAAGATACAACACTCTCTGTTGCAGTGTTGATAATGTTGTATCCCTCAGCTGTTTAGGGGTTTGAACCTCTGGTGTCTAGAAATTCTATTGTGGGTGACCAGTTGCTTATTTCCTATGGTTGATATTAACGAATGAAACCAGATGATGCCCTGGGCCCTTTAAATTACAAGTGAGCTGGGTATAGGCTGAAGCAGCTGCTTTATCTGCCCTAAGAAGACCTTGCTACTTTCTTATCTATCATTGCCATCCTCCCCAGTACTAGCAGCTCTCTCTTCTTTCATGATGACAAAGTTCTTCACCTATAGTGACATACATATTGCACATACGAGGGGCGTAAAACAGAGGCAGCAGCCCCTGCGGCTGCAGGGGGGCCCAGGAGGTATAGGGGGCCCCATGAGGCCCTAATTCATATAAAAGTTAAATATTGATAAAACAGGTCAACCTCTAGACATTTTGGGGGCCTGAAAAATAATTTGCTGTGGGGACCCCTGGCGCATACTGTACATGGCTTGGCGTAACTTGCCTTAAAAGCATATGGCGGCACATACACTAAGCGAATGCATCTAGCTTTGCACCAACCTAATTATAACTAAAAATAAGTCAAAATATAAATATATATTCACATTTTGGTGTTAACGGCCCTTTAAATAAAGACTTACCGTCAGACTCCGTTCGGCCTTGGAATAGGATCCGAATAACGCTTTTAAACATCTAGGGGCTTGGGTTTTCATTAAAGATGCATGTGATCAATAACACTGCGCTAAACTGGTTTTATCTTTCATTTAATGGTTTGAGATTTGGACAGATTGTCATAATTCCCACACGTCCCTTTGGCTCATGAGACCCAATCATTCTGGTACATCAGATAAGCTGTAAGTCACCTGACACCCCAAAGTCTTGTAGTTATCACTGGCGTCAACTGATTTTTTTTTTAACCCCCCCGCTCTTGTTCCTATAGTAACCTAAAAATATATTCTCCCTATTCTTCCTAAATCAGGTCTGTTTCCATCGTCCTCTGTGAATATAATTTTCACACTTGCGTTTCGAGTGTCGTTGATGCAGTTATTTCAGATCTCAATGTTCCATTTCTCCTATTTTTTTCTCTATTACGATTGTACTGACATTAGCAGAAATAATCCCATTTGGAGACTGAGACTTAGCTGCTTATTTTTATATTGGCGTTTGAGGCTGCCAGATGGAATGAATGGAACAAAGGAAAGGACACCTTCTTCTTATGGCCATGACTCTATGGTAAATTAAATATTCCACAGGACTGGTACCATCAGGGTTTCATGTTGGAGGACACAGTGTCATAGGCTGAGAATAATGAAGGTTTAGGGAGTTTTACCCTCCCCCCAAAAAAAGACAACCAGCCATATTGAAGCATAGAGTTATAGAGTCTCCAATTCGAAGCCTCTGCCTTTGGACATCACCATCACCGGGCTTAATGCTGTTGGCTGCTGTTATACCTCCAAATGAGGTCCAGAGCTACACTGTTACTCACTGGGAAAGCCAAGCGGGTAGTAAGTAAATACTGTGTTAGGGCAATTTGTGGGTCTTCAGTTCATTGTTGAACTACAGTAGAACCCCCATATTATGTTTTTCAGGGGACCAGAAAAAAATGGTGTAAAAAATGTAAAATCAGGGAAACGTATTATGCATAATATATAGGTGAGACCAGTGGCGGAACTACCGGGGGAGCAGGGGGTGCAATTTGGCCAGGGCCCGCACCCCCTCAGGGCCCCTCGGCAGCTCGCGCACTGTTGATTTCGGCCCGATTTCTGGTAAAAAAAATGGAGGGGGTACGGAGGGGGGCGGGGCCCGGCATCACGTCCCATACCGGGGCCTGTCCCCCTCCAGTTACGTTACTGGGTGGGACCACAACAATGTAAAATAAGGGAAAACTTACAATCAGGGGATGTAAAATTGAGGTTTCACTGTATTTGTAATCCTTGACTGTTGTTGGATGCTGGGAGTCCAGCAACTCTTAGAGGGCCATAGATTGGGCATCACTGGCATAAATACTAAGGGACCTATTGGGCAATGCCTGAAAGCAGCGTTTTTTCCCTTTCTCCATATTTCTGCCAATCAGTGAATTTTCAAACATTTCAAAATTTGTGCCCAAAAATAAAACTGGAAAAGATTTTCTCTCAGTCTATTCAGCAACAAATAGTTGTCTTGAGTAAAACTGGACACTCTTCTCTGGAGGAAAGTGGATATAGCGGGTGCCAGCAGGCTTAGCAAGGTGCTCTCTGCTGGGGCATGGGGCAAATATCCTCTCTGTCTCATTGTTATATTGACCATTTGGAGATGGAGAGATTGGATGGAGATTGGAGATCAACAGCTGAATAGTTTAGATATAGAGATCTGAAAATTCGAAAATGCGTTTTAGATACAGTAGTTGGTGTAACGTACTGCCTTGAAGGGGCTCCAGGTTTTCTGCTGCGGAACCCACAAGCAATTGGTGCATTTGATAGTGATAAGTCCGTAAAAAGGTACCAACAAGGATTAGGCAAGATGTAGTCACAAAACAGGCAGAAGTCAAAAACCAGGAAATTCCAACAGTAAATAAGTTTCAGCAGGGTCTGTAAACAGAAGACAGCTTGCGCACTGTTAAAATGGAGGAATGGAGAATTGGCACCAACGTCACTAGCGCACACCCAGAACACGTGACGTTGCCGGAAGCGTGTACCTGCGCCCCAGAAGCCGGGGAGAGGCGTGCCGGGAGGTAAGAGAATGCAGAAATCTACCGGCACGTCTTAGGGTCTGGCCACATGGGCAGATTCGGGAAAATCAGTCGATAATCTACAAATTGCTGAATTGTGTACAATTTTTAGGGGCAGATTTATAAAAGGTCGAGGTGAATTGAAAAAAAAAATTCAAGAATTTCAAGCTATTTTTTGTGTACTTCGACTAGGGAATACTCCAAATTCGATTCGAATTTAAAAAAAAAAAAATTGAATATCGAAATTTATCATGTACTGTCTCTTTAAAAATTTGACTTCAACCATTCGCCATCTAAAACCTGCCGAATTGCTGTTTTAGCCTATGGGGGACCTCCTAGAACCTATTTGGAGTTAATTGGTGGACTTTGAAAAATCGAAGCTTTTTTGGGGGAAAACTTTGAATCAAATTCGATCGAATGTGCTATTCCTTTGATTCATAAGATTCGAATTCGGCCAAATACGGACCTATTCGATCGAAAACTGACCTATTCGACCAAAAAAAAAAACTTCAACTTAATTTTGGTTGGTCTTTTTGAATTGGAATTTCGACGTTTTTTCAATTAGAAATTCGACCCTTTAATAATATGCCCCTTAATGTACAATTTGATTTTTTTTCAAGATTCTATTGCTATCCATTCAACTTTCCACACATATACTCTGGCATGTTGTTTTCATTCAAAGCAGAGAGATACGTTATTAACTAATGCACCAATTAATTAACTAAATATGGTTACTATGTTTTTTTGTTTTGCTATCAAGCATTGGTTTGAATTTCTGTATTGATTCTCTTGTCAATAATATTGATTTTTTATGATATATCTGAATGTCTATGATAACACTTCAATAAAAATAATTTAAAAACAAAAAAAATACAGCTGAACAGACAAATTCATATCCCATGGCATAATTATGGATCCCTGCACATGCCCCAGCAAGAAATGGGGTGCAATCCTTTGCAGGACATGTGGGTTGAGTATTATCTTTGCGCCCCAACAGGTTCTGTGGGCACTTTATTTACAGCACTGGATAAAAATGAAGACATCTTTCTTTGTAGACATACTGTATGTAACTTGTATATACGACAGTTGTGTTATATGACAGTTGGGCTTTTTAATCCTTATGGAGATCATTACCTGTGTTCTGTTTCATACAGCAGTCCTATGGACTAAACTATTCTAGTGCCCTCTAATAAAAAAAAATACTACTTTTCCAAAGTGCATTCTTACAATGCTGATCAAGTATAGTGATGGGCAAATTTGGGGGGTTTCGTTTCGCCGAAAAATTCGCAAATTTACCGTGAAATTTGCGATATGGCGAAAAATGTGTGAAAAGGAGCTGGCATCTCGTTTTTGACATTTTCGCCGGCGAATTTTCACGACGGCTTCGGGAATTTATTCGCTGTTGGCAAATCGTGGGAATTTGCGTCTGACGAATAAATTCGCCCATCACTAATCAAGTACCAAGCAGCTTTACCCTAAATTCCCTGCAGCTCCCCACAGAATGATCCAATACTGTACGTGGCTTTTTCAGCTGGGGACATATTCCAGGAATTACTATTTTGGAGAACAGGAGATCATCACGATACAAAAACATCTCTTTTTATAGATAAAAATTTTGGAGGGAAGGTTTTTTTGGTTGCTTGTTCCTTGGTTGTGTTGCCAAACTTATTGCTCGGTGGTTAACACCAAACTACCCACGTATGAGTTCATCCTTTGGGCGGAAGAATTGGCGGAGCTGCGCTTTAACAGTTTGTTCACCAGATCCCGGCAGCAGCTCTTGTACTGATTCCGTAACAGGCAATAGACGAAGGGGTCGGACAAAGCTTTGCTGTAGGCCAGACACCGACTCACAATTCCCCAGTGTGAGCTAATGGGAGTCGATGATGAAATCTCCACTAACCTGAAGGGGCAGAGAAAACAATAGGAAGTGACATTAAAGAAGAAGGAAAGCTACAGAGACAGTTTATTGCCAATACATCAGCCACAATGTAGCAAGCTATAACACTATATTTATTCTGCAGAATGCTTTACCATACCTGAGTAAACAGCTCTAGAAGCTCTCACTGTTTGTTTAGGATAGCAGTTGCCATATTAGCTTGGTGTGACATCACTTCCTGCCTGAGTCTCCCTGATCACTCATCGCTATGGGCTCAGATTACAGCAGGGGGGGGAAATGGAGGGGGAGAGGAAGAGAGGAACAAACTGAGCATGCTCAAGCCCTAGCCCTGGAGGTTTAAGCTGAAAACAGGAAGTCTGATACAGAAGTCCATGAGTACACAATAGAAGGAAAGAAATGTTGTGTTTCTTTTGACAGAGTTTACTGGTGTATTTATATAGACCTTTCTGATAAAGCTTACTTAATTTTAACCTTTCCTTCTCCTTTAAGGAACAACAGTGGCTTTATTTAGATCAATGTCTGATATGGAGACAAGTAACAGATGTAACCAAGGTTATAACCATGGATATCTTGGGTTATTCCAGACAATTCTTTGTATCCTTTATTTAAAGGGCATGTAAAAGCAAAAAAATCAAATCCCATTTTTACTTTCTTTAATGAAAAAGAAACCTATCTCCAATATACTTTAATTAAAAAATGTGCATTGTTTTTATAAGAAACCTGACTGTATGCAGTGAAATTCTCCCTTCATTTACTGCTGTGGATAGGAATTGTCAGACTGTCTCTTACTGTTGAGCAGGGAAACAATCCTATTTATGAACAGCAGGGGGAGTTTGTGTATGTGTCCATTTGTGCATCAGCTCCATACAATATAAATGCAGGACCTCTGTATTCTACATTTACATTCTCCACTGATTTTCCTACACCTGTCAGTCCAGTCCAGCTGCAGAGAAATGACCTTTCTGCTTAAATATGAATAGGTGATCGCTTACCTGGTTATGACATATGGAGAAAAACAAAGCAGGAATGTCCCAATGAATGTGCTGATCTTTTTGGTTGCCCGTTGCCTCCTTCTCTTCTGCTCTTCCAGACATCTCTGCCTGACACTGAGAAAACAAAATGAAATTCGTCTGAAGGGGACATCAAGGGGGTTATTTAATAAAGGCCGAATGCCTAAAACTCGAAAATTGCGAGTTTTTTTTTTACTATGAAATCCAAATTTTTAGTGGAAATAAAATTTTTCGAGATTTATTAAAACCCGAGGATAGAAAAAAAGTCAGAATCCGAAAATCCGGCATCTCAGAGTTACCAAGGTCTTTTCGGGAAGAAGGCTGAAAAAATTTCGTGATTTGGGAAAAAACTCGCTCGATTTGTTGTGGTTGTCCCCGATCCGATTAAATCGTGATTTTATTAATAACAAATAAGGTCCAATCGTGGATTCTAGTTTGGTCTGACTTTTTTGATAAATAAGGCCCATAATCTTATTTAATGTAACAATAGCACTGCTTTGCTAAATACAGTTGGCAATGTTTATTAATGTACTGCCTATTAAATTCCCTGTGCTCCTTGCAAACAGCTGGGGAAACACAATTGCATGTCACTTACGTACCCAGCACGGACAGCAAATATCTTCATGGGTGGGTTGGAAATTTCAAATGCAGTTTTAGATATAGAATATATAGGTTAAGGCCTAAGCTATACGGCTAGAGCATTGTGCTCCATACAAAGGAATATCTACATTGACACAGTTTTATGTGGGAGGGGATGAACGAAGACATAAAATCTCATTTAGCAGTAGAGGTGTGAGAACTGTTATCATGAATGCTCAGGATTTGGGGCTTTCCTGATAATGGATCTTTCCTTAATTTGGATCTTCATACCTTAAGTCTACTTGAAAATCATGTAAACATTAAGGGGCAAATTCACTAAGATGCAAAGTTGCGCCAGGAGCAACTTCGCGGCACTTCGCCACACTTCGCCAGGCGTATTTTCGCCAGCGCTCCGCAAATTCACTAAAATCCGAAGTTGCGCACAAGGGGTAGCGTAAGTTTTCGAAGTTGCGCTAGCGTTAATTCGCCAAGCGCAGCGAAGTTTCGCTAGCGATGGTTCATTTGCATACGGCGCAAAATTCAAATTTCAATGGAGGAACACGTATCAGCACTTCAAATGCCTAGAAAACCTTCAAATCAGCAAATAAAAAATTTATTTTGCCCTACACATGTGCCCACTGTCTAGGTAAGTTGCCATGAGTCAGGAAATGTAGGGGGGAAGGAGGGGAGCCCCAAAAATATTTTCGATCTTTTTCAGCCTATCACCCATCATGTAGAAAACACGCCAGCGTTTTTTGGGACTTAGAAAAAATTTTGACTTTTTTGGAAACAATTCCTATCTACTCTATTGCGCTTCGCCAGGTCTGAGGTGGCGAAGGAAGTCTAGCGTAAAAGGTAGCGTTCAGTACACTGCGCAAGTTAGTGAATTTGCGTAGTTACGTCGCTAGCGAAAATTCGCCTGGCGTAAGGGTGCGAAGTAACACTAGCGAAACTACGCCAGCGTTCGTTAGTGAATCTGCGCAGTAACGAAAAATGCCAAACGCTAGCGAATTAACGCTAGCGTTCGGCGCTTAGTGAATTTGAGCCTAAATAAACCCAATAGGCTGGTTTTGTTTCCAATAAGGATTAATTATATCTTAGTTGGGATCACGTACAAGCTACTGTTTTAATATTACAAAGAAAAAGGAAATCATTTTCAAAAAGTTAGATTATCCGGATAAAATGGAGTACAGTGTGTGGGAGACAGCCTTTCCGTTATTCGGAGCTTTCTAGATAATAATTACATATGCTGCAAAAGCTATTAAAAATTTTCCTATACAGTCATGTATTTTTTTCCATTATTGACTTTTGTTAGATAGCCTTGATTCTGCTAGGTCATTTGGCCAGATCATGAGTTGGTTGGATTGAGTCAATGTACGGCCACCTTTAATACTGCTATGGAGAATTCCATTTACAACCCTGTCCCCTCATTAGCCAGCCATTCTTTACCTCTAGACTGCCCCCACATGCCCCTTTTTGGATTTTTGCTATACGATCCTAACACAATGGCAGGCCTATGGTGGTGAGAAGGAAAAGTTTTTTGGCCGGAGAGACAATGGTATCTAAAACTGTAAACTAAGCCAGTTAAGTTGTTTATTTATTTTTTTATTTCAAAAGGATTGCCCTGTAAACTAAGCAAGTAATACCTTCCTGGTGAGCAGGAGGGTAAAAGAAAAATACTATTACACACAACTTAGGGCAGAGACTCACATTCATGTTCGGGGAGATTAGCCACCCAACGAAAATTCTGCTCTTCTTCGGGGCGACTAATCTTCCAGAACTGCCTCACTGCCGGCTAGAATGTAAATCGCTGGCGGGATGACAATGCGATTCGTTTTTTGAAGTCGCCCGAAGTTGCCTCACGAGGAAAGCATGGGCAACGAGCTCCGAGTGCCACTCAGCCGGAGATTTCGATTCTAGCCGGTGGGAAGGCAGTTCAGGGAGATTTAGTCCCCCGAAGAAGAGACGATTAATCACCGGGCGACTAAATCTCCCCGATTTTGAACGTGTGTCTCTGCCCTTAATGTCTCCATTTGACAAATCCATAGGGAAGATATAAAAGGTATTATAACCTGAATAGTTATACGACTTTGAATCAGATTTATTAAGTGGCAGTATAGTTTTCATCTATCTCTTCCAGCAAAATTCACTCTTCCCTCTGCTTTTGCATTGTTTGGTCACAATCGAGCCACCTTAACTGTAATATCCCAGGTACCTTTTCCTTTGTTGATGCTGGTGCTCAATGTTTTTGTGCCATTTGTGCATTATTTTGCTCTTATGTTTATAAGTGATATAAATATACTAGTGGAGTGGACACAAATGGACTTGTACAGAGGAGGGAAAGCTGATGAGCAGGGGAGAGAGAAAATAGTAGGAAGAATAAGCAGCAGGGAAAGGGTAGGGAGGAGAGCATACAGGGAAGATACTGTTCTGCTCACTTGAGCAGAAATGCTGTAGGGGAAATATCAATACACTGGATTAGGTTTTTCTCAGTCATAGCCTTCAATCCTGAATATATTTCAAAATGTCCAAACCCTTCAACATCAGGGCTAAGCCTATAGAGGGGCTGAAACCAGTCATTAAACAGATGTGCAGTACACGTGAAATTAATGCAATCCAGAGGTACCTAAGGCATGAACATAAAGGTTTTGGTACACTAGTCTACATGGCCTGCTTGGTTCAAGGATGGGGAAGGCTGAGATCTTCCAAGACCAATACATCGACCTATATGAATCCAAACAAAATAAACAGCAACTATGGACAATGTAAATGAATGTGTCCAGAGGCAATGTAAGGGTTAAAGGGATCCTGTCATCGGAAAACATGTTTTTTTCCAAAACGCATCAGTTAATAGTGCTACTCCAGCAGAATTCTGCACTGAAATCCATTTCTCAAAAGAGCAAACAGATTTTTTTATATTCAATTTTGAAATATGACATGGGGCTAGACATATTGTCAATTTCCCAGCTGCCCCTGGTCATGGGACTTGTGCCTGCACTTTAGGAGAGAAATGCTTTCTGGCAGGCTGCTGTTTTTCCTTCTCAATGTAACTGAATGTGTCTCAGTGGGACATGGGTTTTTACTATTGAGTGTTGTTCTTAGATCTACGAGGCAGCTGTTATCTTGTGTAAAATTCTGCTGGAGCAGCGCTATTAACTGATTCATTTTGGAAAAAATGGGAGGGGGTGATCTCACTTCAACTTGCAGTACAGCAGTAAAGAGTGATTGAAGTTTATCAGAGCACAGGTCACATGACTTGGGGCAGCTGGGAAATTGACAATATGTCTAGCCCCATGTCAGATTTCAAAATTGAATATAAAAAAATCTGTTTGCTATCTTGAGAAATGGATTTCAGTGCAAAATTCTGCTGGATCAGCGCTATTAACTGATTCATTTTGGAAAAAAATTTTTTCCCCATGACAGTATCCCTTTAAGGAGCCAGAGCCTGTGGCCTGATCAATCAAATCTAAATCAAATTGCAGTTTAGTACTCACCTACCTATCTTTATATTTGATATGACCTATTAGGACAGTAATCCTGCAGATAACAATCATGCAGTAACCCTATGCATACTGAGTATAGAGCAACTACTACAGCTACTAGTATCCATACAGTAATCTCAGTCAGTATCTGTACAGTAACTGAATTCACAGTGACCATAAAATAACCCTGCACTAGACCATACTGCAATCTTGTTCTATTCATAGTGACCATACAGTCACCCTATGGAGCATGGCCATAGAGAAATCCCAATGGATAGTGACCATACAGTACCCTGCTGAAAGTGGCCACAGAGTAACTCAATGCATAGTGACCATACAGTAACCCTATAGATAGTGGCCATACTGTCACCCTTTTGATAGTGGCCATAGAGCAACCCAAAGGATAGTGATCATATAGTACCCTACTGAAAGTGACCATAGAGTAACGGAATGCATAGTGACCATAGAGTAGACATAGAGTAACCCAATGGATAGTGACCATACAGTAACCCTATTGATGGTGGCCATAGAGTAACCCATGGATAATGACCATACAGTAGCCCTATTTAAAGTAGCCATGGAGCAACCAAATCGATAGTAACCATACAGTCACCCTATTGATAGTGGCCATAGAGTAACCCAATGGATAATGACCATACAGCAACCCTATTGATAGTGATCATAGAGTAACCCAATGGATAGTGACAATACAGTAATCCTATTGATAGTGGCCATAGAGTAACCCATTGGATAATGACCATACAGTAACCCTATTGAAAGAAGCCATAGAGTAACCAAATGGATAATGACATACAGAAACCCTATTGATAGTGACCATAGAGTAACCAATGGATAGTAACCCTACAGTAACCCTATTGATAGTGGCCATAGAGTAACCCAATGGATAGTGACATGCCCTCAAAAGCCCTACATAATAAACTACATGTATATTCAAACAAAAATAGCACCTTTTCTAGAAACGTGACAAAGTGCAGACTAAATACTTATTAATGACCCGGATGCTAGAGCACTACAGGGTACACAATTGCAAAGTGCTCATTTGGCACAAGGTGCAATGTGGTACACGGCATGGCGGCTCTGTCATTACAACCTACCATATGGCGACTGTACTGGGCTCCTGTGCCTGCAAGTGCCCTCTTACTTGTGTATCTGAAGACAGGTCATTGGGCTCCTCCCCACACCCACAGGGGCGGGGTGTAAAGTGCAAAATACAGGCTGGCCTGTGTATGTTTTTTTTGCAGTTTGTCCCTTTTACCCACAGTCTATAAATGACCCCTTAAATGTTTTAGGGAGCTTTTTTTTTAGTTGTACTAAAATTTATTAGTTTGTACTTTACCAATATTCCTAGTGACTGTACACTAAACCTACTGAGGTCAACTTGAAATTCAACAAGCCAGAACTTGCCCGTCCCGGCCAAAGAAGCAGATCAGCACCACAGTGTTGGACAGCAGCGCTGCAGGGATCAGAACTGCCAGCCAGAAACAGTCAATCACCCCACATGGAACCATTGCTGGAACATTCCTGGGCTAAGCCTAAGTGCCCAAGCTCAGTGCCATTCTTCATAGGACTGGCACAACTTCCTGCCCAGGGGAGCTAGATTTTGTGGGTGCCCCAATTTCTTCTTTCAGTCTTTTAAAAATCCATAAGATTTTGCTTCAAATGAGCTGATTAGTAGTTTAAGTTTTTTTCCGTTTATCCCTTTCACCCCACAGTCTGTAAATAAGTCTTTAAACGTTTTACGGCATTTTTACTTCCTCTTCTTAGTTGTACCTTAACCATATTCCTAGTGATTATACACTAAACCTAGAGAGATTCTACTTGCTACATTCCATAGGCCACTTTTTTGAGAGCTGTACATTAGGGATATGTTTTGATACATGTACTGTTAATCTTTAAGTGAAAGTGTCTGCTTTAAGTGTTTAAGTGTTGCATTTTTTGTATTCGTAGTTGCCCATCGGGGTCAAAAGAACAAGGGAAAATTAATATTCACTTCGCTGTTAAATGTAATTCCCCTTAATTGTCTGTTTGTTGCATAACAAATGTTTCTAATGAATGTAATTAAACGCCGAGGAAGAGCACATGACTTGATGGAAATTAAACACTATGTCTAATAGTAGTTTTCTGCCAATTTGGTTACCTTGTAAATACGACGGTACCTCACCCTAGAAATACTAACCATAAATTAACTTAAAGGTTGAGGGAGAGGCAGTATGTGCAAGAGATCTGTTTTGCTTTCATGGTTAACTTTTGCTGTTTTGGATCTCCCAGGTTGCTGAGCTGACGCTAGCAACCAGGCATTTGTTAGAATGTCAGATTGAAGAATAAACAGCAAAAAAAAACTTTAGAGACTGGAAAAGCAGGGTGACAAAGAGTTTCAACAATAGAAATAAGACCAACTGCACAGCTGCTACTATAGTAACACACTAAAATTGTATGTAAAAGGGAGCTTTCTCTATAAATAGTATGTCAGGGCAAAGTAAAATGCCATTAGATGGGTTTATTAAAATTATAGCTCTGGTCCTAAATCATACAGCTTAATGATTTCTTCTAGGGAAGTGCCATGTGATGCTCTTAGGTTCTGGGAGGAATTAAGTTGGTACCTGAACTTATTCAGGCTATGACCTACCTGGGATGCAGATCTACCAGTAGCACCAGAGTCTGCATGGTGATCACATCAATCCTCCTGCAGTGGGAGCGGGCCACCTTGAGCACCTGCAGGTAGGTGACACACAGGACTAGAAAGGAGAGGAGGAAGCTCAGCAGGTGGAAGAGGACTATAAAAGCCAGGAAGGAGGCTTCTTCTTCTGGTCTATTGTTGTACAGGGTGCAGGAGCCATAGATCTGATGGAAGCCTATCCAGGACAGACAAAGAGCTACAGTAGGGAAAGCCAGAGAGTGAATCCATGAGTAAAGGAGAATGAGAGCTGCGTCCTGGTACCGCATCTTAGAGTGATAGCTAAGTGGGAAAACCACAGCCACCCAGCGATCAATGCTTAGGGCAGCCATGCTCAGCATGGAGTTACTGGTCAAGAAAGTTTCCAAGAACCCTGCCACCCTGCATAGTCCTTCCCCACCGGGCTGGTGGCCGTGGATCACTCCCACCAGGGTCAAAGGCATGTTAATGATGGTCAGCAGCAGGTTGCACAAGGTCAGGTTGAGAGTGAACAAACCGGGAACCTGCTCGCGTATATCGGGGCAGCCAAGGAAGCAGATCAGCACTACAATGTTGGACAGCAATGCTGCAAGGATCAGCACCACCAGCCAGAGGCAGCCAATCACCCCCCACAGCTCCATTGCTGGAGCATTCTCAAGTTAAGCATGCTGAGTGTCCAGGCTCGGTACCATTCTGCTCTGACTGGTACAATCTCCAGCCCAGGGGAGCTGGATCCTCAGAGTGCCCCAATTTCTTCTCCTAGTCATTTAAAAATCCACAAGCTTTCTCTTGAAATTCGCTGATAAGTAAAGCATGGGTGGAGCTGCAGGGATCAGAGGTGTCTGCCCTGGGCACAGGTGAGCAGGTCTGTGAATTTTCTGCACATTTCCTATTGCATCCTTCCTCTGCGGTTAGACACGGAGCCCACTTTGCTACAAGGGAAAATCAGCAGAAAGCTGTACAGAGAAATTCATGGTTAGGGGAGGGTTTAACCAGACACAGAGCTGCTGCCTCTCTGAGAATCACAGGAAACCTTCTGATGCCCACCTTCCAGCAGGAACATCTGGGGCACCAAGGAGCGCCACACATTATACACAAGGGCTAGAAAGATGCTGATGGAGCTCCCTCTTTAAGGAGGCTCATTCAGATGTGGGGAGCCTTGAGAGTCATTATAAATAACTGATTTCATTTGATTCAATAAAAAAGTGCAATCACTGAGGTATCTCATCTGGCCCATTTTGTTGTGACCAGTAGAATTCCCAGCTTCAAACTTACTGAAAAAGAACAGAAATTAAAAAACAGGATGAAAAAGTTGCAATGATCTTTTCCAGGGGCGAATGTGTCATTTGTGGAATTGTAGGAAAGAGGAATTATTTGAAATGATTCTATGTCTTTGTGGTGTAAGACAGCTTGGTAGGACTGTGGGTACCAATAGGACCAGGTATAGTAGGGAGAGATGGTGCCTATAGTAACAGGGGATAATAGTCTCTGGGAAGGGAGTGTGACTGTGGGATAGCAGGTATAGTAGGGAGAGATGGTGCCTATAGTAACAGTGGATAATAGTCTCTGGGAAGGGAGTGTGACTGTAGGATAGCAGGTATAGTAGGGAGAGATGGTGCCTATAGTAACAGTGGATAATAGTCTCTGGGAAGGGAGTGTGACTGTGGGATAGCAGGTATAGTAGGGAGAGATGGTGCCTATAGTAACAGTGGGATAATAGTCTCTGGGAAGGGAGTGTGACTGTGGGATAGCAGGTATAGTAGGGAGAGATGGTGTCTATAGTAACAGTGGATAATAGTCTCTGGGAAGGGAGTGTGACGGTGGGATAGCAGGTATAGTAGGGAGAGATGGTGTCTATAGTAACAGTGGGATAATAGTCTCTGGGAAGGGAGTGTGACTGTGGGATAGCAGGTATAGTAGGGAGAGATGGTGCCTATAGTAACAGTGGATAATAATCTCTGGGAATGGAGTGTGACTGTGGGATAGCAGGTATAGTAGGGAGAGATGGTGCCTATAGTAACAGTGGATAATAGTCTCTGGGAAGGGAGTGTGACTGTGTGATAGCAGGTATAGTAGGGAGAGATGGTGCCTATAGTAACAGTGGATAATAGTCTCTGGGAAGGGTGGCTGTGAGATAGCAGGTATAGTAGGGGGTTGGTACCTATAATTGCAATGGTGGTCTGGCTTTAGGGATAGCAGTTTTCATAGAATGGTGAAAGCAAGCCATTATCAGTGATGGACATTCTACACCCTTTCAGTAAAGTACAATGCCCAGCAGGAGTGGTGCTGGATGTGAGGAATTCTTCTTTAGGTAAATAATGGACACCAGCAAAATCGATTTTGGTCTATGTCCAGTCAACATTAAAAAAAGAGCAGCTGGAATGGGAATGCCTTACAGCCCAGATCAGTATTTAAATTTTTCTTTCATCTCCTCTAATTATAACACCTCTAAAGCAATTGAATTTGCAGAAACTCTAGGGTTAATATGATAGCTGCATATATACACGAGATAAGAAGAAACACGTACTATATAAAACATGAGGATATAGTGATGATAATTTGCCTGAGGCATTGCACAGATTATTATCTTTCCCAGATCCACCAACTTTGCCAGGCACAGCTCAGTGATGTTTCATGTAAGGAAGAGTAGAAACAAGTGCCTTGACAGAGAAACATTACAATCAATCAAGCTCTGAAAGTGATAATATTTTATAAAAGCAATAAATCAAATTGGATTAACACTTCCCAGGCAAAACTGAAATACAAAAAATGTAGTGCATGATCTATGGAATAAAGGAAGGAGAAAGAGCAAAATACTAATAAAGAGAGAAGGAGGAGGAAAGATTTATATAGAATATGAGTAAGTAAAAAGCAAGTAGGTAAAATCCAATATCGAAGTCAAAAGGAAGGTAGATACACTAACTGATGTATGGAAGAGGAACAAAAGAGTAAAGTCAAATACATGAACGGGACCTCTTATCCAGAATGCTCTGAACCTGGGGTTTTCTGAATAATGGTTTTTTTCTTTCTGTAATTTGGATCTTCATACCTTAAAGGGGAAGAAAAGTCTAGAATAGTATAAGGCTAGAAATGCTGTATTTTGTATACTAAACCTAAACATGAACTTACTGCAAAACAAGCCTAATCAAACAAATGATTTATGCTTTCAAAGTTGGCCACATGGGGTCACCATCTTGTAACTTTGTTATACATCTTTGCAAGACCAAGACTGTGCACATGCTCAGTGTGGTCTGGGCTGCTTAGGGATCGTCATAAATAATCAAAACAGCACAGAAGCCAATACAGCAAAACTGATTAATAATCAGAATATACAGACTGCACTGGGACCTGTGTTGTCATGTAATCTAATGTAGATTTTATAGTTTTTGTATTGTTTAATACAAACTTTCTCCAACTCTGCAGAACCAGTGGCTGCTGCAAAATAATCCCAGTTTATCTGTTTAAATCTGGCTCCATGATCTTTGTCCCTGCAGCTGGAGTTGGAAACAGTAGGGGGTGTAAAGGCAAAAACAAAATCTAATCCAAATCTCTACACAGTAGCCGACTGCTCTACAGGGAAACAAACAAAGCTGCTTGAGTTCTGCATGGCTGGGAAGTAAGATGGGGGCTCCCCCTGCTGTTCATAAGTATGATTGTTTCCCTGCAGAGCAGTCAGGTACTGTCTGACAATTCCTATCCACAGCAGTAAATGAAGGGAGAATTTCACTGCATACAGTCAGGTTTCTTATAAAAATGGTAGACATTTTTTAATTAAAGTATATTGGAGATAAGTTTATTCTTTACATGCCCTTTAAGTCTGCTAAAAATCATGTAAATCATTCCAATAAGGATTAATTATATCTTAGTTTGGATCAAGTACAAGGTACAGTTTTATTTTTACAGAGAAAAAGGAAATAATTGTTTAAAATTTTGATTATTTGTATAAAATGGAGTCTATGGGAGACGGCATTTCCGTTATTTGAAGCTTTATTAATAACGGATTTCGGATAACAGATCCCAAACCTGTACTTGATAAACAAACTGATAAGTTATAAAGGGTCTGTGGGTAAATCTATGGCCAGAAAGTAGAAGGCAAATACATTTGTAAAAAGAGCAAAACGGTAAAACTGAAGGAGTGGAAGGTGAATAAACTGATGGGGGAGGGTAAAAAAAAACTCAGACTTTCAGTTGTCAACAGGACAATATATTCAGAACTTTATATACTTATAACTTACTTTTTCTATTGTGGAGGGTGGGTTGCCATGACCTGAAGAGGCAGGTTAGCAGTAGGCAGAACTCACCCTTGCAGTTAAGTGCCCAGGACTGGAGGACATTGGGTTGGCTGCTCTACCATCTGCCCTAACAGACTTGTTGCATATTCAGAGAGTGAGTGGGAATATGCAGTTGCAATGGGGAATGGTGTGGCACAAACAAACTCACAAAGGGGCATTTAATATTTTGCATTAATAACCAGACCTGATGAAGATGAAACCCACAATCCTGCATATCTGCATACTGTATATGTTCAATATAGATGAATGCTGAACTATTTAATAATCCCCATAATTCATCTACTTTATTTATTTTGACTTGTAACAACTCATCCCCCGAGAGATATCAAGTCATCTCCCCAGAGAGATATCCGTGGGAGAGATGTTAACTGTCTGGAATGTAAGAGATACTTACAGAAATTATCAACTCTGTGCAATCGCTAATACAAACCTATATATACCCTAGATAGATAGATAGATAGATAGATAGATAGATAGATAGATGATAGTTGATATATAGATGATAAATAGAAGATAGGTAGAGATAAATAGATAGAGGGTCTTGATGGGGAGGTGCAGACTAATTATCTGTGGATCAACTTTTTGTTAACCCGCATTTAACCCTAACCTGCCAACAAACAAGGGAAAGGTCTGAACCTTTTATTGGCCACCACTTGGATCACCTGACTATAGCTGAGCTGAGTGTAGAATTGGCCATACCAGGGATGACAAACAATCCCTGTTTTGTTTAAAGGGTTAGGCACAAAATATCTCAATGTCTTAAATATATTGATAATGGGTTGAGTGCAGAGGATCCTGCCACCTGCCATACATACATATATATACAGTATATGACTGATGGCAGGTAGGCAAGAAGTGCATGGAAGTGCAGACCTCCCCCCATCTGTCTACGACCCTGGGGGGTGAGTAAGAGTAGGGGTTAGGTGGGTGTTGGGTGCGGGGAAGGGCACTGTGCAAGGTTGTATTGACTTGTGCACTAATACTACTTGGCCTGGCTTTCTGTTTGGCAGCACTGCATACTGAAGTAAGTGGGTGACAAATGAACATCCCTTGGACTATCATTAATAATGTACAAATCGGGGAGTACCTGCACTCACCTCTCACAAATAGCCTCCCACTGCTATTTGTTTTACTTCCGCCATGATAGAGAAATGTATCACCCGACAGCCCACACACACACAAACTTCTCCAGGCAATGACAGCACCTCATTATATGGCACAGATAAAAGGGCTTCACTCCCTGTATGAAATGCACAGAATGGCAATGGCAAATCCCTGACAGCTAGTATAAATCACAGTGCTTGCTCTATAAACACCCACTTTTCCTTTTACCCTGTCTTTTGGCACAGAAATCCGATGATATCAAAGACTTGCAAGTGAATCAACAATTGTGATGTGTTTAGCATATTTGAACTGATGGCATCACTATTTATACTGAGGTAGGAGGGTAAAGGTTTTGCCAACCATTATTTCATGAAATCATTTAATAGGGCTTTAGCCAGCTAAGAGCTGGACCTAATTTACAGTTTAGTTGGGGGGGGGGTTGTTTCCCATTCCTGGGCTAAAGTGTTTCCTTGGCAGTTTAGTAACTAAGCAGGGGGTGTCAGGGTTCCCTAGTCGTTAAATGGGGAAGCCACTACATGTTCTGTCTCTTTGGATCCCCACTTGCTGAAGGAGGTGGTGTGCTGGAGAACCAGGGGAGAAGGTTGGCCTCAGTAGGTAGGAAATAAGTGCAAGAAGCGAGAGGCAGGATCAGGGCAGTAAGTAGAGCAGCCAGAGGCTCCAACAAGGAGGCCAGGAAAGGTTAGTGCCCTGCAGTGTTCCCCACCAGTATTGGGCCTCAAAGGGTAAGGCTCAGGGATAAGAGATTCCTGGAACAAGGATCCACTGTGAGCTTTGCCTAGCAAAAGAGATCAAGTTCTATGTGTGGTTCCATGTGGTTTACCCTTCCTCTAACAGTACAGAGAGGGCCCACCTGAGAGGAAAGAGTTGAATCTACCAGGTGTTGCAACTGACCGATGTAGCAGCTTATCTGCCAGGGTATGAGGCTTCAGGCGGGTCTCCCCGATCGATATCAGCCCAAAATATTGGCCAGATATCGATCAGGGAGGTTTGATTTTTCTGTCGATCAAGGGCCGCATTGGCTAGTTGACAGGGCCGGATTTACATAGTGGGTGCCCGTAGCCTGCCATTCGTTGCCCTGTCTCCTTCCCCATTTATTCATGTACATATGCAAATTTTCATCATCAGGTCTGAAGCACTGGGGATTGGCACACAGGAAATTAAAAAAAAACATTGTATTTCTCACATATCCCCAGTGTTTCTGAACCAATGTGGATGTGGTTGGGCAGCATGCTGCCCCTATAAAATCTTGCTGCCCTAGGCCTGGGCCTTGGTGGCCTATCCACAAATCCGGGCCTGCTAGTTGATGTGATCCGTCAGTGCCCATTCTCTTTTTTGTAATCCGATATTGTCGGTGGGCATATCGGGGAAAGGTCCGCTCAATTGGCGAGGTAGCCAAACGAGTGGATCCTATTGTGTATGGCCACCTTAAGACCAAGTGAAGTAAAAGGTACCAGTAAGCAGGCCGTTTTCATTAAGGTGCAACACTGATGTATTTGTACTTTTAATGCATTTTTCCTTTTCAAGGCTGAATGAAAAGTCATGAAACTAGAAGGTTATTCCTACATCTTTATGTAGAGACACATTATTTCTCCTAATACGCAACTTACAATGAGACATGAAACATGCCCGACATCACGATCGAAACTCACGTTATAAATGTTTCCATCATTGAGTACCATTTATAAATATATAGGATTTCTAAGACTTCGCTCCTTCTTTCATTATCACATCAGGTGTGTTTTATTTTATTAGACTATGTACAAGGGCTGCAAGTTCAGTTTTATGTAGCCCTTTAAGAAAGCTGCAGGGTTGACTTTGATCCGTGAACCTGGAATGTTTCCTCATCCTCAAGGGCACGGAGCTCTAAAAACATAGAGAAAAGGAAGTGTTATTTTTAACTTTTTTTCTTTTTTATGTGTGTGCAGCTGAACAACAAATGAATCAGGAAATAGAGCTGTTAAAGGGGAATTATCGCAAAAAATTAAAATGCAACATAAGCTTCAGCATACTCAAATATTAAATTTTGGAAATATAATCGATTAAAAATTCTGTACTGTTTCTGAAATAATCAAGTTTATCTTCATTCTCTCTTCATACAGGAGTTGGGTGTCAGATATTCATTGACAGTTAGATACAATATATCTTCCGGATAATGGCTCTTTCTGTAATTTGGATCTTCATACATTAAGAAAATCATGTGAACATTAAATAAACCCAATGGGCTGGTTCTGCCTCCAATAAGGATTAATTATATCTTAGTTGGGATCAAGTACATGGCACGATTTTATTATTACAGAGAAAAAAGGAAGTCATTTTTAAAAAAAGTTGGATTATTTGGATAAAATGTAGTCTATGGGAGACAGCATTTCTATAATTCTGGATTTTCTGGATAACGGGTTTCCAGATAACAGATCCCATACCTGTACAGGTCTAACTTGTGTTCACTAATTTTGCCATTTACTGAGCATAAAGTGCCGACAACGAGGGGCTGATAGATGGCTGCCCATACACATTGCACAGAGAAGGAATTTTGCTACACAGATTATTTGTATATAATGCCCTTAGATCAATATATTGATCTTTTTGTGCTAGTCATTCTTTATAATGAGATATTCCAGCTTTAAAGCCATCACAATTATCAGCATTAATGGACTGTTAAGACTCAAGTAGGTTACATGACTGTAAATCCAGGGTTCGAATCCAGTTTCAGACAATCATGACCCTCTTTACCTGCAACTCAAGAACCATATTTTTCATTATAGCATTACAGGCAAGACACTCACATTGCCTGATAAATCCCATGTACACTAATTGCCATTTGCTTTATGATAACATGGGATCAGTCAGTCAGTAGACATAAGATTGCACCTACAGGACATTCCCATTTTTCAGGAACCGCTTGGGATACTGATCATCAGCAGTGTGGGTGTTATAGCTTTGATCTACAATTGGATGGAACCATTCCGTGGTGGGCAAGGGGCAACATAGGCTTCTGGATTCCGCATAAACTTGATGTTTGAGGGGTCAGTGCTCAGATATTTTCATTGTGCCACGATAAGAGAAGACCTATACAGGGATGTCCAACTTGCTGCCTCCAGTATTTGCTGAAATGCAACACTTAGCAGCCCAGTAGGGGATGGACACCTTGTGACATACTATCCCATCAGTCAATTATACAGCCCATTATAATACGCCTCAGCATATAATAAATGTTGACCTAGCACCTTACACCAATACACCTTTTCTTATACCACCAATTGCCTACTAGACTCTATTTAAGCTCTTCAGCTCCATCTCCCCCAAATGTACAGTACAGTGATGCTAATGCAATCTCTTTCTTACCACGGCTGTTGTGGCTTCTGCCTTCAAGCAAGTCCTTGCAATACCAATCATTAAAAATCCCACCCATCAACCTTTATCAATCAATTTTTCTTCTTCATCTAACCTCAAAAAACTAAGACTTGTGCACAAGTACTGTACATAGCAAAATTTGTCACACTGAAGAGTGTCCTTGTTTCAGGCAAATTCCCCAAGTCTAAGGGACATTTCTCCATTCTTATTTTTCTTGCACTTCTTGCACTTTCCACTACTTTGGATACATTTGATCATCTTATACTTTTCCTACAAACACTGCTCACATTTGGCTTTACTTGACAAAGTTCTTTCTTCTCTTCTGCTTCTCCATTCCAACAAACCCTCCCTAACTCCCTGTTAGCTCCAGAATTACATTTATACAAACATTTCAAGCACTGCACAACATGTGTACTGCACAATTTCTGCTCTACTTCCATGACTGCTAACTTAACAACCCATCGCCTTTGTTACAGCTATGATCTTCCATTTCCTCTAACATTACTTTCTACAATCATACCTCCAGGATTTCTCCAGAATATTACCCTGTCTATGGAACTCCCTTCCCTGGACACTGATCCTACTTACCTGCCTTTAAATGTTCCCTTGAAATCCACCTTTTCATAGAAATAATCTTCCAAACAACTCTCCTTCTCTCTCTACCATATACAGGTATGGGATCCATTATCCGGAAACCCATTATCCAGAAGGCTCTGAATTACAGAAAGACTATCTCCCATAGACTCCAGTATAATAACATAATACAATTTTCTCTGTAATAATAAAACAGTACATTGTACTTAATCTAAACGAAGATATAAATAATCCCTATTGGAAGCAAAACCACCCTATTAGGTTTAATATTTAAATGATTTTCTAGTAGACTTAAGGTATGACGTTCCCAATTACGGAAAGATCTGTTATACCCCAGGTCCCAAGCATTCTGGATAACAGATTCCATACCTATAGTATATATTGTATACAACTGCATATGAAATATTCCTCATAATTGTTTAGAAATCATGGCTCAGTTCGCACTTGCTCCATTGTTTGTCAACGTTGTTTTAGTCCTTGTCATACTATTTTAGTCTCCCCTTGGAATATGTTAGCACTTTATAAATAAAGTTAATGAATGATGGTCCTTAGGCACATTTATAGATGCGCCAGTGACATCTGTAGACTTTTGAAGATGGATTGCTATAATGGCTATTTAAGTGACAACGATGTTCATGTATATTGAGGGTTTTGTAAGACAATGTAGAGAAAGTGGGGGCAAGTGTCACTTTGGCTCAGGCACTGTGTTTCCTGATGGAGCCATGGTGTGGGGGTGAGTGGGGATGTGTGAGTAGGTGGGTTCCGCTCTCCAGCTAATTACAGCAGTTTCTGCTCTGCCTGTTTTGTGCATCCACAGACCTGTCAGAGTTCCAATCTTACCAAGTCCTGAAATCTCCCAATTGCCCAGTGAAGAAAGGATAATGATCGCCGGAAGCAGAGCGGAAACCAGAATCCACAGTACGTGAAGAGGGAGAGCATCAATGTGATTTTTTGTTCTGGAGCCAAAAATTCCACCAGGGGTGAATGATACAAGCCAGACACTAATGGGGGTTCCCAATTCCCCATCAATGGTTTCCCTGTGCTGTGCTATATGGATGCTGCTGGCTGGTCCCAGTGGACCAATTATTTTATGTTGCAAAGTATTTTCCCCCTTGTAGTACTGTCATTTAATTGCTGAAAATTGGAAGGGCAGCCATGAAATAAACAACATTAATTGGAAACGTTTTTGCAGCTTTCCCTGTGCCCAGATAAAAAGCCATTAGTGCAACAAGCAGAGATCTTTTTATTTTATTTGTGGTACTGAGAGCCTGTGTATGTGCTGTCATGTTGTCAGCCTGCTCCCTAAACCTCTAGACTTCCATGGCTGCTAATAATGGGAACAGCGTGAACCTCCTACAGCTATGGGGGCAGCCAAGTCTCTTCCCCTTCTCTGCCAGCAAACCTTAAAGAGACAGTAATATGAAGGACATAGGACATAAATAGCATTAGAGCAGGAGGGTTTTGAGGTTCCTCAGTATTGTGGTTCTACCTGAGCCAATAGAGCCCAGCCATAGAAGAGAAAGTGCTGGAAATCCTATTTGCACTTGGAGTATTCGAGGGGGGATGCTTGGCATCTTCTTCAGGCTCAGAAAAAGTAAGGATGAGATAACATTACACATTGGCCCCCTGCCCACAATCTGGCCAATATTTCTTGAGTGTTTTACCTGGTATGATGGGTAGCAGAAAGTCTGTAGTTGCAGGTAGTGGTGCAAAATGCAAAGTGTACATTACCTGCTTGGCTGAGGGTTCTATTTGCAGTTGGCTGTAATATTATTGTTAAATCCAGAATTTGTTTGGGGCTCTTAAAGGCAAAAGGGGTGAATATGTGCGGCACACATGTACCCGATACCTTCTTTGTAAATAAAGCCATTTGAAGAGCAGCATTTGAGGGCACAATTGGGCAGTTAAGGGGGTGCACAGTGGAGTTCAAATCTTGTTCTCATATGTCATAGAACAAGGCAGACAGAACTCACGCTTGTTAAATACAGTCCAATATTACCTGCTGACTCGAGAGAATTCCTTTGGGCACGGAACACATCTCGGTAAGGATAAATTCCAGGTAGGGAACTATATGAGTGTAGGAAAGATACGATCCTAAGGACAGTTGGTGTACAAGCATAAGATAAATGGAGTCAGGTAGCCCCAAGAGTACAGTAGAGCACCATTAATTGTTATGTTGTACTGGTGAGGCGTAGGGCTTAGCATGAGCATAAAGGGAATGAATTGTATTCCATTCTGTTAGTGATAGGGTTACAGTTATATTTATATAATACACAAAAGCTATGAAAGTCTTGTAAATGATATCCTTATAAACGGTGAGTTCTGTCATCAGTTATAAACGGTGAGTAGTGATGTCATTTCTGTAATTTCTGTCACATGACTCATTGAAATTTGTGTATTATAATAAATAAAGTACCCCCTGAGGATATTAGAAGTTACCTCGGAGTTCCTTCGGCCTCGTGTTTTTATATGGTCATGAAACGCCTCAGTAACTCATAATATCCTTATAATTTACAAGAGGGGGTACTTTATTCACTATATAACATTTACACATAATGTGAAACGTTGAACAGTCATTGCATAATAGAGGCAGAGCAACCCTGTACTGTTCAGAAGCAACGTCAGGCACAAATTGTATACATCCACACATCCATATGGTCACAGCACAAACAGATTTTCATTAAATGCCAAACATATTGTACTATAGAAACAAGCAGCTCATCCAGATCTCCTCTGCATGGCAACACAGTACTGCTCGTGTAGGATGGGGAAGAAAAACAGGCCAGAAAAAGAAGCAGACAATGGCAGCGGGTAAGCCTTGGCCACAAAATGAAGTCCTGGCACTCAGTGAGTCCACCATAAAGAGGTCCCCAATGGAGCTAAAGACAACAGGTCTATGTTTTATCCCAAGCAGACATGCTGTTTACACTAAAAGGGTAAGTACACACAATTGCCAGTAATGATTAGTGGATATATATATATATATATATATATCTATATATATATATAAAACCTGATTTTATATAAAATTGCCAATAATGATTGGTGGGTATGTACTGTATGTGTCCTGATTTTTTAGGAACTGGAGCATTAACTGTTAAAATAAATTCAGGCTGCTGATACCAATGGGTACAAATATGTAGATATCAAGTGCTTTCATCTTACATCAATGGAGGAGCATATCATGCAAATATTTGGAGCCTCAGACAGCATTGAGTTGCTTAAGGCTCATTTATGAAGGCAGGGCAAGGTGCAAAGTAGAAAGAAGTATGGCACTTGGCACATTACCCATCTTCTGCATTCTGCGGCACAGGGAGTGAGGGCAACATGCTGCCATTACGTAGAATGCCCCCCAGTTTGTGTATCATTCAGGCAAACAAGTTAGGGAGCACTGGGGGATGCAAGGCAATGGGGAGCCTTGTACTTATCACTGCTACAGGCACAAATGATCCAGTAGGCTCTTACAATTCAGTAGAAAGAGAAAGGAGATATCACTCCTGCAGTACAGCAGTAAATCATGACTGAAGTTCATCAGAACACAAGTCACATGACTAGGGACACCTGGGAAACTGACAACATGTCAGATTTCAAAATTAAATATAAAAAAATCAGTTTGCTCTTTTGAAAAACGGATTTCAGTGCAGAAGTCTGCTGGAGCAGCACTATTAACTGATGCATCTTGAAAAAAGCATGTTTTCCCATGACAGTATACCTTTAAGCAGATTGGAAGTGGATCTTGGTGGGGAGGGATGTTTTGATCCAGCACTTTATAATTTATCAGTCTGGCACATATTATCCAACTCCTCTATCATTAGGATGAGATTCCCTTTTATCCTGGAAGCAGGTGTCTGTGGATCTTAGTATGTTGTCAGAGCTTGCAGCATGTAATTTATTGCTATTTTTGTATTTATATGAGATTAGATGACATTTTATCATCCCCTCGGGACTATTTATTGCAGATTGTCAGTAGGATGCGCCTTAAATATCAGTTATGTTTTCTCTTATTGTGGCATGTGTTGTGCTGCCTCCTGTCTGTGCTTCTAATGTCTTTATTTCTCCTCTCCTAAGAATCTAAGGCCGGCGGGTTTCAGAAACGGTGTGGTCAGCTGTTATTAGTATTGCTACAATTCACTTAGAGAAGGAAGAGGATAGTGATATTCTACAACATTATATAGCTGTCTGTTTGCTTTATTTCGAATGCTTGCAGAAATACATTTTCATTTTGTAGTTCTCCCAGTTGGTATTTGAACGCTGGTCCTGTTGCTAGGCTCATTGACTCTAGCAACTAGAGATCTGTATGGATTGCTGAAGAGCAGCCAATATGTGATATTACCCTTTCAGGATAACTTATTTCCTTTTGTCTTCCCCAGCTTGGCACCTTCATTCCTTATTTTCTGGCCCAGGCTAGTATCACGGGGCGCCGGCGTCCGTTTTTTTGGATGCTGGCGAACTTTCACAAATTTATTCGCCGACGGCGAATCGCAGGAGTTGGCGGCAAATTCGCACCTGGCGAATAAATTCGCCCATCACTATTCTTGACTCCAAAATGGTAATCGGACTAGTCCCTGGATTAACTTGTACTATGAGCTATCTTCCATAACCCTGTATTCCATCTCGTTGGCTAACACAAACGTACTAACCTTGGCATGCCCACTTTGGAGAGCTAGGGGGCACAAGAGAGCCAGTCTACATCATTTAAAAGTTAATTTTAAGGTAAACTTCCCCTTTAAATTGTAAAGGAGAAATGCAAGCGCGGCTTTGAAGTGATGGTTAATAAAGCGTATGTTGTTTCTCAGAGAGAGAAAGGTAAAACAAATACACACTGAAGCCTGATTATCTTCGCAAATCCCAAATTCCGTTTGTACGCGGCTTCGGCAGCTCGGATTTTATTTTAGAAGCCTCATACATAGGCATGAGCCTCATTTACATATTGTTAGCCTAGTTTTACATCAGATGCAGGCGATTTACATAAGCACGCGGGCAGAACACACACAATCAAACACAAATCCGTTCCAAGGGTGGGCAGATAATTGGCATCTGTGGGCTGCTGGCACCCTGTGTGGCTTTATTCATTCCCACGAGACACCCCACTGGGATCTGGCCATTATGCAAGTCCATACGTAAATCTAAAAATAAGATATCGCTACTGAATGCACTTCTTGTTCTGACTCTTGAAACAATGTAGCAGAGCAGCTTTCCCCAGGCAAGACTGTGATTCGCACAGTGTCTTCAATGCTTCTCCACAGGTTAATCAGCTGGCTTCTAATATGTTGTTTCACATCACAACCAGCAGTGAAGGGACAGACAGATACAGTTTTCAATAACAAATACATTTTTAAAGGGGAACTCAGACTTCCAAACCAAAATTTGATAAAGAGGCCCACATAGTGCAGAAATCCCTAATATACCCATCACAGTTACCTGTTTCTTCAAAAAGTATGAATAAATGCCATTTTCTATGCTGAAATCCAGCTGTTTGAACAGTTCTTCTCTTTCTGCATCATTTGAAATCCTGGCAGGGAAGGAGGGACTAAACACCAGGGCCGCCATTAGAAATCACAGGGCTCCGTACAACAAAATTTTTGGGGCCCCCTGGGCCCCGCCCACACTCACGCCCAAGTCCCACCCCATATCCCGCCCATTCCACATCACAGACCACACAGACATCAGCGCTACAAAAGTAACCCCCCCCCGCACACAAGTTATAAAAAGCTATTGATGGTCAGAGCCCCCTTGTAAGTTAAAAAAAATTGGGGCCCCAAAAAAAATTACAAAAAATATTTTTCAATTTTCTTTAAAAAAACATAAGGTGGCCCCTTAAATGTTAAAAAAAATTGGGCCCCCAAAATTTTTATTTAAAAAAAATGGTGCCACGGCCCCCCTTACAAGTTACTAAAAAAATTGGGGCCCCAAATTTTTTTTTAAAAAAAAAAACATTGGTGGCAGGGGCCTATAGAATATTAAAATAATACATTGGTGTCCAGGGGATTTAAAAAAAAACCCACAAACTGGTGTTCAGTAGAATTGAACTCAAGGCTTCCACTTCGCCTCCTTTCGTGACTTTGGGTCTTTTTGCCGCTTCAGGACTTCAATTTCAGCTGTTTTCGTGACTTTGGGTCTTCGGCTTCGGCTGTTCGGCTTTTCGGCACTTCCGCATACGGCAACCTAAGAAATGGCCACACGGCTCGGGCGGTCGTAAGGGGGGCACGGCTCTTTAAAGTGGACCTGTCACCCAGACATAAAAAGCTGTATAATAAAAGTCCTGAACATGAAATCCAAATTGTTTTTTTTATTAAAGCATTCATAGCTGTTGTAAACTCATTTAAAAATCTCAGCTGTCAATCAAATATTGCCTGCCCCTCCTCTATGCCTTATGAAATTACTTTCACTTTCCATTCAGCACTTCCAAGATGTCACTGCCCTCCCCACATACCCTTTCTCTCTTTACCATTTAATTGTGTAGCCAGGGCATGGGGATGGACATCAGGTTCCCCATTCTGGTGCACAAACAAGATTCTGAGATGATACAAGGCTTGTCTTAATAACAGTGTCCACAAAATGACTCCTGCCTGCTTGTTATAATTATGAATTCCCAGACTGATGGAAACAAGATTCAAATAATTTATACAGTGTAATTAAAGTTCATTTTGCTTGACTTACATAATAAAATAGGATTTGGAATAATTTTTTTGGGTGACGGGTCCCCTTTAAAAAATGCAGCATTGCCAGGCCCCCCTTCAGGCCCGGGCCACTTGTCCCCCCCTGATGGCGGCCCTGCTAAACACTGATGTTACAAATTGTAACAACTACTCCACAGCTTACAGACAGCATGCAGGAACTACATAACCCACAATGCATTGCACTGAGATGTTCCTTTCCTTATTGAAATCACGTGTGCAGGGAATTGTGGGGTTTGGAGGATGCAGGCTGAGGACAGATGGCTGTTGATACAAAGTAACAGTAGCAAAGTAGTCAGACTGATCAGCAGGAGAGCAGAGGGCCAGGCTTAGAGAACTCTCAGGCACCATTAAAAATCATGAAAAGTCTGCATATTTTTTAATTGATGTATATTGCAAAGTTGCTTGAAATTATGTTTACTTTTCAAAATGCTTAAGTTATGTTTCTGTAGCGTTCCCCTTTAAATACACTGATAATGTGTACTGGATGTATATTGGAGAGTGACTTAAAATTACATTGTCTTTTATTAGACTATATATTATTTTAGGGTTACGATCCATCCCATTTAAACATACTGAGGCTTTTCTGTCTTGTTTGTCACCCCCATAATAATAATGGCCAAACTGATTCAAATCATGCCATACAGCGCCACCTACTGGCAGATTCTTGAACAAAAGGAGATTCAGTAGATTCTGATAAAGTCCTGTTGGTACCCATTTTTACTTTAGGCAATATCAAACCTACATTTAAGCACTGCTATAAATGCACCGGCCCCTAACGTCCCAGGACAGAATCAAATTTTGGATTCTCTGATATTTAAGAAGTACCAAGTGCACAGAAGAAATATGGTTGTCTTTCTAAGAATTTATCACCAGTTTTCATTTTCCAGCTGATCGAAAGAACAAAAAAGGTCAGATATTCTAGTTCTGTTTCAATTCGTTTGGGAAACAAATCTGAATTATATTGAATCTGTATCTTACGTGACTAATTTACATTCTGTAGGCTGCAATGATATCTGTGCTGCCATGCAGAGGCCAGCATTAAAGGGTTAAAGTTGCCAGCCTATCTCTATGTGGCTAGATGATACCTGGCTTAGGGGGCACTTGCTTTTACCTCTATCTTGAATAGTAATCAGAGTTAAGGCTGGGGACAGGTGGGTACTTCTTATGAAGTCAAAGGCAAACTAAAGCTTAACTAGAGAAGTATGGCAGAAATGTTGTACATTATCCTTGGGGCTTCTTTACCAGCCCAAAGCACTTGGGTAGGGTACAGTGTTCCAACATTATATTGTAGCATCAGTGGTAGAAGAAGAAGGGCCCAAGTGCTGCTGCGCTCTTCATAGGATATCAGAAAACAGCTCTTTCAGATTTAAGGGGAAAGGGATCAAGCGAGAAAATAAAAATGTAATTTAAGCTCCATCACACTGAAATAAGAAACTTTCTAAATATAATCAATTATACATTCTATACTGGGGCTACCAATAAAAATTGAGAGGGCAAAATCACATGCATTTTTCACTGCTACATTGTTAGAGGACCTCATATCCACTAGGCTCCCATGTTGCCAATTTCTGAAAAACATATCGTAAATTTTTTTTTCTGGCTAGTAATGGTATCTACTACTACACTATGTTGCTGTTTAAGCAAAAAGTACCATCTATAGATTATATATTACTACTCACTTACTAACACGGGCACAGCTAACAATAAATCTGAGCCCCAACAGATATCTGGGTGCTTTGTATCCCACATTAAAATAAATAAACCATATAGTTATGTGTATGTCCTTATATTCAGTCAGATGCCTTTGGTATAGTTATGTGTATGTCCTTATATACAGTCAGATTCCTTTTGTTGAAGTGGAAGGAGAGGGAAAGGATAAAATGGCTAATAAAATATGTTTGTTGCGCGTCTTTTTGTTTTGTCATGCGTCAATTTTTTTTTGCACAAATGAGCTGGACCTCAACAGGAAGGCAGCATTGAGAGAGACAGGTTGCTGAGAGTGAGATTCTGAAGAACAATTTGATTATTTCATAAATAATACAGAATTTCTAATTGATTATATTTAAAAAATGTCTTATTTTTGGTGAGATGAAGTTTATATTAAGCCCAAAAATGCTTCTGTACAGCCTCCACTTTTTTTTCCAGTTTAACTCACAGGCCTGGCATTAAATGGGTTGTTTACTTTTGAGTTAACTTTTAGTATGATGTAGTGAAATTCTGATTCTTTGTATCACAGACAGCACCATCCATGAATGTATTTTCTTAAAATGCCTTTATTGAGACATAGGCTCAGACCTGCATAGGTCTTTTTTCAAGCCCTGAAATTCTGAGACAATTTGCAATTGTTTTTCATTTTTATTTTATTATTTTTGGTTTTTGTATTATTTCACTTTTAATTCACCAATTTGCAATTTCAGCAATCTGGTTGCCTGGCTGCAAATTACCCTAGCAACCATGCATTGATTGAAATAAAAGACTGGAATATAAAAACAGCAATAACAATAAATCTGTACCTTTACAGATAATTTGTTTTTCAGATGGAGGTCAGTGACCCGCATTTGAAAGCTGGAAGGAGTCAGAAGAAAAAGGCAAGTAATGAAAATAAACTATAAAAAATAAATAATGAAGACCAATTAAAAGCTTGCTTAGATTTGGCCATTCTATAACATACTAAAGGTTAACTTAAATGTGAATCACCCCTTCAAGCACAAGGTTCCCCTCACCATGGTCTAGCTGCGTAATACTGCTGAAATTGTGTGAAATTATCCTGCTGTGGTTATTTAATTTTCGTTATTGTTATTTTTCTATAAAAAATAGTGCAGGTTTTCTAGTAATATGATAAAAGAAAACTATATCCTGTAGAGGGCAGCATGCCACCAGCATGACTATAGCTTTAAAGGTAATATATAGAGGTGACTAATCCATTGCTGTCATGACTCTGCTACCAAAGGCCCCAGCACAGAGATCCTTGCAGGCAAAAAATTGGATTTCATTCTTTATTGTTTGTGGTTTTTGAGTTATTTAGCTTTTTATTCAGCAGTTCTCCAGTTTGCAGTTTCAGCAATGTGGTTGTTAGGGTCCAAATTACCCTAGCAACCATGCATTGATTTGAATAAGAGACTGGGATATGAATAGGAGAGGGTCTGAATAGACAGACGAGTGATAAAAAGTAACCATTAGTATACATGTGTAGCTTTACAGAGCAGTGTTTTTTTTTATATGTGATCAGTGACCCCTATTTGAAAGCTGGAAAGAGTCAGAAAAAAAAGGCAAATAATTAAAAAAAACTATAAAAAAATAAATAGCAAAGGCCAGTTTAAATGGTGTTTAGAATGGGCCATGCTATAACTTACTAAAAGTTAAATTAAAGGTGAACCACCCTGTAAGCAAAATAAATGATACATTATTTGACCCACATTGGCATTTTGTTGTACCTTAGGGCTCACGTATACTTACAAAGTGTAAACAGTAGATCCCTCAAGTTCAGCCTTTTACCAGTATAAGGGCAGGGCTGTATTTAGGTGCAATGCCGCCCTAGGCATTGGACCTAAACACGCCCCAACGTCGTGCACACTGACGTCATATGCAGTGGAAGTGACATCAGTGCGCCATGTGCGTGGCGTCACTTCCGCATTCTTCCTCGGCCCCCGTACCCCTCACCCCCGTCACTGGACTTCCCATGGAAATCCATGGTGTAGGATGCAGAGGGTTTAGATAAATAAGTAAATAAATAAATAAAATAGGCACCTGAGGGCCGCCCCCAAAAACCAGGACACTATATATATATATATATATATATATATATATATATATATATATATATATAAATAAGGCCCTGGATAAGGGTACATTTTTTGACAGAAACACAGTGATTTGACCTTTTAAGGGAAATATCAGTTTAATATTTGTTTTTAAAAATAATTCTGTAATAACAGACAGACAATTCGCCCAGGATTCCACTACAGTGCATTTAAACAAGTGCCCACTGCCAACTGAATGTAGGTCCTGGCACTTCCTGTTCCATTACTGTCTCCAAGGTGATGGCTGTCACACTTCCTGTTTCCTGCCTTTTAGCCTAATCCACCTTTCACCAGCTTCTAATATTTCTCTAACAAAATGACTCCATTCAAACCCATACCCTACCCTTTCTTACTCATTCTATCCTATCCCTGTCTCTCTAGCCTGTGCCATGATTTAGGGACCCCATGAAAATAATTTTTCAATCAAATTATGTAAAAGCAAAATGCAGTCCATATTACTAGAGAGATGACTGTAGAAAATTATCAATCACATAAAAAAAGGAAAACGCTGCACAAAAAACAACTGGGAAATAGCTCACCATAGTAATCTGATCATCTGGTACCCTTTCTGGCTCCTGGGGAAAATTGTGAAACTCCACGAAAGCACACCAAGTCCTCCACTGACGGGTGCCACCATACCTGTAACTCCCATTAACATCTAACCAATGGGTGGGTCTAGACGGGCAACTTTCATTATATAGACTAGGGGAGCCTATACTTCTCCCCTTTTTGAATGCAAAACTTGGTTGTGGGTTGTGCAGGTAATAAAGACTTCAAAATAGACCCCAATGGCATTGAACAATTTGCCGCACCCTATGACTATCTCTTGAAAAGTGGTGATAATCCAGGGAACTACTAAATCAGTATTACTATGATGACCATATGAGGTCACCTTTCTAATCCCTCTATGTAATAGGTTATCCCATTCCGCCAATACGGCCCTAGCCTCATTGGATAAATATATCCCATAATGACATAGCTTGTGAATTAACAGTTTCCCAAGTGATGCAAATCCTACATAAACTGAGAAACTGCCCCACCGAGACACCTCTCAGACCACTCCCAGCAAGGTATTGCGAGTAAAGGGTTTACAAAATTGATTTTATGTCCAAATTTATCTCATGAGTATTATACACAGCCACTCTTATTGCAATATTCAACAAAAGCATTAATTGAATCTCCCATACCTCCACAAATCAAAATAAGATCATCAATACAACAAAAATATTTAATAATATGTGCTTTAAATGGATTTAATGTATTATAAATAAAAAGATGTTCCCATAACCCCACAAAAAGGTTGGCATATGAAGACGCAAAATGCCCTCCCATAGCCACCCCCTTTCCATGGGGAAAGGCCACCAAGGCCCCGGCCTAGGGCGGCAGAATGTTAGGGGGCGGCATGCTGCCCAACCACACCCACATTGGCTCAGAAACACTGGGAACACCCAGGAGATAGAAGTTTCACGTGCACCAATCCACATTGCTCCGGTCCTGATGATGAAAATTTGTATGAATAAAGGGGAGGGGATGGGGGCGACAAATGGCAGTGGGCCTTGGAGTGCCACCATGTAAATCCGGCCCTGCCCCTTTTTCTGTAAATAAAAGCAACACTCAAATGTAAAGCAACACTGAGATGAACTGTAACATTTTCCATTGTTTCTATTTTTCTAGTTTGACTTTTGTATATTTGGTATGGTGCATTTATTTTTATTTAGGTCATATATATCATATTATTTATATAGGTCATTGGGGGGCACAGTGGTTATGAGTTCAATTCCAGCTGTCTGTGGTAATTGAAGCTTCTGTATGTGAGAAAAATGTAGGTTTGCTGTAAGTAATTGTAGGGCTTCCTACACCTACCCGACTACACCCCAATCCATCTACACTCAACCCTTAAAAACCGCATCCCTTACGTAGTCTAGCCTTCCCATGTCTGATGGCAATAGTTACTGAAGGGTTGAAATTTGAAAATAGAGTTTACCCTTCTATTTATAGCCTCCAAAAATTCCTTTACAAGTTACTATAGAGCTGTATAGCTTCCCTTGAATATAATGGACTTGATAGGCTGGGGCCATTAAAGCCAAGTGGAGGTCCTGCTTATTATTTGCATAAAATAATATGTTCATGGCCTCTAATGGACCTATTGCATCTTTGCACACGAGTATGAATATTAAAGCAAAGAAACACTTATATATATATATATATATATATATATATATATATATATATATATAAATGTATATGCTTGCCAATGAAGATTGTATAATTGTTTATAGAATTGTTTATATCCAGGCCTACAGTATATCCAGTTAATGAGCAAACTAGGTGGCTCAAGCTCATAAGCCTTGCCAGTCTGCTCTTATATACAGAGGGTCCATTTGGACCTCAGTGAAACACAACTATGTGAGCTGCTCTTTGTCATCGGTGCTTGTTCTCTTGGGCCGGCCAGCGTCTTGATGGCTGGACCTGATATCAGTATTTCCAATCTGAGCTTGAATGAAAATAAATTGTGAATGGCTATAGCTATAGTAGGGACTTAAGACACGAGAGTGAGTCCCTTTGAGGGGTTTAAGCCTGGATGCTGCCGTTGGTGTTGGTTACGCCCAATTAGGTTTCCCCGTTTAATCTGCGTGACTGTTTACTCTCCAATCGCTCCGCTCAAGACATTAAATGGAAAAGGATTAGTCTCTGGTTTCTGACAAAACTATCCTCTGATTTCAGCAGACACTGCTTTTCCTTTTGCAGAGATTAGGGAGGCTAATTCTCTGCCCTTGAAGTCCATTTTAGCCTTGGAGAAATTTAACCTCTCTTCTACTGGCGGAGCCTGTACAGGGTTAATCTGATAATTGTCTCCCCATCTTGATATGTAGATATGAGGTATCCCTTAGCAAAATGGTCATTACTATGGCATTCTGCTCCCTGCTCAAGTATTTGATCTGATAAGGCTCGAAACCTTCAGAGGCAATATAATTTGACAAGGCAGGAGAGGATTAACAAATGCTGTTTTTTTCTATACTACTAACTCTGATTTTCCAACCAGGACTCACACTAGTGGGGTGGGTAATGTTTTGCACAGGAGATGATTGGATGAGTACCTTAGGCAGCATTGGGTAAGTCAAAAAGAGATATTGGTCAGGTTGCCAATCAGACATTGGAAAATGTAACATCTCTTAGTATATGGGGCAGCAGCAGATGAGGACATGAAGACAATAGAAAGGTGTCCTCATCCTTACTATGAATTATGGTGGAGAGAGCATCATGGATTGGGGAAGCCTTGCTGCCACTGGGCTGCAACAGCTTGCTATAAATTCAAAACTGTTATAATGATATTTTACAGAAGAATGCCTAGGTAGATGTCCATCACCTGAAGGTTTATATACAAGAGGTGACAGGACAAGGCAGTGACCCAAAACACAGTCAGAGTCGCAGCTAAGTACAGACTTCAGCCCAATTCCCATGCATTGGTAGACCTGACCGGTTTGTGATGAGGAGCAGCTACAGGAGATATTGGGTGAAGGTTATTGCTGCTCAAGGTGGATCCACCAGTTACTGAACACAAGGGTTTACATAGTTTTCCATCTAGGACTGTAATAACCTTGTTTAAACAATGCAGTCATTACTGAAGAAAGGGAACTCTGTGTGTGGTTAGTTTAAGCAGATTGTTCTTGTTTATTATTGTGAATTGCTTGAAGGTTAGACCACATTTTTATAAGTTATTAATTTCAAAATCCAGGCAATGCCAAAGGGTTTACATACACTTGCATGTAAATGCTGCGCAGAATACTAGTTTATTTGCAAGAGGATGTGCAGGTAGTACCTGGAAATACAGCTGTACGTCTCTTTCTAATGAAAGGAATTGTGGACCCAAATATCTTACTGATAACCCTGCATGCACTTGAGAAAATCAGCCTTCTTGTCCATCTATCTACCTGTAGGAGAAAACAATGTCCTTTTGGAGTGCAGTTTTTAGTTGTTTTTAGCTGTTACTGCTCTTTTTTTCATTAGATCAATGGAACCCCTTCTATCCTGAGGAAACTGGGAATTTCAATGAGACCTGTAGGTGGTGGGATGGTTTTGTGTTTTGTACTGTCACTAATGCAAGATAAAACACTTTTATTGTTGTCTTTCAGGCTAACTAGGCTCCGTAGTGACCACAGGAACAGGTTAAAACAGGCCATACACAAAAAGATCTGCCCATTTTGTTTGTTGCTCAATATGGCCCAGCAGTGCTTTAAAGAATACTTTGTCCAAAAGTTTCATTAATTTCTTCCTTATGGAAAATTTTTTAGGGAGCCCAAAGATGTAGCACTAGGGCATATAAAACTGTCCTATTTGACTACTATAGGTATTGCCAGCAAGAATACTGCACTGGGTCAAGTGAAAAAACTCAGTATGGGTGCAGGTCATGGGCTATTGGTTCTGAGGCTCACAGATTGTATCTCACATCTTAATATCATTTTACAATTTTTTTTTTTCGTTTTTCTTCACTTCCTTTACTTTCTGATGTCTCCTCTGGTTTCATGGCACCCATTAACCATTGGGATGGGCTGTAGATAATATAGGGTAACGGTTCAAAGTGCTTAAAAATGCAAGTCACAGGGACAAGTCTCAGAAACTGGACCCGAGTAGGACTCAATCTTTATCTATCTGTTATAAGCCTTACCCAAGCGTATGCAGGCGACTCCAATGGAAGTCATTCAGGGTAGAATTTGGGCATTGTTTCACTGCCAAGGTATTAAAAAATGTTAGTACCGAAACTATATGTATACGACATAGTATGTAGGCTAGGAAGGCACAACCCAGACATGGAAGTTATAATCTATACACAAGATTGACCAGCTGATTGTTTAGCTGATGAATACCTGTAACACTGCTACACAAAAAAAGCCTTTTATACCCTGATCCTGCTATTGTAGTTCTCCTTTTAATGAGAACCCAAGTTGCAGTAAATATTTGTATGAGGATATAAAATGACTCAATCAAATCGGGTACATTTATAATAATAACATCCCTGCCTGACACCAAATAAACAATTCAAAGCATCAGACTTTGCTCAGTGCTGCCAATGCCTGAATGCTCCCATTTAGCCCAGAGTTTATATGAAAACTTAAGAACAAACCTAACAATAAAAGTGCTGTTTGCAGATCATGTACAGAGCCTCTTGTTCCATCAGCTTGTACAGGCGGGTGCAGGGTCAACAGGGAAGACATTCACACACACATTTCTTGCCAATTACCCAGGCGATGGAATAATATTTAGACAAAAATCTATTGCAAGATCCCATGACTTGGGACAGTTACAACCAAGGCTGGAGGGGATAGAGAAGCTGCGGTGCAGGAAGGCATGGAACTCAACTTTAGATCAAGAACAACACAAATTGTGAATGATAAAACCCTGTTTATATGAGTAATGGAGCTGGGACTTACAATGCACACTAGGGGATACATTATAATATTACTAAAAGCATATTTGAACATAGAAATGCTTCTACTACTAATTTAAATTTTTAAATTGTTTCCCCCACCTACAAATAAAACAACCCCAATCCTATTTCTGTACACATGGACACCATAAATGTTCCAGAGTAGCATTAGCTTCAAACTTCCCTGGCTGAAAATTCAGTATAACAGGTGGAAGGCGAAGTACAAAGTCAGTGGTTCAATTCACCGGGGGGTCCCCAGTACAAAACATTGACCCGACAAGGACTCAAGGACTGATACCCACATATGTATCCCTATCCACATACAGCACATTCCTTAAGGATTCATACTATATGGGATAGATGCCAGAACCAGAAGATGCAATTAATGTATTGGCACCAAACCCTAGAATGGAGATAGGAATAGATATAAGTTATATACTGAACTTATTGAACCAGCCTAAAGGTTCAGTATCTCTATAGTTGAAATGATCTAAGCCTTCAAAGCTGTGGCAGGAGTTTCTTATTTTGAATATTGTTAGGAGTGTTAGTGGCACTACACATGCTCAGTGGGCTCTGAGCAGCTATTGAGAAGTTAAAGGGATACTGTCATGGAAAAACATGTTTTTTGAAAACGCATCAGTTAATAGTGCTGCTCCAGCAGAATTCTGCACTGCAATCCATTTCTCAAAAGAGCAAATTTTTTATATTCAATTTTGAAATCTGACATGGGGCTAGACATTTTGTCAGTTTCCCAGCTGCCCCTGGTCATGTGACTTGTGCCTGCACTTTAGGATGTAATTACTTTCTGGGAGGCTGTTTTTTCTCCTACTTAATGTAACTGAATCAGTCTCAGTGACTCTTGGCTTTTACTAATGAGTACTTTTCTTAGATCTACCAGGCAGCTGTTATCTTGTGTTAGGGAGCTGCTATCTGATTACCTTTCCATTGTTCTGTTGTTAGGCTGCTGGGGGTGGGGGAAAGGGAGGGGTGATATCTCTCCAACTTGCAGTACAGCAGTAAAGAGTGACTGAAATTTATCAGAGCACAAGCCACATGACTGGAGGCAGCTGGGAAATTGACAATATGTCTAGCTCCATGTCAGAATTCAAAAATGTATGTATGTTGGATTTCAGTGCAGAATTCTGCTGGAGCAGCACTATTAACTGATGTGTTTTGAAAAAAACATGTTTTCCCATGACAGTATCCCTTTAAGCTTAGGGGTCAGTGCAGTGTATTAGCAGAAAAGGATTCAAATGAACAACTCTTCTCGCACTCCCTGGCCTTCGTGTTGATTGCCCGGTGCACGGTGACGGGGGGTCGGCACCCTCCAAATTCCAATGGGTAAGAAATCACTGGCACTCAAAGGGCAGGTGCAAGCAGGGACAAGCCCTTGCGTTTATTCACAGAAAAAGCAACGTTTCGGGGTCAGACCCCTTTATCAAGCATAACATTTTGTTGTGAGAAAAAGCTATTTAACACCCACATCAGTGACCTCATACACTCGTCATCAGTATTAGCATAATTAATGCAAAATTTAACCCCATATTTGACAATTAAAAAGCAGGTGAAGTATACAATAATTAGCGTAAAAAGTTTTCATAAAATATACATAATAATCACCATTTATCATAAAAGATTACTTAGAAAAATAAATGGTGATTATTATGTATATTTTATGAAAACTTTTTACGCTAATTATTGTATAATTCACCTGCTTTTTAATTGTCAAATATGGGGTTAAATTTTGCATTAATAATGCTAATACTGATGACGAGTGTATGAGGTCACTGATGTGGGTGTTAAATAGCTTTTTCTCACAACAAAATGTTATGCTTGATAAAGGGGTCTGACCCCGAAACGTTGCTTTTTCTGTGAATAAACGCAAGGGCTTGTCCCTGCTTGCACCTGCCCTTTGAGTGCCAGTGATTTCTTACCCATTAGCAGAAAATGAGACAGTGAACTACACGGGTATCTTTAGGGTGCCTTGGGCCGGTATAGAAGCCAAAAACAAAAGGTCTGAAAACCTCGGTTTCTGTCAACAAAGTTAGGACTGACGAAACAAAAAAACCTGAGCATTGTTCTGTGCCTTTAGTGAACCTGTTCCAACATATTTGTCCTCTTTGTAATTTTGGTGACATGGTTTTGCTCACTGCCCCCTCCCCATCCCTCCATGGGCTCACATTGCGTCCCTCACTTTCTTTCCACTCTTTATTCTTGTGTTTTCATCACATTACATTAAATGCTGCCCAGACAAAGGCCTTTTTATTAGTTCCTTACATTTTTGTGAGAAGACCCGAGCCAGACAAGGTGATTTGTAAGCTAGAAAAGAGAATATTAAAAGTGAAATAGGTTTTGGCACTGAGGCATATCGACCACCAGAGTGACGGAGAAATGAAAAAATAGAAAAGAAGCAGCCGACGGGGAGCTGGAAAGCAAACTGACTGCCACCGGGAATACACATTCAGGGCAATGGCACAGGGAGCAGTGTGGAGTCTTTTGTTTCTTGTGCATTTTGTAACTTAGTAAATTGGGAGTGACAAAATGCTCCAAATTCACTTTTAATGGCAATTGAATGAAAGTGTCTTTTAATTTTGTCATAAAGGTTCCCCTATAATGTTCCCTGCTGAAGAACCCAACTACCAATTGGAGGTTAGGTGGGAAGTAGGGTTCTGGTAGGGTCAGACTAGGCGGTTGGAGGTTTCTTAATGCCTCAACCTCCCTTTGTCGGGCGGTCGCGGCAAATACAATGTGGTTGTGCGTGCGTATGTGGCACAGTATGCATGTTCGCACACGCAATGCGTCACTGCAGCAGGGGGGCCAGAGGGGAGCCCTGGGGCAGTAGATTTAGTGCTCACAGAGGTTCCTCTACTGCAGTTCCTACGGCACAAGGGAAAGGCCTCATGGGTGCAGCTCTAATAGCAGTTCCAGACTGGGATGCAAAAGTATCAAAGCAGCCCATGTATTCATGTACATGATAAATATTTTCAACCACAAGGTTAACTAGAACTACTGTTTATTAATAAATGGACCCAAGCAGGGGTCCAAATGTTAGGCACCCCCAAGTGAATGTATTTACTTACATGAAACCCTGGTCCGGTGCTCCTATCAGCAGAAAACTGCACTGGCCCGGAGTTATTGCAGTGAGCACCACGGAGCAATCCTTTTCCGGCTTCTTCTTTCTTTGCGCGGCTGCACATTCACATTAGAGTGAAAACCCGAACTTTAACTAAAAAGTCGATATTCCATTCTACTGCGCATGCGTCTGCCCTGGATATTTGAAGAAAGAAGATACTGGAAGAGGATCGCTCTGTGGTGCTCACTGGTATAACCCCGGGCCGGTGCAGTTTCTGCTGGGGTTTCAGGTAAGTAAATATATTCACTTTGGGTGCCTAACATTTGGCACCCCCAAGTGTGAAATGACTTTCCTTCTCCTTAAAAGACAGCCCTCATTTGCATTGTTAAAGCAAGCAGCCCACCGGGCATTTGCCAGAACCCACAGATATTCAGTCTGGGTTCATTGACTGTGATGGGCTGTTGTGTAGCACTGTGTGAGCTACTGAATGCCCATTAATGGGTGGCCTGTTCTTGGGATATGCAATATGGGCAAAATTTTTAAAAGGTATTTGCTAAATCCTGCCTCCAGGTGAGGTGCAATAAGGCCTTCTTCTTCAACACCACAATGCCTTGCATGCTTTTTCATAGGTCTTTTAATCATAGAACATGCAAGGTATTATGGGAACTTCAGTTTTGGCTGGAAGAAATCTGACTTTAGTCAGGAGAAACAGTGCAGGGACTAGAAAGGGATAGATAGTTACTTGTATTAAAAGTGCTGGGCCAATAGGTAAGGGCCGAAAAGGGAAGACTAGCAATTTTCAGTTTTGCCAGGAGATGTCGCCAACATCCCTTTCAATGGAAAAAACATTGGTTCCTACACTTTATCACTGCCAGTCTGAGAGCAGAAGTCTTTAGGTGTATTTGGATCCTGTTTTATAAAATGTGCTCATAATTTGTTAGTCAAAATATAGGACTAGTCTCTGCCCGGTTCTCTACCCCTTGTGCGGCTATTAGAGAATAATATAAAACGTGCATGCAGGGAACAGATTCTTTAGAACGATACCTAAATCATGAGAATTTATTCCATTATCAGAACTTTACAGTAAACTTGCATTTATGCCTGAACCAGAGCTGCCATATTACTTGCCCTGTAAAAGGCATTTACAGGGGCGCGCCGCCAATGAGGCGAGCTGAGACGCTCACCTCAGGCGGCAACGCCGGAGCGGTTTCCAGGGGCGGCAAAAAGCCGCTCCTGCACCTTTAAGAGCCGAATTTCCGGTTTTTAAACCGGAAATTCGGCTTTACGAATGCGAGAGAGCGCAATTGCGCTCTCCGCATTAGTGTTCCTGCCTCCCCTCCCGACAGGTAAGTCGGCGAGGGGGGGCGGCATTGCAGGAGCCGCCTCAGGCGGCATTAAGGTACGAATCGGCGCTGGGCATTTATATGCCCTTCTCAGTCTGTTATGTACAAGTGCCCCAAGGTCTGTTCTTACCATAGATCCCAAGGTCACTGTGAGTTATCACAGGGATTTGAACTGGCTTAGGATCTGGTGTCAGGGGCAGATCATTTAACCTATAGACCAACACCACTTTTCTCTCACCTGCGCTTAAAGGCCATGTAAAGTCTAAAATAGAATAAGGCTAGAAATGCTGTATTTTGTATACTAAATATAAACATGAACTTACTGCATCACAAGCCTAATCAAACAAATAATTTATGCTTTCAAAGTTGGCTACAGGGGGTCACCATCTTGTAACTTTGTTTTACATCTTTGCAAGACTAAGACTGTGCACATGCTCAGTGTGGTCTGGGCTGCTTAGGGATCGTCATAAACAAAGCTGCTTGAGTTCTGCATGGCTGGGAAGTAAGGCGGGGGCTCCCCCTGCTGTTCATAAGTATGATTGTTTCATTGCTCAGCAGTTAGGGACCGTCTGACAATTCCTATCCACAGCAGTAAATGAAGGGAGAATTTCACTGCAAACAGTCAGGTTTCTTAAAAAACGGTACACAGTTTTTAATTAAAGTATATTAGAGATAGGGTTCTTTTTCATTAAAGAAAGTAAAAATGGGATTTTATTTTTTTGCCTTTACATGCCCTTTAATCTTAAATGTAGTAGTGCTCCATGTATAGCTTTACTATGTGCTTTTTGTATGTTTGTATATTTTTCTTTATATGGTGCTACTTGGGAATACATCACTGTTAAATTAATGATTTTCTTTGCAGTATACTGTACATGTTTTTGCTCTTTTCCCCGGCAAGCAGCATCTATCATTCTACCTTTTAAAATAATGAAGGAAAGAATCTGATTTATTAATATTGGTTACTAAACCTATTTGCACCTGTTACTACAACTGGAACTAGAGAGTGGTCAAAAGAGGCATCAGTGACAAATTGGGGCACAAATAGGAGATATTTGCTATTGGGGTTCCGTGTAGTTGTGGGGTGGGTACACAGGGCACCGGACCAAATAGTGTTGCTTTGGGGACTGATGCTACTTGTCCCGGTGCTGCTTGTTATTCAACTATTTTTTACATATGGGAAGAAAGTGAGTGGCGGGGTCCTTGTGCTCCTTGTGTAACACCTGTCCCTCTGGAACTGCAGTTATAGATGCCTGAGGTCCTGGACTCTCTTGGGTCCATTTCACCCCGTATTGGCACTGGCTAGGGGAGTGGGGGGGGGGGAATGCGGTCACTATTCTCAGTGTATCTTTATAATAAATGGGAGTATAAAGCATAAAATTGAGCGTGTTCTACTTTCCAAAGGTCCTTGCGATGCAAAGTCAGTGCTCATTGCCAAACTATTTGGGTTGTAATATGGATACAACATTTGCTGGATATGCATCATTGTTGGGAATGATGGAAGGTCTGTAACAACTTGTGTCTTCCCGTTCCCTTCTCCAATCTTCACTAACAGAAAAGCATGGATAGGTCAACTCTTGTTTTTTACAATTAATATTCATTTGCAGAGATGACTAGCCATTCCTTTATAGCCCATTTTTTTAAAGGGAATTGTTTTTGCAGGATGGGATTGAACCCAAAATCTGAACTGTCTTTGACCCCTTCGCAACTTCTCCAACAATTAATCCTTCTTGAAAGACTTGATGAGCCAAACATCTGCAGGAATTGGCTTCAGCCAAAGTTCCAGATGTCACCTCGTCCCTGAATGCATTGACCATTTACACTTGTGATTAATTTAATAATGTTCCAGGGGGCCTGGGTCAGGTTCGAGTTTAGAGACGCTCTGGACTTTTCTTATGGATTTTTATCTTCCAACCTTGGACAATGCAGGAAGCACAGCCAGATCCCAGGAGTATCATTTTACTATAAAATGCTGCTCCGAGCTAAAAAAGATTAAGCAAGGGATTATCCAACATTCTCCCACACAAAGTGCTGCCTGAGACTTTAATCCATCCTCTTATTACAAAATCCAAGGAAGTGTACAGCCGAGTGTAGCCAATGAAATCCCACAGAGCAGTGTCATTGTAGGTATGTTTTATAGAACGATGGACATTTAAGTGACTATTTTGACTTGGTGATTGACTGAAAGTAACAAGGAGTGGAAACAAGCCCGCAAGAGTCTTCAACAAGTGACGGAATGTCATGAGGTCTTTTGAGTAAGACTTACAGAAATCCACTGCGGAATCCCATGTATCAACATTGGATTAATGCTCAAAGAGACAGCAGCAGGGGCAAGGGTGCTATGTCCTTATCTAAAGGGGAAGGAAATTGTGAGTGTAATTTGTGGCATACAAGGAAATGTCAGTCTTTCTGTAACATTTGATAAGGACGTTTAAGAGGGATAGGTAACTTATTGCACTTAAACCAACTGTACAGAGAAAGATGACAAAGAGAAAGCAAGATGTAGAGTATGAAGAAGTGGGAGACATCAACAAGGAGGGACAAGTAGCAAGGTAAAGTTGGAAAGGAAAATCAAAGTTAAAAAACGAAGAGAGAATAATGGAAGGAGAAGTAAACTATGAGTAGGAGAATGACAAGAGACAGGGATAGAGAGAACACATGCACAAGCAATTCATCCAAAGTTCATCCAATAAAAGCCAACAAATTTAAAAAACTTCTAAGAAACATGAATTACCTAACCGCTTACCCATAGGAGTGTTGCAGCAACAACTAGGTCTCCATGGGTCACTAGTATCACACGCCTGTAGTGTTATTCATAGACCCTAGGCAAACTCATATCAACTTTTAAATAATGACAGTTACCTGCTTTACTAAAGGATGGGCAATGGGTATAGGCATAATAATAGGTATAGGTATTGTCTTGATAATACTTGTTGGTAAATGTCAAATATAAAATACAGGGGCTTCACAGTAACATGGACTTAACCTACTCTAGTCCAGTAACCCAGCTGTGTTTAGACTTGAAACTACTCAAATAACAATAAGTTTATGTGTCCCTTCAGTGATATTTCTGTCCATTGGAAAATGATGGGTCTCATTTATTAAGAGCAGTTAAGGAGCAAAGAAAGAAATCTTCCCACGATGCAGCATTTGCATCAATCGTTATGGGTGTGATTTGAGCATGGGCATGGTAGTTCACTTATATGACATAAAAGTGCACAAAAGAGAGACCTTTATTTAACATTTAACATCAAGTTAATAAAAAACAGGGCCTATACTAATTTGCACTGCATCTGTGCCCTTCTGGGAGCAAGTACATGCAGTATGTAGGCAGGTCAACTAAAGAATATCTCTTACCTGCTATAATAAGGTCCATCCAGCTCAGCAGCTTATTCCTCCATGGATAGGTTACTGTACAGGGCATTTATACAAGTATAGCAAGTACAAACTAGGTAGGATGTATTTCAGAACTGATATTTTGTGAGTATATTTATCTTGACTTACCTTATAGATACTCTTGTGGACTCAAAGTTCCATAAATAAGCTGAAAAGGCCATGCGTGATTGATATCTATGCTGATCTAATGTCGTCCAGGACAGACAATAAGTCTTAGGGAATGAGCAGACAAACAGTAAATACAGCCCAGGTCCTTGATTTCCTCTGCCCAGCGTCAGTAATATCATATAGCAAATCAATAAAGTCATTCTGACATTTCAAGTTGGGAAACGATGGGCCGATGTACCAATTATAATCTTCAGCCATCAGTACAGTGAGAGACAGGCAAATTACATGGATGACCCCAGTGTGAATGCAAATAAGTGCCACTAATGTGACTGGTAATCTCTGTAAATTACACTATATAAGTGTGTCAGTGCTAATTGAAAAAATAATAATAATAATAATAATTGGAGGTATGTTGAAAAAACACGTTTTGGAAAAAGCACAATATTAATTGCACGGCCTAATGGAAATAATTGGTGACCTTGGCTCAGTGACTTGAGGTTTTGTTAGAGTAGACTTTCTGAACTGGATGAGACCCATATTAATGTTGGGGTGTGTCTGACCACCTAAGAATTACAATGACATATATGTTATATATATTAATATATAATGACTTATATTTTTAAATCTGCAATTATCAATGAGAGAAGAAAAGGAGGATCATGGGGATCCATTATAGGTTAAGCAGCCCAATATAGAGGTTATGACCTCAAGAAGGCATCTTTTCCATTAAATGCATTTCAGAAGTTCTGATCATCAGTGTCAGTAGTGAGTGAAAGATGGTGGCTAGATCATTGGGTAACTGCGTCAGTAGTGTTACAGGAAATGAATTAGTAAAGCAATGGGTGAATGGGTGAATGGGTGGGTAGAACAGTGGGTGAAGGGGTGGATAGAGCAATGGGTGAATGGGTGTGTAAAGCATTCAATGAATGGGTGAGTAGAGCATTGGGTAAATGATTGGGTAGCGCGATGGCTTAATGGGTAGGCAGAACAAAGGGTGAATGGGTGGGTAGAGCGCTGTGTGATTGGGTGGGTAGAGAATTGGGTGAATGGGTGGGCAGAGCAATGGGTGGGAGGAGCATTGAGTGAATGGGTATGTAGAGCACTGTGTGAATGGGTAGGTAGAACATTGGGTGAATGGGTGGGTAGTGCTCTGGGTGAATGGTTGGGCAGAGCAATGGGTGAGTAGAGCATTGGGTGAATGGGTGAGTAGAACAATGGGTGAATGGGTGGGTAAAGAATTGGGTGAATATGCGGGTAGAGCATTGGGTGAATGGGTGGGTAGAGCACTGAGTGAATGGGTGGTAGAGCATTGGGTAAATGTTTGGATAGTAATGATGAGTGAATCTGCCGCGTTTTGCTTTGCCCAAAAATTCATGACACTGCAGGAAAATTTGCAAAACGGTTTGGTTGCATGAAAAAAAATTTGTCCCACGACAAATGTTTTTGTTGCGCGTCATTTTCCTGACATTAGAATCAATGGGTGTTTTATCTGCGTTTGTCACGTGTCTTTTTGTTTTGTCGTACGTCCATTTTTTTTCGTTGTGCAAAGCGAAACGAGCCACTTGACAAATTTTTGATGCAGTTTTGAGAATATATTTGCCAGTGGCGAAACTCGCAAATATATATTTTCACATTGAGTAAATCGGTGGGTAGAGCACTGGGTGAATGGTTGGGCAGAGCAATGGGTGGGTAGAGCACTGAGTGATAGGTTGGGGAGGGTATTGGGTATCTGGGCTGGAATAGCACTATGTAAAAAGGTGGGCAAGTTTGGACTATTCTGGCAAGGTGCTGGGAATTTTCAGGTGGGTGAAGTCTCTTTCCACCATAGAGCCATGTCACACCAATACTATATACTGTAATATGGTTTATATTTAATGGTTATTAGCGTGGGTCCTGGATATAACTTTTTAATGGTGGGCTCGAAGAGGTTTGGTCTGACACTGTAGACAACTGAATGGGAAGAACACTCGGGAGTGACAGGAGTGGAAAAGCATTGGGTGAATGTATGGGGAAGTGTGGTGGCTCACTGGTCAGAACTTCTGCCTTGCAGCGCTGGGGTCTTGCACAAGTCTCTAACTATAGAGGAAGCAGACTCTGATGGGGGGCCTGTGGAACTGATAAACATTTCAATATATGTGTGTGAAAAATGTCTTCTTCCTAAAGTTTAGGGGGACCCGTAAGTTATTTTGTTTGAAGGTCCTGGTTATTCCATTTGTCTTGATTCTACTGAAGCCTGGACTGATGAATAATCTCTGTAAATCACTGCCTAAAATGTGTCTGCCTACATAAATGACAGATAATAATATCTGGGTGTGTGCTGCCAGGATGTTACCTGTACTTTGGGAGCCATATAATTAAAAAAAATATAATACAATATAAAATATATACAATATAAAGTACAATATAAAGTAATATATTGAAATCTTTTCAGCCTGTGGACCCTTGGGCACTCTGTTGAGCCTGGTGGAAACCACTGCTCAATGACTTCAGTTCTGTTTCTTTTCAAAAACACAGCCAAATTGTCACTTTACTGCAATTTTTCTTTATTTAATTGTATGTTCCTTCCATAGATGGCAGCATTGAACTATTTGTGCCATCCATTTCTAAATGCTGTTTTTTTGTTTGTTTGTGGTGTAGTGGTTCAGTGTGCCTTAGATATTGTTTGTTTAATTGGCCATGCTCCTTTTTTTCTGCATTCAGCATTTATTCGAACTGTCGTCGGTACCAACACATAGGAAGTGGGTTGGACCCATGGAATGCATGAAAATTTACAATGTTTCCAATGCAATTAAAAAAAAAAAAAAAAAAAAAAAATATATATATATATATATATATATATATATATATATATATATATATATAGCCTAGCAAAAAATAAGGTGTGGGGTTGATTTACCAACATCTGCAAAAATAAGCACTCATCGCAATGAATCAGACACTCATTTTGGTTGGTGAGCTACAAGTTAGAAAGAGAAAGCCAAGCTCTGATTGGTTGCTGTGTGTAACTGCACTGGTGCAATGTAGCACTTGGGTTAACACATCAGCCCCAAAGGGTAATTAACGGTTCCATCTTTCTCCATAATAGTAACAGCAAAGGCGCCACTCTCCAAAATATTTCTACAAATATCTCCTTTTCCATTAGGCAAATGCTATTGTCTAAACACAGCCCCGTCTCTCCCAGGCGCTCCTTCATTTAATCATCATAAACAACCATCATTGCCCATTAGTTCTGCTTAGTGGAGTATTCAAATTGACAATAATAATAATTATGATATACCAAGGATATGCAAATCAGCAGATGATTAGATCAGCACAAAAGGCGCAGCTGATACACCATGTTAATTAATTAAGGATACGCCAGGCCCTTTGGGTGCCACAGAATGTGATGAGGCATAACCGTGCCAGTGCTCTGTGCCCCACAACCCTTGATATTAAAGATATAATGTAATGTCTCAGCTGCTTCTGTTCAGTCTATGTATGAGGGTCAATATAAATGCCAGGGTTACAAATGGATTTATTGATTTTGTTGCGCTCCCTCGCCTCATGTTGTTTCTGCGCGTCACTGTGACCACGGAGATCTCAGGAAGGTACGGTGGTGACCTTCAAAGGGACAGGTAGTAACAAAGATGCTGAGGCACATACAAGGCCCATCAGATCAGGCCACCTCAAATAGCGTTAGTACCAATATAGAGTTTTGTGCTTCCGTACTTAAGAGAACAAGGAAAACAAGAGTCTTTCATTCATGGGGCTCCCGTAGTGCTCGGCTGAGTGAGCCCGGACAGAAGCCCCTTTCATGGGCACAGCCTGCAGCTGAGGGACTGACTACCGGTGCTGCTGCTTTGAACTTTTCATCAGCCCCATGCGTGAGCTGCCAGTGCAATACTTAACCGCTCTCTATTCCCTGTGGTTTCCAAGGGACCTTGAAGAACAAAGGCAGGGCAACCAGATCCCTGGACAGACTGGGAGCTCAATGGGTAGAAGGAGCTCCCGCCTATGGCCGTGTCATGGAAAAGTGCTCAGCAATTTGTTTCTGTTAAACAGGACCTGTCTCTAGATGAAGCATTTGGCTTCTCCTCCCTCTCAGTAGCCGCATGCCAACTTTTTATGGAGCAATGTTCTTCTGTCTCCAGCTGCAGCTGAACTACAACACCGAGGACACAGGGACTTGTAGAGCAACAGCAGCTAAAGAGCCGGAGCTTCTACTTCTGCTAGAGCGGGTAGATGAAAAAGAACTGCTGGGTAGTGAGGAGCGCATCTGTCCCGTTTCGCCCAAAAAATTGCAAAACTCAGAAAAATTCACGAATGCGCATAAAATATTTTTTTACATGTCAATTTTTCTGACTCCAAATACATTAGTCAATGGGAGTCAAAAGATTTTTCTCAGCGACAGTTTTGTCTTGGTCACTTGTCTCTCCAACTATTTTGTCCAAATGAATTAAAATAAATGGGCGTCAAATTTTTTTACGGGACAATTCTTACACACAAGATATTTTCATTGCGACAAATTTTTCTGTGGCAAAATTTTGCCGCAGTTTCGCAAAAAAATTTGCAGGTGGCAAAGTCACCGGGTGAGCAGGGTGACATTTTCATACAGGGAGCTTTAGAGAAAAGGAGCTGTTGGCTATACAAGACTTCTTGTAACAGTCTAATATCTGTATAAGGGGTCAGTGGGTCATGTGACACAAACAACAACATAAGGCTCTAGTTATATCCAATGACATCACCTTTATATAGTCAATAAAGTACCCCCTATTGTAAAATATAAGGAGATTTGAAGTCACCATGGAGTTCTATGGCCAGCTATAAAGGCATGGAACTCTACGGCATTTCTACAGGTCATGGAACTCTGAGGCGACTTCTAATATCTTCATATTTTGTAACAGGGGTACAATATTTATTATAATGCACAAGTTTCAATAAGACATGCAATGACATCACTACATAGAGATTATAACTGATGACATCACTAAGCACTGTTTAGCAGTATATAATTTACAGCATAGTCATGGCTCTTGTGTATTATATTATCCTGTTAATTATATTCTTATAATACACAAAAGTCATGAATATCCTGTAAATTATATCCTTATAAACTCTGATTCTGATGTTATAAATGGTGAGTTCTGATGTCATCAGTTATAAACGATGAGTAGTGATGTCATTTCTGTCACATGACTCACTAAAACTTGTGTATTATAATAAATAAAGTACCCCCAGTTGCAAAATATGAGGATATTAGAAGTTACCTCGGCGTTCCATGACCTTCGGCCTCATGTTTTTATATGGTCATGAAACTCCTCGGTAACTTATAATATCCTTATATTATACAAGAGGGGGTACTTTATTCACTATATAAAGGTTGGTTAGTGATCGGCCGAGTGTTTTTATACAGGTCATGGAACGCCAAGGTAACTTCTAATATCCTCATATTATACAAGAGGGGGTACTTTATTCACTATATAAAGGTTGGTTAGTGATGTCACCAGTTAGAATCAGTATGTAGTGATGTCATTTCTGTCAAATGACTCAATGAAACTTATGTATTACAGGTATGGGACCCTTTATCATGAAACCGGCTATCCAGAAAGCTCTGAAATTATGCAAAGGTTGTCTCCCCTAGACTCTATTTTATCCCAATAATCCAAATTTTTAAATTTCTCTGTAATGATAAAACAGTAGCTTGTATGTGATCCAAACTAAGATATTAATAATCGTTATTGGAGGCAAAACCAGCCTATAAGGTTTAATTTAATGTTTACATGATTTTCTAGTAGACTTAAGTTGTGGAGATCCAAATTAAAGAAGGATCCTTTATCTAGAATACCCCAGGTCCCGAGTATTCTGGATAACAGATCCCATACCTGTATAATAAATAATAGTCTCTATAGTAGGTTTACACTCATTAGCCGCACTTTTGGTATAGCCAGACTGTGTGTTTCCCTGGAAGCTCTGTCCGTGGCCTCCTCTTATAAATCACGATTATGTCAAAGTATGGGAATCATACAGCGTGTGATTCCCATACTTTGACATAATCGTGTATAATATATAATGTACTATAATTACAAGTCACCACAACCTGTATAAAAGCATTTAGCTTCGGTGACTCATAATATCCTTATATTTTACAAGAGGGGGTACTTTAGTCACTATATATTGTATGGATTATCCACTGCTTTTTCAGGACTAAGCCTTACTGCTACTCTCTGTGTATATACTTGCTGAGTAGAGTAGCGACAATCAAAACATCATTTAGTGCCATGGACGGCTCTGGTGTGTTTTATGGTGATTATATATATATATATATATATATATATATATATATATATATATATATATAGTAGAAACAAGAGATCCTCTGCACTCAACCCATTATCAATATATTTAAGACAGAGACACTTTGTGCATACTGCTACTGAAAAATGCCTTACCCTTTAAACAACACAGGGATTGTTTGTCCATATATTGCAATATATTTAAGCTGAACAACTACGTCAAAGTCATCCCATATCTGGCCAGTCCTACACTTAATTTTCATCTGATTCATTAAGAATTCTACTGTTCAATTATACATTTTACAAAGGGACTAAGTTTTACCCGCAACTTACTTGCTGCTTTCAAAGTAAACTCCAAACTTTGGATGCCCTTTTATTAGACACCAGTGGGATCACCTGACTATAGCTGGGAAGGGTGGGGGCTACAACATGGAGCTGGTCACTGCTCCTGTATAACTATAACAAGCAAGGGGAAGTTGTGCTCAACCACTAACTTAAAAACATTAAGAGGGGGTGCAATGAGGTAGTGACCACAATATACATATAGTAGAAACAAGAGATCCTCTGCACTCAACCCATTATCAATATATTTAAGACAGAGACACTTTGTGCATACTGCTACTGAAAAATGCCTTACCCTTTAAACAACACAGGGATTATATTTAAGCTGGCCCCCACCCTTCCCAGCTATAGTCGGGTGATCCCACTGGTGTCTAATAAAAGGGCATCCAAAGTTTGGAGTTTACTTTGAAAGCAGCAAGTAAGTTGCAGGTAAAACTTAGTCCCTTTGTAAAATGTATAATTGAACAGTAGAATTCTTAATGAATCAGATGAAAATTAAGTGTAGGACTGGCCAGATAAGGGATGACTTTGACGTAGTTGGCCAGCTTAAATATATTGCAACATATGGACAAACAATCCCTGTGTTGTTTAAAGGGTAAGGCATTTTTCAGTAACAGTATGCACAAAGTGTCTCTGTCTTAAATATATTGATAATGGGTTGAGTGCAGAGGATCTCTTGTTTCTACTATATATATATATATATATATATATATATATATATATATATATATATATATATATATATATATATATATATATATATATATAATCACCATAAAACACACCAGAGCCGTCCATGGCACTAAATGATGTTTTGATGTCTCTGAGTGCAGAGGATCTCTTGTTTCTACTATATGTATATTGTGGTCACTACCTCATTGCACCCCCTCTTAATGTTTTTAAGTTAGTGGTTGAGCACAACTTCCCCTTGCTTGTTATATATATATATATATATATATATATATATATATATATATATATATATAGTTATGGAACTCCCAGGTGACTCCATAACATCATCACTTACAGCAGGGATGGCTATATTATGACATAATGATGCGTTATAATGAAATCAATTATTTTTTATGTAGTGGCATGCTGCACGTCGTTGTTCTCCAGGAATGCTGTTCGATGCTATACCATGACATTTTATTTTCCCTGGTGTGATGTGGGTCTCAGGGAAACTTCCCCTTTAATGCCTGGCCTTTTCCCATTCCCAGCAGAGGAATACCAGCTCTGAATTCTTTGGAGAGCAGCAGATTTAGTGATCCCTCCCCCTCACCTGGCACAGGTATCAGTGAGAATACAAAGCATCCTCAGGGGAGCTGCTGAGAGAGAGAGACAGACACTGCGTTCTCAGAGCTCGTACAAAGAGCATACACTTGACTCTGATATTGAGATGTGTGTATCTGCACCTGTGCCTGATCCTTCTCTTACCCCCCATTTCCCTTCCTCCACCCCCTCCATGTAGGTCAAAAAGGGTTCATCACTTGTCTAATTCGAACCCCTCTGCCCTTTTGGCCGCGAGAGCGACTCTGTTTTCAGTTCACAGTGAGATAAAATCTACAGTGTTTGACCAAACTCATTTATTTGTGTGTGATGATGCGGGTGGGTGCCTGGGTGACATACGCAGCGATTTCGGGCTACACCCAAACAGGCATTCCAGTACCGCTGACAAATTGAGGCCACTCATACTGGCTGCTCTACCTGCATAAATGCCTATTATTAGTTTCTCAAAGCCAGGTCACAAAAGTGTCATTCATAGAGCCCCTACATTGAAATGGGGCCCCTAAAACAGGGGCGCTCCACCAATGAGGCGTATTGAGACACTCGCATTAGGCGCCAGCAACCCCCTGGTTGCCATGGGTGGCAAACATGCTGCTTCTGGTACCTAAGAGCCAAATTTCCAGTTTTCAAACCGGAAATTTGGCTCTTAGTGCAGAGAGCGCACTAGAAACGTGCACCAGCCTCCGACGCTGAAAAGGTGAGCGTCGTGGGGAGGGGTGGGGGCGGCAAAGGAAGGTGGAAAAATGGCAAAGATCGCTCCTGCCGTAAAACATTTACAACCTGCTCATCATCATCAGTAAATGTAGATGCTTGGCTGCACAAAAATCAGAGCAGTCTACAGCATAGTAGCTAATTAGCAACACGCCATGTGCTTTTAACTACTGGTTTTTAAATGGGAGAGGAGGCAACCGAGTTCCAATGAGCATCAGTGGATAATGTTGGTTTTATGTCAGTCAATTCAAAGTAAAACCAGCCTGTTGCATACCTCCCAACTGTCCCTTTTTTAGAGGGACAGTCCCCCTTTTGACAGCTCAACCAGCAGTCCCTCATTAGTACTGGAAAGTCACGTTTTTTTCTGCCTTGAACAGCCAGAAAAAGAGACAATGTTTCTAACTTAATTGGCGTTTTGGCAGAGAGCCCAGAACAGCCACAGTAGCTTATAAGATACTTTTGTAACAATTTCAAGATAAGGAAATAAGTAATTGTAACAATATAAGATAACAGGTCCCTTGGGAAAAGTAAGACTCACGGCTTAAAAGGCAATTCACCTTCATTAGCAAAACTAATAACTGAAAAAAAAACACAGAAATTTGTTCAAACTTTCATAACCTGTCAAATTTTGTAAAATGAACATGATAATTAGGGGTTATGGCCACAAAAATGGGCGTGGTCCACTACATGCGCCAACTTTTTTGTCATTCATTTTTTTATTTCCAAAATGTTGGGAGGTATGGCCTGTTGGGTTTATTTAATTTATACATTATTTTCTAGTAAACTTAATGCTCTTACACGGGAGGTTTTTCCTGCGTTGTAATTTCTTCCGTTCAGCCGCAGGGGAGCGCAGGAGTAGACACACGATATTGTGAAGGGGGCTGTACTCACACAGATCCATATAAGCGTCAAATGCAGGTGGGACACAGCATGTTGCATTTCACCTGCGTTCGGCGCATACATGCGTCTGTGTGAGTACAGCCCCCTTGACAATAATTGAGTGTGTCTACTCCTGTGCTTCTCTGCGGCTGAACAGAAGAAAGCGCAACACAGGGGAGCGAGGGAAAAAATGCCTGTGTGTAAGAGCCCTTAAGGTATGAAGATCCAAATTACAGAAAGATGTGTTATCCAGAAAACCCCACGCCCAGCGCATTTTGGATAACAGGTCCCATACCTGTTATCCCAAGCATTCTTGAGACATGCTTTTTGGACAACCATCATACAAATCATTGCCTACTGTTTATATAAAGACATTTCAGCATGCAAGTGATGTATTAATATATATATATATACACACCTTTTTCTGGCTCACAACATTAAGACAAGCTGATTAGTTCAGGGAGTGTCAGAATCCAGAGCCAAACTCACTGTACTGTGTATTGACATAAGAATTACTAGGACCTTGTGTCAAGGTTATACCGAGAATCTGTATTCCAATCATTGCACTGCTTTTTCTATTGAGCAGTAATTGTCAGGAGTAAGGGTGACCCCCTGGGGCCTATAGAAAACGAGTGCCCCGCAGAGCCCTAAAAGAAATAAGAATGTAGCCTCAAAGCGTTATTGACCAGATAATTCTAATAAAGTACAAAATGCAAGTGAATGTCTATAGCCCACCCATGTCTCAGGGAATCCTTTTTACCATTTTATTATATTATTATTCCATAAATGATTCCATGCATAATACACAAAATGGCATGTACATTATATAATGAATAAAGTACCCCCTCTTGTAAAATATAAGGATAAAAGTTACCGAGGAGTTTCTTGACCATATAAAAGTACAAGCCCGAAAGCCGAGTGTTACTTCTAATATCCTCATATTTTGTAACTGGGGGTACTTTATTTATTATAATACACACATTTCAGTGAGTCATGCGACAGAAATTACATCAGAATTCACCGTTTATAACTGATGACATCAGAACTCACCGTTTATAAGGATATCATTTACAAGATATTCATGGCTTTTGTGTATTTTATCCGTATAAATAGTGATGGGCGAATTTATTCGCCAGGCGCGAAACGCCCGCAGCAAAAAAAATTTTTCGAAAAAATGGACGCCGGCGTCAAAAACGGCGCCGTTTCGCAAATTTTTCACCGTTTCGCTAATTTCGTGCAAAATTCGCAAATTTTTCGGCGAAACGGCACAAATTCGCCAATCACTACGTATAAACAGTGCTTAATGATATAATACAGTTATAAAATGGAAATTTGTCATTAGAAGTCAGCCTGGAGTTCCATGACCTGTATAAATCAGCCTGCAGCCTTATGCCTTTATATGGTCTTCAGTGACTTCTAATATCTTTATCATTTACAGTAGGGGGTACATTATCCCTTATAATACATGAGTGATACTCAGAGCAGCTTGCAGCCTCGTGCCTTCACTCAGCCTGCAGCCTTGTGCCTTTATATGGTCACAGAACAACCTCTCAGTGTCTTCTAATATCCTTATCATTTACAGTAGGGGCTACATTATTCCCTATAATACATGAGTGATACTCAGAGCAGCTTGCAGCCTCGTGCCTTCACTTCACATAACCCCTATGTGACTTCTAATATCCTTATCATTTACAGTAGGGGGTATATTATCCCTTATAATACATGAATGATTCTCAGAGTTCCCTGTATAACTCAGCCTGTAGCCTTGTGCCTTAATATGGTCACAGAACAACCCCTCAGTGACTTTTAAGATCCTCATATTTTACAGCAGGGGTTATATTACTCCATGCATTTAACTTACACCTCCTTAGAACCCTGCAAGTCTGGATTTTATTCCCTCTGCTCTATCACTATACAAAAACCTTGTTGCAGGGCCCCAGGTTAACACAATGCAAACAAGGGTGTTTGTTGTATGTAATAATATTTCAGTTTCATCCTTCTTGTGTTTTAAGAAATCAGTACATAATCCTTATGTCCACTGTTGGGGGTTTTATTGACTAAGAATTAATAGTTCTTCATTCCTGATTCACAAACATACTTTCTCTAATCCCACATTTTGTCAACAAGTTGTGTTTGGACACTAATTGTAATAGTTGTACAGGGCACGGTCGCTTTTTAAAGGAACAGTAGCACCCGTGTCTCTGAACCTGGGCCAGTTATATATTTATAAAACTGCATATGCCAAAATGTTGTGTAAAACGATACCATTATTTGACACCATTTTGTCACTTGGCAAAGTCCATTGGAGGTTCTTTATGTTGCAAACTGCAGCACAAAAATAATTTTTTTACTCCAAATCTCTCCCCTAAATGGCCTTCAGGAAGGACTTGCAGCAACATTTTATGCAACATATAAAGGTGGCCATACACGGGAAGATAATAATCTGCTAATTCAGGCCTTTTAAGGTGGCCAAAGACAAAGCTAAGGTATCCGACTGATCCGACTGTTGGGCCCTAGTTTATCTGCCCCTGTAAGAGAACCCACCTGACCAATTTCTGGCCAAAAAAGATGTCAATTTGACAGGTTTGGTTTTCCCATCGGATCGGTAACTGCCTGGTCTAGTTGATGTGCTCCTTGCTTCTACAGTTTACATACCCGCCATTTGTAATCCTATCAACTGGCCCTAGGCCCAACGATCAGATTAAAGCTCGAGATCACCCACCTTAGCTGGGCATATTGGGGGAAGATCCTCACATTTGGGGGTAAATTCATCAAGGGTCGAATTTCGAGGGGTTAAATCCCTCGAAATTCGACTGGGGAATAGAATCGAATAGGCAATTCGGGCGAATTTACGCGCTGGCGAATAGTCGAATTGGCAAATATTCGCCAGGCGAATAGGCGCTCGATCGAATATTCGCTCGAAGGATTTTCATTCGATCAAATGCCTTTTTATTCTATCAAAAACTTGGAAAACAAGCCTAGGGGACTTTCCCATAGGCTTTTAAAGCAATTTGGTAGGTTTTAGGTGGCGAGGTAGGCAGTCAAAGTATTTTTAAAAGAGACAGTACTTTGACTATTGAATGGGCCAATAGTCGCAGCGTTTTTGCCCTCGATCCAGTACTTCGACTATCGAATGGCGAATAGTCGCATCGTTTTTGCGCTCGATTTATTCGAATCATTCTACTCCATTTCGATAGTCGAGGAGCACAAAAAACTACTCGAAATTCGAAGTTTTTTACTTCTAATCCTTCACTCGAAGTTAGTGAATCGGCCCCTTGATGTCCTTGCCAAATAAGCCAATCTTGTACTGAATGGCCACCTTCAAAGGCGTCCAATCGATGTTTCTAAAGGAACAGGAACATTGCTGATCCAAGCCATTTCCCCCCAGCTTTGTGTTATATTTACCGTACCTATGAGTTACTATTGAGTCACTATTCTTACTATTGTCTGCGCTTTTAACCATGGAATTAAAAACATGTTTTGATTCGAGAAGAAGCTTTTGTCTCATTGCACTTGGTCACTTAGGGGCACATTTACTTAGGGTTGAATATGGAGGGTTAATTAACCCTCGATATTCGACCGTCGAAGTTAAATCCTTCGACTTCAAATATCGAAGTTGAAGGATTTACCGGCATTCGTTCGATCGAACGATCGAAGGAAAAATCGTTCGATCGAACGATTAAATCCTTTGAATCGAAGGAAGGAAGGATTTTAATCCATCGATCGAAGGATTTTCCTTCGATCAGAAGTTGCAAGGAAAGCCTATGGGGACCTTCCCCATCAGGGCCGCCATTAGAAATCACGGGGCCCCGTACAACAAAATTTTTGGGGCCCCCTGGGCCCCGCCCACACCGACGACCAAGCTCCACCCCATTTCCCGCCCACTCCACATCGCAGTTAAAAGACCACACAGACATCAGCGCTAAAAAAGTAACCACCCCCACACAAGTTGTAAAAAGCTATTGATGGTCAGGGCCCCCTTATAAAAAATTGGGGCCCCAAAAAAAAAAATTTTTTTTTTAAAAAAAAACATTGGTGGCAGGGGCCCCCTTATAAGTTAAAAAAAACTTGGGGCCCCAACAAAAAAAATGTAAAAAAAACTAAAAAATAAACAAACATTGGTGGCAGGGGCCCCCTTATAAGTTAAAAACAAATTGGGGCCCCAAAAAAAAATTTGAAAAAAAAAAAACTGGTGGCAGGGGCCCCCTTACAAGTTAAAAACAAATTGGGGCCCCAAAAAAAAATTTTTTTTTAAAAAAAAAAAAACATTGGCGGCAGGGGCCCCCTTATAAGTTAAAAACAAATTGGGGCCCCAAAAAAAATTTAAAAAAAAAAAAAAAAACTTTTTGAAAAAAAAAAAAAAACATTGGCGTCAGGGGCCCCTTACGAGTTAAAAAAAAAATTGGGGCCCCAAAAAAACATGTTTTAAAAAAAAAGATTGGTTGCAGGGGCCTATAGAATATTAAAATAATACATTGGTGGCCAGGAGATTAAAAAAAAAAAAATACACAAACTGGTGTTCAGTAGAATTGAACTCACGGCTTCAGTACTTCAACTTCACCTCCTTTCGTGACTTCGGGTCTTTTCACCGCTTCAGGACTTCGGCTTTGGCTGTTTTCGTGACTTCGGGTCTTTGCGCTGCTTCAGGACTTCGGCTTCGGCTGTTTTCGTGACTTCGGGTCTTTTCGGCGCTTCGTGACTTCGGCTTTTTCCGTGACTTCGGGTCTTTTCGGCGCATCGGCTTTTCGGCACTTCCGCATTCGGCAGCACAGAGGCAAGACGTACGGCTCGGGCGCTCGTAAGGGGGGCCCGGATCTTCAAAAAATGCAGCGCTGCCGGGCCCCCCTTCATGCCCGGGCCCGGTACGCTTGTCCCCCCTGTCCCCCCCTGATGGCGGCCCTGTTCCCCATAGGCTAACATTGATGTTCGGTAGGTTTTAGGTGGCGAAGTAGGGGGTCGAAATTTTTTTTAAAGAGACAGTACTTCGACTATCAAATGGTCGAATAGTCGAATGATTTTTAGTTTGATTCAAAGTCGAAGGTTGAAGTAGCCAATTCGATGGTCGAAGTAGCCAAAAAAAAAAACGTTCCAAATTCGAAGTATTTTTTCTTCTATTCATTCACTCGAGCTAAGTAAATGTGCCCCCGAGTCTTGTGTCAGCTGACGAATGGCTTTATCCTAATAAAAGGTCTCTAAACAGAATTATTGCTGACAATATCCTGTGTTACAGAATGGCCCCGTCTGTCTTATTCTGGAATGATCCCAGCCAATAGGAGTTCCTGTGCAATAACAAGCATACCAACGTACTTAAAGTTGAACTGCCCCTTTAACATTTGGAATTTAAGGGTAGAAAGAGGTGCAGGAAAGATATATGGAGTTATATTCATAGACAATTCGCAATTGGTTTTCATTTTTTATTATTTGTGCGTTATTTAGCTTTTCATTCAGCAGCTCTCCACTTTGCAATTTCAGCAAGCTGGTTGCTAGAGTCCAAATTACCCTAGCAACCATGCATTGATTTGAATGAGAGACTGGAATACAAATAGGAGAGGCCTGAATAGTAAGCTGAGTAATGAAAAGTAGCAATAACAATAAATATGTAGCCTTATAGAGCTTTTGTTTTTTAGATGGGGTCAGTGACCCCCATTTGAAAGCTGGAAAATGTCAGAAGAACAACGCAAATATAACAGCTATAAAAAAAAAAAAATTATGAAGATCAATTAAAAAGTTGCTTAGAACTGGCCATTCTATAAAATACTAAAAGTTAACTTAAAGGCTATAGTGACTCCTGGCAAACGTAAAAACATATTGATTGTGGGACTTTAGCTGTTCTTTACCTTTCTGTTCAGACCCTCTCCTATTAATCTTATGGTCTGACTTTTATTTAGTAACCTGGTTGCTACAGTAATCAAGACCCTAGCAACCAGACAACATTTTCTGTTTCAAACTGGTGAGCATCAGAGAAATGAAATCATTCAATACATATATATGAAGTCAAAAACATGTGTTGGAATCGGTATTGTAATTGCCAGGGCTGGAGGTGTTGGTAATTAATGAGAACTCCTGTTTCCGATCACCTTACAAAAACATAAAGGCAAGTTAATTGGCTCCTGATTAAAAAGACCATAACGTGCATGAATGTGATAGGGGCCTTAGAGTGTAAGCTCCACCGGGACAGGTAATGTACAATCTCTGTAAAGCGCTAGGGAATATGTCAGCACCCTAAGCATAAAGAATAAGAGGCGTAACTATAGAGGAAGAAGACCATGCGGCTGCAGGGAACCCAAGAAATATAGGGGCCCCATGAAGCCCTAATTCATATACAGCTTCAATAAATATTGGTAAAACCTCTAAACATTTTGGGGGCCTGAAAAATAATTTGCTGTGGGGCCCAGTATTATCTAGGTATGCCACTGTAAAGAATGATAAGAATTGCTTTATTAACAGCCTTAGCATATTACAAACACACAAATAGGAAAAGAATTAAATTCTCCTGTTTGTTAGTGGCTCTTGATGTCTATGGTATCATTTCCTTCATCTTTACATGCCCTTAAGTAAGCAGAAAACCCAAATAAAATGAATGAAATAAATGAATGTAAGGGCTCTTACACATGAGCGTTTTTACCTGCGCTCCCCTGCGTTCCGTTTTTTTGGCCTTCAGCCGCAGGGGAGCGCAGGAATAGACGCATTTCATTATTTCAAATGGGGCTATACTCACACAGACGCAGGAAAATGCAGCATGTTGCGTCTCAACCTGCGTTTCGTTGCCTACATGCGCCTGTGTGAGTACAGCCCCATTTGAAATAATGAAATGCGTCTATTCCTGCACTCCCCTGCGGCTGAATGTCGAAAAACGGAACGCAGGGGAGCGCAGGTAAAGACGCTCATGTGTAAGAGCCCTAATAATGTTCTGGCAGGAATCTCCCTACAGGGATGTGCAGTCGCAGGCATATTCCCTACTCTTTCAATTTCATGTTTGGCTCTATAAAACTTTATTCTTTCTGGTTTACATTTCAATATAAAGTTCCCTCTTGCCCGGGAATGAGCCGAGCGGCGGGGCTGTATCTGTACAGCACAGGGGGGGGGGGGATAATTAGAATGTTGAGGGAAATAAAGATTGAATATCGGGGAGGTGGGTCTGGAAGGGAAATAGAGTGGGGGAGGGCTGGTGGGTTTATGTGACAATTCATTGATACTGTGAACTAGGTCATAAATCTGTAATAACACATTGTGCTGCCTGTCAACCTCTGAATCCCAGCTGGGGAGCAGAGAGGGGTGAAATGCCTCATTAGCTCCTAATAACCTGCCCTTTAATCACAACCCCAGCCTTGGGAGCGCTTCCCCTGACACCGGCACACAAGTCCCATTTCTAGACAATATATGGCCTTGCACCGGGCACTTACTGTAAACACAAACACATAATAACAGCTCTGCCGTATAATGCACTCTGCCCTTACAACTCCTTGCCATGGAGAAATTACATTGTGAAGCCACAGACATTAATCACTTGTCACAAAATGACACAAAGGTGACGATTACCCATAGACAGGCCTCGCCGACAGGCACATTTTTTTTTAAATATTTACCCATGGAATTCATTAAATACTCAAACAGAGCCCAGGACTGGAGCTGAATAAGAGCAGGGTCCCTGGTATTGGAGCAGACTGAAATTACGTAAAAAGAGAATGTCTAACCTGTGGCCCTCCAGTTTGGGCATCTCTGTAATTTCTTTCCCTGCCCCAGGTGGAGTTTCTAGATGTAATTCTTTTCTAGCCCCCCCCCCCCGATCCCCTGCCCTTAAATTATCAACATCATTCCTGATTGATGTATAAGAAATAATGTCCACAAGGTCACATGACATTAAGGGTTCGGATTCAGTTGGGTTAATATGGCTAAATCTGAAATTCAGGGAAATGTTCAAGGAAATTACCAAATTAAATGTTGGTGTATCCCTAATTATACAGCAGGATCTCATGGGGAATATTTACTAATCTCTGAAAATTCGCCAGCGACGGCTTCGCTCAGATCGCAACACTTCGCCAGGCGTAGATTCGCCAGGACAACTCTAATTCACTAAAATTCAAAATTGCATCCAGGGCGCCAAAGGCTGGAGAAGTAGCGTTATCGCTACTGCGGCAAGCGAAGCGAAGTTGCCCTAGCGTTGGCTAATTTGCATACGACAGGGAGTTAAAGTTGAATGGACGTATATGGTGCAGCCAATACATTACATTACACAAGCCCGGGAAACCATAATAGAATAAAATTGTTATATTGCCCTACACATGAGCCCTGTGTATAGTTTATGTACCATATATTAGGAAATGTAGGGGGGAAGCGGGTTACTCCAAAAAAATGTAACGCTATTTTTCAGCCTATCACCCTGAAAAAGGAAAAGACGCCAGTGTTTTTTGGGAAAATCTTTCAACTATTTTTTTAGGAAGTCCTATCTACTCTATTGCACTTCACCTGGTCTGAGGTGGCGAAGGCAAGTCTGGCGCAAGAGGTCACGTTCATTAAAATCCACATCTTAGTGAATTTGCGTAGTTACGTCCATTCGCCAGGCGTTAGGGAGCAAAGTACCTCTAGAGTCTATCTCTTTCACTAGCAAAGTTACACCAGCAATCGTTAGTAAATCTAAATGACGTCACTCTGGTGAATTTTCGCTAGCATTAGTCACTTCGCGCTTTAGTAAATCTGCCCCATAGTATTAGAGAAAAGGCTTCTATAAAGCTGATATTTGGTTCTTTATACAAAGAGGCATTTTTTATCTAGAGATTAGTGATGGGCGAATTTATTCACCAGCCGCAAAATCGGGGGCAAATAAATTTGCAAAATCGCTGCAAAAATTCGCCCTCGTCAAAGTTTTTTTTGACGGCAGTGACAATTCCTACACCAGCGACAATTCTGACGCCCAGTAAGTAAACGGACGCCCATTGACTTCAAATGTCGCCAGCATCTGAATTGTCGCCGGCATCAATTATGACACCAACGAAATTACGCCGGCATCAAAATTTGTGTTTTGCTAATTTTTCGCCCGTTTTGCCCATCACCACTGGAGATACCATTGGACCATGTGGATATGACTATGTGTTTAGACATTTCCAGAGCATCACGATGAATTAATTAATTAACCTCTCCTGGTAATGAGTTAAGTGATCACTATATCAATACCAGCTAAGCTGCCTCCATTATTGACATCCACTTTTTCCTGTACATGTCACTATTGTGTCCTCCATGATGAATTGGATTCAATGATAGTCCCTGATGGGGCCCCCGGAGTACCCAATCCTTAAACTGGACTCATTTGCTTGTTGAAGTGTAGGACTATACTCGAGTTGTTTGATTGACTTTAGCATTGTTTAACTCTTATTCCAATTTATCCTGGAGACATAATTAATCCTTATTGAAAGAAAAACCAGCTTATTGGGTTTATTTCATGTTTACATGATTTTCTAATAGACTTAAAGTATAAAAATCCAAATTTTGGAGATTGAGCAACAATCTACAGCTACACATTTGATCCACCGGAGGATTCTCCATATTTCCCATCCTCTACTAAAAAACACTCTGACCACCTGGGACCTGGCAAAGCAAAGCCCAATTTTTGACATTCCCATCACCGATGATACCAATAACAAACAATCCTGCATATCCCGCAGCACTCAAGCCCCATACCTTCCACGACTGGTTGGTAGACGGCCACCTACAAATGCTCCATATATTGGAACAAGGGCAGCTGGCTGACCTGCATCTTCTCCGGCAGGCTGGGCCTAATGCAAATTTACAAGATTACCAATATTGCCAGTTTAAGCATTTCTTTGGGTATCTAGGGGGCACTTATAAACTGGGACGATCCTTCACGCCCTTTGAAAAGTTGTGTGCTGGTGGTGCAAATTCACCTAAACATGTAATCTCCTTACTATACGATATGCTGTGTAATAAGTGTGAGGCCTGGGAGAGGGATTTTAGATGCCTCAGAAGACCTCTTCCAAAAATGGATCCCCGGATTACTGTTTAGTTCTAGATGCTGTAAGATCCAGGAACTTAATTATAAAATTTTAAGCAGATGGTAATATTAGGGATGCACCGAATCCACTTTTTTGGATTCGGCCGAACCCCCGAATCCTTCACGAAGGATTCGGCCGAATACCGAACCGAATCCGAACCCTAATTTGCATATGCAAATTAGGGGTGGGAAGGGGAAAACGTTTTTTACTTCCTTGTTTTCTGCCAAAAAGTCACGCAATTTCCCTCCCTGACCCTAATTTGCATATGCAAATTAGGATTCGGATTTGGTTCGGCCGGGCAGAAGGATTCGGCCGAATCCGAATCCTGCTGAAAAAGGCCGAATCCTGGACGAATCCCGAACCGAATCCTGGATTCGGTGCATCCCTAGGTAATATACTCCAGGTTACATAAGATCTACCCCACCACGAGTAATATTTGCAGGAGATGCAACACTGATGTGGGCATATATTTTGGGACTGCACGGCCCTTACAAACTATTGGTCGGTGATTTTGAAGGCTTGCTCCCAGGTTCTAGGAAGAGATCTATCAGTCTCACCAGCCCGCATTCTCCTATTTTGGGATGCGGAAAACACAGAGGGGGTCCCCGACTACACAATGGAGCGACATCTCCTTAATGCAGCTAAATTGTTAATTCCTAGGCTCTGGAAATCATCAGCCCCTCCGACCCCTAAGGCATGGATAGAAAAAGTTAACGAGTTAGCTACATTTGAGGAATTGTCCACATTCACTGGGAAACAGCATTCCAGTTTTAGGGATACCTGGCTTAGGTGGTTTTTATATAGGAACTCCCCGGAGTACAGTCAATTCCTGAGCTCCTGGATATATAGGCTGTTATAAGCAAATGTAACTTTGAAATTCAGATACTACATTGCTATTGTGTAAAACCCTACATATGTATACTGCATGTGATGTGATCATTGGTGTATACCTTTCCCCTCCTTCCCCCCCTTTCTTTTCTGTATTCTTTAACCCTTTTTGTTTCCAGAAAGCAATGAAAAATTATTGTACGAAAATCCAAATTTTGGAAATATACGTTATCTGGAAAACCCCAGGTCTAGAGCATTCTGGATAACAGGTTCCATGTCTGTATATGATTTATTAATATACTTTTCAGTTAATTCCTGTATACTCAGTTGGGTTACTTACTTCCATTGCATTTTTAATCAGAATAGCGATGGCTTCCCTCACTGTTTATGGTAGGATGCTTTTCCATGACCCCCCAGTGAAACTTTTTCCTACCCTAGACAATAACAATTAAAATGAGTTGTGTAATTAATCATAAACCAATTTTTTCGGTGTCCAGTTTAACCCTTGCAGTGTCCCTCTCCTCCTGATCTCACCTGATATTCTACTTTTTCTTGGTAAAGGGTTAAATCAGGCTGACGGGGTGATTGGATCAGAACAGAGACCCTCGTATCCATTGGATCGGCCGTCAGGAAATGAGTGTATGACTCAATATGATGGCAACAAAGCTGACGGTTAGCTGCTTATAAATAGATTAGAACTCATTATAACAGATTTTACTTTTTATGTGTTTTTTTAGACAACATTCCAGATTAGAAAAGCTTTTTTTTTTCCTTGCCGGGCTCTGTGTCTTGGGCCTGGGTATAACAGATATCACAGTGCCATAAATTGTTGTTGTTTGTGAGTATAAGCTGATTTTATGTTCACTCCTATTAACCGTTAAAGCTGCAATGGGATTCTTCCACTGGGCTCTGCTGCCATTCTGCTGCTCCTAGTGATTAATGGTAAATCTCAGGAATGAGGACACCGACTCCTTATTCTTCCTCAGCGAGTTCATTATTAGCTCATCAGGAGGATTAAATGATTGCTAGCTTTACTATATCTTCTGTAATAGACCCCTGGGAGGCAGCAGGGTCATTACTGTGAGAAGCATTCGGAGAGCCGTCCTTTTCCAGCTGCAGCCTTCCCTACTTTCCTGCTTTCTATATGGACCTTCTTCTGCTTTTAATTCATGGTATTTCGGATTTTAGAATCAAATGCTGAATAAGAGTGTGGTGATGTCAGTCATTAGGCAATTACTGACATGCTTATTGAATCCCTAGTCTTTGACAGAAGGACCTGATATATACTGAGCCAACACTTTGTGGCCTGACTCACTAGGGAGCATTTTATGACTGGTTGCTTCCATAGGAGAAAGGGGCAGCGATGTGACTTTTTGCATTTCTTAGTGACTTAAAGGAGAAGGAAATATACCAGTATACCCTCAAAGTAATGCTGCGCTGAGTCCTCTATTAAAAGAAACACAGCATTTCTTTCCTTCTATTGTGTACTAATGGGCTTCTGTATCAGACTTCCTGTTTTCATCTTAAATAGGGATGTAGCGAACTGCCGTTAATGTGTTCGCGAACGCCGTTCGCGAACACCGGCAAAAAAGCGAACAGTTCGCGAACAGTTCGCGAACTTCGAACGCTCGATAAAATCGTTCGATCGAACGATCGAAGGATTTTATTCGTACGATCGAAGGATTTTCGTTCGAATCGAACGATCGAAGCTATTCGATCGAATGATTTTAATTCAATCGAATGCTTATAATCGTTCGAACGAATGGAAATCGTTCGATTTTAGCGATCGAACGGTCGAATGGTCGAATGGTCGAACGAAATTTTACTTCGAATCGAACGCGAACACCAATTGGCGAACGACGCGCGACGTTCGCGAACATTCGGCGGACGCGAACAGTCGAAGTTCGCGCGAACTAGTTCGCCGGCGAACAGTTCGCTACATCCCTAATCTTAAACCTCCAGGGCACAGGCTTGGGCATGCTCAGTTTGCGTCTCTTCCCCCCCCCCCACTTCTCTGCTGTAATCTGAGCCCAGCAGTGGGATGCCAGGGGCCCACCAGAAAAATTTAGACCGTGGGCCCACCAGAAAACCTTAGACAGTGGCCCACTTTCCAAACTATTATTCCTCCTCTCTCAACCTCTTATTCTTCTAGTCTTTTATATTTACTGACTATATTTTTCCATTATTACACATTTTTCCCCATAAACGAATATGTAAGGATCATGAAATAGGCTAAATGGTTAAAAGCAAGAGGGCCCACTGACACCTGGGCCCACCAGGAGTTTTCTTGGTATCCTGTTTTGCCAGTCCAACAAGCTAATATGGCAACTGCTATCCTTGCTCTTTAAATTTCCTGCACTTTTTAATGATAATAATGATCTGAGTGGAAATAATTCTTTGTTTCCCAGCTCCAGCCACCAGAGATCCAACAGTGCTCTTATCTTAAGCAACATCCCCTTCTCTATGCAAAGTGAAGAGTCGCGGGACCTGGGTTCATTTGCCTGTTGATTTCCCTGTGTGATTTTACTTTTAAATTTGGAACAGTGCAGCTTTGTGTAACATTGTGTGTCCAACAGATATTGGCTATAAAGCCGCTCTTCTCCCTGGAAATATAAGTGAGTCGCTTAGCAGGGGCTCATCCTGAGTACCAATTTTATTGGCCAGCCATCGTCCTTGCACAGTGGAAATACAGTTATGCACAGTTATACAAGCGCATTAAATACTCAGTTTTAATTTGAATGTGCAGATTTGGTGTATAAAAGGGGAAGCCAACCTTTAATAAAAGACTTATTATATAGTGCCAACATTTGTCTATATTAGAGGCATAATTAAGGGTGCCTAACCAAACTGTTGGGGGTTTAACTACCCACTATAAAGATAAAGCCTCGCACACACTCCAAAAAGAAGCAGGCAAAAACTGCAGAATTCCACTGGGAATTATAACGTTAGCAGAAGCTGTATAACGTCGCTGTTTACCCAAGAATTTAATTAATATCTTCATTTTAATTGTAATGTGTTTTAATTTCCCAGCCATTTTTAAGAGCTTGGAGTGCTGGTGGGAGACCGAGCTCCATGTGAGCAAACTGCTGTTATTATTAGATTATTAAATATTGAAAGGCAAAAAACAACAAAACCAAGATCCTAATTTTCTTTTATTTGCACTCTAATGATGTGTCGCTAGCAGAATATATATTCGTGGGCACTATAACTTCTGTCCCTCTGTGTTTGATCCTACAACTGCCTCCTACACAAATCTCTGGTCCTAGGATCACAGTGACCATTGGCAATTGGATGATCCTGGCCTAATGCAGTGAGCTGACACATAGCAGCAAATCTTGAGTTATAAAATACATAATAAACAACAGCAATTCAGCAACTCCACAATTTCGAGTCCTGCCTGACTTAATTTCTGAAACCCAGACTCGTGACCCACACCTGGACCGTAGCCTACATCTTCTCCACTTAGACCTGTTTCAACCTGCAACTGTTTTATCCACAAATTGATCATCAGATACTTAATAGCCACCTCAAGAACAGAAGTGAAGTCACCGCAAACCAGAAGCAATATTATTAGAAGACAGGGGAGGTGAAATAAGATCAAGACCGGGGGCCCCTACAGATTCAAACTTATACCCACCAGACCTAGACTGGCAATCCAGAGGGGCTGCTGTAAGATGCCGTATATAGTCACTATTTACTGGCCTGGTTGGGGCTGTTTGGGCCTTTGTGTACTTGAAATGCCAGGACCATTCCAAGCCTAATACTCACAGCATGTAAAATATTTGCAGGTACCCGACTCCATGCAGGACTCTACTCCATCACAATAAACTTCCAGATCTAAGGCTATAGTCTATGAGCACAAGCATCTATTTGGCACCCTAAAACTTGGTTGTCCTTATATATTCCTTTGCTTCCAGACATGTTGTAGCACAACTCCCTGCAGCCTAGGCTGCACACTCCAAATATATCAATAAAAATTGCAACTCCTTCTCTTCTCCTTCTGCCATAAAGGTCTCCTTCTCATATCATAGGACAGTCATGCCCGCTGCCAGCAAGGGAGGATAGTGCAGTCCATATATCACTCAGAACTCATTACCGACTACTGTGCACTCTGAACAAGCCGGGCACAATGGTGGGTGTGCGCCACTTTATTGTGTCTGTTTAATAGTGTAATTAAATGTCTGTGCTGCTTCTGTCGTGCCAAAGATTTATTTAATTTCCCTCAATAAAGAGGCCTCCCTCTCTCTTTTCATGCCAGAGATCATTTTCTTTTCATGAACGTTTTGGGCTGGGGAAGAGAGAACCATTCACAAGAAACAGGAATCCCAAACAACTTTGTCTAAGAGGATTGCTCTATTGTTTGGCTTAATACACAGCCAGGGTCTGAGTCCTGCACACGACTGGGGAACTGAACAAGGCAAAGATAGGCCCATTCAGCCGCCCAAGTGTTTAATTAACCCGGCAAATTACTGTAGATTGAAAGCCTGTGCCTGGGTTAATAAAGAGTATACAAAACAACATGCTCGCGTATGCACATATGAGATCTTACAAAGACAGGCGTAGAACCTATTGACAATAATCAGATGCATCTAATGGCAAACACAAAGCGCCCGTTTTTTGTACAGTGTCTGCAATGACCATCTTTGTCCATTTACCAAGGGAGATATTAGCAGGACAATGGAGGCATATCTGGAACTATTTACTTAGAAGTGCTTCTCTAGGACATGTCTTATGGGGCAGACTGCAGTAGGAAATGGTAGCAAAGTTGTGCCGTCGGTGCACTATTAAGGGGTCAATTAGGGGAATTGGGTGAACTGAGGGCCCATCCACATGGAAAACAGGACTGCCATCTGGGACAGAGCTGTCACAGGGCCACATGTAGAATCCCCCATGCTGCATGGCTGATAAGTCATTAGTCCTGGTATATGTTGCATTTGACTCCCACAACCACAAGTTCATGGATAGTACTGTGTCAAGTCTTCTAGACTGTTGTACTAGAGAGTGTTCACTGGGATTAGTATCTTTTCACTGCCAAAGCATGAAAGCTCTAGAAATATTTATGCAATATTATTATGCCCTTTAGTGTTGGGACCCCAGGCTCGATTTCATCAGGGACAATAACAGCAAGAAGCCTGCATGCTCTTCCCATTCAAATGTGAGCTTCCCCTGGACACCATGATGTCCCTCTGTGCTCCAAAAACCTACAGGCGCGTTAACTGGCTCATGAATTGAATGTGATAGGGACCTTAGATTGCAAGCTCCCCTGGGAGACGGACTGCTGGGAATGATGTATATAGTCTCTGTAATGCACTGCAGAGTTAATGCTCTATAAATAAAACAATGATAATAATATGTCAATTTCTATCTGTATAACAGCCCTGTGATGCTATAAAGATTTATACTAAAGGACACTAGAGGTCAGTATTGTATATAGTTTAAAAGCCGTGTTGTACCCTAATTTTCCCATTCACATTAGTACCCTGAATGACATATGTTATAGATGTTCTGTACTCATACTGTATATATATATATATATATATATATATATATATATATATATATATATATATATTTATTAAGTTGTGCGTGTGTTTGTGATGGATGTGGTATGCGTATATGGTAACACTGTTATCTTTTTAAAACATCTTTTTATTTATTTTTGCCCTTTCCAGAAGTAAGCCACTTCTTGTCCATGGAAAAGATTTAGCACTGAAGAAAGCACTTAGTGATATGAGTCAGACTTATGACTGCATCTTGTATATAGATATATATTTGCAGCCTGTGAATGTGTTAGGAGGCAATGCTGATAAATGCAACTGTATCGCTCGGTATATTTTTCAATGGCAAGGGAGCACTGTCAGTTTGTCAGTTTTATTAAATAGGGTACTAATAACCCAAAAACTCTGCAATATGTATTTGTTTTAATTATTACAAAATTGAATTGATACAAAATATGAATTATATTTTAAAGGAAAACTATACCCCCAAAATGAATACTTAAGCAACAGATAGTTTATATCAAATTGAATGACATATTAAAGAATCTTACCAAACTGGAATATATATTTACATAAATATTGCCCTTTTACATCTCTTGCCTTGAACCACCATTTCGTGACTCTATCTGTGCTGCCTCAGAGATCACCTGACCAGAAATACTACAACACTAACTGTAACAGGAAGAAGTGAGGAAGCAAAAGGCAGAACTCTGTCTGTTAATTGGCTCATGTGACCTTACATGTGGTCTGTATGTGTGCACAGTGAATCTTACGATCTCAGGGGGCGGCCCTTATTTTTTAAAATGGCAATTTTCTATTTATGATTACCCAATGGCACATACTACTAAAAAAGTATATTATTATGATAATGGTTCATTTACATGAAGCAGGGTTTTACACATGCGCTGTTTACTCCGTATCTTTTAATAGAGACCTACATTGTTTGGGGGGTATAGTTATCCTTTAAATGGTATTGCAAACGACAGCAGTCCCTTTCTGCAATGGCGCTTCGGACTTTTGCAAGTACAAGCCAACAATCATTGAGGTAAAACCCCAAATCTCACAATGCCTTGCATTCCTCTTGATTAGTCTGTTAACCATCTAGTTGCAAGAGTTTCAAGAGTTATTAAAACAGGGTCAGGGTGTAACTATAGAGGAATCAGAACCTGTGAATATTAGAAGGGACCAGGAGGTATAGAAGAACCAGCAGGACACTGACCAGTAGCGAAGACAGATGTTCCTGGGCCCCACAGCAAATTCATTTTAGGGCCTCCCAACTTATTCAGAGGTTGTTCTGTTTTACCAATATATGATGAAATTGCTTGTTAATTCGGGCCTCTTGGGGCCCTCTATAAATCCTGGGCCCCCCTTCCGCCACAGGGTCTGCTTCCTCTATAGTTACACCCTTGACACTGACACTGGAAGCAATTTAAATATATTTTTATTCTTAAAAAGGGGTCCCAAAAATGATTATGCTGTGGGCATAGTAAGGGTGAAGGCACGCGGCTGCTATTCGGGGAGATTAGTCGCCCAGCGACAAATCTCCTTTTCTTCTGGCGACGAATCTCCCCAAAATGCCTGTCTAGAATATAAATCATCAGCGGGTTGGCACTCACATTCATCACAAGGAAACTTCAGGCGACATTGGAAAGCCGATCCCGCCGGCGATTTACATTCTAGCCAGCGGGAAGGCATTTAGCTGGGCAACCAACCTCCCCGAATAGCAGCGTGTGCCACCACCCTAACAGTTACATCTTTGATAAGGGGTCAAGTTTATAACCACAGTTGCTCTAACGAACCAACTAATCAGCTAAGGAAACCAAAATATACTGAACAGTCCCCGTGGCTTCTGATATAAAGCATTCCATTGTGACTGTAACAGGCTCATCTTGACTCATGCAAATCTCCATTCAGCGCGGGAGGTTTATTTGCATGGGAGCCTTTCCTGCACCAGTTTTACACCGCTTGCGAACGTTTTACTTGTCAATAAATGTTGCCGTCAAACAATTTTCAGTTCATTAATTGCAAATGACAATATAATCCTGTTAAAAACAAAGGAGGGGAAATGCACAATGCTAATTTGTATCCAGTTGGAGAGCAGAGGCGAGCGCTTATTAGCATTTATCATTCACAGAGAGTTACTTTTATGGCTTTGCAGCCAGAGGGCAATGAGTGACAGAGGGATGGTAATGGTGGGGGGCAGAATGAGCATTGTTTTAAATGATACAACAATATCCATGATACTCAATTCTGTAAGATGGTTAAAGTCAGGATGGTGGCAACTTGGTTCCACCAAACTACTTTGTGGGTCTAGATGGCACAAGGGGTGTCATCTTCAGTAGCAAACTCCCCCTGTCACCTCAAATTCACCTGACCCTCCCAATGCTGAGGTTTTTGATTTCCAAAATGCTGACTTGGGGACCCCAGGCCAGGACAACCTTTAGTTCTACTGTAAAACTGGTCCTGACTTTCTCCCTTTCTAAGTGGATATTAAAACCATATCCTACAGTGTCGTCTGCATTATGTATCTAAAGCAGATGCTACACAGTGATCCAGGATACAAAAATGGTTGGGACGCAGCCATGGGATTGGGGGTTCCCACCTCACCGCCTTAAAACTGATCCCATATAAAATCACCTTGCTGATGGGCTTATTAGAATTGACTTTACATATGCTCTAAATGACTGCACATAAACCAGTACAGCCTTCATTTAACGGAACTGCTGGTTGGGAATGGAATCCATATCAGTTTATTTTAGAGAAGAAAGGTGACAAGTTTAAGGGAATAGCACAATTCTGCCTACTAATTTAAATGACAGTTGCTTGGACCCATGGGAAGTGATGACAACTAAGCCCATTTGTTTAGAGTGATCCCTAATGCTGCATGTATTAAAGGGGACCTGTCACCCAATAAAACATATCCAAATCCTATTTTATCACGTTAATCAAGCAAAATGAGCTTTAATTACACTGTAAAAATTATTTGAAATGTTTTTCCTTCGATCTGGCAATTCATAATTATAACAAGCAGGCAGAAGCCATTTTGTGGACACCGTTATTAAGACAAGTCTTGTATCATCTCAGAATCTTGTTTGTGCACCAGAATGGGGGACCTGATGTCCATCCCCATGCCCTGGCTACACAATTAAATGGTGAAGAGAACGGGGGAATGTGGGAGAGCAGTGAAACCTAGGAAGTGCTGAATGGAAAGTGAAAGTAATTGCCTAAGGCATAGAGGAGGGGCAGACAATATTTGATTGACAGCTGAGATTCTTAAATGAACTTACAACAGCTATGAATGCTTTAATAAACAAAAGAATTTGGATTTCATGTTTAATTTGAAAAGGACTTTTATTATACAGATTTTTATGTCTAGGTGACAGGTCTACTTTAAAATTAAACTCCTCACTCTCACTCACAACACAAAATAAGGCTAGAGTGGATCACTTGAAACCGGCAGTTTAGCACACACGCAGCAGGACTCCAGGCAGCGGTAAAATTCACTTCCCTATGGGATGCCTATGATTACGTGTGTTAACACACAAAACGCGTTAGGACGATTTATGTTTGTGTAATAAAGTGAAGGGAATTTTACCGCTGCCTGGAGTCCTGCTGAGTGCGTGCCAAAATGCCGGTTTCAAGTCTTGATGTCTCCCCCATGCTGAGGGTTCGGGGCGCAGCACCCAGGCCACTGAACAGGAGCAGTGAGTGACCCATATTTTCTGCATTGGAGTGTTATAAGCGGAGGGTTCGGGGCAATCGGACCCGAACCAATTTATAATTGTGGTGAGCAAATTTTTTAGAATAAAGTACTGCTGAATAGAGGTCCGCTAAAAGGAAAAAGTGTCCAATAAATTAAACATACGGCAGGGGGTTGGAGCGCTCCTGCTTCTTTCTTCTATTAGAGTGGATCACTGTTAACCTAAACACATGACTGCCTTTAAGGGTGCACTTTTACATTGTGAGCTCTTTTGAGGAAGGCCCTCTTCACCTTTTATATCTGCTACTGGTCGTTATGTATGTAATTGTCTATGTTCTTTGAATAAACTCACTTATTCGACAGTGTTGCAGAATATTTTGGTGCACTATAAATATACTTAGGCGCTAAGTTTGTATACTACTGCCAGATGCTGTAACTCCTATGTTTATTGCTTGAAGAAGCGGGTCTGAGCCCGTGAAACGCGTTGCACTGATTGGAGTTCGTTAATAAATTTTGACTGCTTAATTACAGTCATTTTGTGTCTGCTTGGAGGAGGTAAGTCCACTACTGCCTCCTCTGATTACCAAGTTTTTGTTTTTTAACTTGTTTATATCCTTTTATTCTTTTGGCGCCTCTGTTCTTTTTATACAATACTAAGTCCACCCTGGGTGGAGGGTTGATACCCTTTTTCTATCTACAGAGAGCGACTTCTTAATCCTGAGTGGGGTCAGGACAATCTCCCCACCTGCCTTTACAGTGGTTGCCTATTGGTAACCCTGATTTGTGAGTATATGTTATTTACTCTTATTTCATTATCCCTTACCAATACATATTACACTATTGGGGCTCTTGGTGTTCTTTTTGTTTATGTTGATAATAATAATACTATTAATAATAATGGGTAAAAGCAGTAGTGTAAAAAGGGGGTTGGATAGTTGCAGGGTCTACTGTATGTTTCCAGCTCCCCTGCCTTTGCCATTCATTAGCAGGAGGTGGCCAAGTGGCTGACGGTGTGAGATGTTCAAGTGGAGGTCCAAGGCTTTTCTTTCTAGTGGCCCAGATCCCTAGTGTTATGCCACACTGGCTAAAAGTGATACCTGTAGAAAATGTGCCATTGCTAAGAGTACAAATGCAGCCTCCTGCTAACCGCTAGTTAGCAGTCGGTATCAGATCAAATCCACAATTTTAAGATCACAGCAATCTTTAACATTGGGCAGTAGCACTAGCCCCTTTACTACTAGGCACAGGGAATTTTCCAAAACACTTTCTGATTTCTGATGCTTTTTAATATATATATCTATATATATATATATATATATATATATATATATATATATATATATATATACATATCAGCCAAACAGATCCGCACTCACTTCGTTAACCCTTCGATGGTCTGCCCGGGTGCCGCTCCTGGGATCCAGATAAATATAGAAAAAGACGGTAGCGCACTCCAGGGACTTGAATAGAAATGTAATTTATTTAAACATGGTACAAAATCGACGTTTCGGCTCCCCTCTAGAGCCTTTCTCAAGTCTTGAGTCTTGAGAAAGGCTCTAGAGGGGAGCCGAAACGTCGATTTTGTACCATGTTTAAATAAATTACATTTCTATTCAAGTCCCTGGAGTGCGCTACCGTCTTTTTCTATTTTTTCTATATTTATATATATATATATTACCCCAAAATACACATACATCACCCCAAAAAAAACAGAACCGAATCCGAATCCTAATTTGCATAAGCAAATTAGGGGTGGGAAGGTGAAAACATTTTTACTTCCTTGTTTTGTTACAAAAAGTCACGTGATTTCCCTCCTCGTCCCTAATTAGCATATGCATATTAGGATAAGGATTCGGTTCAGCCAGGCAGAAGGATTCGACTGCTTAAACAGGCCGTATCCTGGCCAAATTCCGAACCGAATCCTGGATTCGGTGCATCCCTAATTCTTTTGGCAAGTTATCAGATGGCTCCTTTAAGAGCTGTTCAGCGCGGTATTGCAGAGACAAAAAATAAATGATGGTGGAGAATGCGCAAGGCTGATATATACAGACCTAATGGGGAGAACAACCGGTTTTAAGTTAACAGCTGTGTCCCTAATTAGAACAGCTGATTTATACTCTATTAAGTCGGTATATACGGAAGTAATTCCTGGGAATGCATTTAAACCTTTTCTGAGCCACAAAACATTGCCGTTTTATTTGAAATAAATGTAGCCGGCTCTTTGGGGAACATATGGCTTCGCTCTCTCTTATTAATAATTCAATTCAAGTGAGCAAAAATGAGTTGGTACACTTACTGCAGGGCGCTGTCCAGAGAAAAGCTACATTCATTCCCAGCATTTTGTAAATTGGGCTATTAAATAAAAGCATTATATAGGAATTACCCTTTAAATTTTAAGCAGCTTGGTAATTTAATGGTATTTTCGAGTCAGATTCATTTTCAATCTGTAAAAAATTATAGTCATTTTCCTCTGACCGATTTTTAGAACCTGCTATTTTCCTGCAATTACACATTCTGTTAATAAGTAAACTGAAAAGAAACGAGGTGGGGAGGAACCCTCTAGGTGTTTTGTCAGCCGCAGAATATAGGCCTTTTATTTCCTTTGCTTTGTCCTCAGGATTAAAGTTTATTTCACCTACGAAGGTGGCGTTTGAGTTTAGAATAGGGCAATGGATCTAAAGCAAAAGATATGCAGGATGATGGGATGGGATCCCTAGAAAGCTGCAGGACTTTTATTAAAAATAAAAATAAATATCACTTTACATGCAATGAATAAGGGCCCATTAAGGGCTCTTACACGCGGCCGTTTTTTTCTGTGCTCCCCTGCGTTGCTCTTTCTTCCGTTCAGCCACAGGGGAGCGCAGAATTAGATGCACTCAATTATTGTGAAGGGGCTGTACTCACACAGATGCATGTATGCGCCGAACGCAGGTGAAATGCAACATGCTGCTTCCCATCTGCGTTTGGCGCTTACATGCGTCTGTGTGAGTACAGCCCCCTTCACAATAATTTAATGCGTCTACTCCTGCGCTCCCCTGCTACTGAATGGAAGAAAATGCAACGCAGGAGAGCACAGAATTAAACGGCCATGTGAATGAGCCCTTAAACTGAACACATATAAGATCTATTCTAAGGGCTCTTACAGACGAGCGTTTTTACTTGCGATCATCTGTGTTCCAGTTTCATGAGTTTGGCCGCAGGGGATCGCAGGAGTAGCCGCACTGAATTATTTTCAATGTGACTGTACTCACACAGACGCATGTAAGCGCCAAACGCAGGTTGGGACGCAGCATGTTGCATTTTTCCTGTCTTCGGTGCATACATGTGCCTGTGTGAGTACAGTCACATTGAAAATAATTCAGTGTGGCTACTCCTGTGCTACGCAGGGGGAGCGCAGGTAAAAACGCTTGTCTGTAAGGGCTCTTACACATGAGCGTTTTTACCTGCGCTCCCCTGCGTTCCATTTTTCGGCGTTCAGCCGCAGGGGAGCGCAGAAATAGACGCATTTCATTATTTCAAATGGGGCTGTACTCACACAGGCGCGTGTAGGCGCCGAACGCAGGAAAAATGCAGCATGTTGCGTCTCAACCTGCGTTCGGCACCTACATGCGCCTGTGTGAGTACAGCCCCATTTGAAATAATGAAATGCGTCTATTCCTGCGCTCCCCTGCAGCTGAACGCCGAAAAACGGAACGCAGGGGAGCGCAGGTAAAAACGTTCATGTGTAAGAGCCCTAAAAGACATAAGGATACATTTCTAATTAAGTAAATTGATACTTAGCAATAGTGGAGTGTATAGATTTCAGACCTGCAATCCCGTGCATTGGCTTTTTTCTATATTTCACCACATCCCATTCTTCTCTATGCTGGCTGTATTCATGAGAGTGCACTAACAGTGAAAAAAAATGTCCAAAATGTCCAAAAAATAGTGCATCATAGTGCGCCCGCAACCAGGAATACAGAGCTGCCTACGTTCAGCATCACTGTATTCATGAGGGGCAAGCAGGGGGAGGTGCATAGCATTCATTCACAAAGATGGAGTAAAGTGAATTAGAGTAAGGAAGAGTGATTCGAACCTTTAAGTAAAGGGGAGGTTCGCCTTTAAGCAGGGTCGGAACTAGGGATAGGCAGAAGAGGCACGTGCCTCCCTACCTCGCCAGCTCTTACACTCTTTGCATGCACCAGTGAAGGTCAGAATAGATAGTCGGAGTGAAAATGTGCGCACATCCAAGTTTACGCACTTACGCACTTGCAGTACTGCAAACTGGAGAGCCGCTCAATAAAAAGCTAAATAACTCAAAAACCACAAATAATAAAAAAATGAAAATTGTCTCAGAATATCACTCTCTACAGAATATCACACTCTTTTCATACTAGAAGTTAATTTAATGGTGAACAACCCATTTAAATTGTCTCAATGCTCCACTTTTATAACCTTGTCGTACCATTTACACAGCAAGGAGTTTCATGGCCATATAAAGGCGCATGTTTATACAGGTCACCGAAGGTGTTTTATTTTATCCTCTAATCGTTTCATTCTTTCTAATATCACACACACATCAGTGAGTCATATTACTAAGCACTGATGGAACTGATGACATAATTAAAGGGTTGTTTCACATTCACACAACTAGTTGTTTTCAGATAGATCACCAGAAATAATGACTTTTTCCAATGACTTTCTATTTTCTATGTATCACGGTTTTTCAAATATTGAAGTGTAAAGTGTAATTTTCCCCTTCTGAAGCAGCCCTGGGAAGGGGGGGTCGCCGACCCTGTAAACTGTTCTAAATGGATACATTTAGTTGATACATTTCTTATCTTTGTCCCTGCTAAGCAGAATCCCTGTTTTCCATTACAGGCAGCTGTTAGAATTGATACAATTGTTGCTAATACTCCAGAGATGCTGCTGAGAAATGTATCAATTAAATGCTGCAAAATTTTAAGCATTCAGAATCTGCACCTGAATTACGGTACTGAGCTGCCAGACTCAAAAACCACAGACAGAAACATTGAACTTTAGGGTAGGACTACACGGACCATTTTGGAGCGATGTGCTGCACGCTGCGTCTGCATCCGACAGTCGCGTCGCGCTGGATCAACGCTCCAACTTCATCCGACAATGCATTCACTTACCTTTTTTCTGTCGCATCTGATTTGATGCCTGTGTTTTTGCTCCAAAATCGTCCATGTAGTCCCACCCTTAAACTTAGATTTTGGAAAAACAGTAAAAAATAAAAAGTCTTTATTTCTGAGGAACAATCTGAAAACAACTGAACTGAAAAAAAAGTGTTTGGAAGGTGAACAAACCTTTAAGTATATTGAATATAATAGATATAATTTGTGTGTATTAGGATATACATCATTTTATAAGTTAGCGTGAAATTAAGGGCTATTTTATATTATATGTCATAATATTTGTTTCAACTACACACAAGTGTAGGGAAAGGGGCAGAAACAACCCCAAACATGTAATGCAAAGAAACAGCCATTAATTTGTGGGGTGCAGTGGCAACTCTGCATTCACTTGATCCCTACAAACAGCAGTGTAGTCATTACTTAGCTCTATGTCCCCGAGGGGATAATGATCCAGTCCTGTCATTTTAGCAGCATAATTCCATGTTGCCATTTGGTATAAAGGTCAATCATTAAAATGCCGGAGCTGGAAATTTATCACCTTGATGGTGAATGGTGCACTTGGTGGAAAACGTGGGTGCAATACATGTGACCAATCATCTTTCAGTCTGCTTCTACCCTGTCCCAGGTTTGGGTTTGGTACACGTGTCGACCTTGTGAACATTGACTCATGTGGGATCCATTCCTTGGCATACACCAAATACATTTTTGGATTCTGACAAATATGGAATCCCTTCCAATGAATCTAGTTGAATAACGTTCAACCATGTTATATACAGGTATGGGACCTGTTATCCAGAATGCTTAGGACCTGGGGGTTTTCCAATAACAAATCTTTGAGCAACTTGGATCTTCATACCTTAAGTCTACTAGAAAACCATGTAAACATTAAATAAACCCAATAAGCTGCTTTTGCCTCCAATAAGGATTAATTATATCTTCGTTGGGATCAAGTACAAGCGACTGTTTTATTATTACAGAGAAAAAGGAAATCCTTTTTAAAAATTTGGATTATTCAGATAAAATGGAATCTATGTAATTCTACACTTCCTGGATAATGAGTTTACGGATAACACATCCGATACCTGTTTCAATATTTCATGTTGCCATTTAGATGACAGTTGAACGAGGATTGGATTATTGTGTCCATGATCAGGGACATTAATGTTAAATGATTTAGCAATGGGGCCCAGCGCTTACCTCCCAACATTTGAAAAACAGAAAGAGGGGTAAAAAGTTGTGCCTTGTCCAGGAGATCAAAGAGAAACTCAGGACATTTCAGTAAGAAACCGTGGACTGTGGGCTGAGCCTTCAAAATAAATATTGAATTAATTCTGACCTGAGCGCAGGGCCGGATTTACATAGCGGGCACCCTTAGGCCCGCTGTCGTTCGTCGCCCCCAACCTCTCACTTTTATTTGCTCAAATTTTTACCATTGGGACTGGAGCAATGGGGATTTAAATTTATCATATCTCCTGCGCATCTCCAGTGTTTCTGAACCAATGTGGGTGTGGTTGGGCATCATGCCGCCCCCTAAAATCCTGCAGCCCTAGGCCGGGGCCTTGGTGGCCTCCCCACAAATCCGGGCCTGCCTGAGCACACAGTTTTAAAAAACTGAATACACAAGTAAGAAATGTGTGCACAAAAGATTTTTTTTGCGCACATAGCCAAGAAGGAATTAGAGGGAACATTGCTATGGCATTGCAACCAATCAGAATTATGCTGTCATTAGTGCAGCAGACCAATCAGTGTTGCTCCATGCCTAGATATAAGGAGCACTTTACAAAAATGTCTAGTTTTATTATTTTAACTATCCTGTTTTGCTTTTATAGATAAAGGCGAGCCTTTGATGAGTATGGCACATTCTCCACCAAATCAGTCGTATAAAATGGTATTTATTCAGGTAAAACGGAAATGTGATTAGTATTAGCACTTTTACCAAAATTGGTAATCTCTAAAATGTGACCCAGTTGCTTCATTTCTCTCACGGGATATTCTCAATTCATAGGTGGGGTTTAGTGATGGGCGAATTCATATATTCATAAATTCACAAAACCGCATCGAAAATATGCCGGCGTCAGTCAAAAAAAATTTACACCGGCGCAATTTCGCCAAAAACTGATGCCGGGGTCGAAAACAGACGATGGTGTAAAAAACTAGATGCCAACACCATTTCGCAAATGTTTCGCTAATTTTGCGGGAAATTCAAAGCGAAAACGCCTCAATTTCGCCCATCACTAGTGGGGTTATGAAAATGGAGTCACGGAACAAGCAGGGGGCTCTACAGAACAAGTCACAGAGCAAGTCATGGAGGGAGTGTGGCCCAAAAACACTTGTAGGCCATTTTAATATTACATATTTGAGTTCACAAAAAAATCAATTCCAGGCTTATATTATAATATCATTGTTCTGAAGGAAAGAACTGGTTTCTATCTCAGAAGCCTCAATAAACAATTAAAACTTCTCATTATCAGTGACGAAGTGTTGCAGAAGAAGTCCCAGATTTGCCTCAGCTATGCTATAGATTTGAAATAAAGCCCTATTCTATGTCAGGTGGGAAGTCGGAGACGGGATTGACAGTGCTATGGAGATTATATGCTTCTGCGCCTCTCCTCGCCCTGCTAAAGTTATTGTCACAATTTGTGGGGTTTAGCAGATAAGGATCAGAATAGCCCATCGGGGATTCATTAATCACCCCAAACGCCTTCTCGAATCCAAATTACATCTGCATTTGAATTAGCGGCGGCACTTACCAATTTAATTCTGAACGTTTTCCCTTTAAAGATGGAATTAAATTAGAAAATGAGTGAGTCCTTAATTTCCAGATTATAAATCACCAGCATATAATTCAACTCCTGTACCTTAAGGCCAATTACATTATCCTAAGCGACATTTTATTTCACAACCTTGCGAGCGCTCTCATAATGCAGCGATGAGAGGTGCCACAAATCAGCCTGGGGAGAAACATACATATCTACCGCTGTTCTTAGGATGTAAAACCCTCAGTTATATTGAAAGGTGCTCAGGGCGGTTCGAAGAATTGTCCCTTAATGGCTGCATTTTGCACTAGATGGCATGTCTTTAAAGGCAAAAAGTACTTTTTAGATTATCCTTCTACCTGAACCCCCCCCCAATGTAATAACCAACATAGTTTTTCCAAAAAATTAACATCAGTACCTCATCCCATGGAGCTTGCAATCTAAGAGCCCTACCATGCACACATAGGGGTAAATTTACTAAGAGGCGAAAATTCGCCAACGACGGCTTTGCAGCCAGCGCAACACTTCCCCAGGCAAACATTCGCTCAGACAATGCTAATTTACTAAAATGTGAAGCTGCGTCCAGGGTAACGAACACTCAAAGATGCGCAAGCGGTCAATTATGCCTAGCGCAACTTCGTTAGAGGTCTTGGCTCAGGCTAATTTGCATACGGTGGGAAATGATAAAGTTGAATGGACGTATATGTTGCAGCATTACATTACATTACACAAGTCCAGGGAACCTTAATAAATAATATAGATTTGTTATATTGCCCTACACATGAGCCCAGTGTATAGTTTATGTTCCAAATGTTAGAAAATGTAGGGTGGAACCTTGTTACCCAAAAAAAAATGTAAGGAATATTTGCAGGCTAGGAAAAGACACCAGCATTTTTTGGGACTTAGAAATTTTTTCCACTAAAAATATGATTGAGAGAAGATTGAGGAAGATCTATACACTCCAGTGCACTTATCCTGGTCTGAGCTGGTGAAGGCAAGTCTGGAGAAAGAGGTAACGTTCAGTAAAATCCACATATTAGTGAATTTGGGGAGTAACGTCCATTCGCCAGAGCAAAAATTCAATAGAGTGCGAATGAACGTTAAAGTCTGTCTCTTTCGCTAGCGAAGTTACACCTGCGCCATCAGTAAATCGGTAAAGTGCCTAAAAACGGTAATGCTGGCGAATCATCGCCAGCGTTAGTCACTTCGCCCCTTTAGTAAATTCACCCCATAGAGAGTAGAACATATCAACTGCATTCAGATGGCACCCTAGTCCCAATCAAAACCAGCACCCTAGTGCCAGTAGGCAGCAATTCTTACTCACCAGGATTAAGATTTTAATACAGTTATTTACAATTGTATTCTACCACCTTCTAATTTAGGTTTCATATGCCCAAAGCTACTTAGAAGGTGTTTTATGTGATCAAGCTGCACTGTTTTCAGGCACAATGAAGGTGCACCCAATGGGAGTCTGTGTAGATAGAATAATCAGTATTTTAGTCAATTGTGTTGAAATCCCATATATGAAATTATCTGACTTAATTTCCATTAATACAAAAACAATGGCTTCTGTATACAGGCATGAGACTTGGTATCTACAATGCTCAGGACCTGGGGTTTTTCGGATAAGGGATCTTTCTGAAATTTGGAACTCTATACCTTATGGGTAGTGGCAGAAGGGGATATTAATCGCCCAGCGACAAATCTCTCTTACTTTTGGCGACTAATCTCCCCGAAATGACTTTCAATTTTTAAATGATTTTGTAGCAGACTTAGGGTAGTGGCAGACAGGAAGATTAGTCGCCTGGAGACAAATCTTCTATACTTCGGGCGATTTGCCGGCAGGATAGCATACATTTCCGAAGTCGAAGTTGCCTCACAGGGAAATTTCGCGCTAATTCGGAAATCAGAATCGATTCATATGCCATCCTGCCGGCGATTCGTATTCTTGCCGGCAGGAAGACATTTCAGGGATATTAGTCGCCTGAAATATAGAAGATTTGTCGCCGGGCAATTAATCTCCCCTCTGCCACTACCCTGAGTCTGCTACAAAATCATTTAAACTTTAATTAAACCCAAAAAGACTGTTTTACCTCCAATAAGGATTAATTAAGGATTCATCTTAGTTGGGATAATGTATAAGGTACTACTTTATATTTACAGAGAAAACAGAAATTATATTTAAAATTGAATCTATGAGAAAAAACCTTAGCTTTCTGCATAATGGGTTTCCAGGTTTACAGATCTCATACCTGTATATGAAGATTATACTGTCTATATGAACACACGGATACCCCTACATGGATACAGACAGGGCCGGCGTTAGGCCAATTGGACCAATTGGGCCCAATTGGGCCCCGCACCTCTGGGGGCCCCGCACTGCCCCTTTCCTTTCAATTTTGTGCCTGTATGCCCTTATTTTCCTAAATACTTGCTGTGTCAGTAGCCAGCAACACTTTGTCTAGGGGCCCCGCCAACATGGTCCCAATTGGGCCCCACATTTGATAGGACCAGCCCTGGATACAGACATAATCTCAATATATCTGATGTCAAATATGGGCTAATTACAATGTTCTGAAGCAAACGGTAGTGTAAATTAACCCTCTGCTCTGCTACTTGACACACTTTTTCCTGGAGACTCAAGAAGTCCCCAAAGACTCACTACTGCTTCTACTCCTACATTTACATGATATCATCATATGCAGTCATAGCAAACAGGATGACTCATGGGGTGCAATGTACAAGAGGGCTCATATATAAACAGTGTAGCAAACAATCAAGTGATTATCTCTCCCCGATATCTCTCCCCGATATGCCCACCTTGAGGTGGGCAATATCGGACTGATCTGATCGTGGGCCCTAGGCAGGGCAGCCATCAGGGGGGGACAGGGGGGAGAGTTGTATGGGGCCCCGAGGGTAAGGGGGGCCCCGGCCACGCCACACTTACTTGATTAGCCAGGCACCCATCTTTCTGAGAACTGCTGACTTTGGGAAGACATGGACGTTTAAGGGGGCCTGGCCACCAATTTTTTTTTCTCCTATGGGGTCCTAGCCACCAATATTTTTAATGGGAGGGGCCCTGGCCACAAATGTTTTTTAATGGGGGGCCCTGACCACCAATAACTTTTTATTTTTTATTAACATGTGGGAACACTAGCCACCAATATTTTTTTTGTTTTTTTACTGTGTGGTGGGGAGGGCGGACCTGTAGGTGGGGCTTGCGGTGGGCGCAGCCCAGGGGGCCCAGGAAATTTTGTTGTATGGGGCCCTGCGATTTCTGATGGCGGTCCTGGCCCTAGGGCCCAACGATCAGATCCTAACGAATAGTAATGGGCGGTCAGACCGCAGGACCGCATCAACGAATAGATGCGGCCGCGATCCGACGGGATTTTTCGTCCCATCCGATCGAGATCTGGCCAACTTTCGGCCAGATCTCGATCGGTGAAGCCCGTCGGGGGGCCCATACACGGGCCAATAAGCTGCCGACACGGTGTGTTGGCAGCTTTTATCGGCCCGTGTATGGCTACCTTTAGTCTGTAGCTCTTTCCTAAAAGCGTAAACATTTACCTGTATATCTCGAGTAGAAAAACACAAAGGAAAGAAAACAATTAAAGTCAGGCTGTTTTATAAATACAGTTATGGGATTCATTATCCAGAAAGCCTCAAATTACAGCAAGTCCATCTCCTATAGAGTTCATTGTATGCAAATAATTTTTAAAAATATTTCCTTTTTCTCTGTGATAATAAAACAGTAGCTTGTACTTGATCCAAACTAAGATCTAATTTATCTTTATTGGAAGCAGAACCAGCCTATTGGGTTTATTTAATGTTTAAATAATTTTTAGCAGACTTAAGGTATGGTGATCCAAAAGACCCCTTATCTGGTCTGATTGTAAAGTTTAAGGCCCCCATTGCACGGGCCGATAAAAGCTGCCGACAGACCGAGTCAGATCGTGGCCGCATTTGTGCGTTTATGCAGTCCCGCAATCCGACCGCCAGTTTCGGATGCATTATGATTCAATCGTAGGGCCCTAGGCCCCACGATTGGATCAGCCCAATGTCGCCCACTTCAATGTGAGCATATCGGGGAGAGATCCGCTCGTTTGGCAACATCGTCAAACGAGCAGATCTCTACGTCTATGGCCACTTTAAGATGATATTATCTAATATCTCTATCATTTATCTATTCACTCTGACATTCTAACAAAGTCTTGCTTGCTAGGTCACTGGGCCTAACAAGAGGAGAGGAATAACACTACTAATGAAAACCACTCAGGTTCAGTGCAAATTACAAAGTAGAAGACTCATCCACATGTCATGGAGAGGGACCCATCTTATTTTCTTGGTTACAGTTTATTCATCTCCCTAAAAAGACATCATTATCAAAATATAGTTGGCATTTCTCCCAAACACTGGTCACAACATTGATGTATGATGTTGAACAGTTCATTGTCTGTTAATTACTGTGTGGAGAATTCAGTAATAGGTGGAGGGCACACCAATTCAGCAAATGCTGTAGGTAAACAGTGCAAGAGGTGCAAACATCAAAAGGGTACCCCTACAATGGGTACCCCACAACGTAACAGTATATAGATAGGTATGCACACTCAAAAGATAATAAAAGAAGGCAAATATGGTACATTTAAAATAAAGCTTTACTTATTTATGCAAATAATACACACAAAGCCACAATAGTAGGCCTGTATAATACAATACATAAGCTTACATGGTATATACCTAACGTTTAAACATAGCCACAATTACATAACAGTAAACAGTAAGTATTACAATTATACAGCAAGGAGCAGATACACCTACCACCAGTATGAGAATGGCCCCAACGTTTCGGCGTAAGCCTTTGTCAAGGGGATTCTTCAAAGGCTTACGCCGAAACGTTGGGGCCATTCTCATACTGGTGGTAGGTGTATCTGCTCCTTGCTGTATAATTGTAATACTTACTGTTTACTGTTATGTAATTGTGGCTATGTTTAAACGTTAGGTATATACCATGTAAGCTTATGTATTGTATTATACAGGCCTACTATTGTGGCTTTGTGTGTATTATTTGCATAAATAAGTAAAGCTTTATTTTAAATGTACCATATTTGCCTTCTTTTATTATCTTTTGAGTGTGCATACCTATCTATATACAATTACTGTGTGGAGCTTGGTTTTAGTTTATATGAAGAATAAAGTAGCCAAGGTCAGCAACATGGTAGCTCCCTCTCATATGTACAAATGAAATATGCAAAGCAGGAAGGTTCTGGATAACAATAAGCTATATCCTCTTACATATTTAAGGGTAAATAAATGGCTGTAATCTTTACCAATATATATATTGTGTATTTTCCAGTTAAGACCTAAGCCCAAAATAACAGTTATAAGGTAAGTGATCCAGGGTTCACTTGTGCCAGGAAATTTACAGAACAAAAGAGGAATCTGATTGATCACAGAGCAAATGATATGGAAGGAGCTGTGTGGGAGGTATCTGATTGCAATAGCGATGCAAGACAAATTAGCACCATTTACCCCCTAGAACGCTCAGTTACGGTCACTGTTACATGTCTGTGATAAAGACTATGATGTTATTCTAACTAACAAGCTGTGGGCATCATTGATTCAACTTCACAACTGCTGACTTCAGTATTATCTTTCCATATAACTACTAGGCATATTTATCTTGATAGGATCTGCATGCATGAGCCCAGGCCAAATGATAATAAATGAGTAAGTATTATTAGCCTGAGAAATTTGCCTCCAGTGTGCATTACACAGATCACTAAATAAAATAATGTGGAAAAATAAGAGGTATTTGTAAACAATATTTAGGAATGTTCAACAGAACTGTCTGTGGGCTACCTTGGGCGCGTCTTTTTTTTTTTTGACGCACGCCGCCATACAAGTCTATGGGCGTCATTTTTTCGGCGAAACAAGGCGAAAAAATTCGCCTATCCCTAAGTGTGACTGTGGGATAGCAGGTATAGTAGGGAGAGATGGTGCCTATAGTAACAGTGGGATAATAGTCTCTGGGAAGGGAGTGTGACTGTGGGATAGCAGGTATAGTAGGGAGAGATGGTGCCTATAGTAACAGTGGGATAATAGTCTCTGGGAAGGGAGTGTGGGATAGCAGGTATAGTAGGGAGAGATGGTGCCTATAGTAGCAATGGGATAATAGGTCATTGTTAGATTGTCTTTAGTGATGGGCGAATTTATTCGCCAGGCGCGAATTCGCAGCAAATTTGCGCGATTCGCCGCCAGCAAAAAAATTGCGGCAAAAATTCGCCGGCGTCAAAATTTTTTTTTGGAAAAACCGGACGCTGGCGTCAAAAACGGGCGCCGGCGTCAAAAAAACGGGCATTTGCCAGAACCCACAGATTGCCAGTCCGACCTGGTGCTGCCTCATACACACATTCAGCAAAGGGGTTAAAGAAAATAGGATTGGAAACCCGTAGCCTCATTGCGGCGAGGTAATGATGTCCTGCAGCAGGAACACGGCAGCGATAACTAAACAATATTCATCACAGGAGCCTCTGTTAACAGCTGCCATTAATACTGCGATCATGGTGTGCAGGGGCTGGAGAATGGAGCTCCTACTGTCTGACAGCACCGGCTCAGAGTGTGACATTGAAAAATATTCGCAGTGACACGGCCACCAATCACACCGGGGCCTGTTGAAAACTCTATATGCCCCTCATGCCGCGGCCCAGCGCTCCCAAGCAAGAGCCAATGGGCTGAATATTGATAGAGAGTTGGGCTTACAAATAATAATAAAGGGAAAGAAATGGCCCGAGGAGGCCTGTTGAAGTCATTTATAAGCTTCACCTGTGCCCTTCACCCCCTCACCCAAAAAGCTATCATGTTGTAAATAAGTTGTCATAACCCAGAAATCTGCTCCATATCACAAGCTGTCACATGGCACTTGGCAGGGCGGGGGAGGGGGCACCTTGCTTGCTGTAATTGTAAACACCGAACAGTTGTCACCTCAGCTCCTCGTCAATAGATTCTTCTCACATAACAGCGCAGCGATGGATTTAAGGCAACGCAGACTGTCTATTTTTCCATAGACTTTTCATCTCTAAAAATGTCCCTGGTGTGACCCTGTGAAATAGATTTGCCATCTTTTGGCCCGGTTGAATACGAGCAGGGGTCGGGGCCGTGTCACAATGGGGTCTGGTCTGCAATGTCTAGGGAAGGGCTATGACATGCGATCGGTGATTGGCTGATTGCCACGTCAATCATAGGGAATCATACCCGGTTTTCCTAATTTGGCAAACCGGCTGGCAGTTTTGACCTGGGCAGCCCTTCATAAAAACCGGCTGTTTGGTTCAAAACCAGACAGGTGGCAACCCTACTTTGAAAGCTGTTGTTGAACTACATAAGCGATGACATCTCCCCCACCTAAAGGGCATCATTTTTAATATAATCCCCTCTGTTCCCCAGTCCTGCCCAGGGCCAGATTTCACGAAGCAGCACCCGGACAGCCCAGTATTTTGAGGGGCTGCCGGGGTCTATACTTCCTGTGGGATTCCCTTGATTGACACGGCGATCGACCAATCGATGATCGCCCACTGACGTCACTGGTCCGCCCACTGACATCATAGCCCTGCCCACTGACGTCACTGATCCGCCCACTGACATCACAGACACGCCAACTGACGTCACTGACCCACCCACCCCCTGCCCGCTCTCAGCCAGACATAAAGGTGCCAACCCTAACCCCAAAGCCACTTGGTCTTAACGTTGGCTTCTTAGCCCCTGGGTGCGATCTCAAGCACCGAAGTACTGGGGAGCTTTGACTTCCAAGTGCTCCTTAGGATGAGGCCCCACGCCCGGACCTTTATTTGCATCATAGGGTAAATGACCGCCAGGTGAAAGCTGTTATTTGTTTCAGGAAAATGTGGCAGAACCAGGTCTGGTTCTGCCACATTTTCCTAAAACAAATAGCAGCTTTCACCCGGCGGCCATTTTCCCTATGATGCATCATCAGTTGCATTTACATCTGCAAAGAGCACATGTGCGCTGTAAAGTTCATGCAAAGAAGAATTCAGGCTTACACAGGCACAATTTACTTTATTAAAAAGTCATGCAGGGAATGAGCACTGTACTGGTTAAGCTGAGCTCAGGAGAGGAGGTTAGGAGAAAAAATAGTAGCAGACAGTGTTAGCAGAGCTTCTATGGGAACCAGCAACACCTTCTCTTTCACCTTCTCTTTATTGGCAGCCCGACTGGTGGGCGTGTCCACTAATCTGAGTTGAGAAGAACTGAGCATGACAACAGCCAACAGCCAAAGCAAATTCCTGAGGGAGGGGGCCAAGTGGGTTAGAGGAGGAGAAGGAATCCTAAGTGATTGGATGCTGCAGTCTTACTATTCACCTTTTAACAACTGGAGTGACTGTTTTTTAAAGATTTCAAAGAGGCTGTTTGTGGATAAAATTTTTTGTGGGGGGTTTAAAGCAAGGCCAAATTTATATATAGGCACGTGAAAGCCCTAGGCAGGCAGCTTTTTTTTTGTTTGTGCTTTTAATATTCCGAGCTAATAAATTACGTCATTCGTGATTTTAGAGAAAATGAGTTTATTCTTAACTTTGTCCATGGTCTGCTCTAAAAACAATGTTTTTCTTCTAAATACTTAAGGGTTGCCGTTTTTTAAACACAATGACAAAATGTTTTCGTGAACATTTTCGATTTTTTTTTAAAAATATGGTGTCTCCCCCCCCCCCCCATGTACTCCTTTTACCAATATTTTGGGTGGAAATTAGACCTGTTCAATTGTGTAAAAAATCAGCTTGATATACTTATAATTTCTTTCCAAAGGTTGCTTGTAATTTTGTTTTGTTTTAATACCTTGTTAGGCAAATGGAAAGGGAGAAGTATTTAATAAGCTGGAGTTTAATGCCGCTGGTGGTAAGGCAAATGTTCATTTAAAATGATGAAATTAAATGCATTTTAAAAGTGATTGATTGCTATTTTCTACAAAGTCTAATTGCGCTAATATGCTAATATATTGGATTGTGCTTTTAAATGAGTTGAAAGTACATGGTGATGCTTTGCTGCTCTCCCTGGATAGTGTGAGTTCATTTCCTTGCAATGTGCTGTAGGATTTCTGTTCCACGGAGATCTCTAGATTGCAAGCTCCCGCAAGCAAAATTCTGTTTACAGTGCACATTTCTACCCTTATTTCTCTGCTTCTTTTTGTTGTAATGTCACCAGTGATGGGCGAATTTGCGCCGTTTTGCTTCGCCGAAAAATTCGCGAATTTCGCGCGAAATTCACAAAACGGCGAAAAATTTGTGAAACGGCGCCGGCATCTCGTTTTTGACGCCGGCACCCGTTTTTGACGCCAGCGTCCGTTTTTTCAGAAAACATTTTTTTGACGCCGGCGAGTTTTTTCCGCAGATTTTCGCGGTCGTTTCGCGAATTTATTCGCTGGCGGCGAATCCCGCAAATTCGCCGCGAATTCGCGCCTGCCGAATAAATTCGCCCATCACTAAATGTCACTGATGAAAATTAAGTTTGATGCAAAGACCTGCAAAAGCAATATGTCTGTAATAAACTTCATCCGTGTGTCTAGTACAGGTATGGGACCTGGACCTTTCCAGATAACAGATCTTTCTGTAATTTGGACCTTCATACATTAAGTCTACTAGAAAATCATGAAAGCATTAAATAAACCCAATAGGCTGGTTTTGCTTCCAATAAGGATTAATTATGTCTTAGTTTGGATCAAGTATTGGTTTATTCGGATAAAATGGAGTCTATGGGAGATGGTTTTTCCGTAGTTCTGAGCTTTCTGGATAATGGGTTTCCGGACAATTGATCCCATTCCTGTAGTTTATGTGAGGCTGTCATTATTAGGAGTGGACCTATGTACACTGGAACAAGCTTCCACTGTAGTGTGTATTTGGTCTTCAAAGTGTATATATATATATATATATATATATATATATATACATCAGCTCTGACTTTGTGCCCCATGGAGTGGAAAGGGAAGGCGAGGCTATGTAAAAAGGGATTGTTCCCGTTTGAGTTCAATTTTTGTATGGTGTAGTAGAGAGTGATATTCTGAGACAATTTGCGTTTGAATTTAATTTTTAATATTTTGTGTTTTTTGAGTTATTTAGCTTTTTATTCAGCAGCTCTCCAGTTTGCAATTTTATGCAATCTGGTTGCTAGGGCCCTAGCATCCGGGCACTGATTTGAATTAGATACTGGGATATGAATAAGAGAGGGCCTGAATAGAAAGATGAGTGCTGACATGGGATCCGTTATTCAGAAATCTGTTATCCAAAAAGTACATCTCCCACATTCTACATTGTTTCCAAATAATCCAAATTTTTCAAAATGATTTACGTTTTCTCTGTAATAATAAAACAGTAGCTTGTACTTGTTCCCAACTAAGATATAATTAATCCTTATTGGAGGCAAAACCAGCCTATTGGGTTTATTTAATGTTTATATGATTTTCTAGTAGACTTAAGGTATGAAGATCCAAATTACAGAAAGATCCATTAACTGTAAAACCCCAGGTCCTGAGCATTCTGGATAACTAGTGCCATATCTATAATAAAACTAACAACACATTTGTAGCTTTACAGAGAATTAGTTTTTAGATGGGGTCAGTGACCCCCATTTGAAAGCTGAAGAGAGTCAGAAGAAAAGGACATCAAATTAGATTACTATAAAAATGAAGACCAGGGGAAAAGTTGCGTAGAATTGGCTATTCTATAACATACTTAGGGGGTTCTTTGTAAAAAGTCCGAATTTATCTCAATATTTTCTGAAAAAAAAACCAGACCAAATCCGCACAGGTTTTTTGGGCTTATTTATTAATACACTTTTTAAAATTAAAATTTTGCTTGCAGGAAAGAATTAGAAAAAATCGTGAAAAATCAGATTTTCACGATTTTTTCGGATTTTCACTGAAAACACAGAATTTTGCCCGAAAACTCCAAAAACTTTGGGGTATTGCCAAAAACCCAGAGCACATCAAAAAATCATTGGGACTCATCCCATTGACATATATGCAACCTCGACAGGTCTGAGATGCCAGATTTTCAGATTTTGACTTTTCCATCCTCGGGGGTTTAATAATTTCAGAAAATTCTTGATTTTTTTAAAATAAAAATGTCTGTGATTTTTGCATTTGGAGTTTAGTAAATAACCCCCGAAAAGTTAACTTAAAGGTGAGACACCCCTTACCCCTTACAATGCAGGAAAGCTCATGGCACTTGGTTGCACAAAGGAAAACATAATTGGTTTCAAATTTGGGGGCAAATTTATCAAGGGTCGAATTTCGAGTTGATGAGAGTTGATGAGAGTTTTTTTTAAATTACTTAGGCTGTAAAACGTTCAAATCAACGTTTTACCACATTCAAACGAATTCGAATGGAAGGATTTGCCCAAAAAACTTTGATTTTTCAAAGTCCACCAAATGACTCCAAATAGATTTTAGGAGGTCCCCTATAGGCTAAAACAGTGGCAGCGCCCCACTATGTACCAGGGGCGGCAAAAATGCCGCTCCTGGGACTTTAAGAGCCGAATTTCTGGTTTTCAAACCAGAAATTCAGCTATTCTGGTGCAGAGAGCGCAGTTAGGCTCTCTGTGCTAGCGTCCTGGCCCTCTCTGCCGCCCTCGTGGACCCTCTCAGGCACAAAAAGGTACGCGCACGGGGAGGGGGACGGCAGCAACTGCAGCTAGCTCAGGCGGCGGAGGGGCCAGGATCGCCCATGAAAACAGCAATTCGTACGTTTTTAGCTGGCGAATGTTTTCAAGAGGCAGTACATGATAAATTTCAATATTCGAATAGGCAATTTTTTTTCAATTTGAATCGAATTTTAGACTAACGTCAAAGTGCACTAAAAATAGCTCAAAATTTTTTAAATTAGATTTTTTATTTCTACCCTTGATAAATCTGCCCCTATTAGAGTTGGGAACCGTGCAGGTAACCGTGCAGGCTTCTCTGGCTCCCTTCCATAAGGTGGGGGTTCAGCTGTGGCCGCCCAATAACAACACTTTTTACCATTTTACACGAATAATGCCGACTTCACAGCTCCCATTGCCAAGAAGTGGTGCAGATGGAAATGCCCATTAAGCGCCATGATGAATGCATGCATATTGTGCATTATATGGTCTGTCAGTTTGAGTTTGGCTACTTCATTCTGTTTGGGGTTTGGCAAAAAGACATTTCCGTACATCTCGTTAGCCGCAATTCTCCTTATAAAAAGCCTTTCCCGTCTGCATTTGTGTTAAGCAGTTCCACTCAGCTCCAAGTAATATGTTCAGGGTGTATTGTTAACACAGGGCCAAGTTGGTAATGTAGCACAGACAATTAAGCACACAATTTTTGTACAAATGCAAAATCCCTCACTGTGAATTATTTAATTTCAGCTCTCCAGTTCATTTAATAGGGCTCTTTCAGAGGCCATTTCACTCGCCGGAAAAAAAAAAAGCCCATTTTACTCCGTGGCTTGATTTAATTACATGGTATGATATATGATATGGTTAATAGTGCGTCTGCTCCCTGCGTCTCAGCTAGAACCGCTATTGTCAGTAATCTGTCAGACTCATTTTTAACTGTATTGAAAAATTCAAGTTTCATTATTGCGCGCTCTCTCTCTCCCTCGCTCCCATCAGGAAGAAAGTAATGCTCTTTTTTTTCTATTTTTTCTTTCTTTTCTTTGTTTTTTTTAGAAGCAGAACAGGAATAGAGAAAGGAACAGAAGAGCCCTCACAGCTTCAGGCTGCACAGCGTATTAACGCGTCTGATTCATGAGTTAAATTTCCAAATGCCTGTGGCCATTGGCACTCGTTCCTCTGGCTGTCATTTCGTTAAAGGGACTCAGTGGTTAATTCACTCCTTTAATGAGACGCCGCTATTCAACTAATGTGTTTTACTGTATAAAAGGTCACTCCAGCAAGGAAAACAGATTGGAGGGAGTCAGGCGGGAAGCTGTAGGCCTGGTGTACCAGTATTTGAGCCTCCCAGGCATTGCACGGTCACAGTCCTGCTAATAGGCTGCAGAACTGATAGGCCACCGTTCACCTCAACTGCTGAGCCCCATAAATCAGGGCTAAATAGAGAGCAGATTAATCAGAGGCACAGACAAAAAGAGCTTGCTTTTCATTACCCATATAATCACTAACATGATTTGCCGTAACGGACGAGAATTCGACTACAGAGGGGAAGGAGCAGCCGGTTTCTGTGCAGTTGAGCACAACCATATCACTGGACTGATCTCCCTCTCTTTTTGTGCCATTACACTTTTAATGTATCCGAATATTATCCTTGTTGAAAATAAGGATAAAATACTGATTTTAGGAATTAAATATTTTCTCCAGTAAATAATCGGTGCCTGTCTGGCGGCGAAAAGAACGTATGTGCCTCAATCAGCCAAAATCAGAAGGGGTCGTTATGTAATAATACGTTCGGAAATAACTCACATAGATTGCTTTTCTAAAACTGGGGATCAGCGTGTACCAGCGGGTGCTATCCAGAATGCTCGGGACCTGGGGCTTTTGCATAAGGAATCTTTCCATAGTTTGGATCGCCATACTTTATATCTACTAAAATATAATTAAAACATTAAATTAAGCCAATAACGTTGTTTTGCCTCGAATGAGGATTCATCATATCTTAGTTAGGATTGTGTAAAGGTACTGTTTTATTACTATAGGTATGGGATCCGTTATCGTGAAACCCGTTATCCACAAAGCTCCAAATTATAAAATGTCCGTCTCCCATGGACTCCATTTTGTACAAATAATCCATAGTTTAGATAATTTCCTTTTTCTCTGTAATAATAAAACAGTAGCTTGTACTTGATCCAAACTAAGATATAATTAGTCCTTATTGGAAGCAAAACCAGCCTATTGGGTTTATTTAATGTTTACATGATTTTCTAGTAGATTTAAGGTATGAAGATCCAAATTATGGAAAGATCCGTTATCTGGAAAACCCCAGGTCCCGAGCATTCTGGATAATGGGTCCCATATTAAATATTCCTGCAATCTGGGGTCCTATATCCTGTACAGATAAAAAAGGAAATCATTTCTAAAAATTAGAATTATTTGTTTAAAATGGAGAGCTTTTTGTATAATTGGTTTCTGGATATACCTCTACCAAAAATTCTAATTAAATACCTTCTAGAGTGTCAGCTCCTCAGGTCAAAGGCCTCCTTACTATGGTATTACAATATCTGGCACTTTCCAATTATTGCTGTTTGATTTTGACTTCACTGTACAGGACAATATCAATAAAGTTCTGCACAATAAATAGGCAAAAGTTGAAGAATAATATCATTGGGCGTGTTGTATGCATCTTGATTTAGCAGAGACACCGGACATTTATAGATACTGTAAGGTTTAATCACTTTTTTGAAGAGGTGATTTTATGGCCAGTAGTAGTACTTTCCTCAGGTCCTTCCTATACGTAGCCATAGTAGAGTGCCACCCACTCTTTGCTGACAAATCAGATCAGGGACAGGATCTTACTTTTCATGATGAGTGATTAGTCAACACATTAACCAATCTAATGGATATTATACAATTAACTGCACATCTGGTCATTAGTGCAGATGTTTGGGGGGAGTTGTCCTTGTTTTGGTGGGTCAATATTGGATCAACATTTGTTCAGCCAAATTGAGTGTGGCCCAGATAGCAATAAAGAAGTGTGTTGGCCATATAGTAAATAGAAAGTCTACAAAAAATGATGTCTTGCAATGTTGTGGTTATTTCTTGAATAGATATCATATACCAAGAACAAGTTGGGCTGTCTTTCTTGATCCTTTGGTTGAGGTGAGGCACAGAGTGATAGGTGTATCACATATCACATTAACATCAAATTTCTAAGGCTTGGGCCAGATGGGGCAAAATTCAGCTCATGACCACAAGTAGAATTATTTTCTCTGCTAGTGGAAGACATTTGTTGAACCGGCCAAGTGTGTTTGCGCATGCTATCGCTAGCAGTCATGGGCTTAAATAGGCCTGCAGATTTCAGTAGGAGGATTTTGGCCCGTCTGGTCCTAGAGAAAGCAGCAGGCACTTTACAGATCCCATGAAAAGCAAAGTAAAGGAACTGCTCATTTCAGGCAAGGAATGAACAATCAGAGCCAATACAATTCACAAAACATTGTGGAGACATGATTATGGATAGGCAATAAATGATAAAACCTTTCTAATAAAATTATCTTATATGGGATTAAAAAAATCAAGCTGCAGAGGGATTGATGGATGTGTATAGGATTTTCCAAGCAATGCTTTGAAGATTTTCGCCAGAATAAGGAAACATTGCTTTTTCATGCATCATACCCAACATAATGTCATTGATAGAGTAAAGATGTAATTAAGGCCTCCAAAAATCCCTTTTTGTCAGCTCTTGTATAGGCTGTGTTATTATTGGGTTTATATTATGTCGTTTGGAGACTACACTTCTACCCAAATCTAAACAAACTGCATCTGCGGCACATTGCAAAAGACGCTCAGAAGAAGCTAACCGTATGTTTAATTAGCCAGCATCTGCTGCTGAGACAAGCTTGCCCTAAATGTCTTTCACTGCCGCTGGTATCACTGTATGAATTGTAAAACCTGTCATGCAGAGAAGGATCAGGGAGCTTTTGGGGTAGACTTAACGTGATGAGTTTAGGCACTAAAACCTGATCAAGCTGGAATAATCCATGGTGAATTTATCAAACATTTAGACAACAGCACAGCCACTGATAAAACACATTTATTATCCGCTCATGCTCATTAACCTCAGAATAGCTCAATCTACCTATGCAAATAAGAGCAGGCAGCTGACACCAGGGCCATGTACAGAAATTATAAACAAATAGTCATCCATTATGCTGCTGGAATTTAACTAACAGTAAGTGAACTCCTGCTCTGACGTCTTCATTATTTATCCAGATGGATATGACAGAATGATGGAGAACAGCCGTTTTGTTCAGCAAAGCACTGTGGGACCAGCGTGCACAGATGAGAGACATCATGGCTAGGCTGGATTTCATAATCAAACACACCAGTATGAAAGCACATTCTGCATATCCTCCATGTTTATGGGGATTATTGAATGGTTTTGTACATACATATTCTAAACTGGCAATGCCTGACCCATGTTGTCAAACAAGCCCATTGTATTATGACAGTTTCTTTATTCAACTAATTGTCATTAAAGCAATGAACTAATATTTAGTTGTATAAGCAGTGTTTCTAAGAACTTCTGTGTTGCATGGAGTCCACCAACTTCTGGCACCTGTTACATTCCACAATTGTTCTGCATTTATTGATGTCACCCCACAAGTTTTCTATTGGATTAAGGTCCGGGCATTGGGCCACTCCATAACATCAATCTTGTTTTTCTGGAACCAAGATGTTGCTCGTTTACTGGTGTGTTTGGGGTCTTTGTCTTGTTAAAACCCCCATTTCCTTTTTGGCATAAGGCAACATGACCTCTTCAAGTATTTTGATATATTCAAACTGATCCATGATCCCTGGTATGAGATAAATAGGCCCAACACCATCGTATGAGAAACATCCCCATATCACGATGCTTGCCCCACCGGCTTCACTGTCTTCACTCTGTACTGTGACTTGAATTCAGTGTTTGGGAGGTTATCTGGCAAACTTTCTGCGACCCCTAGACCCAAAAAGAACAATCTTGCTTTCATCAGTCCACAAAATATTGCACCATTTCTCTTTAGGGCAGTCAATGTGTTCTTTGGCAAATTGTAAGCTTGCCTATGATGCCAATGTTCTCAAACTCCCAGGCTACAACATTCTTTATCATCATTCATTTGTCATAGCCCTTCTGCAATATCATCAACAGTGTTTCAGCAAAAGAAAAATCATACATCATTGTATCATCAATTGTTTTTGTATACAAGAGCTCATTTAGACAAGCCACCGTCATTGGAACAGTGCTTTGGACACAGTGCTTTGGACTGATGAGACAAAATTTGAGTTATTTGGTCATAACAAAAAAATGGATTTGCATGGCAGAAGAAGAACACCACAGCGAAGAAAAACACCTGCTACCTACTGTCAAATTTGGTGAAGGTTTCATCATGCTGTGGGGCCAGGCCCGGACTGGCAATCTGTGGGTTCTGGCAAATGCCAGAGGGGCTGCTATAAGGTTCCATAGAAAATCAGTATTTAGTGGGCTGGTGGAGGCTGTTTGGGCCTCTATGTGGGCTGATTGGGCCTCTGTGTACCTGAAATGCCAGGGCCTATTTAAAGTCTCAGTCCGGACCTGTGTGGGGCTGTGGGGCTAGTTCAGGGACTGTGGTCCTTGTTAAAGTCGAGGGTCAGATGAATTCAACCCAATATCAACAAATTCTTCAGGATAATGTTCAAGCATCAGTCACAAAGTTGGAGTTACGCAGGGGTTGGATATTCCAACAAGACAATGACCCTAAACGCACTTCGAAATCTAGAGAGAAAGACATTTATGCAGAGGGAGAAGCACAATATTGTGGAATGGCCGTCACAGTCCCCCGACTTGAATATCATGGAAAATCTATGGGATGATTTGAAGCAGACTGTCCATGCTCGGCAGCCATCAAATTTAACTGAACTGGAGAGATTTTGTATGGACGAATGGTCAAAAATACCACCATCCAGAATCCAGACACTCATCAAAGATTATAGAAGGCGTCTAAAGGCTGTTATATTTGCAAAAGGCTCAACTAAGTATTGATGTAATATCTCTGTTGGGGTGCCCAAATTTATGCACCTGTCTAATTTTGTTATGATGCATATTTTCTGTTAATCCAATAAACGTCATGTCACTGCTGAAATACTACTGTTTCCATAAGGCATGTTATATAATAAAAGGAAGTTGCTACTTTGAAAGCTCAGCCAATGATAAGCAAAACTCCAAAGAATTAAGAGGGATTCCCAAACTTTTTCATATGACTGTATAACAGAATAAGCACTAAGCATAGTTCAACACATTGTAGTCATTTCTTATGTGGCCCATAGCTACCCAGGCATTATATCACTAATCCAGTTTAGCTCAGATATCCCAAATCTGTTGATCACAGATGTATATGAGATTGGATTTATTAAATGCGTATTCATCATCCCACTGGTGTGCCAATGTCATATATGTTTCATCTTCTCCCGCTCCCCCAGCCCTGTGAGGTGGCACTTGACTTTTGGCCAGGACAAGCATTCAATAAGATAATTCATCTTTGGTCATCAAAAGACGTATTATGATCAATTAAAGCTCCTCTTCTGACCCCATACATCTCCGCCTTGTTATTGCTCCAACTCTGGAGCCAATTAAGGCGTCTTAAATGACTGCGGAATCATTAAATTAGGTAAGTGTGCTTAATTATGATTTAATTACTAATTTGTTCTCTCAGATCTGCTTCTTTCTTCAACAATTACTGCCAGAATAATTAATTTCCTTTCAGCTGCTCCTGGCTCCTTTATAGGCAAATACACAGCTTGAAGGAGCTCTGCACACATGGATTAGCTGCCTTTCTACCCAAGCCTTATACAGATGTGATACGTACAAAGAGAAGAGAACATGGCTTCATTAAGGGCACTCAGCTGAAGAATTGGACTTCCAGTGCACAGGCACTGTTTACATTAATAGGCTGGTGAAAGAATAACACTGTTAATGTTGTGAGTACATAATAGGTACGACTACCGTAGGTCTTATAGGGCTACGTTTGTGCTATTTAGGTAAATATTCATGTAGAGTATTCAAGTTGGAGCAGGCTATTGAATCTAATTGTTAAGAATTATCTATAAATGTGTGTAATGATAAGTAAGAAGCTGATAAAATATGCAATATTCGTGGCCCATGACTGGTTAAAAATAGGGACACACGTACGCAGTTTAATGTGAAAGAGTCCCTTATAGAGGAAGGATACAGGGATATCAGTAAGTACTTCCAACTGACTTATCCCAACAGCTTAAAGGGGTTGTTCACCTTTAAATAAACTTTTAGTATGATGTAGAGAGTGATATTCTGAGACAAAAACTACGATTTTTTTCTAAGTTTGTTCTCCAAATCCCCAAAATCGGTACGGACATCAGTGCAGACACTGCGACCTTCCCAATTGACTTATACAGGACCTCAAGAGCTTTTAGATGCCAGGGTTTCGAATTCTGAGTTTTTAGACCATCGGAGTTTAATAAATCTCTTTTTTTTTGCTCCGAAAACTACAAATTATTTGAGGTTGCGATATTCGGAGCTTGATTAATAACCACCTTAATGTTTACATGATTCTCTAGTAGACTTAAAGGGATCCTGTCAACGGAAAACATGTTTTTTTTTAAAACGCACCAGTTAATAGTGCTACTCCAGCAGAATTCTGCACTGAAATCCATTTCTCAAAAGAGCAAACAGATTTTTTTATATTCAATTTTGAAATGTAACATGGGGCTAGACATTTTGTCAATTTCCCAGCTGCCCCATGTTATATGACTTGTGCCTGCACTTTAGGAGAGAAATGCTTTCTGGCAGGCTGCTGTTTTTCCTTCTCAATGTAACTGAATGTGTCTCAGTGAGACATGGGTTTTTACTATTGAGTGCTGTTCTTAGATCTACCAGGCAGCTGTTATAATTTGTTAGGGAGCTGCTATCTGGTTACCTTCCAATTGTTCTTTTGTTTGGCTGCTGGGGAGGAAAAGGGAGGGGGTGATATCACTCGAACTTGCAGTACAGCAGTAAAGAGTGATTGAAGTTTATCAGAGCACAAGTCACATGACTTGGGGCAGCTGGGAAATTGACAATATGTCTAGCCCCATGTCAGATATCAAAATTGAATATAACAAAATCTGTTTGCTCTTTTGAGAAATGGATTTCAGTGCAGAATTCTGCTGTAGCAACTCTATTAACTGTTTCATTTTGAAAAAAAATGTTTTTCCCATGACAGTATCCCTTTAATAAATCTCGAATAATTTGTAGTTTTTTTTGTTTTTGCTCCGAAAACTACAAATTATTAGAGGTTTGGAGCTTTATAAATAACCCCCTTAATGTTTACATGGTTTTCTAGTAGACTTAAGGTATGAAGATCCAAATTACAGAAAGATCTGTTATCTGGAAAACCCCAGGTTCCGAGAATTCTGGATAACAGGTCCCATGCCTGTATTGTTAATCATGAACTTAGATATATTGTTACGCTAACCTGCTAAACCTATCACAGTCGCTGCTCTCCTAACGATTCACAAAACTTTTTTTTTTGTTCCATCTGTAACAGGTCCCATCATTGAACTCTCTTTTTCTCTGTGTCACTCTGGAAATATATGTGTTTGAAGGCTTTTCATGTGCCACCTGCTTTTTTAACAGACGTAATAGGGATTAGACCTGTGCTGAAATGAGGATCTTAAAAATTGTAAGGGAAAAAAAAATAGCAATGCGTTTAGATGAGACCTCGGTGGACACGAATCGAGATCTTACAAATGGTAGATAACAGGCAGAATAATGGAATAAACTTCCCTATCAAGTTTGTTACAATGGGCACAAATCTCTTGCAAGGAGCGATGTATAACGCAGGCAAAAGTGGAATAAATCAAATAGAATCCAACAGACACATCGTATTATGTGCCCCCATAATGCATTTTGTTCACTTCTGTTTACCTTATCCCTCCCCAAGTCTAAAGCGCGTATTGTCATTATCTGAGGCTCTCGGTTACGTCGCCTGGAGACTTTTAGAACTTTGCTCAACAACAAGTCTTGTATCTTGTTCTGCTCCAAAAAGGATAGTTATCATAGGATGAGAAATCAAATCACAAAAAAAGTTCTGTAATGTATTTGAGGAGATTTGGCAGAGCGCAATAGCGGGTGAACGACCCCGTTATTTGTGGGGCCCACAGAGCAGCATTTCTATGCACAGAGACATGACTAAACTCCATTGCAGCCAACAGATTTGTTTATCTCTATTGGGAACAGGCAACAATTGTGCGATTGTGTGTCTAGTACAACCACATACCTCCCAACTGTCCCGTTTTCAGAGGGACAGTCCCGCTTTTGACAGCTCAACCCGCAGTTTGTACTGAAACGTCCCGACTTTCTCTGCCCTGAACAGCCACAAAAAGAAAAAAAAGTTTCTAATTGAATTGGCTTTTGGCCGAGAGCCCAGAACAGCCACCAGGTGCAGCTAAGATACTTTGTAACACTTTTGAGATAAGTAATTGTAACAATTTAGATAAGGAGGTCTGTTTAGAAAAGACTCACAGCTTAAAGGGCAATTCACCTTCATTAGCAAAACTGTAATAACTGAGAAAACCACAGAAATATGTTCAAACTTTCATAACCTGCCAAATTTTGTAAAATGAACATGGTAATTAGGGGGCTTGGCCACAAACATGGGCTTAGTCAAAAAAATTGCCACGCTATGTGCGGCAAATATTTTTATCCCTCTTTTTATTTCTAAAATGTTGGGAGGTATGCAACCAGGGCACCCCTCACCCCCCATCTTCACCGCTGGCTTTAGACAGCAAGGTCTGGGGGGGCTTTATTTTTTCTTTTAAATACATTTCAGATTTTTATGTAGACCAGTGATTCCAAACCAGTAGCTCGTGACATGTTGCTCTTCAACCCCTTGGATGTTGCTCTCAGTGTCCTCAAACCAGGTGCCAATTTTTGAATTCTAGGCTTGGAAGCAAGTTTTAATTGCATAAAAACTAAGTATAGTGCCAAGTAGAGCCTCCCATAGGCTGCCAGTTCACATAGGGGATATTAAATAGCCAAACACAACCCTTATTTTGGCACCCCAATGGACTATATTTATGTTGGTGTTGCTCCCCAACTCTTTTTACATTTGAATGTAGCTCACGGGTAAAAAAAAAGGTTAGGGACCCCTGATGTAGACGCTCGACCCTTTAAAGCTTCTGATCTAGGCACAGGCCCTCGGGTGCCTATATATAAATACCGATTATAAGCCCCTGGTCAGGGGAAGAAGCTGGAACTCGAGGATGGGTTGTATAGATAAGATAGTATCAAAGTATCCTAGATAGTATCCTACGCTTATTTTGACAGTGAGTGCCAGAAGAAACGCAATTTCCAAAGCAACTACATTTATTACATATTGATGTGCATTTGCAGATGCGCTTATTTATAACGCCACAGCCACAGTTGCACCAAGAGTTGCCACCTTTTCTGGAAAAAAATACCAGCCTTCCTATATTCTTGCAGTTTGTTTTCCCATTAACTTTGGCATCAAGCATTATTTTTACCGGCCAGGCCGGTAAAATACCGGCCAGGTGGCATCCATAGTTGCACAAGGTACATTGCCCCCTCCTGGACACAATTGTGCTGAAATTTGGGAAAATTAAAAAATCTGTTTTGTTTGTAAAAAAGCACAAAGATTGTGTTCGACGGTAAGTGAATGACCCCTATTGCTTTATTGCTGAAGTACTACTTGCAGTCAGCAGATGGTGCAACATAGCTATCCGATTTGCAGAAAAAAATCCCATCCTAACCACACATGTCTCAATGAAGCCGTACAATTTTTCCAACTAGATTGTATGTCCATCAGTCAATGGTCGGCTGTTTGATAGAGTGCTATGAAGAATCACATCAGGTGCAAGGGAGCAGGTAAGTACAAGGTTCTGCACTCTGCGTCCCTGATGCTCCATTACCTTTGCATTTGAATAATGGGTAAGCTGGAGGCATTTTATGGGAAGCCCACCACCCACTGTCCCTGCATGTAAAGCGACCAAGTATTCAGATCAGGGCATGGACCTTTGTGCTCTATTATAGGAGTGCAAAGGGCTGTGCTCTAAATTGGAACCCATGAGGCAGGGTGATTGACACCTGTGTTCTTCACTTTTCACATTGTCCTATATATGATCAGGTCTGGACTGGGTGTCAAAATAGGCCATGGCATTCCAAGCCCAATTGTCCCCCACCAGCCCATTAAATAGTGACTTTCATTGGCACTATACAGCGGACCCTCTGGCATTTGCCAGAAGCCACTGATTGCCAGTCCGGACCTCTATGTGATAACTCAGCTTTCTAACCTTGGGCCACCTGATTGCTCTGTTATACAGTGCAACGCGATATGTTGGCGCTATATAAATACATGTTAATAATAATAATAATAACTAGAGAGGTACATTTCCTGAAGAAAATGTGAGTGGTGCTTGCCGTGGCAAAACTCAGGCCCCCCATATATGTTGGGTGTCTTGCCCAGTCGCCCCTGGTGCCTAGAGAGTACACAAAGTCGGTAGAATCCGGATTAAACCGGTGAAATTTAAAGCCAACCAAATTTTACCATTGAAATCAATCCAAACAAACTGGCTATTTTTGGCTCCGCCCACTTTTAAAAATTTGCAACCCAGTCACCAAATGGACCAAGTTTGAGCACTCTTACATTAACAGTGTAAGAATGACAGGAATTTAAATATTCCCATTGAATAGCGTTAGGTAAAATTTGATTGGCTGTCTTAAGCTCCGCCCATTTTTCTGAATTTTAACCCCAGTTACCTAGTCATGGTCAGTGCCAAGTTTGGGGCCTCTGGTTTTAAAACGGTGAGAACGGCGGTATTCCAAAATTTTATATTGAAGTCAATAGGTGAAAACTGATTGGCTGTTTTTGGCTCCACCCACTTGTCCTAAATTTTGACCACGGTCACCCAGTGAGTAATTGAGCCAAGTTTGGTACACCTAGCATTTAAACTGTGATAATAGCAGCAGTTTATCATTTTTCATTAAGGTCAATGGCTGAAATCTGATTGGCTGTTTGCGGCTCCGCCCACTTTTCCTAAATTTTGACCGCAGTCACCCAGTGACGCACGGTGCCAAGTTTGGGAGTTCTGGCTTTGATACTGTGAGAATTACAGCTGTTTACATTTTCTCATTGAAGTCAATAGGGAACATCTGATTGGCTGTTCTTGGCTCCACCCACTTTTCCTAAATTTTGACCGCAGTTACCCAGTGAGTAATTGAGCCGAGTTTGGTACACCTAGCATTTAAACTGTGATAATAGCAGCAGTTTATCATTTTTCATTAAGGTCAATGGCTGAAATCTCATTGGCTGTTGTTGCCCCGCCCCTTTTTTTCCTAATTGTGAACCACAGTCACTCAGTGACTAACATTCCAAAGTTTGGGAATGCTGTCATTTAATGTGTAAAAATGGCAGCATTTCTATTTTTTTCTATTGAAAATCAATGAATGAAATTTGATTGGTTGTTGGTGGCTCCGCCCACTTTTTCTAAACTTGAAGTGGAAACCTCCAGCGACCACATTTGTGATATTCAAGGTCCCTGACATCAATACTGAGAGAATGGCAGCCTTCTTAATTGTTCCCATTAAAACCAATCAAAGAAATCTGATTGGTTGGTTTTGGCTCCACCCACTTTTCTTAATTTTAATCCCAGTCCCCCAGTGACCAACTGTGCCAACTTTGAGGACCCTGCCATTAACCGTCTAAGAGCGGCAGCAGTTAAAAAAATTCCTATTTAATTGAATGGCTGAAATTTGATTGGCTGTTGTAGACTCCACCCACTTTTTGTAAATTTTGGCTGCAGTCACCCAGTGACCCACGGTGCCAAGTTTGGGAGCTCTGGCTTTATTACTGTGAGAATTTCAGCTGTTTTTCTCATTGAAGTCAATAGGGAAAATCTGATTGGTTGTTTGCGGCTCCGCTCACTTTTTTGGGTCCCCAAAATAGGACAGAAAAGTCACAACACCCCATTCCCGAATAAGCTGAACGGTTTGACACCTCATTCATGGGTCTGCGACAAACTAATTATTCGATAAATTCCCCATTATAAGTCAATGGGGCAAATTTGGGGACCTCTCCTGGCCCGGGGGTAAAACTTATACCCTCGTGTGGGGTATCATCTGACACAGGTCGCAAACCTCTTCAAATGTGGTAAATTTAACGTTTCTACAAGATTCCCTCTCTGCGCTAGAATTCGTCAAAAGTTGGCCTCAATGTTAATCTATGGGACTTTTTGGGGTTGTTAATTGCCCCCGCAAGGGGCAATTAACCACCCACCCCTTAGAAAAGTCATACCACCCCATTCCCGATTAAGCCGCACGATTTGACACCTCATTCACGGGTCTAGGACAAACGGTGCGGGACTAGTTACGCGCCAAACTTTCATACGGAAGAAGAATAAAAATAAGTTTGCAAGATAACAGTAGTGATGCTTTGCTTCGCAAGCACCACTAATAATAATGATTACTAGGAATTCAGCCATAAAGGTGACAAAACTGCTGCTTTATAAGAGAGCATAATCTTTTAATTACATTTCCCTATGCAAGTACAAAACAGGTATGGGATTCGTTATCCAGAATGCTTGGGACCTGGGGTTTGGATAATGGATCTTTCCGCAATTTGGATTTCAGCAGTGCCCATACTTAACTAATGTAGGGTCTTCTTTTAGTGAGGTTGTCCCATTATGATCTACATCCATAATATCATTGTTAGCATTCCGTTCCATGGAAAATATTACTTATTATATTGATTTATGAGTGAATTTATATTATTATATTTAACAAACAACTATTTCTTATGTAACCTTAACATAATAAAAAGCATAAAACAATAGGGTGATTTAGACAAGGTGCTTGTTGACAATGTCTTGAGATCTACTGACCACCAGCTAAAGATCTACTGGTAGATCCCGATCTACCTTTTGGGCACCCCTGCCTTAAGTCTATTAGTTAATCCTATGAATATTAATTAAACTCAATAGGCTGGTTCTGCCTTCAATAAGGATACATTGGGGGGAATGTAATAAAAATCGCTAACTGAAAAACTATTCGCAATGCGAAAAGTTATGCCTTTGCGCAAACAAATTTTGCTTTGTGCGAATTTAATATAGCTTTTGCGAGCCCGGAAACTGTTTAGCGACCACTTCCGACAGTGAAAGACCTTTTGCGAATTTTATAGTTTGCGCCAATGCGCAGTCAATGTAATAAAACGTCTTACTGAAAAAGTCGTTATGTTTGCTCCAAAAGATTACGACACCTTCAAGCACTTCTTATGAGTGCGCAATTAAAATTCGCAATGCGCAATTAAAATTCGCAATGTGCAATTAAAATTCGCAATGCAATAACAGTTTAAGGAACAATATTACATTGCGAGATGTGGATTTTTAGTCTTATTGGTGCAAATTGTTTTGCTCTTTGCGACTTTTATTACATTCCCCTGATTATATCTTAGTTTGGATCAAGTACAAGCTATTGTTTTAGTATTACAGAGAAAAAGGAAATTATTTTTTATTATTTAATTATTTGGATTAAATGGGGTCTATGGGAAACAGCAATTCCGTAATATGGAGCTTTCTGGATAACGGGTTTCCGGGATACGGATTTCATACCTGTATTACCAATACATATTAGAAGGAAATTATTTTTCCTTAAAGGAGAACGAAAGCCCCAGGGCGCAAAACCCCTCCCCCCCTCCCCTCCGTTGCCCCACCTCCCTCCTCCCCCCTGGCCTACCCCTCCCCCTGGGCAAATGCCCCTAACTTGTTACTCACCCCTCTGCGCAGGTCCTGTCCATGGAGTTCGCAGTCGCCATCTTCTTCCACTCGCGTCTTCTACCTGCTCTGACCGGCGTTTTCTGGCGCATGCGCAGTAGGAACAGTTACCGGTGCGGCTCTACTGCGCATGCGCCGAATGTCACGAAGTGAAATCGGAAAACTTCGTGACATTCGGCGCATGCGCAGTAGAGCCGTACCGGTAACTGTTCCTACTGCGCATGCGCCAGAAAACGCCGGTCAGAGCAGGAAGAAGACGCGAGTGGAAGAAGATGGCGACTGCGAACTCCATGGACAGGACCTGCGCAGAGGGGTGAGTAACAAGTTAGGGGCATTTGCCCAGGGGGAGGGGTAGGCCAGGGGGGAGGAGGGAGGGGGGGCAACGGAGGGGAGGGGGGAGGGGTTTTGCGCCCTGGGGCTTTCGTTCTCCTTTAAAGCCACTGTCTGGACTAAATATTAGTAGGAGGATCCCCAGACATTTTCCCAGGTTTCCATTCAGCAGTCTGTCAGTGTATGGATACCCTACAGGGGCGCAGAGTTCTTTGGCTCGGGAGGGATTTGCATGTATAACCAGGGACTTATCTAATGGAAACATTGATCAGGGCTGCTGAGAAGGCATCAGTCAAAATAGGCCTCTATAGACAGTAGCCATTCATCACCTGTAGTTTATATTTGTTTGGCTCCAGACTGAAGTTGCTGATCTGTACGACAAACCTGCTGTGCGTGGGAATGAGATCCCAGGAGAGTGACATTTAGGGACCTATCCATATGGGGATATAGAGACGAAAGCGCCGATTTTATAGATCAGAAAATTAAAACTATTTCCTTTTGTTTTATTTTTTTTCACAGAATATATATTAATATAATAAATATATAATAATATATTAACATATATTATAAACAACAAACACATTTCATAAACAGAATAGGGGAAAAATAAGCGATGGTCGGTGGCATTGCAGCAGCTTCATCAGGCCAACACCAGGGTCTGTAAAAAAAACAGGTTTCTTTGCCATTAGCTCTCTGTATCCATTGAATTGTCTCTGCAGGAAAATGTGAGCCCTGGGATAACACTTTCATAAGAATCTATGGAGGTCAATATGTCTTCAATTTGGTTCTTAGAGTCACCGAGCATTTACTGAGCTTCATATAATTACTGGGAGAAGTGATACTGATCAGCAGATAATGCTTTAGGTTTGTTGTGATTGATTTTAGGTCCTGATATGTGTGCAACGTTGTCAGGAATATCAATGATGTTGAGTAAAGTCGTTTATTTTTTTTTATGCTCCTACAAATAGGCCATATTTATATTTGTCAATGCCTGGTTCTCCCCCAGAAATGTTTCGGTCCACTCATAAAGCCTATACTGTATCGATTAATGGTTAGAGTGGCTTTCACAGGGATGAAAGCACAGAAATGCAAGGTACTAAAAGAAATTAAAGGCACAGTAAGCATTTGTTTGATCTGATTCAGGATATAACAGTTAAAAAGGATAATCGTGTATTTATTTTCTACACCCAGTTCATACTATGCAAACTGTTAAATAAAACACAAACATATGGTATATATATATAATAATGTACAGTAGTTACCCTTTAATATAATATTTGTAGAGAGGTCAAGGGCAGACTAAGCACTTACCTTCCGAAAAGTTTGGGACCCCACAATCCCTGTCCATCGGTGGGAAATGTAGTACAGTTTCTAAAATTTCGTTTGCAAGTTCATTTTCATTTCCATGTTTTGGTGGCAACTGACCCTCCATGTATTAAAACTATGAAGAAGAAGTGGTGCTTGTGACCCTGGAGACATTTTAGGATGGCCCTGCAATCATTTCTAGTGAGGATGGTCAAGAAGGGGTTTGGTGGAATTAACCTACCTCTAAGGAGTGTGACACTGGCCTTTTGGCTGCACGTTGAGGCATAGAGAAGACTGTATCTCTGCTTAGTCTCAGTCCAGAAGAGAAGCCAAAGATTTCATGGTGGAAAAACAGTGGTGATATGGTGTAATATGTGTGAAAAAGCAGGTCTGTAATATAGTTGCCACCAATTGACAGGGGTTGTGGGGGACCTATAATTGTAGGTAAGTAGTATCAGACATAGGGCCTTCCTCACCTTTTGTACCTGTATTGATTGTGATGTATGTAACTCCATATGTTCTATGTATATAATTCATGTGATTTAATTGCATAACCACATTTACTTTACAGTGCTACGCAATATGTTAGCGCTATATAAATACATGTTAATAATAATAATAATAATACTAGGAGGTCCATCCAGAGAGACTGCTAAAGTGTTCTAGAGAGTAACCCATTTAGAAATGAGAGGTTCTGCAGATATTCAAGTGTAAAAGTTCTCCCAGGTCATGATATACAGCCTCTAGTAGTGATACCTCTTGGATGAGAAGTGAAACTTTTTCAAAATATAAAAAATACACATACACATGAGCTAAACCTATGTGTGATTCTTCTCTCTTCAGAGGAGGTGTCTTTCATGATAAATAGAAGGTTGGTAGGTTGTATTCAGGGCAACATTTGCATTCGATTATTGGTGACCATTTCATGCAGAGATATTATCGGTTGCCGATATAAAACTTTTAACCTGTCCGATCAACTTAAGGACCGATTGCCATGGTATGAAAAATGATGGGAAACTCCACTGAAAATCAGACAAATCTTAGTTTTGTACAACTATATCTTTGCGTCTATGCCCAGCTTTAAATGAAAGAAAACTCACACATTAAAAATGACCTTACGGAGACTCTTTGGCTGAGATTAGAATATGTTGTGGAACCTGAGACTGAAGAAGTAAAAATGCTGGTGGATCTTGTCAATACCCCAGTTTCTCTTTGTTAGCAAGTTTACTGTATTAGATCTCGGATATTTCTAAAATGCTTTACAGTATATTAAGGGGCCAATTCATTAACTTCGAGTGAAGGAATAGAAGAAAAAAAAACTTCGAATTTCGAGTGTATTTTTGGCTACTTCGACCATCGAATGGGCTACTTCGACCTTCGACTACGACTTCGAATCGAAGGATTCAAACTAAAAATCGTTCGACTATTCGACCATTCGATAGTCGAAGTACTGTCTCTTTAAAAAAAAACTTTGACCCCCTAGTTCGCCATCTAAAAGCTACCGAACTCAATGTTAGCCTATGGGGAAGGTCCCCATAGGCTTGGCTAATTTTTTTTGGTCGAAGGATAATCCTTCGATCGTTGGATTAAAATCCTTTGAATCGTTCGATCACAGTATTTGCGCAAAATACTTCGATTTTCGAAGTCGAAGGATTTTCACTCCCAGTTGAATATCGAGGGTTAATTAACCCTCGATATTCGACCCTTGATGAATTTGCCCCTAAATGTCCATTTTTATAGTGGTCCAATCATTGGTATACCAGGTTCATATAAAGCTGAGGCATCACATTGAAGTGTTTTCAGTACCCAAACCTACCCTGTGCCAACAAACGAGCAACACAAAGACATTCTGTAATTCTGTCCAATGGCCAGAATGTGTTACCAACAGAGATACAGCTGCTTAGAAACCAGCACAATGTGCAGCATGCGTGGGTGCTGATAACTAATCAACCGTGCAGAATGCGAGTTTCACATGCGGCCAGAATGAAAGGAATGAGGTGGCAACCCTACTCCAGACTGTTCTATATTTTACTCAGTTGTCTTATGTCCAAATCCAACTTTAACCTCAGAGAGGACCACTGGGATGTAACAGGAGCCACTGGTTCCAGAAGCTTATGGGGGCAATGCTATGTCCATTAATATGATATGAAGCCTCCTGAGTGTTACCAGATACTGACAGCTGCTCATCCCCAGCAGGCCCTTCTGGCAGATCGTCTGAGAGGAAACATTTTGGGCGCACAGGGAGCTTTCTTGTTACAACTTGATATGTTATTTACAAAAAATATTTGTAAATGGAAGACAGGCTGTCAGAAAGTAAAAGAGCAACACGAGGCAAGGGACAAGGTCACAATCTGCCTTATGTTAGTGACATGAATCTAATGAATCCCAATACTGTTACAGGGGGCATGGCCAGAGCACACAACAGGGACATGAATATATATATATATATATATATATATATACTGTATATATATATATATAGTCTCACATCACAATTGCAATTGAATAAACTTGCCCTTTCTCAAGCCTTATGGCAAGGGCAAGTTTTTTGTCCAAAACGTCGCAATTGTGATGTGAGTCACTGAATATATCTTTTTGCAAAGAAAAATCCTCGCTTCTTATTTCTAAAGACTATTATTCATATGGGGATGAGACGGCGTCCCTATAAGGTGGCTGAGCACCAGGTCGGTCTTAACTGGTGAGTGTGCTGAGGCATCCTACGATTTTACAGAAATATATATATATATACTGTATATACCAAATATCTTCCAATCGGCACACCCTTTGTAAAAAACGTTGCCTTTATTTTGCATAGTTTTTTACAAAGGGTGTGCTGGTTGGAAAATATTTGGTAGACCGTATATACTTGAGTATAAGCCTTCCCGAGTATAAGCCGAGGTACCTAATTTTACCTCCGAAATGCAGCAGCTTCTGGTAAGTTTCAATCAAAAAATTAAGGGTTTCTGCTCCCATTGGAGGTGCCGGCGTCTCATTTTTGGATGCCGGTGACCATTCTTGGACGCTGGCGAATATTCTTGGAGACTATTCTTGGACGCCGGTGACTATTCTTAGGCGTCGGCGACTATTCTTAGACGCCGGCGACCGTTTTTGTGCTTGACCCGACTATAAGCCGAGGTAGAGTTTTTCAGCATATTTTGGGGGCTGAAAAACTCGGCTTATACTCGAGTATATACGGTACATGTTATATCTGAGCACCCCTTCCCTTAAAGATATATTGAGCCTTGGAGTGCGGATACTCACCTGGTAGAGATTGATTTGCTTCCAATAATTATTCAATATATCTAAAGCAAGGTACTGTTTTATTATTACAGAGAAAATTCGTTTTACCATTTTAGAGTCTATGGAAAATGACCATCCCGTAATTCAGAGCTTTATGAACAACAGGTTTCTGGAGATATATATATATCTGAAGAGCCTCACTGCACAGCCAATAGATTGTCTGAAACCTCCAGAGTTCTGCACAGGTCTATTTTCTTATACCCCTACCTGACCCATACCCATGACCCGCAACCCTCAATTTTCCTCCACTGATCCGCTACCCGAGCCAACCAGCAATAGACCAACTGACCTATCACTTATGATGTCACTCCGCCACCAAATCTGCACAAAAATAGAAAAAACTACCAGAAGCACGGGGGGGGGGGGTGAGAGGGTACCCAGCCAAGGTACCCTCAAACTGCTCGCACATCCAGGGAATCTGGGACTTTTTGCCGGAAACCTGACCCCTTTGCAGTTATTCCGCCCAGTGCAGGACTCTACCTCCAGAAAGGCAAGGGAGAGGGTTCCAAGCAATTGGGTAGAGGGTCAGCAAGGGATAGGCATGTCACCCCTAAACCCCATTTTGAAACCCCAAGTGTCATTTGGATGCTTGAAGTTGTAGTTAAACAACACTAAATCCCAGCCCTGGTTAATATAAACTGTACATCTCTATCAGTTCTGAGTGATGAAAAAAACTATGCCAACATGTAAGTCATGCATCTGAAAAGGGCATTAGTCCACCTGCAATGACAGACAGCAGAGGCCGCCAATAGATGGCTTTCCAAGAGTTAATAGCTATAATTATGTATTGCAATTGGTCTATTTGTGGGCAGGCTATGTCAAGCTGCACCAATGACACATACAGGCGTTGATCTCCAAACATTCTTGGTGCATTAGTTCTTAGTTTCCCAAATGGGTTTGTGGGAGCACTCCAAGTAAAATGCCTTGGTGAGGAGATATTTTTAACAAGAAATGCAACCATGACGAGAGGTGCCAGCATAAGAAATATATGACCAGAGGAAAATAATTAGCACTAGCACATGGGGTTTATCTTGATGTAGTATAGCAGCGTGGAGATTTTATGATCAAATTACTCAAATCAAACTGGAGCTGAATTGATCAATCCCCTCTCTTCTGTCTGTCCGTTCCATTCTAGGTCCTTCCAGTTGTTTCAAAGCTTTTAAATATAGTCAGCTTGATGGCGCAGCACATTTCTATACTGGCCATTTCTGTTTATACAATTAGCCTGTGATTAAATAACAGGTCGTGTCTGGCAGGCAGCCCAATGCATTACAGAAGACAGGCACACTAAGTGCATCAGATGTAACCATACCGCCCGCAAAGATTAAGATACAAATATATTTTCACCTTTTAATGGAATGTAGAGGGAAGAATAGACTTACTTTTCTGTAGAATTTTGTGAAGCAGAATTTTGTGAACCAGATTTCTACTGGTTTTAATGCTGGACAGGAAGGAAAAATGTCCTGAGATCAGGTTTGAAAGGGGTCACTTGACTGGAAGATGCCCAGAGTAAAATGGCAAATTATAAAGAATTTTAATTTTATTGTAACATCCAGACCATACATATCCAACTGAAGTTATAGTTCAGCAACAGAAGTTCGATATCCCTAATTTAAAAACAAAAACACAACTAAGAATCAAGGTAATAACTGGCAGTACAATGGCAAAAGGTTTATGTATCAGTTTTGGTGTAAAGCAGGGGTCCCCAACCTTTTTTAACCCGTGAGCCACATTCACATGTAAAAGGAGTTGAGGAGCAACACAAGCATTATAAAACATCCTGGGTGTGCCAAATAAAATATGTGATTGGCTATTCAGTTTCCCTATGTGGATTGGCAGCCTAAAAGTGGCTCTGTTTGGCCATAAACCTGTTTTTTATGCAATTAAAACTTGCCTCCAGGCCAGGAATTGAAAAATAAGCACCTGCTTTGAGGCTTTGAGGAGCAACATCTAAGGGGTTGGAGAGCAACATGTTGCTCACGAGCTACTGGTTGGGGACCACTGGTGTAAAGGAACCCTAGCAGACACAACAAGTGAGCATCAGATTCATCCTCTGAACTTGTGTAATGGCTGTCATAGGTTGCTGGTGCTCTTTGGGTGGGGCAGTGGTTCCTAAAATTTCGACCAAAGCAGTGGTTGGAGGGGGGACCAACCTGAAGGCAATTATGAGAATGATTTGGGGTCAGTGCTAGGTATCCGGGTATTTCTGGAAGCCCAGCCTGCAGGCCAATTAGGGTGCTAATTTGATTTTCCAGATACCACTAATATATATATATATATATATTTATATATATATATATATATATATATATATATATATATATATATCTGTCATATAAGCTCAGGTGCCACAAACCTGACTGTATGTGACTTCTGTAGTACTGATATGGCATAAAGTGAGGTGTTTTACTTGCCCTTTACAATTTGTTTCTCTCTAGTCCTTTACTTTAAGCTGGCCATCGACGTGCAGATTACCTGCAATAACAGATGAACAAACGGACGTCCCCACCTCCCGACCTGCCACTAACCTTCAGTTTAAATAAAGTAGTAAAAAAACAGATCAGACGAAAGTACGAAAATTTATGTCCGAGAAAAGCTAGTGACAGTCTCCCACTGAAAATCGTCCGATTGGCAATACATACAGAGATATAATCAGCAGCCGACAGAAATGTTTTAAACTGGCCGATCGTCCAAACGACCGAACTCCATGGGACGAAAAATGTCGGGACTCTCCACACAAGGTCCGAAAATCATACGAATCCATCGGATCTTTGCGTCTATGGCCAGCTTTACCCTGAAATGTTTGAGTAGCCATCTTTCTCTTCACTGTAGTCCCTACAGCTACCGAGTTTTATGGATAAATGTAGCTTGGGCTTCACAAACACTTTAGCTTCATTAGTTCATTTAGTTCCTTAAATTCACACAGAGATATGCAGAAGCTCAGTTTTCAGCTGTAAAACTCTTTGTGATGTAAAGAGTCTTTGCTCTTGGCAGGGTGACGTACTAGACATTGTTCTGCTGGGGAAGAGGGAGAGTTGACAGGTCAGAAGGACTACGTTGTTCCAGACTGCACTCTATTACTTAATAATGCATTATATGGGGCTTGTTCATTGTGCATTACATGACTGAAGCTTGTAGGCAGCAGATGCACTGGGAGGCAGGGAGGGAGCGAGGGATAAACTGATCTGTCCCAGAGCTCCTTTCAGTCTTAGAAATAGGAGATCATTTTTATCAACTGTGTGAAAACAGCCAAAGAGGAGCCAATGCTTTCCCCTGAGATACAGAGAACAGACACAAATACACACGTGCACACACACAAACACACAAGCCTCATATAGCTCAGACTCTGAGACCACTGGACTTGTTCTGAAGATCATATAAAACTCTGGACATTGCTATGAGAGATTTTGCACCAGCAGGAACATATTATCCTACTGACATCACTGTCAGCAGGAAAACTCATGTTTGTGCCATAGAAGGAGCCCAACCTTATTTGTTGCATTGCGTAGTGTTGTTGCATCCTAGTAGAACACCTTTCAGTGAGGTTTGAGTACATGTTATATGTCTGTGCATGTAACCAACTGTGAAATAGGTAAAGCTAAACTAACTTGTAGCCAATCATCTGTCTATCATGACAAAATATGCCATTATATGAATTTTAGGGCAAATGTAGGAACCTGAAATTGAATTTTGCTATGGATTTCAGATTAAACTCACATGAAAATGTCAGAGTTTATGTTTTACTGTGATTTAAATTATCTATATGATTCCTACGTCTCTTCTATAGGCTTTTGCTCTTTTTTTTAATGTTTAGAAATGATCTGGCTGCAAAAGAACTTTGTGAATGTGCTACATATACTCAAGCTATCTATTGGTTCACATTCTCCATTGCAATTTTATAAGAACCACCTTGATTTCCATAACTATTTATTGTAGTTATGCTTCTCCTTTTATAGGCATATCAAATTTAAACAACCAACCAGGCTCTAGTCTCACAAGAAGTTGGGCCTGAATGGTCAGACTGTAGCCTGTGTGGATTTGGGATTGATTTGGGTGCAAGGCCAAAAATGTCCTAGTCTTTTAACTAATAGAATGTTGGAAAGTATACCTGATAAAAGACTAGATCAAATAATGTATTAGTATCTTCACAGTCATTATCAGCAGCTGGGCTCCCACTAGACCAATGTTCCAACCTCTTGCAATGACGTAGTACCCCTGCATCTGACTACTGCTGCCAATAGTTTCATTCTATCAATCTAAGTAAGGGGGATATGTACAGAAATTAAGGAAACCTGCTCAAAAAAGGCCTCCATCTAGGATAGTTCTATCTAACTTATTATATTGGTATATTAAACAGAAGTCTATGGAGCTCTGAAGCAGGCTATACGTATGTGGTCAGTATGCCTCCAGTTTAACCATCTTGGTTTAAAATATAAGGGGAAACACCCCTGTTTTACAATACAATCACAAAATGTATAAGCATTTGTTAAATAGAGGTCGACTCTAAAGCGGGGATCCCCAACTTTTTATACCTGTGAGCCACATTCAAATGTTAAAAGAGTTGAGGAGCAACACAAGCATATAAAAGCTCCTGTGGTCGCCAAAAAAGGGCTGTGGTTGGCTATTTGGTTACCCCTATGTGGATTGGCAGCCTACAGGAGGTTCTGTTTGGCAGCACCAGGGCCGGAACTAGGGGTATGCAGAAAAGTCACGTGCCTAGAGAACAAAGCCTGGGGGCACCAGGCTCGTACCTTCTCTGTTGCCTAACCCTAGTGCTGTAAGTGTCCCCTCACAGAGATGTCCTCAGCCTGTTATGTCTACTGAAGGTAAAGAGTGCATGCTCAGTCTCGTCATGTGCCTATTCGCTCATACATGCAATTGTTTGCTCGTAGATGTGCATGAGGGTGCAATGTTGCCAGCTGGGTTTCCTGGTGGCATCCTGCTTGCCTGGCTCTGGGAAGCACACCGGATTTGAAAACCTAAAACAAGTGCAGGTAGGTTCTTTAGATTATTGAGTAAAAGACGTTTATCCTTCCCTAAGTACTGTATATACATCCAACCAAGACTCTGTAGACAAGGCCTAGAAGCTTGATACTTTCTAACATTTTTCTGTAACCACCTGCTCATAGTAGTTAAATTACTTCTTACAGACACCCCTAGATCATGCACAACCAGTGTTGGACCAGGGGCCCAACCAAAAACCCCAGACCAGGGGCCCACCATAAAACCTTAGACCAGGGGCCACTTTTAGTACTATTATTCTTCATCTCCTCAATCAACCTCTATTCTCCTAGTCTGTTTTCTTTACATGCTATAATCAATTATTCCATCTATTTAGCCTCTTTGTTCTCATAGAAATAGGGAATGGCCATGAAATAGGCCAAATGTTTAGCAGCATGAGGGCCCACTGACACCTGGGCCCACCGGGAGTTTATCCTGGTATCCTAGTGGGCCAGTCCGACACTGTGCACAACCATGTGAATTTGCCCTAGCTACTAAGTCTACTAAGATGAATAACCAGACCATTCATTTGGTTATCTGGTTAGCATGAGGATCAGTAAACATTGAGGACAGGTAGCTACCTTGAAGGTTAAGGGTCAGTCCACACAAGCAGATTCGGGGAGATTAGTCGCCCCAGCGACAAATCACCTCTTCTTCGGGGCGACAATCTCCCCGAACTGCCTTTCCCCTGTCCTCCACCGGCTAAAATGAAAATCGCCTGCGGCGATACTGTATAAGATAAAGGCAGTTGGGGTCATTTATAAACACTGCACAAATTTGCACCTGGGCAGTAACCCATGGAAACCAATCAGATGATCGCTGCCTGACCTGTCTGAAAAAAACTAATCATTGTTTGGTTGATATGGGTTACTAACCCATGTGCAAATTTTTCCAGTCAGCCATAATGTAAAAAAGGTGCACAAATGTAATTTTTAGACCAAAAATCATATGAAAAGAGACTGTGCATCTAGAAATGCACAAACACATTCTTTGGGCTCCATATTATTATAAGAATAAATAGGATAAAGGGTGTTAAGCATCGACACATTTATTATTATTTTCTATGTCCATAAGTCTGATTTGTAAACCTATGTCCAGGTGTAAAATCAACACTAGTGATGGGCGAATTTGTGCCGAAACTGCGAAAAATTCACGAAACTGCGCCGGCGTCTCGTTTTTGATGCCGGCGCCCGTTTTTGACGCCGGCGCCCGTTTTTTCAACGCCGGCGTAAAAAACGGGTGCCAGCATCGAAAACGAGACGCCGGCGCAGTTTCGCAAATTTTTTGCCGTTTCGGCGCAAATTCGCCCATCACTAGTGGTTTCGAAAAAACATTTTTTGACGCCGGCGATTTTTTTCCGCGAATTTTCGCGAATTTATTCGCTGGCGGCGAATCGCGCGAATTCGCCCATCACTAATCAACACTTGTATGACTATGAAGATTTTCATTGATCCAGGTCATGGTATATCTAGTATAGGTAAATCTAAAACAACTGGACTTGCTGAGTAATCATTGAAGACGTTTCACTACTCACTACTGAGTAGTGATATGTCTTCAATGATTACTCAGCAAGTCCAGTTGTTTTAGATTTACCTATACTAGATATCCACACGTGTAGTTTCTCAGTTGACTTATTTGTACCATCAGACACGATTACCAACCCGAAAAGTAATTCCTGTATGTAGTTAGTCATCACACCTACTCTGGGCACTGATATACCATGTTCATGTACCAGTAGGTCAGCTTGTTGAATACAACCCTTGTAAGCAGAGGAGTATCTTGTCTTCCCAACATTCTGACATTGGTAAATAATGCACAGGAGCCAGAGATATACAATTAGGTAAAAGGGAATCTGTGCTCAAATTATGCATGAAGAGCAATGTATATATTACTCAACTAACCGCTAGCCTATAACTACAGAAGAAACAGTTTGACAATGCATGGAGATGAGATGGAACCGAACCAAAAGGTTTTGCAAGCATTGAATAAAAGCAGTGATTGGGACATAGATAGGGATAGTTGGGCAGAGCATTAGCCCAGGGCCCCTAACCTGAGAGGTTCCTCCTTTGCATGGAGGTGGCATTGTGAAAGTACAAATTACATTATCTAATAACCATATTTTATCTAAATTCACAATGAGCTAGAGGGTTACAGGAAGGACCGCCATCAGAAATCGCAGGGCCCCATACGACAAAATTTCCTGGGCCCCATGGGCTGCACCCACCGCAAGCCCCACCTACAGGTCCACCCCACACCACACAGTAAAAAAAACATAAAAAATATTGGTGGCTAGGGTTCCCACATGTTAAGTTTTATTTAAAAATAAAAAGATATTGGTAGTCAGGGCCCCCCATAAAAAAACATTTGAGCCAGGGCCCCCCCCATTAAAAAATATTGGTGGCTAAGATCCCACATGAGAGAAGAAAAATTGGTGGCCAGGCCCCCCCCCACATTATGAGAAAATTGGTGGCCAGGGCCCCTTAAACGTCCATGCCTTCCCAAAGTCAGCAGCTCTCAGAAAGATGGGGGGCCCGGCTAATCAAGTAAGTGTGGTGTGGCAGGGCCCCCCTTACCTTCGGGCCCCCTACAACTCTCCCCCCTGTCCCCCCCTGATGGCTCCCTCACATACATATCTGGGGTCTGAAACTTCCTTTCTTGACCATGTCCCCTTTTCTTAACTCCGGCCCTTAGAATTCTACGGCAAATACATTAACTACAGCATCCTTTTAAATCCATCTAATTACATAAGGAGAGAGAAGAAGGAGGGGGTGGGTGCCTTTTACTGTCCTCCGCTGGTTCCTTTTCATCTTCGCGGTGGGGGGGGGTCTGTGTTTTTTTTTTGTTCTTTTATTAGGATGCTTTTGTTCGGCATGATGTTTAAAGCCATTTCCAGCAGCCTGTGCCATGAATCACTTCCATATAAGCACACAATGTACCTGTTTAAATATGCTCATTTTTTTTTTACCCCACTCACATTAGGTGGAGGAGAGAAAAAAAAGCGAATAGAAACAGCTTTCTTTCTCACTCGCTCTCGTTCTTTTGCCGGTTATTTTTTTTTTTAGATAATGTTTTCCTCTAATAACAGCTTTTATTTTATTATAATCCATTAGATGACAATATTATTCAATAGCTGATTAGAAGGCAATTTTGGTATATTTCCGCACACATTTCAGCTCTGGCTCGTTCCTGCAACCTGCAGGTCTCGCTCTAATATGACTTCAATTTTCTTAAAAATCTGCATTTAACTGCTCAGGCTGCTGGCGGCCTTAGAAATGTGATTTTAATTTGCCATTGAATCCGTGGGGCATAACCCACGGGAACCCAAGCCATCAGGATTCAGGACTCACAGCCCATTTTCCAGCTCTTTTATTCTCAAGATGAATGGGAGAATTTTGTATATGTCAATATGTTTTTGGTTTTTTTTGTGGTTTAGCATATGGCTATGTCCAAGGAACCTAAGCAGGGTTGTTGTTAATAGGAAGCAAGCCCTATACCCCACAAAGCTGTATATGCACATACAATGGGAACCTCCATGCACCCCAAAAAGATGTATTTCTATCTGGAAAGGGGCAGCAACTTTAGAATGTACAGTAAGGCAAGATGGTGTCAGGGAGTTGAGCTGCACCAGTGACTTACTATATAGAGAGGGTCAATAGAATTGTATATTAGTACTAGATGCTTTTAGATGGTTATCCTAGTGACTCATAGGAGCTTACCATACCTTACAGCCTATTGTACCAAACAAAGAATCTTATACGGCAATCTTCCAAAATGTCAGTGTATCCTTTCGTTCTTCCTCCATCCCTTCTCTTTATTTAATTTCCCTACAATGCAGCTTTTGCGTTTACCCTTCTTCTTTTCCGTTTACCCTTTTCTTACACCATATTTGTCATTTTTGTATTCCCTCTTTCTCTTCTCAACCTTCTATCCATGATGTCTTTTCTATCGCCTTCCCATTCTTTCTTCTACTTTTTCCTTTATCTACTTTATCTTTTTCTTATCCCCTTTGCCTTGGAACACCATGGCCTTTCCCTACTCCTATGAACTGCATTTTATCTTCTTTCAGTCCATATTTCTCTTTTGTTTACTCATCTTTCACCATACTTTTGTTGGTGTTCCCCTTTAACATTATACATTATTTACTCAAGCCAATAAACCATGTATTTCCTCCTCATCCTATTATCATCCTTTATTTTTATATATTTTCCTTCTTCGTGATTTTTCCTATGTTTTCTTCACTTCATTTCTTCTGCTTAGATACCATATTTGACTGTACAGGTATGGGATCCATTATCTGGAAATCCGGTATCCAAAAAGCTCCAAATTACGGGAATGCCGTCTCCCATAGACTCCATTTTATTCAAATAATCGAAATTTTAAAAAACGATTTCCTTTTCCCTGTAACAATAAAACAGTAGCTTGTACTTGATCCCAACTAAGATATAATTAATCCTTATTGGAAGCAAAACCAGCCTATTGGGTTTATTTAACTTATACATGATTTTACAGTAGACTTAAGGTATGAAGAACCAAATTACAGAGAGCTTCGTTATCCGGAAACCCCCAGGTTCCGAGTATACTGGATAACATGTCCCATACCTGTATTTGATAATTTTTTAGAGTTAAGTTTGATTAGGAAGATTAGTATAGTAATTTTACACTGCAGACAAGTGCATGAGGACTGCAGAGGAACAAGCCCACCAATGAACATCTAGTGTTCCAGCAGACCTTCTCAACCAAGAAGTCACCTTAGAACTATTGCTCCTCTACTGATCCTCTGATCATCTAAACCTTGAGTTCACCAGCAATCTGTGGATAGTCTAGCACAGTGATCCCCAACCAGTAGCTTATGAGTAACATGTTGCTCTCCAACCCCTAGGATGTTGTTCCCAGTGGCCTCAAAGCAGGAGCTTATTTTTGAATTCCAGGCTTGGAGACAAGTTTTGGTTGCATAAAATCCACGTGTACTACCAAACAGAACCTCAATGTAGGTTGATAATCCACATAGGGGCTGCAAAATGGCCAATCACAGCACTTATTTGGCATCCCAAGAACATTTTTCATGCTATTGTTGCTCCCCAACTCCTTTTACTTCTGAATGTTGCTTACTGGTTCAAAAGGTTGGGGATCCCTGGCTCTAGCATGTCATTCCGAAATTAGAGGTTACCAGAGAACTGCAAGTGCTCTCGTAGGTCATCTCAACCTTGGATGATGAGGTGAAAATAATTACACTCTCTTGAGAGGCATATCATCATTGGAATCGTTAAAGGAGTAGATCCCCTTAAAATTTACTATTTGTAACCTTATTATAACAGTATAACTCAGAGTCTGGCACCATCTTTGATGTGAGATGATTGGGTTTGGCAAGCACCTTCTCAACTCAAGCCTAGTTGAGGTTAGAAAAAGGTGGGTTAATTTGGGTAATTCCTGACCCCCACATATTTACTGTGTAGTGCCAAAGATGGTTCCTCCAAGCAATTAGACCTTGGGCCTATGAAACTGGGGACCTGTGCAATGTGTGACCTGACGTCTGTTTGAAATTGTCCTGTGCAAGTCTGGAAGTGCCGTGGAATTTTCCTCATAAGACCTGGATATCCAAATGAACAGCACCAATGAGACCACAATGTAAATCTAATACAGATGTTATTCGACTTTAAAATGTGAAATTGGGTGTGCTTTACATAATTTTTACAGTGATAAAAAGAACGGAGCCCTGTATAAAGAAACATATTGTTAACCAGTCATCAGTTGTGATAATGCTCCATGAAAAATATTACCCAGCTCAGCGATTTATCTGCTCAGAGCGCGTCTTGTTTCTTTAATAGTACGCTCTAAAATTAATTCCTCTCTTTCCCGTCAAATAAATGACAGGGTTCGGCAACAAACGTCATCAATAAAACAGCCGGACTAGAAAGTATCCGACGATACACAGAGTTAACTTCTATCATTATGAAGATAAAGGATTCATAAACAAGGCGTTAGCAGGATTAATATTCTGTATTTGATCATCTGTATTTTCTCTTCAAATATATATATATAAGCTGTTGCTATTATATTTGCTCCTATCACTCAAGTTTTCTTTTCTCAGGTCTCTAATTTTCTCTAAACTCCCCACTTCATCCTTTCTCTCGCTCCTCTTTTTTTGTCTCTCCCAAGCTTTGCTCTTTTCATTTGTTTCTGAGTCATTTCTGTGGACAGTCATTATAAATAATAGAGGAATCAATAGTTCCTCATTAAGACTGCAGCGATCAGGGTCACTCCGCTTTCTTAATTACAGTTTCACTATCATTTGCTTTAATTGGAAAGAATAAAGAGCTTTAAGGAGTGAAAGAGCCGGGAGTCTGCCGGTGTTCGGATATTGTTCAGGCCACACTCTCGTGCTGTTTGCTCTTCATGTCTCCCCAGCTTTGTGAGCTTGTGACATAGAAAGAGAATGTGGTAATTACCCAGGAATCAGATAGCAGCTATTATCAGATTCTTAATTAAAGTTTCTTTAGAATCCGCCACTGCCTCTTCCCCGCATCTTTCTTCCTCTCCAAACGGTGCTGCACAATGAGATAATTTCTAGCTTTTTTTTTTGTTAATTATGTGAGTATAGCCTTAAACATTCCACAGATGTGTTTGATCGCAGTGTGTTTCTTGGCAAAAATGCTCTGTTTGTGGTGTGTGTTATTTAACCCTCGTTTGTGTCTCTATGGCTGTTGTCACTGCTAGAGATGGCTTTGCTATAAGGCCAAACTAGGATGACTGGCTTAGGTCCCACACATTAAAACGATCCTGTGGCTATGGAGGTCTTAAATATAAGTATAATATAGAGAGTAGCAGTAGGATAATAGTCTCTGGGAAGGGAGTGTGACTGTGGGATAGCAGGTATAGTAGGGAGAGATGGTGTCTATAGTAACAGTGGATAATAGTCTCTGGGAAGGGAGTGTGACTGTGGGATAGCAGGTATAGTAGGGAGAGATGGTGCCTATAGTAACAGTGGGATAATAGTCTCTGGGAAGGGAGTGTGACTGTGGGATAGCAGGTATAGTAGGGAGAGATGGTGTCTATAGTAACAGTGGGATAATACTCTCTGGGAAGGGAGTGTGACTGTGGGATAGCAGGTATAGTAGGGAGAGATGGTGTCTATAGTAACAGTGGATAATAGTCTCTGGGAAGGGAGTGTGACTGTGGGATAGCAGGTATAGTAGGGAGAGATGGTGTCTATAGTAACAGTGGGATAATAGTCTCTGGGAAGGGAGTGTGACTGTGGGATAGCAGGTATAGTAGGGAGAGATGGTGCCTATAGTAACAGTGGGATAATAGTCTCTGGGAAGGGAGTGTGACTGTGGGATAGCAGGTATAGTAGGGAGAGATGGTGTCTATAGTAACAGTGGGATAATAGTCTCTGGGAAGGGAGTGTGACTGTGGGATAGCAGGTATAGTAGGGAGAGATGGTGCCTATAGTAACAGTGGGATAATAGTCTCTGGGAAGGGAGTGTGACTGTGGGATAGCAGGTATAGTAGGGAGAGATGGTGTCTATAGTAACAGTGGATAATAGTCTCTGGGAAGGGAGTGTGACTGTGGGATAGCAGGTATAGTAGGGAGAGATGGTGTCTATAGTAACAGTGGGATAATAGTCTCTGGGAAGGGAGTGTGACTGTGGGATAGCAGGTATAGTAGGGAGAGATGGTGCCTATAGTAACAGTGGGATAATAGTCTCTGGGAAGGGAGTGTGACTGTGGGATAGCAGGTATAGTAGGGAGAGATGGTGTCTATAGTAACAGTGGGATAATAGTCTCTGGGAAGGGAGTGTGACTGTGGGATAGCAGGTATAGTAGGGAGAGATGGTGCCTATAGTAACAGTGGGATAATAGTCTCTGGGAAGGGAGTGTGACTGTGGGATAGCAGGTGTAGTAGGGAGAGATGGTGCCTATAGTAACAGTGGATAATAGTCTCTGGGAAGGGAGTGTGACTGTGGGATAGCAGGTATAGTAGGGAGAGATGGTGTCTATAGTAACAGTGGATAATAGTCTCTGGGAAGGGAGTGTGACTGTGGGAAAACAGGTATAGTAGGGAGAGATGGTGCCTATAGTAACAGTGGGATAATAGTCTCTGGGAAGGGAGTGTGACTGTGGGATAGCAGGTATAGTAGGGAGAGATGGTGCCTATAGTAACAGTGGGATAATAGTCTCTGGGAAGGGAGTGTGACTGTGGGATAGCAGGTATAGTAGGGAGAGATGGTGCCTATAGTAACAGTGGGATAATAGTCTCTGGGAAGGGAGTGTGACTGTGGGATAGCAGGTATAGTAGGGAGAGATGGTGCCTATAGTAACAGTGGATAATAGTCTCTGGGAAGGGAGTGTGACTGTGGGTTTAGCAGGTATAGTAGGGAGAGATGGTGCCTATAGTATCAGTGGGGATAATAACCATTGGGATGAGACTGTGGGATATAAGATATAATTTAATAGGCAAAACAGGTCCAGCAAAGGAATAATAAACACACTTTTGGTTGTTGGATTTCTGGGAGTTGTAGTACAAGAATAGTGAGGTGTCAAAGGCTGGACCATTGTATTTCAAACATTTCTGTTCCACACCATTGTGCCCCACCACCACTAATGATACAAGCTCACAGTTTCTTATAAAAACTAATTATTTCTTCAAACCAACACTCTGGGATTTTATCACACAGCAGAGAAATGAAGGATGCGGCTGCCACTCTCCTCGTCTGTCACAGAGGCAATCATCCGTGTGATTTTGCAAATAGAAAACAGTGAAACCTAACTCTAGTGATTTGTCTCCCCTTCTAAATTACACTCTTCCATGTAAGTTACACCCTACCTTAAAGGGAAAGTTTGTCTACAATTTACCTTTTGGAATGTTTTGTGTTTTTTATTTCATTCATTTCTTTCTCAATTAAATCATTTATCAAGCAGATTGCGAGTTGGTGCCAGATACAATAATTTACAGAGTAATAACCAAGGGTTACGGAGTAAAAACAATTTATGTTTATGAAAACCCAAAATTTAGGGGGGTCCTAAACTAGAAACCACTAAGGGTCCATTTACGATCGCAAGTGTAGTGAGTGCAATTTCATGTACAAGTATGGGACCTGTTATCCAGAATGCACGGGACCTGGGGTTTTCTGGATAACGGATCTCTCTGTAATTTGGCTTTTCATACCTTAAGTCTACTAGAAAATCATTTAAACATTAAATAAACCCAATAGGCTGGTTTTGCTTCCAATAAGGATTCATTTGATCTTAGTTGGGATCAAGTACCAGCGACTGTTTAATTATTACAAAGAAAAAGGAAATTTTTTATTTTTTTTAAAACTTGGATTATTTGATTATAATGGAGTCTATGGGAGATGGTCTGTAATTCGGAGCTTTCTGGATAATGGGTTTCTGGATAACGGATCCCATACGTGTACAATCAACCATATTTTTTTTCCACCAATGCAGTATATTTTCCCAGAACTCCAGTGTCACTGCAGACACAAGGGAGGTATGCGATGTTGCAAATGTGCTGCATCCAATATATCAAAATTACAAAATTGCACAGAATTCCAGCTGGCATTATTTTAGTGTGTGAGTCTTGTCTTAGTCTGAGTCTGCACCTATTGGCAGCGTCAGGCTGGGGTGTTTGGGGGTACACCCTAGTTGTAAGCACCACATACAGCCTTTAAAATGCGACCTCCTAGCTCCCTTCAGGCCTGGGTCGGCAGAGGCCCAGCAGTCCACAAGGGGCTTTTTTCTGTTGTCCCACCAGCCCTGTGTGACCTTGTCTGTTGACATTGGACATAAAAAGGAACCCTGGAGCTACTACCTGGTCAGAAGGACTGAGCGGCCCAAGCACACCAATACTGAAGTGCAAAGAATGAATTATCCCATCTTCGATTTTGTTAGGAGTGTCTGTGACACTCACATGCTCAGTGGGCTCTGATTGGCTGTTGAGAAGCTGAGCTTAGGGGTCGTCACTAATTATCCAGCAGAAAATGAGCTTCCCCTGTAATATAAGCTGATGCTACAGGTTTGCTGGTTATTAAATTCTGATGCTAATTGCACTGGTTTCTGTGCTGCCATTTAGTAATTATCTGTATTAATTACTAATCAGCCTTATATTGTGACATTTCTATTCTATGTGTACTGTATATTGTGAGTGGGTCCCTAAGCTCAGTAAGTGACAGCAGCACAGAGCATGTGCAGTGAATCAGCAGAAAAGAAGATGGGGAGCTACTGGGGCATCTTTGGAGACACAGATCTTTACTGCTAAAGGGCTGTGGTTGCCTTGGGCTGGTACAGAAGCACAAAACATGATGTACAACATTTCTAGCTACTTCTTTAGTTAAGCTTTAGTTCTCCTTTTATGTCGTCTACAAACATGTGTGTTTGTTATGTAATGCTGCAAGTCTAAACTATAGACAGGAACCTCGTATAACTTGAACAACATATCTTCATAAATGGTGCCTATTGGTGTCATTGGTCTTTGTGATATCACTTGTCGCTTGACTCATTGAGACTTTTGTATTATTAAAAAAAATGAATGCACCTGCTGTCAAATATGAGGATATTAGTGGGGTTGCAAAGGGTGCGACTTTAATATCCTTATAATACACAAAAGCCATGAATATCTTGTAAATGATATCCTTATAAACGCTGAGTACTGATGTCATCAGTTATAAACGGTGAGTAGTGATGTCATTTCTGTCACATGACTCACTGGGGCTCATTTATTACTGGGCAAATTTGTTGATGGGCAGTTAACTATAGCAACCAATCAGTGATTAGCTTTTTGAAGCCAGCTGCAAGTAGAATAATGAATACAACAATCTGATTGGTTGCCATGGGTTATTGCCCATGGGCAAATTTGCCCAGTGTTGATAAACGACCCCCACTGAAACTTGTATTATAATAAATAAAGTACCCCCTGTTGCAAAATATGAGGATATTAGAAGTTATATGGTCATGAAACTCCTTATAATTTACAAGAGGGGGTACTTTATTCACTATATAATATTGTACAACTGGGGGGAGGGTTAATTATTCCCCACTATCTTTAAAAAAGGCAGAAGGTAGTAGAGAGCCTTCCCTGCAGAGCAATGAGTACAGAGTAAGACTCACAAGCTGCAGAGCCTTTGGGTTCTCTGTGCCGCTCCCCATGCAGTGTTTATGTTCAGTGCTGGAAGCCACTTCATTGCGGTGCTGAAAAGTTGGATTTATTGTGTGCAACCCTCCCATCTGGCCGAGATATTACCAAAATTATATATAAGCCAGTTAGTAAACACTTTGCCGCATTGTCTGTTGTTCCCATAATCACCCTTAATAACGACTTGCATCAATACGGTCTTTAACAAGATTTGGGAGTTAATGTGATAAGAGGCAGGTCAGGGAGCGAGGCAGAGCCCTTACACATGTTTGTGAAGACCAAATTGAATCAGCTGTAAATTGGCCTCTCTTGTGAGCCGGGGAAGCAGCCAGAGAGAGGGATCGGGGCTGCTGGGAGTTCGATTTTAACCTCGTGCAGAAAATGCACTTAAGCAGATTAAAGTAAAATAGGGCGCTTGGTGGATGGATGTGCCGTGTAATTGCAGCTGTTCTAATGGTTTCCTGTGTGCACTGTTAGGGCTGCAGCTATGGGGGTCACATTAAAGTGGTACCAGGCAGTAAAGAGGTGGCAGAGCTGAAAATCTACTATTCCAGATAACCCTTCCTAATGCAAGTGTCAGTGCACAATTGCGAGTATTAAAGGGGAAGCTAAAATGATGAATTAAAAAATGCGACGATCTGCTGATAGCTTTGGAGCACTGCTTGGGGTTCCCATGCTCCGTCTTATTCTGATCGTTGGCCTCATAATTAAATAGTGTCTTTGTTCACACTCAGATTTGGACACACACATTGCTGTGTATTAAAAAAGTGCATCACTCTGGATATCCAATGTGATCACAGTAAACCTGAGCCAACCCCCCTACAGCCACACAGCTTGCAGTCAGCAACAGCAGACCCAACAGCTGCCAAGATAGGGTAGGGAGGCCGGAGTATGGAGGGTCATGCAGGGTCCTTTATTTCTATTTTCCATAATGCTATTGAACTCAAGTTTAGAATTTGCCCATATTGTTGTTTTTTGGAGTATGGAGAATCATGTGGGGTCCCAATTAAAGCACAAACGAATATGTTGGCGATTAATATAAGGGAAACAGGTATGGGATCCGTTACCCAGAAACCCGTTATCCAGAAAGTTCCAAATTACAGAAAGGCCGTCTCCCATAGATTCCATTATAATCAAATAATCCAAGTTTTTAAAAATGGTTTCCTTTTTCCCTGTAATAATAAAACAGTCGCTTGTACTTGATCCCAACTAAGATATAATTAATCCTTATTGGAAGCAAAACCAGCCTATTGGGTTTATTTAATGTTTACATGATTTCCTAGTAGATTTAAGGTATGAGGATCGAAATTATGGAGAGATCCCTTATCTGAAAAAAAACCCAGGTCCCAAGCATTCTATATAACAGGTCCCATACCCATATTATACATTTTTCCTTCCTTCCATCCTTCCTCTTTCTTTCGTCCTTCTTCTTGATTCTTCTTGATTGGAAGAATTTGGTCCCTGTTTAATGGTGGTTGCTATCAGACTCATGTGCCATTTTACCCTTTTATTCTGAAGATCTAACTTGAAGATACAAATATGAATCCTTCAATATTTTAAAATGTTACAGTAGAAAAAATTTACAGTTACAGTAGATTTATGCGCATATTTGCCGTCCACTATCCAAATACTCCCGGCCTATCATCAATAAAAGGAAGTAATAGCTTTCAAAGTTCTAGAATTTCAGTGATCTCCAGAAGCCTCATGATGGTGGGTGGGGGGGTCTTGAATGTCTTCCATTTCTTGGGTGTTTTTGAAAATGGACTACACGCCAATGAAGTTTTCCATTCTGTAAATCTCTACCCAACAAATCATGAATTCTGGGAGATGCATCTCACAGCAGCGGAAAGACCAATATTTTAAAGGCCACAATTAGCAGCACACTGCTTTTATTTGGAGGCAGTGGCTTTTGTTATTTTAAACTATTTGCCTATCCCCTCTTTGTGTGCATCTCACCTAGAATGATAATGCCTGCGACCCAGCCAACTACTTGGCCATATGTACTCATAAAGAAACTATCAATGATGGCTCTTTTAAAATAACCTAGCTTTTTAATTGGGAATGCTATTGTCATTTTATTTTATTTCATTCCAACAATAATACATTTTTGACTGATAAATTAACAAAGGGTGTGTTTTTTTCTATGGAAACAGTGATACTAGATCTCAGGTGAAAGCTTTCATTCCCAAACCTCCATTTGCACAATGACACCACTCACTGATACTGTCTTAATGAAGTGCTTTCCATTTCTGCACTTGAGAAATGAGATCCCTCTTTGAATGTACTCACTTTAATTTTCTTTATTCTTCTACAGTGTCTGCGGCTGAGTGTTCCACTGTCTTGTGGGTTGGTTCTTATTAACTATACAGCTATTCATACATTGCTCAGAAGGAGCAGAGCATGATCATCGCTCCTCTGAGGGTGGAGAATGGAGCCTGGTCCCACTGAGTGCTGATAGTAGAGAATAGGCCAGTGGAGGGTTCAAAATGCAGGCATATTTGGAAGTCCCTGTATTGCTAGAAATTATAGGAAAACAACAAAATATTAGGTGTCCCAATCACAACTGTACCTATTTCTGCAACTTTAATCAGTGTTCTACCTAAGGGCAGACACACACGCTCAGATTCGGGGAGATTAGTTGACAAATCTCCTCTTCTTCGAGGTGACTAATCTCCTCAAACTGCCTTCCCTTGCCTTCTCGCCGGCTAGAATGGAAATCAGCGGTGGGATGGCTCTCGGAGCGCTTTGTTTTCTGAAGTCGCCCGAAGTTTCCTCATGAGGCAACTTTGGGTGACTTGGGAAAACAAAGTGCTCTGAGTGCCATCTGTCTGTGATTAGGCGCCCCAAAGAAAAGGAGATTTGTCGCCAGGCAACTAATCTCCCCAAATCTGAGCATGTGTCTCTGCCCTTAAGGCCCCCATATATGGGCCAATAAAAGCTGCCGACAGAAAACAGCCATCCGACGGGCGCCTCTGATTGATATCTGGCCGAAAGTCGGCCAGATGCTTATCGGGCAGGGTAAAAAATCCCGTAGGATTGTGGCTGCATATTTTCGTTGATGTGATCCCACGATCGGATCAGCCCGATATCGCCCACTTCAGTGTGAGCACATCAGGGGAAGATCTGCTCGTTTGGCGACTTCGCCAAACGAGTGGATGTCCCTTTGTCTGGCCACCATCAGAGCAGACTGAAGATAAGGACATAGGAGTAATTATGTAGAAAGAGAAATGCATCTAGGCACATAAATATCATATATGTTTAGTGTGTATGCACACACTTAACATATATGGTGCATGTGTACCTAGATACTGTGTATTCTTCGGCTACTTTATAACCAAATGGCAAGCAATGGTTAAAGGGATGTAGATGTAGCTTTTAAAATGATGTATATGGGGTTGGTTTCACTTAGGGAGGAACTCCGTTGAGCGGCTCGAGCCAACACATCGCCATGCGACGAAACGCATGCGACATGTCGAATGTTCTGACAATACAGGAAGTGAAGTAGAAATCGCAGATAAGAAGTACATTTACCCAACTGTCGGATGAAAACGCAGCGTAGTTCTTACCTGCAATTTCGCCTTCACTTCCTGTATCCTCAGAACATCCGACACGTTGCATTTGTTTTGGCGCATGGCGACATGTCGGCTCGAGCCGCACCGTGGAGTTCCTCCCTTAGAGATAAATTGGTAATCTAAAATGTTTGCATGTGTATAACTATACTCCTCAGACATTAGCAAAGATATTTAGGGAGAAGGAGGATAAGTGCCCTTTATGTGCAGGTGGCGAAGCAAAATTTTTGTACCTGGTCTGGGGATATCCACTTATTCAATTATATTGGGAGAACATTACAAGTTATAGCTCGGAAAGAATTTGGTTAGTAATATCTGCATCTCCTGAGGTATGATTACTTGGTTTTGTAGAAAAGTTTACAATATCAACTAAAGTAAAAAAGCTTCTGAAGGTGCTTATTATAAAAATATTGTTTATAATTGGACAAAACCAAGCCCACCAATGAAAGCAAATGGCTGATGTTGGTTAATTGATTGCTGCCTATGCTTAAAGCCGCCTGTGAATTTAGAGCTTGCCCTCTTGAAAGTACTACACCGTGGCATGGAATATATGGTTGCAAAATGGAAAAAAAAATAATAATACAGGTTATGTTTACTGAGTCTTTGTGCTGATGGTATTGTGGTTGGGGAAGAATGCATGGAACTGCGGTGGGGAAAAGAAGGTTGTTAATGTTAGTATTTTGATATGGATTTAATTAAAAAAAAAGAGAAGTAGATACTGTCCAAATGATTTGAGTAAAATAATGAAGCTTTTCTTGTCCTGGTGCCCATCCCATTCATTCATTAGTGTGATAAACCATATACATACAACAAAAGCACAATAAATGATTTATTTATTTATATTTATATCATACCTCCCAACATTTTGGAAGTAAAAAGAGGGACAAAAAATTTTTTTCAAAAAAAGCAATTTTTTGACCAAACCCCTTTCTGTGGCCACACCCCCTAATTACCATGTTTGTTTTACAAAATTTGGCAGTTTATGAAAGTTTGAAAATATTTCTCCTTATCTAAACTGTGTTTTTGTGTCTCAAAATTGTTACAAAGTATCTTATTTGCACCTGTTAGCTGTTCTGGCCTCTCTGCTAAAAGCCAATTAAGTGAGAAACTTTGTTTCTTTTTCTGGCCGTTCAGTGCAGAGAAAAGAGGGACTTTCCAGTACAAATGAGGGACTGCGGGTTGAGCTGTCAAAAGAGGGACTGTCCCTCCGAAAAAGGGACAGTTGGGAGGTATGTTATATATATATATATATATATATATATATATATATATATATATATCTTTTAAATATTCATCCTCGCTGCCCAGTACTTTCACTTTGCTCTGGGTAGTCTTTCACCCTCAACGTTCCTGTTAATCTCAATTCAGTAAGGACCACAGACAACAGTGAACAGAACTTTCCATGCAATGATATGCTTTCCCTTTTAGCACAGCATTTGTGTTCCTATCAGAGTTATATGTTGTCTTTATTTTTCTTTTTAACGTGCAACCGATACTGAGATTGGAAAAAAAACATACTGTATATATCCCACCCCCCTTTCCTTTCCCCGTACCCAGCTCATAAATCATAAAAAGGTTCCATTTCCTGGGAGCTGACGCAGAGAGCCAAACAGCGCATTTGTATGGAAAGATCACCATTCATTAGGAGCCGTGACAGAGCCCTCCGGCCAAAATGGAGTTTTCTTACTTAAAAAGCTTTAGCTCCATTGTCGCTTCCTGCGGAGACCTATAACTTTCAGAAGTAGAGTTTTTAAGCCTTGGAGATTTTGGCGCAAATGCTGCACTTTTTATTCCCCTCTTGTTTTGAGATATGACTTACAAGATTTCTGTCAGGGTAAAGGCGAGATTTGAGTCTTAAGTCAGGAAAGCGTTAACTGCCCATAAAACGGTATATCCCACTGAAGCCATGGAACTAAGATGAAACATTAAAGTTTGATGCTGCCATATTTTCCTTTTGATTCGAATTAGCACCAGTGTCGGACTGGCCCACCGGGATACCAGGAAAACTCCCGGTGGGCCCAGGTGTCAGTGGGCTCTCCTGCTTTTAACCTTTTGGCTTATTTCATGGTCATTCTCTATATTCTTTTTATGGGAGTAAAGAGACTTAATAATGGAAGAATAGAGTATATTATGTAGAGAAAAGAGACTAGGAGAATAAACAGGTTGAGTGAGGAGAGGAGGTATAATAGTTTGGAAAGTGGGCCCTAAGCCTAAAATTTTCTGGTGGGCCCCTGGCATCCCAGTCTGACACTGATTAGCACTATCACCTGAAGGGAAATTGATTGTATTTACACAAATATTTAGTTAATTGGTGTTGCAAATGGATTTATATTTACATTTCAATCACAATTGTCAGAGAATATACTTCCCATATAATAAAATAGACATATTCATTATACGGACACCTCTAAATCCCAAATAATGTCTAGGGATATTAGAAAACCTAAAGGAACAATAACACCAAATTATGAAAGGGTTTTAAAGGAATGACAGTACAATGCCTACACTGGTAAAACTGGTGCGTTTGCTTCAGAAACACAATTATTTTTTATATAAACAAGCTGCTGTGTAGCCATGGGGGCATGTTTATATAAACTATAGTAGTACTTATCTGTTATCTACTGTGTATCCTGTGCTTGAATGGCTGCCCCCATTGCTAAACAGCAGCTTGTTTATATAAACTATAGTAGTACTTATCTGTTATCTACTGTGTATCCTGTCCTTGAATGGCTGTCCCCATGGCTACACAGCAGCTTGTTTATATAAACTATAGTAGTACTTATCTGTTATCTACTGTGTATCCTGTCCTTGAATGGCTGTCCCCATGGCTACACAGCAGCTTGTTTATATAAACTATAGTAGTTCTTATCTGTTATCTACTGTGTATCCTGTGCTTGAATGGTTGCCCCCATGGCTACACAGCAGCTTGTTTATATAAACTATAGTAGTACTTATCTGTTATCTACTGTGTATCCTGTGCTTGAATGGTTGCCCCCATGGCTACACAGCAGCTTGTTTATATAAACTATAGTAGTACTTATCTGTTATCTACTGTGTATCCTGTGCTTGAATGGTTGCCCCCATGGCTACACAGCAGCTTGTTTATATAAACTATAGTAGTTCTTATCTGTTATCTACTGTGTATCCTGTGCTTGAATGGTTGCCCCCATGGCTACACAGCAGCTTGTTTATATAAACTATAGTAGTACTTATCTGTTATCTACTGTTTATCCTGTGCTTGAATGGCTGCCCCCATGGCTACACAGCAGCTTGTTTATATAAACTATAGTGGAGTTTCTGAAGCAAACATACCATTGTACCAGTGCAGCACAACAGTACATTATATTGTCATTATTTGAAAAGACTTTTTAGTGTTACTGTTCCATTAACGTGATATTATATGTATGTGCTTTTGTTGGTTCTTCAGTCTCCTCCAATTTTCTTGTGCAAACAAATCATTATACGTCAGGGATGTGATATAACAGGATTTCAGACCACTGACTCATTTTTGATGCGCACCGAGAGAAAGCAGAACAATGTGTGTACAGTGTCGGACTGATACCGGGGAAACTCCTGGGTTGGGTCAGTGGCCCTCATGCTGCTAAAAATTTGGCCAATTTCATGGCCATACCCTATTTCTATGAGAACAAAGAGGCTTATTAGATGGAATAATATATTATAGTATTTAAAGAAAAGAGACTAGGAAAATAGAGGTTGAGTGTGGAGAGGAAGAATATAATAGTACTAAGAGTGGGCCCCTAGTCTAAGGTTTTTGGGTGGGCCCCTTGTGCCCCAGTCGGAGACTGCTTGTGTACCAGGATAATGCAAGCAGCAGTGTCAGACTAGCGTATGTGGGCCCACCCGCAATCTAACAACAAGGCCCCTCCGTCTCCCCCCTGTTGCACACCCTCTCCAAATGTTGTGTATACCATTCTTTTCACCATTGCATTCCCAGTGCATTTCAGCTTTCTTCTGCTTCACCCTTCCTCCTACCCCACAGATTTTTGGGCTGGAAACGAGCCAGGCACAGAGGGATTCGCCAGTCTGACCCTGGCAAGCAGCAAAGTGCTGATAAGGATGATGGCACAAGAGGCAAACAATAAGGACACCCGGTGACTCCCCTGGCAAATGATAACTTGTGTATCATTCAGAACATACAAAGCAGCGGCACCATCAGATAAATGAGCAAAGGAGTCCTGCACTTACTACCAGGCAGAGGCACAGAGCTTACACCTGCCACTGGTACAGGATCAAGTGCATATTGGTTCATGTCTGCAGTAGCGACAAATGACTGGAGAATTTGGTGTAATTTTGGAAATAGCTTTGTTATTACTGATTTACACTACAGATTAAATAAACGGAAGTAGAGAAGAGTCACTACAGGGGTAAAAGTACATAAAACAGGTGTATTTTTGCACACATTTCCCCTTGCCCTGCACTAGGCCTGTGTATGCCATATAGGTACTCAAGGGGCTGTGTCTGGGGCTACCCTCTGGAGCCTATATGGTAAATTGAATTTTGCAGAAAAAATATCTTCCTCACCACTGGATATTTGCCTAAACCTGGTGGCAGAACTGAGAGGTAGTAAGGTTACCTGAAACTCTATGATCAACGAAGGCATGGTACAGTAGGTCTGTGGGTGTAGCCCCTCCTACCCATCCCATAACTTGCACATCATATTGGGGCTAAGTCCAAAAAAATGTTTGGTCCATTTGCCCCATTAGTGCTCTAGCACTTGCATTCAGAATCATAATAAACAATTCTTTAGGTCAGGGGTGCCCAAATTTTAGATCCCGTGAGCAACATTCAGAAGTAAAATGAGTTGGGGAGCACAACTAGAATGAAAAATGTTCATTGTGATTGGTCATTTAGTGATGTGGATTGGCAACCTACATTGAGGCTCTATTTGGCAGTACATCTGGTTTTTATACAACCAAAACTTGTCTCCAAACCTGGAATTCAAAAATAAGCACCTGCTTTGAGGCCACTGGGAGCAACATCCAAGGGGTTGGTGAGCAACATGTTACTTACGAGCGACCGGTTGGGGATCACTGACTTAGGTACATACATTTCACTAGGGAAAAAGAGGCTACAAAGTCCCATGTTAGTGAAAGCATTTATGACCCAATCGAGCTGGTTGCATCTGCCACATCCACACATTGTTAGAAGCTTCTTGGAATGGAATTATAAATAGAACATAAACCTAATATGAGACTATAACCTCCAGAATAGGCCACAGCTACAGTTTATTAGTGACCCATCTCAGTGTGAAGATCTCCCATAAAGACAATCTCCATATGATCCCTTATTCCACTGCTCTGATTGGACAGGCCAAAGTAGGAACCAGTACCCTTGCACTTCTGATGGTTAATACTGGGCCCAACTCAGTTCCATTTGACAACAAAGATTTTCTAATGCCATTAAAACCATTATAATGCCTTTTTCGTTTCATGTGTAGACAATGGAGTAGTGTTCCACTGACAATACAGTACTTTCCATGAACCCGTAAAAAGGAAGAATGTTTTGCATACCATCTGCTGAATGGCATTGTGCCTGGGAAGATGAAGAATTTCAAAAGAAATAGTAACTACTGGGTCAGCTGGTGTTTGCATAGAACCTATAGAACACTACAAACAATGGGCAAAATTTGCCATGTTCCTATTTAGGTATGGGACCTGTTATCCAGAATGCTCTGGTCCTGGGGTAGTCCAGATAACTGGTCTTTCCATAATTTGGATATTCATAATTTAAACATTAATTAAGCCTATCAGAGTTGTTGTTTTTTTTCTCCAATAAGGATTAATTATGTCTTAGTTTGGATCAAGTGCAAGGGACTGTTTTTTATATTACACAGAAATTGTTTTTAAAATTTTGAATTAGTTTAAGTCTACTAGAAAATCATGAAAACATTTAGGGGCCGATTCACTAACTTAGAGTGAAGGATTCGAAGTAAAAAAACTTCGAATTTCGAAGTGTTTTTTGGGCTACTTCGACCATCGAATGGGCTACTTCGACCTTCAACTACGACTTTGAATCGAAGGATTCAAACTAAAAATCGTTCGACTATTCGACCATTCGATAGTCGAAGTACTTCGAAACTTCGACCCCCTAGTTCGTCATCTAAAAGCTACCGAACTCAATGTTAGCCTATGGGGAAGGTCCCCATAGGCTTTCCTAAGTTTTTTTGATCAAAGGATAATCCTTCGATCATTGGATTAAAATCCTTCGAATCGTTCAATTCGAAGGATTTTATCGTTCGATCGAAGGATTATTCCTTCGATCATTCGATCGCACTATTTGCGCTAAAATCCTTCGACTTCGATATTCAAAGTCGAAGGATTTTAATTCCCAGTCGAATATTGACCCTCGATATTCGACCCTTTGTGAATCGACCCCTAAATAACCCCAACAGGCTGGATTAATTATATCTTAGTTTGGGTACAACTGCTGGTTTATGATTACAGAGAAAAAGGAAATATTTTTTTTTTTTGTATAACATTGAATTCCAGATTATGGATCCCATATCTGTCCTTAACATAAGGTGTTTTTGGACTTTTTTATTTCAGTGCTAAGACTACCAAGTGAGAAAAACTCTACAAAGTTCACAATCCATTTGTAGCTTGATCATAAAGATTTCAAGAACTTCTGCGGAGCCCAGACCAAGAGCCAGTGCGGCCTGTTATGTACAGTATATAGAAGCTGAGGGTCGCCTCCACTAGCAGATGTTATCTAACAACTAACTATTATCTTGGTATAAAAAGCTCTGACTGCATCCCACCTGAAGCTATTAAAATAAAAACTAACAATTAACAGGCGTGAATCGGTAACTCAGTGCCACTTTTCCACACTTGGGAAATATATTTGCGCTTTTGATGTTGTCTGTAGGGCTTTATCCCCATGATAATGGGCTAAACAACGCTCCGAGATTTAATACACATCTCAATTTGCTCAAACCATCCTCTGAAAGGCTTTGGCCAATTTATCGCACACAGAAGATGAAAGACATCAGGAAAGGATATATATATATATTTTTTAAACTGACCACTTTCAGAATGAAGAAAATAGAGACGAGAATACATTGTAATATACTTTAATCTTCGCTGAGCCGGGAATATATGACATGCCATTAAAATCTCTTTCTTTGATAAAGGGGTGACCAAGATACCATATGACTTAGAACCTGGTAAGAAACCCATTGTTATTCCAAATAAACAGAAGAGAGGAAAAAGGGACTGCTAGACATCTGGGAGGAGGTAGAGACTGGATGAAAGAGAAGAGTAGAGAGAGTAGAGAATATTACATTATAATAAATAGATCAGCCAAGACAGGTAATAAAGAAACTGGGGTAGGGCCCAAGACTGGGCAAAAGCAGCAGAAAACCACTTAGTGCTCAGGATGAAAGGCAAGGAGACTATCGGCAATTAACATTGTAAAAGGTGTCTATGATTATGAGGGGAAGAAACACAAAAGAGCAGAATTAATAATATAAGATTTCTGAACAACTGAACATGTTGGCAGCAGAGTAAAAGATAATTGCCTGGGAAATGATCTGATTTATATAATATATTTATAAAGAGTTGATTGATAGATGATAGCAAGTTAAATACAGTATATGTTTAATATATAGATATGTACAGATAGATAAAGAGATAGATAGATATAACTATAGAAGATAGACAGAGAGAGAGAGAGAGAGAGAGAGAGAGAGAGAGAGAGAGAGAGAGAGATGATAAATAGAAAGATAGATAGATGATAGATGATAGATAGATAGATAGATAGATAGATAGATAGATAGATAGATAGATAGATAGATAGATAGATAGATGATAGATAGATAAATAGATAGATAAATGATAAATAGATAGTTAGATATTATAGATATATATAGATGATAGACAGAGAGAGAGAGAGAGAGAGAGAGAGAGAGAGAGAGAGTAGATGATAGATGATAAATAATAGATAGATAGTAGATGACTACTTAAAGGAGAAGGAAAGCTACCAAAGTAGTTTATTGCCAATAGATTAGCCAGAATAGTGCAAACTATAACACTATATTTATTCTGCAGAATGCTTTACAAAACCTGGGTAAACATCTATAGAAGCTCTCTCTCTGTTTGTTAAGGATAGCAGCTGCCATATTAGCTTGGTGTGACATCACTTCCTGCCTGAGTCTCTGCCTGCTCACTCATAGCTCTGGGCTCACATTACAACAGGGAGGGGAGTAGGGAGGGGAAAGAGAGGATGAGAGGAGCAATCTGAGCATGCTCAGGCCCTAGCCCTGGAGGTTTAAGCTGAAAACAGGAAGTCTGATACAGAAGCCCATGAGTTCACAATAGAAGGAAAGAAATGTGGTGTTTCTTTAGACAGAGGACTCAGAGCAGCATTACTTTGAGGATTTACTGGTGTATTTATATAGACCTTTTTGATAAAGCTTATTTCATTTTAGCCTTTCTTTCTCCTTTAAAACTGTGCAATTAAAATTAGCAATACTCAATTAAAATTTGCAATTGTAATTACAGTTATTTGGAAGAATATTACATTGCAAAAAGGCAATTGGTTATTCTTATATGAGCATTTATTTTCCTTTGCGACTTTTATTATATTCAGTATATAGATAGGTATGCACACTCAAAAGATAATAAAAGAAGGCAAATATGGTATATTTAAAATAAAGCTTTACTTATTTATGCAAATAATACACACAAAGCCACAATAGTAGGCCTGTATAATACAATACATAAGCTTACATGGTATATACCTAACGTTTAAACATAGCCACAATTACATAACAGTAAACAGTAAGTATTACAATTATACAGCAAGGAGCAGATACACCTACCACCAGTATGAGAATGGCCCCAACGTTTCGGCGTAAGCCTTTGTCAAGGGGATTATTATATTCCCCATATGTATCTATGGACAGATACAGTGATGCTGGAATCGTTGGTGGGGAATTGTTACTGTGGGTTAAAACATGGCAAATTGTTCTTTTGACTTACTATGACATATTGTTATGACATATGTTCCCAGAATTGATGCATCTGGGGCTGGTGCAGGGTTGGTGGGCTCATGTACTCCTCACAGCAGAGAAGATTTGAAGGTGCTTTCAGTTGGCTGAAAAGTGCCCCCAAGTGCCATCAGCCTTAAGGTCTGAATCCAACATGGTATTGAAGGCTAAGTGTTAGTTTGTTGTCACTTCCATCATTTTGATTGGCACGATATGCAACTAACAGCTGCCACCTTCCTCCTGCCTTCTTCATTTGACATCAATGGGAACCACCACCTAGCCACCCTACAAGGAAGATTATCATCCCCAGTTTAGGGGGCACAAATGAATTAGGGGCTAGTTAGGCTTAAATGACAGCAGCTTGTCAGGGGCCAAAGGTTGAACCTGCTGAAGGCTGTGAACAAAGGTTAAAAGATTCCCGATTGCTGAATTCTAGTCTCGACCTTCCTTCAGGGCCCTGTGTCCCTTGACCTTAACTTTAACCAGAGTCAGATCTGTATCTGCTTTTAGGTGTGCGCGTGCCTCGCCCTGCACCCACCACCTTACACAGCTGTTCCTACTGGATTTTCTTCCATTTTCCAAGCTTCTGTTTCTAATCTCAGACTGCATCATCGGTGATGCAAATACATTGGAATTTTTTGTTAGATAAATGTATATAATGGATATGACAGTATTTTCACAAGAGGGTCTTTAGAAGTAAAGTCATTCTTCATACCTAGAAACATCATTATAATAGCTTTGTGCCAACAGAATCATTTTGTTAATGCAGCATTATATTTATCATCAAGGTTCAGACTGGGTGGCCTGGGGCCCACTGGACCCCAGCCTTGAGGGCACACTTCTCCTACCCTGTGCCTAGGGTTGCCACCCAGCCAGTATTTTACTGGCCTGCCCAGTAAAACACCTGCCAAGACCGTGGGCCGGTATTAAAAATTTAACCGGGAATGTAGTTGCTGGTAAATTTGTAATACCCTTAAAAAAAGCCCTTGGCCCACCCCCCAATTCCCTTAGAACTCACCTTTTTTTTTTGGCCTTCTGGCTGCTGAGCGGTGTGGCTCCGCCCCCTTTTGCATCACGGTATGCCCCTTTTGTTCCCCCCCACCACCACCCTGGTAAAAACTGTGAGAAAAGGTGGCAACCCTACCTGTGCCAAACTGAACCAACGCATCATCCGCCTGCTCTCAATGCACCTCCCTCCCAGTCAGTCTCGGACTGGCCCAGCGGCACACCGGGAAAAAACCCGGTGGGCCCTGACCCTCATGGGCCCCCGCCGGGCCATACCCCCTCTCCTGATGTTTGTTTTTTTTTTAAAGGATTTTCGGCAACGCGCCGATTGGGCGCCGTGTGCGCATGCACACAGAGGGGGCGCCATATGTGGATGCGAACTGAGGCTGCGCCGTGTGACGAAAATCACAGTATGGGGACGGGGGCCTGTAAGGGGGCCCTGGACTGGAGTCCCAGTGGGCCCCGGGTCCCCCAGTCCGACCCTGCTCCCAGTGCACTGCCCACCAGCCCCTCCAGTACTTCCATCTTCCCCTCCTAAAAACTTGCGACCACTGGTCCTGGGAGGGGGCAGGCCTGGGTTGGTGGGGCCCACTGTGTTTTCTTCTCGTGCTCTGCCAGCCCTGTCCTGTTATCATCCATGTGTTACAAATACAATTTCCACTCAAAACAGTGGGAAGAAAGATCAGTAAATGGGCTCTAATTCTAGATTGTCTTTTATTAGTTCATAAGTATGCTATGCTCTTATTGGGCTAGAATTTGAAGTTTTCACATTTTGTGGAAATAAAAAAATTAGTTTTGTGGAACTTTGTGTCCATTTTGTTGACATAATGGATTCTGTGATATGTGATTATCCTTTCTGTCATAATCTGTCTATTTTGGAATGAAATTCTAGCAAATAAGAGTTATGAGTTTGTTGTATAGCTTGGCCTGCTCTAGTCATTTACATGATACATATATTATATACATTAGATACATTATATTTTTGTTTTTACATCATTCCTTCTGAGAGACAAATTATATCTAAGAGACAAAACAAAGTTTCAGAGACAGAATGCCATTTTACATTTACAGAATGTAGTTTGTGATATTATACAGGTATGGGGATAGAGCACAAATTACAACCCTTATCTTTGGTGCCAAATCATTGGGCCCAGCTGTGCAGCCATGGCTCTGCTTCTTACGATCCCTCATTGTGAGCCTGGTGTCAATTTTACTTTTTTTCTTCCAATATGTATAGCCTTTTTGATTCCTTTTGTAGTTTCCTCTCTTTAAAGGGCATGTAAAATCTAAAATAGAATAAGACTAGAAATGCTGTATTTTGTATACTAAACATAAACATGAACTTACTGCACCACAAGCCTAATCAAACAAATGATTTATGCTTTCAAAGTTGGCTACAGGGGGTCACCATCTTGTAACTTTGTTAAACATCTTTGCAAGACTAAGACTGTGCACATGCTCAGTGTGGTCTGGGCTGCTTAGGGATCGTCATAAACAAAGCTGCTTGAGTTCTGCATGGCTGGGAAGTAAGGTGGGGGCTCCCCCTGCTGTTCATAAGTATGATTTTTTCCCTGCAGAGCAGTTAGGGACTGTCTGACAATTCCTATCCACAGCATTAAATAAAGGGAGAATTTCACTGCATACAGTCAGGTTTCTTATAAAAAAACATTTTTTAATTAAAGTATATTGGAGATAGGTTTCTTTTTCATTAAAGAAAGTAAAAATGGGATTTAATTTTTTGCCTTTACATGCCCTTAAAGTGATTAGCTGTCTTCTCATACTCACACTCTCCTGCTGACTGCCAGTCTCGCACACACACAATCTCTCGCTGTCGGCTTCTCTCGCTCCCTATGCTCATCACTATTTATTATACGAATGATGAACAGTTATAGCATCTAGTTAATTCACATTTATTGGGCGTCTGACGTCACACATGAAGCTTGAAACTGAGAAGCCTGTGCTCCGAGAGCCATTGTGGTTTTACTGTCTCATTTTAATTTAGCGTGTAATGTCCCTATTAGAATAAAACACATCTGGAGGTTCTCTGGGGAACTCTTTGGAATCTGTGGCTTCTATATTAACAGAACTTGTAACATAAAGAGCACAGCTGCTAAAAAGGCTGCACTCAGCGGCAGGCCGGTGGGATATGGATACAGCGCTGCAGGGCACAGGGTGGCACATTTCAACGTCGCCAAGTAAGTGATATCACTACGTGGATCCATGTGTCTCATATACTTTAGGAAAAAGGATAGAGGGCGGATATTTAGGTGGCATGTTTCCCAAAGGCCTTATCAATTTGATATCTATATAGATCTATTATCCGTCATTTGTAGCACATACGTTAAAGGGATTCTTTCATGATTTTTATGGTGTAGTTTTTATTAAACAATTATTTGTTTACACTGCAAATAATTCTCTCGACCATATAAAATTTCATTCCTAACCCAACAAGTGTATTTTTTTTTTAGTTAGTTGTAATATTGGTGTGTAGGTGACATCTCAGATCATTTAGCCTGGTCATGTGCTTTCAGAAAAAGCCAGGTGGAACTGTTTTCTGGCAGGTTGTTGTTTCTACTCAATGTAACTCAAGAAGTCGCAGTGGGACTTGGATATTTACTATTGAGTGCTGTTCTGTTTACCTGTTTACCTTCCCATTGTTCTGCTGATGGACAGCTGTGCGGGGGGAGGGAGGGTGTGCTACCACTCCAATTTGCAGTACATCAGTGACTGAAGTTTATCAGAGCACAAGTCGCATGACTGGGAGCATCAGGGAAACTCACAATATGTCTAGCAGCCCTTTGTTACATTTCAAAATAAATAAGTCAGTTTGCTCTTTTGAAAAAGGATATCAGTGTAGAATTCTGCTGGAGCAGCACTATTAACATGTTTTCCCATGACAGTATTCCTTTAAAGGATAAGTAAACCTTTAAAATAAATGAATGTAAAATTGATGAGGGTGCTATTCTAAGAAATTTTGTTATGTACATTCGTTATTTATTTAGTTTTAATTCAATGATATTAAGGGATACATGTGCTGTTAATATGAATGAATTTTGTTACAACAGCGCCACCTGCTGGTCAGTTTCCAACCAATCTGACCACCAAGTAGTCAAGGAAGTTGTCAGGAGAAAGAAAGAGGCTGCTCGGATGTTCTTCTGCGTAGGAAAAAAAAAATAAAAACCTTTCTCAAATCTTTCCTAAGCGGAAGAACATCCGAGTAGCCTTTTTCATTCTCCTGACAACTTCCTTGACTACTTGGTGGTCGGAAACTGACCAGCAGGTGGCACTGTTGTAACAGAATTAATTAATATTAACAGTGCATGTATGCCTTAATATCTTGGAATAAAAACTAAATAAATAATGAATGTACATTACAAAATGTCTTAGAATAGCACTCTCATTCATTTTACATTCACTTATTTTAAAGGTTTCCTTATCCTTTAAGGATACTAAAAAAAATGTTTAAAAATAAGAGTAGGATATTGCCACTGGGCCTATTTTTTTCCTTTCTTTTGCCAAGATAACTAATGTCCTTTCTGTTTACTGATTAGATCATTTTCTCACCAGTGACATAGCGTTATTAGTTGCTCCATTATAGCTCTAATGCTCTATACATCAGTGTATGCGACTCACTACCGGGGAGAACAATACTACAGGAATCTATTCAGCTCCACAGTCATTGAACATAAGCACAATGCATCACTGGAGGCCATGGTGTCACTGAAAGCCAATGTGTCTCAACTATACTGTGTACTCCATGACAAATACCAAGGTAGGGATCCATATAAATCCCACAGGGCACAATGTCTGCCCCCGCTGAGCAACCTGACAGTTTTCTGGGACTAATAATGATACAGTACTGGCTAGTGTGGAGGAACAAACAGGAATCAGAGAGCAGAACCAGATGAGACTGGAGTAATAGGGAAGAACAAACAATAACTAAAGGCATGGCTGGAGCTGGAGGACCCAATGAAGTATTGAAGGCGCTAGGTTCACAGACATATATGTTTTTAAGTGGGTTCGAATCAAATTTGCATTACAGAAAATTCCACTGAGCAGTTAAATGGGACACAAGATTTGATTTGATCTTTTCCAGCATTTCTTTTCTCTGCTGGATTTAGGAGCCACCTAAACTACCCTCTGCGGCCACAGTTAACTTCTCCATCCATCTCTAACTGGTTACTGTCTTTGTCATGCAACCAGATTGCACAAAAAGGAGGAAAGTTTTCAAAGACAACAGGACAGGCTGTCCATAGGATTTTGGAACTTTGAACCCTACTCACCACGCTCCAGTCATAACCCGATGGAGGGCAAAGAAGAGAATGGCCATAACCCGACGTTGTGGTACCCATAATGGTTGTTTGGACATGTACAAGAACATACCTTCAAACATAAGAATTATCAAATAATGGACAAATTAGACCATTCCCTTGTTCTGCCCAACCACGCCCAGTTGCACCAAGTCTCGCCCAATCTGCCCAAATTACCGCTCATTTTCCAGTGAAGCCTCATCTCCTCTATGTAGGAGTGTCCAGCAATTAGAGGATCATTTGAAGATACGCAACAGCTGCAAATAAAGTGTGGCTTGCTCCTTATGGCAAGTTTGCTATAACAGAGACAAAGACACCCTGAGAAATCTATAAGAAAAGAAAGCTATAACCCTCTCTAAAAATATATCACATAAAACAGCCCATATAAAACCATTGTTTTATATAAATAAAGCCTTATAAATACAGGCAGTTTGGGCCTCCCTGTACTTGAAATGCAAAGGCAATTTGATAAATGATCTGTTGGTATTTGTTTAAAAGGTATAACGACTCTATTCTATAAGCTTAGTGTTTCAGCAGAGGATGGGACAGCATATAAAATGCCTTCACTAATAATAATAATAATAATATATGCATGTTTTATAAAACAAGAAAGCGTTCCCCCTCACTTGATTTTTTTGGCAGGGTGTCAGGCAGTCGATCAGCCATCTTGGATTTAATGATGTGTTTTAAAACTGCCACAAACAGAACTTATGTTTAAAGTCGGTAATATCAAGAGCTCCCTAGACAGATGCTAAGCTCTTGTATAAAGGGATTCTCCCTCGCTAGTAACAGGAACAGAAGAGGGCCATAAATAAACACACTGGCGGCCATATTAGCAGATGCTTTAGTGAATGAATGCGGCTATTTAGAAATGTCATCATGTTTAACCTTCTGTGGTTGGCAAAACTGATAATGGCAGAGCTTTCAGGATAAAGGTTTATTGAAATCCAGATGATTCTGCTTCTTTCACCCACTTGAAGTGTTGAAGGCAAAGCTTCCCATATTTGAGGCAAATTGGCCAATGCACGGCCATCTGGACATGTATGGGATCTTTAGATCCTATCAGATTGCAAATGATCTCTACCGTTTAAAATGTAATTTGCACGTATAGTAGGGAGAAATGGTGCCTATAGTAACAGTGGATAATAGTCTCTGGGAAGGGAGTGTGACTGTGGGATAGCAGGTATAGTAGGGAGAGATGGTGTCTATAGTAACAGTGGGATAATAGTCTCTGGGAAGGGAGTGTGACTGTGGGATAGCAGGTATAGTAGGGAGAGATGGTACCTATAGTAACAGTGGGTAATAGTCTCTGGGAAGGGAGTGTGACTGTGGGATAGCAGGTATAGTAGGGAGAGATGGTACCTATAGTAACAGTGGATAATAGTCTCTGGGAAGGGAGTGTGACTGTGGGATAGCAGGTATAGTAGGGAGAGATGGTGTCTATAGTAACAGTGGATAATAGTCTCTGGGAAGGGAGTGTGACTGTGGGATAGCAGGTATAGTAGGGAGAGATGGTGCCTATAGTAACAGTGGGATAATAGTCTCTGGGAAGGGAGTGTGACTGTGGGATAGCAGGTATAGTAGGGAGAGATGGTGTCTATAGTAACAGTGGATAATAGTCTCTGGGAAGGGAGTGTGGCTGTGGGATAGCAGGTATAGTAGGGAGAGATGGTGTCTATAGTAACAGTGGATAATAGTCTCTGAGAAAGGACTAACAATATATTAGGGCAAGATGGCAACTGTGACACTGTAAAAGATCCAAAGTTGTAGTTAAACAACCGCTGGTTTCATATTTTTAAAGACAACAACAGTCCCACTGTACGATGTATTCTATTTCCAGGGCATAGAAAAAGCAATATTCAATAAAGTTCATTGGGTCTCTGGGGATCCACTTGGCTTTCTGTTGCCTGCTCATCCGTTCAGTACAGGATAAATGCTTGGTGTACATAGATGCAAATATCGGAGAAATCCAAGATTCCAAAGTTGCTTTGTATATTTCTTATGTTTTCAAATTTACAGTTGTATAGATGACTACTGTAACACTCTCTATAGGATCATCTCCCATGAGATGTAGTTAAATAACCACAAAAATGTCTCTGTGTCATTTTGTTCATTTTAAGGGGAATTCCTGTATATCTTCACTGTCCCTTCCTTTTCATTCCCCAACCCCAGTTGATCTTGCTCTCTCTCCTATTTGTAGGCTGCGTTCCTTATCCTTCTTATTATTATTCCTTATCCCATATGGCAATAGAAGGTAAATCTTAATTTAAAATCTTAATCTAACCTTAGATTAAGGTAAATCTTAATCTAACCTAATACAGATTTCAGGGGTATTTCGCCTTGGCACAGTGCAAACAAAGATACAAGTTTCAGCTCTCATGGTAATACCTAATATTGTGACCTACAGAATCAATGTGGAATGCCTACAACAATTGATTGGAGGACAAGAACGTCTCTGTTAGGCAGAGCAGGAATAGCAGTAAGGAGAAGGTGAGGGTTCATGACCTTCTACTTGGCATCCTTTATCTAGGCCCACATGCTAGGTCTGCTTTCTAATGTATTAGAGCTTTGACCTTTGAATATCCAAACGCCTAGTTTGCCTTTCACCTTCTGGTCCTGTCTACAATGTAAAAAAATGCTGACCCTGGTAGCAGCAAGGACTTGAACTCTGTCCCCTACATTAGGAGGCTGCACCTTAGGCCATATGGGTCTGAAGTCCATTTTTTTGTCAATTCAGATCTCAAAGGTCAAATTGTGCCGTACTGGTGGCAACCCTATAGGAAATGCCATGTGCGAGCACAAAGGTTATTTTACAGAGCAATGCATAACTTTTTTTTAAAGGTTACATTGACTTTTGTTCCTAATTGAAAATTCTGTCTAAGCATTCTGCCACGTTATTTGTTACATAATAATTTGGCTGGAATGAATTGGTGTTTATTGAACCTTTCATTTCATTTGCAGAGTAGATCGAATGCTAACTGTGTCTCCTGCAAATTTCCAAATAGCTGACAGCTTTATCCAAAAAGCTAATGCATTGTGAGGAGTAATATAGTAAAGTAGGTTAGAAAAAGATACATGTTCATCAAGTTCAACCTTTTACGTCGATAATACATGGCCCTCTCTTCATCCTCTGGTCTGAGTGACGAGACATACGGCCGTTCGTGAGGAAGACGGAACCGCTAATGAGAGCAATCACCGCAGTACCAGGGAGCGGTAAAGTATATGGGGAACCTTTTTCATGCAGAAAAGTGCAAGACTATGGGGCAAATTCACTAAGCGTCGTGCATTAGCAACGGCTTCACCGCACTTCGCCACACTTCGCCAGGGCTGCGCAAATTCACGAAGATCCGAAGTTGCGCACAGGTTACCGAACGCTTGCGTTTGCGATAATACGATAAGCAGTTAGGCTAGCGATGCCTAATTTGCATACGGCGTGCAGTTAAAGCACAATGGACATGTTTGCTGCAGCAACTACATTACACTACACAAGCCCAGGGAAACTTAATAAAAATTAAATAGAGGTGTTATATTGGACTACACATGTGCCCACAGTATAGTTTAGGTGCCAAATGTAAGGGGGAAGCAGGGTACCCCCAAAAAAATGTTTTCTTTTTCAGCCTATCACCCAGTAAACACCAGCGTTTTTTGGGACTTTTTCTACATTTAAGTGATATTAATCCCTATGTATTTTTATTCCATGCACACATAGGGACATTGTAAGGACAAAAACACAAGGCTCGGGGTAAATGTACTGAGGCATGAAGGAGGGAAATGAGCCGAGATCCTCTTGCTTCCGATTTCAGTGTCCTTTACATTAGTTCCCTTAGTCTGCATATTCCGGGACTTTGAGAGAAAAGAACTAACGTTACTTGAGAGGGACATATAAAGTGAGGACACTGCACCACATCTAAAGGGATCATCCAAAGCAAGTCTAATTAAAGGGGAAACATACTGGGAAGGGACAGCTGCAATCCCTTACCCCAGACTATTATCCCACTGTTACTATAGGCACAATCTCTCCTTACTATACCTGCTATCCCACAGTCTCAGTCCCTTCCCAGAGACTATTATCCCACTGTTACTATAGGCCCCATCTCTCCCTACTATACCTGCTATCCCACAGTCTCAGTCCCTTCCCAGAGACTATTATCCACTGTTACTATAGACACCCTTTATCCCTACTATACCTGCTATCCCACAGTCACACTCCCTTCCCAGAGACTATTATCCACTGTTACTATAGACACCATCTCTCCATACTATACCTGCTATCCCACAGTCACACTCCCTTCCCAGAGACTATTATCCCACTGTTACTATAGACACCATCTCTCCCTACTATACCTTTTATCCCACAGTCACACTCCCTTCCCAGAGACTATTATCCACTGTTACTATAGGCACCATCTCTCCCTACTATACCTGCTATCCCACAGTTACACTCCCTTCCCAGAGACTATTATCCACTGTTACTATAGGCACCATCTCTCCCTACTATACCTGCTATCCCACAGCCACACTCCCTTCCCAGAGACTATTATCCACTGTTACTATAGGCATAATCTCTCCCTACTATACCTGCTATCCCACAATCACACTCCCTTCCCAGAGACTATTATCCACTGTTACTATAGGCACCATCTCTCCCTACTATACCTGCTATCCCACAGTCACACTCCCTTCCCAGAGACTATTATCCCACTGTTACTATAGACACCATCTCTCCCTACTATACCTTTTATCCCACAGTCACACTCCCTTCCCAGAGACTATTATCCACTGTTACTATAGGCACCATCTCTCCCTACTATACCTGCTATCCCACAGTCACACTCCCTTCCCAGAGACTATTATCCCACTGTTACTATAGGCACCATCTCTCCCTACTATACCTGCTATCCCACAGTCACACTCCCTTCCCAGACTATTACCCCCCTGTTACTATAGGCACTTTCTCTACCCCACATCTCAATTCTCAATGTACTATTAACCTGTAATAAAAAAATTCAAGAACCTTTTATAAATTTTGGACATGGTAACATGCCTGGCAGATCTGTCCGATCTCTGGAATATTTCATCTCCTTTTTTTTCCACTTTCAGCCTCTGAAGTAAATTTTTGGAGTGATTTGGAGAAAAAAAGGAGCAGCAAACTATTCTCTGGCTTTATTCACCTTTTTCTCTCTTTCACTTTCTTCATTTTCTTCTCTGGCTGATTGCGTTGCATCCAGTAATTGAGTGTGGTTGTATTATGCTTGTTTGCTAGCTGACCTACCAATGATTAAAGGGAGGGCAGATTTCAGGCATTAGCGGCAGAAAGAGCTGAGTTAAAACTGCTTTAAAAAGAGAGAGCGCTGGCTAAAGACACTGTCCTCAAAGTGCTATTAAAAACATCAGGCTTGTTAAAACCTGTAAAAGGGCCCAGAATCATCAAGTGAACAGCAGCCTCCCCCATCAATTACATACCAGGAGGGGGGGCCACTGGGAGTTTCAGGCACACGTTACACCAGCTCTTCGCTCCATTTTTACTTTGCTATTCACAGGGTACATTAGGGAGAGTTAGGGCAGGAGGGAGCTGAGGGGCTTTGGTGAATGCGATGAAAGGCTGGTAAGGGCCACATAATAGTGACAATGTAGAAACCATCTCACTTTCTGCTTGTTTTAGTGGCTTATTTTACAGACAATGAGATAACTGTAACTGTCCGATATCTATCTCTCCCCACCTTCCATTCATATTCTCTGTCTATATCTCTCCCCACTCTCTCTTCACATTAAGGCAGAAGGTTTTAGGCCTGTTAGTCTTTCAGAATATAATTTGCAACTATATTTTATTCCCTATTAATGGGCTGAGTGCAATTAAGCAATAAGCAAGAGAATATTGATGGCTGAGAAGGCTAATACGCACACTATGGCCAAAAGCATGTAGACACCTGTCTGTCCAATATCTCATTCCCAAATCAAAGGTATTCATATTGATCTGATCCTCCTCATAATGTTTTTATCCTTCATGAGCCTTTACCTTTATCTCCTCTGGGAAGTTTTCCTCTAGATGTTGGGACACTGCTGGTGGGATTTGCTCCCGTTCATAAATAAAAGGTTGGACAATGATGTCGGGTGCCAGCCCTGGTCGTATTCTGTTTCACCCCACAGGGGTTCAGTTTGGTTAACGCCAAAGCTTGTTCCTAGGGATGCACCGAATCCACTATTTGGGATCCGGCCGAATCCCTGAATCCTTGGTGAAAGATTCAGCCGAATACCAAACCGAATCCAAATCCTAATTTGCATATTGCAAATCATGAGCAGGAAAGGAAAAAGTGGAAAAAATTCTTCTTTTGTGACAAAAAGTCACGTGATTTCCCTACCCGCCCCAATTTACATATGCCATTTCGGATTTGGTTCCTCCAGGCACAAGGATTAGGCCGAATCCTGCTGAAAAAGGCTAAACCCTGGCCGAATCCCAAACCAATGAAGATTTACTAAATTCCTGAGTTTTTACTTTACTGCCAGACCACTGCTCAGATTGGAGCCTCCAAAATGATAGTTATAGAAACAGTGGGATTTCGGGGTGTATGCTATCTTTCAATGAGAACTATGCACGGGTCCAATACCACATATTACTTATAAATTAAAGGCATGCACAGAGTCTCACTTAAAACATTTATTAGTGCAATTCAACCATAATACAATTCACATTAGTGAAGCCTTACGTGGCATTTTATGGTTGAATTGCACTAATAAATGTTTTAAGTGAGACACTGTGCCTTTAATTTATAAGTAAAATAATAGTTGTAACCAAAAATCTAATCCAGTTTAAGAGTTGATGATGAAATTCCATGTGGGTGATGGTGTACTCATTACCTATCTCAATGTTCAGTCCAATGCTTAGAGCAGGGGTCCCCAAACTTTTATATCCATGAGCCACATTCAAATGTAAAAAGAGTCGGGGAGCAACAGGAGCATAAAAATGTTCCTGGGGTACCAAATAAGAGATGCGATTGACTATTTGGTAGACTATGGGGACTGGTAGATTACAGGAGGATCTGTTTGGCAGCACAGCTTCTTTTTTATGCAACTAAAGTTGCTTTCAAGCCTGGAATTCAAAAATAAGTACCTGGTTTGAGGCCACTGGGAGCAACATCCATGGGGTTGGGGAGCAACATGTTGCTCATGAGCTACTGGTTGGGGATCACTGGCTTAGAGTAACAAAATCTGCCAAATCTTCTTTAGTTCCAATGATATATAATTAAGTACAACTTTTTTGACCTTCATGCTAAGCATCCAGGGGTATAATCAGCATGTCCCTACAATTTCACCCTAACTGGACTTCAGGCTGAGCCCCACATCACTGCTCAAGATATGGCCAACGAGCCAGCCCCACACTTCAGGAACCACTGCAATAGGGGTAGAAATTGAGAACATGGAAGAAGGCACTCTGACCAGTAGTAATGTGCAGTAAGAAAGAACTCAACCCACGCTCAATTCTAACCCACAATGCCTTAACCTGTACCCAACCCTAACCCGCAAAATGTTACCATTGTAGGACCCATGCCCAACCCGTACCCATGTGTCTTCTCACTCTATACACTACTCTAGTTCCAAGACAGGGAATCTTCATGATTAGTGGAGTAGTGTACTTCCCCAATCTGACCCACACCCAACCCTAACCTGCAATGATTGGCCAGATTTCAACCCAGTTGGTGGTCAACCCAGTTGTGGTCAACCTGGAGGTCACCGTGGAGTTTGGGTCAACTTGCACATCCCTAATGATAGGTACCTAGGGCAGGGGTGCCCAAAAGGTAGATCGGGATCTACCAGTAGACCTTTAGCTGGTGGTCAGTAGATTTCAAGACACTGTCAACAAACAGTTTGTCTAAATCACCCTCCTGTTTCATGATTTTCGTTCAGATATTTATTATGTTAAGGTCACATACGAAATAGTTGTTTGTTAAACATAGCAATATACATTTTCCCATAAATCAGTATTTAAGTAATATTTTCCATGGAGCAGAATGCAAACAATGCTTTTATTAATGTAGATCATAATGGGACAATACTAAAAGTAGACCTCACATTAGTAAGTATGGGACACTCCAGACATAGGGTAATATTGGAGATTTCCTATATATGCCTAGGGTCGGATTGGGGCCGGGGACCACCGGGGCTTCTGCCACAGGGCCCCCCTTCCGGACCTTGTGGCTGCTGCCTCAGCAGCTCCCGTTCGGCAACCCACCCGACGCGCGTCCGCGTATGCACACCAGCGAGCGTCCGCGCGCATGCACGTCAGTGCGCATACTGCTTATTTTTGCCGTGAAGAAGAAAACCAGGGTGCAGATCTGGCCCGGTGGGGCCCACTGGAGCTGGGGGCCCACCGGGTTTTTTCTCAGTGTCCCGCCTACCCAGTCTGACCCAGTATATGCTCATATCAAATATATAAATATCAAACATTTCTGCTGCCACTGCCTTCTTCCTCAAATGAAACTAACATAAGAATATGTAGAGCAACCAATAAAAAGGAACATTTGTGAAAGCTCAAACACGGCAGATCTACACAGTTGGCTCCGACATCTCATCCAACCAGTGTCAGTCCACTCAACAAATGTAAAGTGCAGTGTTTTAATACCGACTACACACCCAGGCTGAATTTGCATAACTCCCCATTTACATACATCTGTGATGGACAATAATGATATGATCATTAAACACCAGTGCAGAAACAAAAAGGGAAAGTGAATAGAAGAAACGCAAACACAGCTATGTAAATGCATGCTGGGGGGCACAAAAAAGAATAATGCAAAAGAAAATAAAAGAGGGTCAAATTGAACCCTCGCAGTTGGTAACGCACAACAACCAGTTGCTAAGCTGGAAATAGGCAGAAGAAAAAGACTAAACATTTATAAACCATACAAAAGAGCAGTGCCGTAACTAGAGGGGGGCGGGCCCTGGTGCGTGACGCGCAGCCGGGCCCTGCCCCCCTCCATACACACCGTATTTCAGTGGCGCGCGGGCTGCCGGGGGGCCCTGACCCGCTTGCACCCCCTGCTCCCCTGGTAGTTCCGCCACTGCAGTGGCTAAAAGCACTATGGTGCACTTGTCCTTTATCTCCTTGGCTTCTTGCTGCATTACTTCAGGAGTCAGAACCAGACATGCAGAGGATGTAAACAACCAGACACTGCTTTCAATTTTGTTGATGTACAAGTATCGGATCTGTTGTCCAGAAAGCAACAAATTACAGAAAGGTCATATTCAAAAAATGTAATTTTTTTTTTTATTATTATTATTTTTTCACTATAATAATAATACAGTATATTGTACTTGATCCAAACTAAGATATAAATAATCCTTATTGGAAGCAAATCGTTTTAAGGCGAAAAGGTTTTTTAAAGGGGCAAGTAGACTTCTACTGAAAGTGTTTCAAGGTGGAATGCAATATAATTAGGTGCAGTTTCTCTCCCATTTGGTTTGAAATGATAGCATATTGCATGTTCTACTTCCCTGTATCCGCTTCCCTTACTGGACATACATTGCCCACCCTTGTCAGTGGTGATGCCCTTACTGTATGATGCCCACCAGGGAGAGAGAGCGAGGTTACCACCCTAGGTTCAGCTATTGAATTTCCGTCAATCTAATGCATATAGTAAAATAAAACTCTGTATTAGTAATAACACTTCAAAACATTTAAGTTATCCCTTTAAACCCTATGCAAAAAAGTGTATTGAAATTATATATTTTTGAGGATCTGCTCATCCCCCCATAAGGCTCAGTGTAATTAAACACCACGATAGAGCCGCTGCAAACAGTTTTTGACTGGTCCTGATCAATACAGGGTATGTTCGGCTGCGGCTGCAACTAGTACAAAAGAGATTGAGCAATAAAGGTATTTCTCAAGTATCCTGTTATGAGGTGCTTAGCTGGTAAATTGCAGTCATAGTCCACAACATGCCTTTCAGCGAGGCCATTTATTTCTAAGAGAGAATGGTGCAGAGCGAGCGATAAAGGCCTCTGCTGGGTCTTTCCATCAATAGCAAAACCTTTAAGCACATCACATCTCGTAAATAGGAGTACCACTAACACTGACATCAAAAGGAGCCGGCCGGCTAATTCACACTGAGATGGGCTGAAGTGTTTTCACCATAAAAGCAGCGGCCGAGTGTCAGCTCCTGTGGTTATGGCAGGCTAGTTTAGAATAATAGCTGGAAAGCAATTATGGTTTGTATAGAGCAAGAAGAGGGAGAAAAACTGCAAAACAGACAGAGCCATCATAATAAAATAATTATAGGTTCATTTAGCTGCACAAGTCTCACCTCTATAAGCGCACATACATCTGAAGAGGGGCGCCGTTCAAATGAAAGGGATTGGATAGGCAGGTTTATTTCGCATTTAGTTACCTTGTATAGGAGGCAAGATGTAAAGCTTCAGCTCGTTATGTGCATTTAACGTCCATTCACTATTAGCATTTATACTTGTGAGCAGCCATAGTGGTTGGGTGGAGGGACCCAAGCAACAGCGTATTCATGGGGTGAACGCATTACATTTTTGAGCATAGAAAACAGCTGCAAATTTTCTACCCGCAGGGTTTAAAGTGTAAAGAACATGATGTACTTGATGTGCTGTGCCTGAGGCTGAGCCTAGGAGTAAGTGCCCCCATCCGGCATGAAACGCGTAAGGCTATCTATGTCCTAAAAAAAATATCTTTTAATCTTATAACTACTACTGTTTTCACTATTTCACATCTTAGTAGTGTTGATCCTTATTGGAAACCCACAGACTGGGGTTTGTGTAGCGATCAGAAATTGCAGGGCCCCATACGACAAAATTTCCTGGGCCCCCTGGGCTGCACGCACCGCAAGCCCCACCTACAGGTCCGCCCTCCCAACCCCACAGGTCCGCCTCCCCACCACACAGTAAAAAAAAAAAAAAAAATATTGGTGGCTAGGGTTCCCACATGTTAATAAAGAATAAAAAGATATTGGTAGTCAGGGCCCCCCATAAAAAAACATTTGTGGCCAGGGCCCCCCAATAAAGAATAAAAAGATATTGGTAGTCAGGGCCCCCCATAAAAAAACATTTGTGGCCAGGGCCCCCCCATTAAAAAATATTGGTGGCTAGGACCCCACATGAGAAAAAAAAATGGTGGCCAAAATTGGTGGCCAGGGCCCCTTAAACGTCCATGCCTTCCCGAAGTCAGCAGCTCTCAGAAAGATGGGGGGGACCGGGCTAATCAAGTAAGTGTGGCATGGCCGGGCCCCCCTTACCCTCGGGGCCCCCTACAACTCTCCCCCCTGTCCCCCCCTGATGGCTGCCCTGGTAGCGAGACCTCATGACTCATGTTACATGTTTTGGGATATTTGAATTGTTATTTACTAAGGATGCACCAAATCCAGGATTCGGTTCAGGATTCAGGCTTTTTCAGCAGGATTCAGATTCGGCCGAATCCTTTTGCCAAGTCGAACCGAATCCAAATCCTCATTTGCATATGCAAATTAGGGGCAGGGAGGGAGATCGTATGACTTTTTGTCATAAAACAGGTTAAAGTTAAAAATGTTTTCCCCTTCCCACCCCTAATTTGCATATGCAAATTAGGTCCAGATTCGGTTCAGTATTCACCAATCTTTCACAAAGGATTCGGGGTTCGGCTGCAGGAGGGCCACGAGCAACCCTAGGGGCGTCGCTTTAGTATATCTACAAACTCTTCCACATCCTTATAACTTCACCATCAGGTTTTGGAAGAAAAATATTTCCAAAATAAATGGAGATTTTATAAATCTTACAACTACAAGGGAACTCAAATTGTTTTTTTTTATTTTTGCAAAATGATGAAAAATCAATGGTTTCAGAGTTATTTTGAAAGGCAGTCACTGTTGCACTGCTGGTTCTGACTCAATAACAATATATTTATAGCCTCACGGGCCATTTGTTTTTTTAGATGGGGTCAGTGACCCCCATTTGAAAGCTGAAAAGATTTCAAAAAGGAAAGAAAACTATAAAAAAAAAAGAAAGAATGAAGGCCAGTTGAAAGCTTGCTTATAATTGACCATTCTACAACATATTGAAACTTAACTTGAACATGAACCACCTCTTTAATTCCATATACTGAGGCTCCATGACATAAACAATAGTGATTGGCAATTTTTTCGGCAGGTGCAAATTTTGCGGCGAATTTCCACATTTCGCCGCCAGTGGATAAATTTGCCGCAAATTTTGTGGCAATTTAACGAACGGCCATTGACTTTAATGCAAGTGGACAATATAGGAGCGAGTCAGATTGTTGCCGGTGTCAATTTTGACGCCCATGAATTGACGCCGAAAACTGGTATAATGGGCAGGCACCACTCCGGAACACCAAAATCAATAGAATCCAGGAGCCCAATAGTACAAAAAGTCTTTATTTTACATTATGTATAAAGGATAAAAGCCTGACGCATTTCGTGTCCACCAAGGATTGGCCCCAAGGCCAATCATCACCTGCGTCAAAATTCGTATTACGGAAATTTTTCGATGTTACCTGAATGTCGCGGGAAACTCGCTAATTTTTCGGTGAATAGAAACGGGACAAATTCGCCCATCACTACTAAACAAGTGAACCTCTGACCACTAGATGTCACCTGCTGTGTAAACCTCATGCAAACATATTTTTATCCTGCAAATGTTGGCATAAAAATACCTACACTTCATATTTTTCCCTTATAATTGAATTTTTATTTTTGTTTCATTCCAAGAGCGGCGTGGCGGGGACACTATCAGTAATTCGTGAGAGACCGATCCTCGCCGTGTTTATTAAAAGATATATCAGTGTCCCGAACGGAAGCAGAACAGCAAATAGAGATTAGCCCTTATTATCCAATGCATTTGTTATTATGCGGTTTATATAAGGGAATATCAAGGGGTGGCCCATGACTTATGCGTTCATATGCCTCGTTTCAATTCCAGGATTCACCAAACACCATTCTCAGTCGAAAGGATTTTATTTTATTTTAAAAATTACATTGCGCTGAAGGGTTAATGAACTAATTGGTGCGCCGAGAGCCTTCGATAATGCAAACGCCAGGGCTAAACGCTTTTAGGCAGTGACATTATCTGCGCTTTTAGCCCGTTTCCTTTCGCTCTCGCTATAAATATATAAAATGAAAAAAAAAAACCCCTCTATGGAAGCCCGTTTTAAAAATAATAATAATAATAATGACAACAATAATAAGACTATAGCTAATCACCGCCGCAGTAATTGCATTTGCAATCACCGACGCTGCCGTAACATTATCGATTTAGAGCTAAAAAGCTTTTTAACAAACAAGCAGCCCATCTATTCATTAAGGCTGAGTGGCACGAGCTACGTGTCAGCCCTGGGTGCATTATTAGAGGGATTTACACTAATTATTTTCTCCTGGATACCAATGTCTTGTTTGTGTTTTCCCTGCTGCCGATGACTGAGAGGTGGAAGAGGAGGGGAAAGAGCTTTGACTTCTCCAGTTATTTTTCCGGCTCTGATGGGGAAGGGGGGCTTACTCGTTTTTTTTTTTCAACCCCCATATCTGAAATCCGTTGTCATTAGTTGTTTTACTGCCGCTGTTAAGCAAATGAGCCGTTAAACAAGGTAACGTATTTGAAGCTATTTGGGGTATTTAGTCTGGTAATTGGTACCGTGGGTACAGTAACGGATCAATGAATCTAAATGAACCATTATAATTTGATTTTACCAGGGCTAACAGAATTCGTTTCATTTGTATAGACATAACTAATGCTTAGCTGTGATACCCCTATCATGGTGCAGTGGGTATGACATCACAACATCTCACTGTGTCCCAAATTGTGGGGTTGATTCTTCTAGTGGGGTCTAAAGCTGGATATACACAGGCAGATTTAAGCTGCAGATACGGTCCTTTTAAATTGAGTTGGAATCTTATCTGGCTATGTCTGGGGCCCACAGGAAATCATCCAAATATCAATGGGGCAGTTTTGAAAATTCTGTTGGATGAGGAGCATGTAGGCACCTTGATACAAGCACCAGTGGATGATCAGCCTGATCTGGTCCAGACAGTGACTATCAGGGCCGCCATTAGAAATCACGGGGCCCCGTACAACAAAATTTTTGGGGCCCCCTGGGCCCCGCCCACACTGACGACCAAGCTCCACCCCATTTCCCGCCCACTCCACATTGCAGTTAAAAGACCACACAGACATCAGCGCTAAAAAAGTAACCCCCCCCCCACACAAGTTGTAAAAAGCTATTGATGGTCAGGGACCCCTTATAAAAAATTGGGGCCCCAAAAAAAAAAAATTAAAATTTTTTTTTTTAAAAAAAAAAACATTGGTGGCAGGGGCCCCCTTATAAGTTAAAAACAAAAGGGGGCCCCAAAAAAAATTTAAAAAAAAAAAAAATTTTTTTTGAAAAAAAAAAAAACATTGGCAGCAGGGGCCCCCTTACAAGTTAAAAACAAATTGGGGCCCCAAAAAAAAATTTAAAAAAAAAAATTTTTTTGAAAAAAAAAAACATTGGCGGCAGGGGCCCCCTTACAAGTTAAAAACAAATTGGGGCCCCAAAAAAAATTTTTTTCAAAAAAAAAAAAAAACATTGGCGTCAGGGGTCCCCTTATAAGTTAAAAACAAATTGGGGCCCCAAAAAAAAATTAAAAAAAAAAAAAAAAATTTTTGAAAAAAAAAAAAAACATTGGCGGCAGGGGCCCCCTTATAAGTTAAAAACAAATTGGGGCCCCAAAAAAAACATTTGAAAAAAAAAAAAACTGGTGGCAGGGGCCCCCTTACAAGTTAAAAACAAATTGGGGCCCCAAAAAAATTAAAAAAAAAAAAAAAATTTTTTTTGAAAAAAAAACAAAAACATTGGCGTCAGGGGTCCCCTTATAAGTTAAAAACAAATTGGGGCCCCAAAAAAAAATTTAAAAAAAAAAAAAAATTTTTGAAAAAAAAAAAAAACATTGGCGGCAGGGGCCCCCTTATAAGTTAAAAACAAATTGGGGCCCCAAAAAAAGATTTGAAAAAAAAAAAAAAAAATTTTTGAAAAAAAACATTGGCGGCAGGGGCCCCTTACGAGTTAAAAAAAAAATTGGGGCCCCAAAAAAACATGTTTTAAAAAAAAAGATTGGTTGCAGGGGCCTATAGAATATTAAAATAATACATTGGTGGCCAGGGGATTAAAAAAAAAAAAAATACATAAACTGGTGTTCAGTAGAATTGAACTCACGGCTTCAGTACTTCAACTTCACCTCCTTTCGTGACTTCGGGTCTTTGCGCTGCTTCAGGACTTCGGCTTCGGCTGTTTTCGTGACTTCGGGTCTTTTCGGCGCTTCGTGACTTTGGCTTTTTCCGTGACTTCGGGTCTTTTCGGCGCATCGGCTTCGGCTTTTCGGCACTTCCGCATTCGGCAGCACAGAGGCAAGACGTACGGCTCGGGCGCTCGTAAGGGGGGCCCGGATCTTCAAAAAATGCAGCGCTGCCGGGCCCCCCTTCATGCCCGGGCCCGGTACGCTTGTCCCCCCTGTCCCCCCCTGATGGCGGCCCTGGTGACTATAATGACCATATAGCGAGTATAAAGCCTTCACAAAACTGAAGATTTTTACATACCACATGCTGCACACACATACCTTCCAAATGTCCCGTTTTCTGCTGGACAGTCCCAATTTTAACAGCTCGGCCCGCAATCCCAGGTTTCTCAGTGAAATGTCCACAGTTGCTCTTTGGTCTTCTGCACTAATGCCAGAAAAAGAGACAACGTTTCAAAAACGTAATTAAAATAAGAGGCTTTTTGTTTGAGAGCCCAAAACAAGAGCAGCTGCACTTTGATACATTTGTAACAATTTAAGATAAGCAGATACAATTGTAACAATTTAAGATAACTAGGTCTCTTGTGGAAACTGAGTCACAGTTTAAGGGCAGAGACACACACTGCGATTCAGGGAGATTAGTCGCCCAGCGACAAATCTTCTCTTCTTTGGGGTGACTAATTTCCCTGAACGGCCTCCCCTGCCTTCCCGCCGGCTAGAATCTAAATTGCCAGTGGGGTGGCACTCAGAGAGATTAGTTTTCCAAAGTTGCCTGAAGTTGCCTCATGAGATAACTTCGGGCGACTTGGAAAACAAAGCCCCCCGAGTTCCATCCCGCCGGCGACTTACATTCTAGGCGGCAGGAGGCAGTTCGGAAGATTAGTCGCCCCGAAGAAGAGGAGATTTATTGCAGAGTGACTAAACTCCCCAAATCGCATCATGTGTCTCTGCCCTTAAGGACAATTTCAGCTTCATGGGCAAAACTGTAATAACACATACAATGCGGCACTAAAATTCCCAGAAATGTATTTCGAACTTTCATAACCTGCCAAATTTAGTAAAATTAACATGGTGGGCGTGGGGGGTGGCTTTAAAGTAGGCATGGTCGAAAAAAATCGCTGTGCTATGGACGGCACAACTTTTTGTCCCTCTTTATGTTTTTCAAATAATGGGAGGTATGCACACATGGCCCTGCCTTCATACCAAAAATTAGAATTTAACTCTCACATAAGGCATTTTGGGTGGAGACATGCAAATCACTCCTTTATGTCCCTTTGGCAAATTATGCACCCAGAACCGCTGATTATATAGCACAGATACACACTAATGGTTCAGAGCCACAGGGCCGCCACCAGGGGGGCACAAGGGGTACAAGTGTACCGGGCCTGAAGGGGGGTCCGGCAGTGCTGAACATTTCAAAAGACCCGGGCCCCTCTTGATAGCACCGAAGCTGTCCTGCCCTTCCAAATTCCCAAACAGCCGAAATGCCGAAGTGCCGAAAAGCCGGCGCAAAGCAGCGAAAAAGACCCAAAGTCATGAAAACAGCCGAAATTGAAGTCCTGAAGCGGAGAAAAGACCCAATGTCTCAATAGGAGGCAAAGTTGAAGTCCTGAAGCCACGAGTTCTACTGAACACCAATGTGTGTTTTTTTATTTTTTTTTTAATTCACCAATGTATTATTTTTAGGGTCGGACTGACCTGGCAGGGCCCCGGGAAAAGACCCAGTGGGCCCCTAGGCCCTCATTCTTACCAGTGCAGTGGTGCCCGACTAAGATCAAAAGAGCAATTTTTGTTTTTTATTTAAAAGGTGGCAACCCTACCTGACCATCAATAGCTTTTTATAACTTGTGTGTGTGGGGCTTACCTTGTGTGGACGGGATCTGGGTTGGGGCTTGGGGGCCGGGTGGGTGGTGCCCAGGAGACCCCGAAAATGTTGTTGTACGGGGCCCCGTGATGGCGGGCCTGCAGAGCCATATATCCAAACTTGCAGACAGCCTGTTTCTATCTTGTTAGATCTCATCAGTACAAGATATTGGAACATGGCTTCTGAGAGGATGGGACTTGTGGACTAGTGAAGCAGAGAAACCGACCTGGTTAGGGTGAGATGGACTAAAAGGAGCCAATACGAGATCTAATAATATATGAGATCTAATAAGATATAAACTATTATTAGCTATAATGGGGCTTTATCCAAATTCAAGACTACCCTGAGACTCTGTACACCTCTGCACGGTGGTGACCCCATTGACTGCCCAAGAAATATTATTACTGTTTAAAGACTGGACCATAAAAAAGGAGTTTGAGTTTACAGCTTGAGGTCTAAGGCAGTCATGGACCCCATTTTCATGGTACAGCTTGCCCCAACTCTTGCAAAGCCATTTTCCCCACAACATCCAAGGGCCGTCATCATTATTACTTGCCAACACTGCTCTTATTCTCAAGAACTACAACTAGTTCTAGCAGTAAGCTAAAGGGTAGATGTAGCTGATCTTGTGTTTGACATTTTACTGTATATAGAGAATAATGGTTAAGGTGGGTTAAAAGGAGCAGGAAAGCACTAACAGCTTTAGACTTGAGGGTTACATAGGGGCACATTTACTAAGCTTGAGTGAAGGATACGAATGATAAAAACTTTGAATTTCAAAGTATTTTTTTGGATACGTCGACCATCAAATAGGCTACTACGACCTTCGACTTCGATTAGAACGATTCGAACTATAAGTACGGGTCTGGAAATTGAATAGTTACCATATACAGTAGAAATAGTAGAAACAACTCAACTTTGTTCTTAGCCTGTACAGAGATATAGCATAATGCTCTCTCATTACTCTCATTACTAATTACAATCCATTAGAAAAAATGATTGTATAGAATGGACCTGTAACTACTGGACCGTTGCTCTGTTTTTGCACCTGACACTTCCTGACCAATTCCCATGCACAATCCGGTTCTCCTATTTAGGGTGCAAATAGGGTGCTGCAGCTTTGTGGGTTTTTTCCATCTACATTCCTTTCTATGGTACAGAGCTACAGAATATGTTGGTACTTTATAAATACATACTAATAATGGGTTACAGGTTGCTTGCCCCCTGCTTTAAATGCAGGTAAAGGCCAACAGACATAACATACCTCCCAACTGTCCCTTTTTCGGAGGGACGGTCCCTCTTTTGACAGCTCAACCCGCAGTCCCTCATTTGTCCTGGAAAGTCCCTCTTTTCTATGCACTGAACAGCCAGAAAAAGAAACAAAGTTTCTCACTTAATTGGCTTTTAGCAGAGAGCCAAGAACAGCTAACAGGTGCAAATAAGATTGTAAATTTTGAGACACAAAAACACAGTTTAGATAAGGAGAAATATTTTCAAACTTTCATAACCTGCCAAATTTTGTAAAACAAACATGGTAATTAGGGGGTGTGGCCACCGAAAGGGGTGTGGTCAAAAAAATTGCTGCGCTACATGCGGAAAAAAAAAATTTGTCCCTCTTTTTACTTCCAAAATGTTGGGAGGTATGGACATGACACTTGATTGACAGGGAGCACGAGGGGTGTCAGGGTCCAGCATATTGTGCTCGAATCTTTAAATATTCAGGCCATTCATCTGTAATGTGACCCAAGGGATCCAGATGATACAGTCAGCTAAAGGCTCATTTTTCTCCTCCACAGGCAGATACATCAAAATTATGTGAAAATCAATTTAAAAGGGAAAAATGACCAGCCTTTAGATTTGCTAGATTCCCCAGGGCTGACATGCTAGATACTAATTGTGTAGTAACTAATCCTATATGCAAATCATCTTTTCGTAACCAGGCAGACACCAGCCGATTGCTGGACTGCGCCTCTGGCTGGGAATGGGTTAAAGGGATCACATGAGGTTGCAGAGGTCAAGGGATGAAATTGACAATGAAGTAACAGATATCTCTCTCTTCTCCTCCCCCCTTCGGCCCAGCCAGCAAAGGATCCCCTCCAGCCGCTCCCAAAACATGTAATGTGAACCTCAAAGGGCCAAAGACATTTTGTTACATTAATTCTGCTCAGCTGACCATGAATGGGACAAACAGGAAGAATTCACTGATTCCTTTCTGCCTCCAGGGGGGGAAAAGAGACAATATCACAAAGGACCATGGGGAAAGGGGCAGCCTTCCTTACATTGGGGCTGGGAGATGTTATTACATGGGGGGAACCATTCTCACTAATGTCAATAAACTTCTATTTCAAAAACACTAAAAAAGATTAAAATGCTTATCTTCTATTTCAAGATCTCCTCATTTGGCGACCTCGCTTTAAGGGTAGTGGCAGAATTCAGAAATGTATGCCATCCTGCCAGCAATCATATTCTTGCCCAAGGGAAGACATTTGGGAAAAATGAGTTGCTTGGCAACTAATCTCACCATGTGCCACCACCCTAAAGTGGGCAACATCGGGCTAATCCAACGGTTTGGCCCTTAGGCCAACAATCAGATCTTAATTTCCTCTTGACAAGCAGATGGGATGAGGGCTGCATCAACAAGCAAAGTCAGTCCTCGATCCCACGGCAACATCTGATTTTCGGGCAGATATTGGTTTGCCAGGTCCATCTGCTAGCTACATATATGGGCCAATAGGGTTGTACCTGGCCGGTATTTTACCGGCCTGGACGGTAAAAATGATGGTTGATCCCAATGTTATTAATAGGGAAAAAAGATAAATATATAGGAAGGCCAGTATGGGTATGGGCCAATAAGCTTCCAACTCACTCAGTTGGCCCGTGTATGGCCAACTTAAGACAAATAACCAACCAAGCAGAACCATTATTGTTTGAGAATACCCATGGCGATTTCAGCAATGGTGGAGAATTCTAGGGCATTTCGATGCAACAAAACACTTTGCCCTTTACAATGCTACATGCTCTTTTCCGGGCACATACAAAATTGAGGAGTGCAATTAGAGGGCACCAAAAACATACACCCTGCTACGGTTTCAGTTTAAGGGCCTTGTGCAAATGGTTTTCATTTTTCATTATTTGTAGTTTTTAATATGAGACTGGAATATGATTAGGAGAGGCTTGGACAGAAACATGAGTAATATAAAGTCGCAATCACAATACATCTGAAGCCTAAAAGCATTTTTTTAGATGTGACCCCCATTTGAAAGTTGAAAGAGTCAGAAGAAGAAGGCAAATAATTCCAGAAATTTAAAAAAAAAGAACTGAAGCATTGCTTAGAATTAGCCATTCTACTACATACTAAAGGTACATTTAAAGGTAAACTACCCTTTTAAAGAAGTATCCAGAACACAAGCACCCAACCCCTAGATATCATCATTGGTCTCCAGGTTGAGTTTCCCGATCACTGCTTTGGGTATTCCTATGGGTCATCCCAACAGTTTGGGAATCAATGCCCAAACTTGTTTAGGTCACTATTGCTCTACATCATTTGTTTCAACAAGAAAATGTACAATAAACTCTGTTTGTGCAGCTGCCCACAGCCCCCTCATAATAAATTGCCTAATTATGATGTATATTCTGCTCAGGCACCCAAGGGAGACTGGGAGAGCCCTACTAGGTGGCACTCAGTGGGTCAGCACAGGGGTCCTCTGCTCCTGACAGATAGGTGATAGGAATTTGTTATCCTGTAAGAAAAGTCTAGCATATTTAAAAAATGTATTTAATGTGCTAAAAAATGCTAAAATGTGCCAAACCACTGATTTTAGGACACCTGTATGATCATTGGAATCCATAATTACCCGGAATGACATGAAAACTACCCCTATGTGATTGTGTGTTTGTTCTTTCCCAAAAGCTGCCGACTAAAAAAAAGAGATGGGATTAGGACCGAGCCAATAAATGGCTTAAATGTGTAATAAAAAGAATAGGTGTGAGACTCAGTGGATAAAGGCAAAGTGATATATCAGAAAACTGAGAGTTAAAGTGTAGGTGCGACATTGTGCATGAATCTGAGTGAGAGCGAGGCTAATTACTGCATTAAGTGATTACTTCATAAAGTGGACACGCTTTGCCAATTAGCGGAAGAATAGATTCGGGGAAGGGGAGCACAGGGAGGGGCTCCCCCTTTCTGAAACGAAATAATTGACAGTGGTATCTCTGTGTTCTTTTCATTCCCATATCAAGGGATCCACAGAGCAATCTCTTTGCAAACAAAAGGGCCGAGAACTTGTAGGTAGAGAAAGGCCTGGTACACAGTGCCGCATCTTTTTGTCTGGTTCCTTTAAGAGGGATAGTAAGACTGCTCTTCAGGCCCAAGAGGAGGACAGGAGAGAGAGCAGATGCTCCTTAAAACAGAGGTTTTAGTGGTAAAGGGGTGTCAGCCTCCCTCCCACCCCCCTACACATCTGAAGCTCTTTTTATATGAATAGGGGCAGGTGGATAGCACTAGCAGGGGATCTAAACAAAAGGTGATACTGAACACATTGGGACCAAGTGCCTGTGACTCTCCTTGTTGACAAAGGAGAAGTTTAGCTGCAAAGGCCCAAGTGCCCACACCACTTCAGCGCCAAACAAGAGGGGTCTTAATTGGGGAAAACAGCTGCTTCTGATATTAAATTCTGGGTGTCCCCCTCCCACTCAATTTGCCGTGCTATTCAACCATTAATTTGCTGTAATGTGGCCTTAGAACATGGGAAGAGAGGGACATTAGAAAGTGCGAGGGTGGCCCTGCTACCTGCCATGCCTTAGGAGATCCAACGGAAATCAGCTGCATTCTCTTTGTATATCTTTCATTGTCCCTCAATATCCCATTCAGAGCTGGGACCTGGAGTAAGGCAGATAAACATCACTGTATTTTAGTCAGGAAGAATTAAAACACACAACATTAGTTCTCTCCAAAAAGATACCCTGAAGCCACCAGTGATATCACTAATTAGGGAAGATGCAAATTGCTGCAGTCCATATGATACTGGTGCATCAATACTAGGGATGCACCGAATCCACTATTTTGGATTCGGCCGAACCCCCGAATCCTTCATGAAAGATTCGGCCGAATACCGAACCGAATCCAAACCCTAATTTGCATATGCAAATTAGGGGTTGGAAGGGGAAAATATTTTTTACTTCCTTGTTTTGTGACAAAAAGTCACGCGATTGCCCTCCCCGTCCCTAATTTGCATATGCAAATTAGGATTCGGATTCGGCCGGGCAGAAGGAATCGGCCGAATCTGAATCCTGCTGAAAAAGGCCGAATCCCGAACCGAATCCTGGATTCGGTGCATCCCTAATCCAACTTGATTCTGGACCTGACCCACTTAAGCAGCATTTTCTGCACCCACAGTTGTCCCAGCTGCACTCTTGTTCCTTCATATAATCCCAGAACTCCTCAATGACCTCTTAATACCTTTACCCCTTCTGCATTTAGTTCCAAAGTAAAATGTTCTTTAGGAGAGGAAGATCAGTGTTAACTAAGAGAGGGTGAAAGAGGTACAGTGACCACACCAGGTGATGTCTTTTCTTGTTCAGGAGGAGAAGATGCATTGGAACAGGACCCCCTCGGGTTCATAAAAGGGGGAGATGATTCACCATCTTTCTTCTGGATCCCCCTTAGAGAGGAGGGTGAATGTGTGTCTGGAGCTTAGGGTGTGAAGAGGCCCTAAGGCAGAGGATTCCTCAGAAGAAGTCAGGTAGAAGGTCCTATGTGTTATAACTCTAAGAGCCAGATGAAGGGAGGATGATCAGCCAAAGGGCGGTGTAGTAGGGTATTACCTATATATGAATCATCGATGTAGGGAAAATATGTTTTGGTACATTTCTGATACTATCTGAGATCTTGGGTTTACTGAAGCACCAGTATATCATTTCTCCTTACTAAATAAAACTGTTCACACATAGTTATGGACCACTAGCTAGGTGGAGATGTAGGTGGAGACTTCCTTCCATCTCCTGTCTGTACTCATGGGCCCCCTTCTATCTTTATAACAGGGATACGTACCAAGTTATATAGTGGTCTGTACAAATATTGTCTCCAAAAGTATCATGTTCTGATGTATTATTGGTTGCCTGAGCCCTGTGGTTCTGACTCATTTCAAAGTTGCTTACATACGGACATGCTGAGCAAAACAAAATGGAATAACAGATAATGTTCATTCCCTAATGCAAAACCATCTTAAAATGACTGAATCCAGGATTACACATATATTTGTAAATAATTACTAGTCGATCGGTGAAGTCATTTGGATTTTTGGTTTAACACATTCCTATGTCCCCCTAGCATGGATCTGCCATAGCCTGGAGCACTGCTAATTACTTTCTAATGTAAGTACAATTCATCTACAGAATGTTACCAACCTCTGAGACCACTTTAAAAGCTACACCCCCCCCCCTCAGGGCTGAGTGAGTACATCTGATATAATCTTGTCCTGCTTGCTCAGAGGGAACAGGCTGAGGCAGGTAATGGCACATGATACCGGCATATAGAATATTGGGTTCATCTAGGGCAGTCCCGTCTTCTCGATTATGTTGTACCTTCTCTATGCTATCATTAATTCCTCTCTAAAGACCCATGGATAGCACAAATCTATCTATCTATCTCTTTATCTATCTATCTATCTCTCTGTCTGTCTGTCTGTCTGTCTGTCTATCATCATCTATCTCTGTTTATCCATTTATCTAATTATAATTCAAACCCTTCTGGGTTCTTAACACTGTCATGCAATTTACTATCTATAGTTCCCATAACTCATCGTAACTTTCGGCTATACTTCCAGGAGCATCTAGTAGAGCAAATAAACTCCCCTCAAGTCTCCCTCTATCCGGCCTTCCAATCGGGTCCCTCTAGCCACTGCTTTGGGCCCACAAGGACCTTGGCCAGGGCCCATAAAGGCACCTATCAGAAATGGATTGTTTTTGAATATCTATAATTGTCTGGATTCACTGCAATACACTGGGGACCTCTTAGGGCTATTCCACACGGGGAGATAGCCACGCGTTTGCGGTCGTGGCGTCAAAGCGCCGCGACCGGCGCAGGCGACAGTTTTGTATGGGCGCCTATGTAAAAACGCCTGTGCTAACCACACGAGGCGATGCGCTTTTCAACAGTCGCCTGAAAAAGCCTGGCGAGGCATTTTCAGGCGACTGTTGAAAAGCGCATCGCCTCGTGTGGTTAGCACAGGCGTTTTTACATAGGCGCCCATACAAAACTGTCGCCTGCGCCGGTCGCGGCGACTGTCGCGGCGCTTTGACGCCGCAACCGCAAACGCGTGGCTATCTCCCCGTGTGGACTAGCCCTTAGGGTAAGGACACACGAGGAGATTCAGGGAGATTTTGTCGCCTGGCTACTAATCTCCTTGTCTTTTGAGCAACTATCTCCCTGAACTGCCTCAGCGTTTTTCCCCATAGGCTACAATGAAAAGTAGCCTGCGCTAATGCACACACGGTGATGCATTTTCAATAGTTGCCCAAAGTTGCCTCAGTGAGGCAATTTCAGGCAACTATTGAAAACGCATTGCCCTGTGTGCATTAGTGCAGGCTACTTTTCATTGTAGCCTATCGGGAAAAACGCTGAGGCAGTTCAGGGAGATAGTTGCTCAAAAGACAAGGAGATTAGTAGCCAGGCGACAAAATCTCCCTGAATCTCGTGTGTCCTTACCCTTAACCCCCTGCAGGCTTACAGGGACTTAATACCTGTAATTAGTGTTTTCCTTCTTCTATTGTCTAGATACATACCAATGCACTCTCATTTGTCTAGATCCAACTACAACATCCACAGCTGCGGGGGGATCCTGGGGAATTCTAGTGCAACCACACTAAGCATAGAAACCATTGCAATAGGCAAGGAAAGTTAAAATCATGTCAAGGCAAACTAAAGGACCATTTTCAGTTTTCTCTCTTTTAACTCACCATCCTTAGATAAGTTGCTGACTATGCATTTGATTGTTGTAACTAGGGTTGCAAACTGGCAGGTATATTACCGGCCTGGCCGGTAAACATGATGGTAGATCCCAATGTTCTTGATAGGGGAAAAAAGATAAATATATAGGAAGGCCAGTGTTTTTTTCTGGAAAAGGTGGCAACCCTAGTTGCAACATGCAGCCATAGCTCCTAAATGTCCCCACCACTCCTTGGCTTAGGCAGGGCCGGCCTTAGGCCAATTGGACCAATTGGGCCCAATTGGGCCCCGCACCTCTGGGGGCCCCGCACTGCCCCTTTCCTTTCTATTTTGTGCCTGTATGGCCTTATTTTCCTAAATACTTGCTGTGTCAGTAGCCAGCAACACTTTGTCTAGGGGCCCCGCCAACATGGTCCCAATTGGGCCCCACATTTGATAGGACCAGCCCTGGGCTTAGGCATGAACCTTGCTTAGTGTTACATGGCAAAAAACGTCCATGCTAGGTTTGGCATCAGTTGTGGTGCATAGGTAGGTAGCACACTATGTCCTGACTGAAATTCAAAACAGACCCTGGAATTTCAAGTACACAGAGGCCCAATAAAGAGCAACTGCCTTTGGCATCTTACAGCAGCCCCTCATTTTCCAGATTCTACAGATTGTCAGTGCAGACCTGATAGCCCTTCATCAACTCTTTCAGCCTTTTTTTCCACAAAAAAACAGGTATCCATTTATAAGGACCTCATTTACAGGATATTCATGGCTTATATATTCTTCTGTCTGGGCAGCTTCCAAAGATCTGCAGACACTACGGACGGGTTAAGGGGACACTCCCTGCCTCTTCTGCGTGTCACTGTTCTTTCTTTCCTCCGCACTCAATGTTTCAGGCACTTAGCGAGGGGTCATAGCTAATATATTTAGGAAACTGACCCTGAGCTGATGAGGTCTTTGTGTGTGTTTGGGGAGATATTAACCTGTAACCTGCTGAGTGAGAGCTCTCCCCCGGCTTCTGTTATTGCTATCACCTGTCAACAAATTAGTCTGTGACATTGTGTGAAAGCGATTTGTCATATTAAAGCTCTGCAGGTGTCAGATGTATCGCTTTTAGGGTTGGAGCAGGGAGTTAAGTAACTGTCCTATTAATTACCAGATGATTAGCCAAAGGTTCCCAGGGTTTTTGTAAGCAAAGAACTAATGACTGCAAACCTCCATGGTTTTGTGTTTTTTTTCCCCCAAATCTTGTTTAGATGACAGCTTGAGACACTCTTTTCTTCTCGGCGACCGCCTAAAGGACTTTACGGCATTATGTTACGTTTTGGAAACAGCAGTGGAACAGCAAAAGTAACAACATAGGGAATTCATTAAATACAAATTTCATGACCTCCTTTTGTCTGACAGTTTCACTTTCTTGACAGAACTTCTTAGCGAGTGTTAGGGTTGCCAACCTGCAGTCCTTCAACTACAAATCCCAGCAACCTTTAGGTAGGACATCTCACAGATGTTTAAACTGAAGGTATCTAACCATAAACGGATCATCTTTTGAAAACAGACCGAAGAACCAAAACTGAAGAGAGGGTGGAGATCGGCTGCTGGTAGTGTTAGGATGAATTCATATTTGATATTCGGTTGAATAAACCATCTCCGAGAAAATGATAGGCCCTTTTTTTTAATCAATTTGTTTAGAAAGGTCTTCATATCTATTGCAAGAAACAAATATATGTATACACTATATGGCCAAAAGTATCCAGAGGTCTACCTTTGCAACATCTCATTTATAAATAAGGGTATTAATCCTTTGCTGTTGTAACAGTCTCTACACTTCTGGGAAAGGTTCATCAATGTTCTGTGCAGGCCAGTCGAGTCATACCTGTATCATCTCTGCAAAACAATTCTGCATGGACCTTAATTTGAGCATGGGAGCATTATTGGACTGAAAAAGGGCCTTCCATAGACTGTTGCCACAAAGTAGAAAGTACAGTACAGAATTGTCACACAAGTGTCACATTGTACACTATAGCCTTAAGCTCTGCCTTTACTGGAACCAGGGGCCCAAGACCATTAATCCTCTTCCACCATAGATTAAATCCATATATTTCATTAAATAACCTGAACTCATCCAGGCGAGTGAGGTGCTGCTTTCATTTTGCCTGTATTAGTTAATTTGTAAGAGGGGGAGCTGCTATGTTTATTCCTGCAACAAGGTGCACTCCCATCACAGTTTTCGGCTACTTGCCAAGGTGCCGGTAAAATATTTAGTATATTAACATACAGCACTGCACTAAGCAGGTCTCAAATGTTTAATTTCAGTCTATGACCTTCCTTGGTGGATCACCAATTAAACCTATTTTAATTTGACCTTATAAGGGCAGTGCCACTGTATGTTGCTACACATATTATTAATATACATTAGGGATGCACCGAATCCACTATTTTGGATTCGGCTGAACCCCCGAATCCTTTGCAAAAGATTCGGCCAAATACCAAACCGAATATATATATATATATATATATATATATATATATATATACATATATGTATAGCAGTAATAGATTTACCCTGTGCTTAAAAGTCATCATTCACATGATATATGTAATTTCTTCCATACACCCAAATAAAACTTGCCATCGAGTAGCCATGAACTAGCCAGTTAAAAGGACAGCAAAGTGTCATGATGATACATTATTGCATTTAATTAAATGGGAAGTTTTGGTATGAACAGCAGTGCCCTGTATACATCAGCTTGTGTCCACGTGTCGCCAACCTTCAAATGAGCCTATTTGTAGCAGATCCATTACTTACAAAACACTAGACAATATAATTATTGAAGCAGTAACATCTGACGGGAGGAATTCCTAATATAGCTTCTTATGTCAAACTCTGGAGAAGCTTCTGCTTTCTTTAAAACACAGAGCCTGGAGACAGGCTTCTCCATGTAATGATGTTATGGGAGAGACACCCACCCTGCGTAATTGCTTCAAAGAACTGGGAGTCGGGGACACAGATGAATTCTGTAGATTTCCTCCATGATGGATGCGTATAGGGAGTTGGGTTTGACAGTGAATGCAGCCTATACATTAGCACTTTGTGCCATCGCAGACAGAAGTCTTATCAGTCCAACTGGACCCTCCTTATGCACAAATTGCCAAAGCAGAGTTGGTTTCTGGATTAAACTATGGAGGGGGATGAGATCACTTGGGTTGTATGATTAGTATGACTTCTATGAAGTGGATTCCCTGCACCTTAAAATTCCATGAAAGAAAGGGGATTTTTTCTGTTTATAAAGAGAAATGGGTGTAGTGGGCTCAGTGCAATCGTAATTTGGTTAAAAATATAACTTACTTGGCAAAAGAAACCTCACACTTTCTGCATGTCCATGTAACTTCTTCGTTCCTTGAGCTTGGGAGTATGGCAGCCAACGAATGGACAGAGTGAAAGAATTGCATACTTAGCTTCTGAAGGGGGCAAAACAGAAGAGAAAGAAGAATAAAGAAGAGAAAAAGAAGAATAATGAGAGAAACCAATCGCATGTGCCCATACTTTACTAATGCGAGGTCTACTTTTAGTGAGGTTGTCTACATTGAGAAAAGCATTGTTAACATTCTGCTCCATGGATAAGATTACTTAAATACTGATTCATGGGAAAAGGATTATTGCTATATTTAACAAAAAACTATTTCTCATGTAACCTTAACATAATAAATATCTGAATGAAAAGCATGAAATAAAAGGGTGATTTAAACAAGCTGTTGACAGTGTCTTGAGATCTACTGATCACCAGTTAAAGGTCTACTGGTAGATCCCGATCTACCTTTTGGGCACCCCTGAGGTAGACCAATGAAGAAACAACAAACACCAAATCAAAAGGGGAACTTGGAGGCAAAGTAATAGTTGGGTTTCCCTTCTTGCATTGCCAGACCTGTCAAGTGCCACATGATTAGCATGCCATGCATTGTCATTATCTGATGTCCCACTATCATACTGTGAAGGCAGCAATCATTGTTTCCTACTCTTTGTTCTTTCCCAAATTCTATTTCCACTTTTCCCTCTTTCCCAATATTTTGTTTCCCTTTCTTTTGTGTGTTGTGCCTCCTTACCTTTAATCATCCTGTGCACCCTACTGCATTCTCTTCATTCTCACTCATCACCAGTATGTGAGTCACACAAATCAGTTGGCGCATCCGCCCATCCTATACACACATTTGCTTAATGGGCAAACTGAGCTGCTCACCCATTATGCACGTGTTTTCCCCCATATGGCATAGCCACACCTCCGATGGGGAAAACAAGTTTTAGGTGATAGGTTCCCTTTAAGATGCATGGAAGTCACAACTTTTCAAACCAGGTGTTAATGCTAGGGTTCCATGGAGTCCATGTGTCCTTTGCTTAGCAACTTGCATGCCATTCATCAGTGCAGACAGGGCCAGTGTATTAGAAGTAGGAGCAAACTGTAAGGTGCATGAACAGTATATATACTCAAGTACTTTAGTGAATAACAGTAGTTGCAAATACATATTCTTAGTGTAGATCGTTTAGTGAAGGTCGCAAGACAGACAAATCAGTTTGCATTATGGAGTAGAGCTGCTGGGTATGATGCCAGGTCACTAGGAGGTTCATGCATTGGATCATATGCAACATATGCAGTGCAGTTTTGGACTCCAGTCTGGAGAGAGTGCAGGGACGTGCAACTAAATTGGTTAGAGGGAGGGAAGACAAATTATGAGGCGAGACTGTCACGGTTGGGGTTGTTTTCTCTGGAAAAAAGGCACTTGCGGCGGGACATGATTAGACTTTACAAGTACATTAGAGGACATTATAGACAAATAGCAGGGGACCTTTTTACCCATAAAGTGGATCACCGTACCAGAGGCCTCCCCTTTAGACTAGAAGAAAAGAACTTTCATTTGAAGCAATGTAGGGGGTTCTTCACAGTCAGGACAGTGAGGTTGTGGAATGCACTGCCAGGTGATGTTGTGATGCTGATTCAGTTAATGACTATAAGAATGGCTTGGATGATTTTTTTGGACAGACATAATATCAAAGGCTATTGTGATACTAAGCTCTATAGTTAGTATAGATATGGGTATATAGAATTTAATTAAAAGTATGGAGGGGTGTGTGTATGGATGCTGGGTTTTCATTTGGAGGGGTTGAACTTGATGGACTTTGTCTTTTTTCAACCCCATTTAAATATGTAACTATGTAACTATATTACTATATAAACTTGATTCTTTTGAATCAATGAACCATAGTCTGGAATTGAGAGCTCTACAATTGTGTCACACCACCCTTAAATGTCATATCTTCTCAAGTGGCTTGGGGTATACTTGCCCTTGTGTTTGTAAGCCCCGCGCACTTCTAATCCCTCTGGGGCACAGTGAGGGCTCTGTTTGTGCCGACGAGCGGGCGGTACACACAAATTGTTTTCAACTGCAAACCAAAACTGCCAATTAACTTCGGCTGCCTCTTGATTAGCAATTCTCAGTCTCTTAATTAGCAAAATGTTTTTGTCCTGTCATTTTCCAACCTCATTTACCTTCATTAATCATTCAGGAATTGCACATAATTATTAGTAACACAAACATTATTTCACAAATCCAGCTGCATTAAGATGGAATTACAGCGTGTTCAGCATTTGAATTCTTCCTCTACTCCTATATGTACTGTGAAATGCATACTTGCATTTCTATTGATATAAATTGGATCCGGCCCAAGGTCTGCTAGAGGGGACTCCTCTGGGACAAATTGCATTTATTGCCAATTTCACATCACTTTTAAGGGTAAGGACACACTGGACGATTGATTTGTCGCCAACGTTTTAAAAAAGTAAATCGCAGCGACAAGACGATTGTCTTTTTTGAACAGACGATTCACAGCGACTATTGGCACAGAGCGATTTGTATCCCATTACTCTGTGCGGTACGTGCTCCACCAAACCGGAAACGGAAGTTGGCGTGTTTTCTCGGCGTGTTGTCAATTAGCCTGTCTGTATCAAAAAGGTGCTTCAAAAAAGGCATTTTCGAGCGTGTTTTCCTCCGAGTGTTTGTTCGGCGTGTTGTCTCGGCGTCTCTGCTCGAGCGTTTGTGCTTCCCGCTGTAACCTGGTGTCTTTACGTTCTTGCGTCATTGCGTTCTTGCGTCATTGCGTTCGCATTGTAATTTGAATACAATTGCTGCTACTTATCTGTATGTGTGTGTGTGTCTAGGAGATTTCAGTGCTTTTCTAAGTACATGCTATTTCTGATAAATCGCTCGGAAAAGGGTCTCGGTGCGTTTTGGAGCTACAGGCGATTCACAAACGCGCTGTGGGCACAGGAGCTGGCGTCTTTCATTTGGTTTTGTTCAGAGACAAAACGAGCGATATGTCGCCGCGATTTGCTTTTAAAAAAACGCTGGCGACAAATCGTCCAGTGTGTCCTTACCCTAAAGTGCACTAATATTTTACACCAACTGTTTGCATATTTGCAAAGTCTCTTGAAAAGATGAGTAAAGTTTCCCCTAGACCTGTTACCCAGGCCTTTCTAAAAAAAAGATGCACAGCTACCCAAAGATTTAAGCGCTGCAGAGTTCTGGTACAGAGGCAATTGGGCCATAATGATGGGCGAATTTGCGCCGTTTCGCTTTGCCGAAAAATTTGCGAATTTCGCAAAACTGCGAAAAATTCGTGAAACGCCACCGGCGTCTCGTTTTTGACGCCGGCGCCTGTTGTAAACGCCGGTGTCCGTTTTTTTGAAAAAAAAATTGGCACCAGCAAATTTTTGCCACGAATTTTCGCGGGCGTTTCACGAATTTATTCGCTGCCAGCGAATCGCACAAATTCGCCGCGAATTCGCGCCTGGCGAATAAATTCACCCATCACTATTGGGCCATAATAAAGGGAAGGGATTCATTAGAAAGGGTAATGAAATGGGAGGGAGAATGAGACTTAGGGTAGGACTCAATGGACGTTTTAGGCGCGATCCGATGTGCTGCTACAAAAAGCCTGAAACGGAAATAAGGTAAGAGATAGAAATGTCGGATGAAGTCGCAGTGTTGATTTGACGCAAAACTACTGTCGGATGCAGATGCAGTGTGCAGCGTCTGCATCAACAGTCGTGTCCCGTCGGATCAACGCTGCAACTTCATCCGACAATCCATTTACTTACCTGATTTCTGTCGCAGGCTTTTTTGTTGCAGCGTGCCAGATCGTGCGAAAATGTCAGTGTAGTCCTACCCTAAAGGACTGAAGTGGCAAAGGATAAAACATGTATCTAGAAGGTGATCTACTAACCCCAAAATCATAGTACTGCAACAATGAATTTGTGCTATAGTATTGGAGAGCTGCACTATGGCAAAGGAGAAACTATATGCTTCATTGGTTTCCAGGGCACTGAGCTTGATTATTGCCTGGAAATATTAAATGGAATTCTGTCATGATTTTTATGGTTTAGTTTTTATTTCGAAATTACACTGCAAATAATTCACTCTACCATATAACATTTCATTTCTGCACCAGCAAGTTTATTTTATTTAATTTATAATATTGGTGTGTAGGTGCATCTCAGGTCATTTTGCCTGGTCATGTGCTTTCAGAAAGAGCCAGCACTTTAGGCTGGAACTGCTTTCTGGTAGACTGTTGTTTCTCCTACTCAATGTAACTGAATGTGTCGCAGCAGGACCTGGATTTTATTATTGAGTGCTGTTCTTATATCTACCAGGCAGCTGTTATCTTGTGTTAGGGAGCTGTTATCTGGTTACCTTCCCATTGTTCTGTTGTTAGGCTGATGGGGGAACGGGAGCAACTTGCAGTACAGCAGTAAAGAGTGACTGAAGTTTATCAGAGCACAAGTCACATGAATGGGGGCAGCTGGGAAACTGACAATATATTGTAGTGGGTAAAGAAATTAAGTGGCATAGGGGGGAGAAAAATGCTGAGAGACTTTGCCTCCCCAAAAAGAGACCAACTGCTATATATGTACTGTATATCTAAGTTCTCAAATGGAAAGCCTTCTATAGGTTAAAGCACAAATATCACCCCGACCCTGGAAGTGGACATGGTTGGGAAATAGACTGGGAGGAACTACCAACTGGAAAGCCTTTGCCATGCATGTATTGTGCCCTCCATTGTTTTCTGCCTGAGCATGTTGACCACCAACAACCCCCCCCCCATATGACTTAGCTTAAAGAAAAACAATATTCCACCAGAACAATGTAGGTCTCTATAAAAATATATTGCATAAAACAGCTCATATGTAAAACGCTGCTTCATGTAAATAAACCATTTTCATATTAATATACGTTTTAAGTAGTATGTGCCATTGGGTAATCCTAAATAAAAAAATAAGGCCCGCCCCCTGGGATCCTATGATTCACGGTGCACACAAACACACCAAACAAACCATACTTGTTAGGTCACATGAGCCAATTAACAGACAGAGTTCTGTCTTTTGCTTCAACACTTCTTCCTGTTACAGATAGAGCTGCAGTATTTCTGGTCAGGTGATCTCTTCCTGTTACAGTTAGAGCTGCGGTATTTCTGGTTAGGTGATCTCTGAGGCAGCACACAGACCTTCACAAAATGCTGGTTCAAGGCAAGAGATGTAAAAGGGCAATATTTACTTAAATATATATATTACAGTTTGGTAAGATTCTTTAATATGCCACTTAATTTGATATAAACTGTTGCTTAAGTGTTCATTTTGGGGGTAAAGTTTTCCTTTAAGTCTTAAATGGTCATGTAATAGGAAGGTGGGTCAAGAGATAGAGAACTGATTGGCTGGCTCAGCAATAAGTGACCCATTTATGGGAGGGGCATTTTGCTGTTAGTGACAGAGGGATCAACAAAATTTCAGCCCATTTTACCCAAAATCAACCCATTCCGAAGGTCTTTTCTACTTCATTATAAGCACCACACCCAACTACAATCTGATGATTCTTGTATGAGTGGGATCAACCACCCAGGTGAGAACTATTACACCACCAAAGTAGAGGGGCCCTTTGAAGTTTTACCCACCGCCCTCCCAAATCTGCACTTGAGGGTCTTCTTGGCCATAACCCAAGGTCCTGCATGGTAACAGGTTCGACCATATACAGTATTTAATTAGCATTGCATATGTTCAGTTTGAAGGACAAGGACACTTTAAATCACTCTTGCTTGGGGTGGGTACATGCACAGAACAGCAGTTCTAGTAAGTCCTAGTGACTGGGCATGTGCCCACCTCAAGCAAGGAATAGCTGGGAAAAGAAAAGAGATGACAAAGTGGCCAAGTACCCAAGGCTTTGGTCTTTTTATGGTAAGAGGGGGAACCTACAATGATCAACAGTTTCCTTGTCTTCAAAGGAATGAGTTGACAAAGGGGAAATTTCATCCAGAAGATGGGTCCTATAATTAATAATAAAAATTAAACAAAATATTTTATATTTAATGACGAACATGGACAATACAGTTTACATTGATCTCATTGTGGCCCCAGACTGCCTGGAAGGCAGTGATTTGTGACCCCCCCCCCCTCCAGGCAGAGATTCTTCAACACATTATGCTAACGAGAAGCCAACACAAAAAGAAAATTGGCCCAAATTTCCAGAGGAATAAAACAGGTGTGGCTTTTCCACCCATTTCCCCAGCCTTTAATGTGCCCATCTTCAAAACCACCACTCTTAAAGGGAAACATACCAATTAGCGTCCCCAAATGGCCGCCTTGTAGATAGGCTCAGGAGCAGAGGAGAAAATGGAGACCTGCAACACACAGAGGAGGAGTCATAATAACATACAAGCTTCTCATCCTTTCCAAATGGCATTAATGCTCCTCTGAAACCTAATTTTATAATTTACTGGCAGCCGGGATGGCAGGAAATAAAATAATAATTTGCGAGCTCTGGACAACAAACTGCGCTTTTTTCTTCTGAAAAGGTAATTAGCCCCTTAAAGGAAAAGAGGGAGAATAAAAAACAGAGCCGCCATGTCGTATTAAGCTAAAGTCTCATCAGAAGAGAAAGAGGCCCTCATTACATGTAATTACCCAGGAATTAGAAGCATCATTTAACTAAATGAGTGAATAATACTGTGGAGATTGAGGGAAACTTGGTGCACTTCTGCAGAACACTCTAAGTCGCATTACAAAAATTGCTCCTCTTTAATGGAATAATTCCCTTTCTCTCGGCTGCTCAGCTTTCAGAGAGAATGTGAAACTGCAGCCGGGGAGAGGGACTGAAAGGAGATGACATGAAAAAGCCATCTCGGCAGGAGCGTGGGGCTCTAAAGAGCTTCTCAGACAGAATAATGAGCCAAATTAAGCCGAGGGGCTGCAAGAAAGAGAAAAAGGGAGGGAAAAAAAAAGAAAAGAAGAAGCAAAGCACTTTTTTATGGTCATTATTATGAACATTGGTCTCGTTCAATGGGGGGGGAAACGGAGGCAGCCACTTGGGATCCGGTTGGTGAAGATGAAGTGGGGAGTCAGAGGTTATATCAGCCTCATAAATCAGGGAGCACAAGCTGTGCGTGGCCCTTGTCACTGGTGGGGAATAAGTCACTGTTAAAGCCGTTCTCTCTCTGTACTGTGGGGTCCCTGCAGCATATTTAAAGAACAATATCCCCTTGCTTTTTGACTTGAGCTCATTCAGTTGAGATTATGTACGAAAACTGCTGAAATTACTATATATATTCTTATTTACACAGACATTCCTCAGATTGCCTCTAACTTACAGGGATAGGGTTCCCACCTGGCTGGTATTTTATCGGCCTGGCCGGTAAAAATGCTGGTTGATCCCAATGTTATTAATAAGGAAAAAAGATAAATATATAGGAAGGCCGGTATTTTTTTCCAGAAAAGGTGGCAACTCTACACAGGGACCATTTCACCACCCATCCCGTAGGCTGGCAGAGTCATTCAACCCCTGCCTCACCTTGTTCCTTTGTGTAGTGATGGAATCTGAGACTTGAAGATGGTCTTTAAAGCCCAAAACCTATCATGGAACAGGGTTAGGGAGGGGCTTAAAAACTGTCAGCCTAATGGGGGTGAAGAAAAAGCCTCTGACTTGCAGGGACCATCATGGTTTGCCCTCAAATCTGAAAATTTAGCTATGTCAATGTAAATGACATGAGAGAGAGAGAGTTTGTTCCGTTATCCAGAAACCCATTATCCCGAAAGCACATCTCATAGATGCCATTTGTCAAAATGATTTCCCTTTTCTCTGTAATAATAAAACAGTATCTTGTACTTCAGGGGTCCCCAACCGCCAGTCCGCGGGCCAGAACTGGGCCGTGGACAGTCCTGAACTGGGCCAGCAAAATAAATCTGGTGCGCCCGAATTGGACGCCGGCAAAAAGTCCTTGCAAAAAGTTCGAGTCTACACCGGTCCCCGGACCAACAAACTTTGGGGACCCCTGATTGTACATGATCCCAAAGATATGATTAAGCCTTACTGGACACAAAACCAGCAAAAAAAACCCCAGGTAGGTCCCAAGCAATCTGGAGTCAAACAGGGGGTTATTATTTTTTTTAACCTTAAGCTGCTGATGCAGAGAAACTGAGCTTTAGGGAAATGTTTTGTATGTGATATGACAAGGTTTGCCCGGGCAAGGACTAGTGATAAGGCACCGTGAGAGTGGAGACACACAAACTTAGTTTTGGGACCCTGTTTGAATTGTTTGGCAAGCACAGTGGATGCTTGTTGAAGAAGTTCAATAATGCAAAAAAATATGGACCATCTGAAATAAAAAATATTTAAATGTCATTGGAAAAATCTAGCCTAGTTTTGTAGAGGATCATTGGCCTGCGAGATAATATGGCTGAACCCCTCTTGCATTCTGATTATTGGACCTGCTGATTAAAAGATCCTATCAGTGCAATTTGGAAATCCATTTGGCCCCCTGGGCGCTCAACTCATATGACACAAGAAACTTGTAAGTTAAAACTGGGTTTTCATTGTTTTCTATGGGGAAACTACTAGTCCCCTGTTGAAAGAGGGACAGAGAGAGTTATGGGCCCCCTATTGTAAAATACTCTATAAGGATATTATACAGCGCCGGAGTTCCAAGACCAAGACAAAAGGTAGAAGGCATGTTTCAGTGATTCCTGTGATACAAATGGCAAGAACCAATTAAAACTAATGACATCTCTAAGCACCATATATAGTGAATAAAAGAACCCCCTATTGTAAAATATAAGGATATTATAAGTCACCGAGGAGTGACCATATAAAAGTACGAGGCCGAGCTCATTGAATTCCGAGGTAACTTCTAATCCTCATATTTTCCAACAAGGGCTACTTTATTTATTATAATACACAAGTTTTAGTGAGTCATGTGACAAAAATGACATCACTATATAACAGATGACATCGCTAGCCACCGTTTATAAGGATATAATTTACAGGATATTCATGGCTTTCGTGTATTATATAGTGAATAAAGTACCCCCTCTTGTAAAATATAAGGATATTGTAAGTTACCGAGGAGTTTCATGACCATATAAAAACAGGAGGCCAAACGCAGAGGTAACTTTTAATATTCTTATATTTTGCAACTGGGGGTACTTTATTTATTATAATACACAAGTTTCAGTGGGTCATGTGACAGAAATGACAGAACACACCGTTTATAACTGATGACATCAGAACTCACCGTTTATAAGGATATAATTTACAAGATAGTCATGGCTCTTGTGTATTATAAGGATATAATGTAGAACATATCCACGTGTCTTGTATTTTATATACAGTATATAATACACAATAGCCATGAATATCCTGTAAATTCTATTCAAACAGTGCTTAGTGATGTCATCAGTTATAACCCATGTTTTCTTAACATTGGGTTCTATAAAACAGGTATAAAAAAACGAGCTCCAGGGCATTATTACTGATTCTCAGCGAGGGACTACAATTTGAAGGTATAGAAGCCATATCCCTTGTTACACAGAGATCGGTTGGCTGAAAAACAAGGAGAAAAAAAAATAAAAGACTTTGCTTTGAGAGGATCAGAATGTAAAGCAGGTGTATGTCCTTCTGTAAGAGAGAACACACGAGCTATTGTCATGGTGTAAGTGCAAGCAATTTAAAGGCATCTCACATGTACCAACTAGAACACCGCACACACAAGGCCTGGGGTCCTTTTTTTTTGGTTACTGGAATGGACTTTTGTTAGACTGGGCGCTTACATTTACAATTTCAAATATCCGAGAAATTTAGAAAATCTACAGCTGAAGCTCCCATCCCCCCTTGCCAGCCTGTCAGCGAGTCTTTAAAGCCCCACAATGGACCTCTTCAGGTCGCTAGACAGACCTGCTCCAAATCAGCCGCCATAAAATGCTTCCAGGTAAGATGAGCCTTTAACCAGCCAACTACAATTCCCTGATATGTTCTCCCCCACCCCGCGCCCCTCCTTTGAATGATGTTAACAGGACAATGGGAGTTTGTTTTAGGCCTCACGGCCACGGCCCATGCTCAGAAGGTAATTACTTGGTCATCTCCTCACCTTTATCGGCACTTCCGATGTTACCGATGATTCTCTGATGTTCTGCTGATGGTTATCTCCACTGAAGGTCAAGAGGGCAAAGGGTAAAAACGCAGTGTTGCACAGCCAAGTCCTTTGGCTTTTTGAAGACGCCCCAGTGGGTTAATGAAGGAGAAAGAGACATTTCCGTTATCCTCCCAAACACACAATACACTTACCTGTGCTTAACACATGGGCGGCTTCTTTGGTTAAAGTCACTTTGTTTGTAGTCGAACCTAAAGACAGAGAGATTACATGTCACGCTGAATTGTATGGGATCTCAGTTTTGTCCTACGCTCTGCACAAAGCTAATTAAATTATCTTTCCCAAACCATCAAATCACAAGCCATTCTTGGTTGGATGTTGATGAGGCAAACCAAAAATGTTAGACCCAACACAAGCACACAGCAATGGTGGATGAAGGTGACCAAAAATGACCAATATAGATACTCTGGTCCAATCATATTGCAGGTCTATGGAGACCCACTGGATGAGGGCAACATCAGTGCACAGATATCCTCATTCAATGGGATTCTTTACCTGATAGAGACCTAACCGGAGAAAATTTGCCACTTCACAACGGGAAAATTCACTAGGATAAAGCTAATTCACTAAAATGCGAAGTTGCGTCCAGGGCACCGAAAGCTGGTGAATTCTCGCTAGCGTTACTTCGGCAATCGAAGCAAAGATGTGCTAGCGTTGAATAGTTTGCATACGGCGGGAAATGATAAGTTACATGGACATATATTTTGCATCAAATACATTACACAAGTCCAGGGAACCTTAAATAAAATACAGTTGTTATATTGCCCTACAATATAACAACTGTATATTGCCCTACAATATAACATAAACTGTATAGTTTATGTTCCATATGTTAGGGGGGAACCCGGTTACCCAAAAATAATTTTACTGACCTTTGCAAGCTATCACACTGAAAAAAGGAAAACTCGCCAGCGTTTTTTTGGGACTTTTTTTTTTCCACTAAAAATTGAGGAAGCCCCATGCACTCCATTGCACTTCGTCTGGTCTGAGCTGGGAAGGCAAGTCTGTAGAACGTTCAGTAAAATCCACATCATAGTGAATTTTCGGAGTTATGTCCATTTGCCAGTGAAAATTCGCCTGCCGATCGAGTGTGAATGATGGCTATTGCCTGTCTCTTTCGCTAGCGAAGTTACACCTGTGCCCGTTAGTAAATCAGCAAAGTGTCGTCGAATTTTCGCCAGCGTTAAGTCACTTCGCCCTTTAGCAAATCTGCCCCTATGAGTCTAGTTGAAGGCACAGGCATCCTTTGCCAGTGAATCAGCCAACTGGTACATGTACAGGTGTGCGCAGAATAATAGCAGTGTATTTAAAAAAGCAATTAAAGCTCAGAATCCTTAGAATATTGTAGCTTTTATTTCCATACAGGCAAATACACTGAGAACACTGCACATTCTACTCCAAATTAAAACATGAGGAAAAATGTTTCAAATTTGTGTTATTCCTTTACAGAAAGTGAAGAAAAGGGAAGATCAGCGTGTTCCGAAAAAATAGCAGAGAACTGCATTCTTCTTTACAAACTCATACACTGTATAAACTGAGAAATGTGTCAAGATTTTGCTTTCCTTTGAATGACTGAACTAATATTGAGTTGTATAATCAGTGTTTCTGAGAACTGCTGCACATCTGTGTTGCATGGAGACCACCAACTTCTGGCACCTGTTACATTCCACAATTCTTCTACATTTCTTGCTTTTGCCTCAGAAACCCCACAAGTTTTCTATTGGATTAAGGCCTAGGGATTGGGCCACTCCATAACGTCAATCTTGTTGTTCTGGAACCAAGATGTTGCTCGTTTACTGGTGTGTTTGGGTTTGTTGTCTCGTTGAAACCCCCATTTCAAGGGCATTTTCTCTTCAGCATAAGGCAACATGACCTCCAAGTATTTTGATGCTTTGAAACGGATCCATGATCCCTGGCATGAGATAAATAGGCCTAACACCATAGTATGAGAAACATCCCCATATCATGAAGCTTGTGCCTCCAGCTTCACGGTCTTCACTCTGTACTGTGACTTCAATTCAGTGTTTGGGGATTGTCTGGCAAAATGTCTGCGGCCCCTAGACCCAAAAAGAACAATCTTGCTTTCATCAGTCCACCAAATGTTGCACCATTTCTCTTTAGGCCAGTCAATGTGTTCTTTGGCAAATTGTAAGCTCTTCAGAACAACTTTTTTTCCCAACAATGGGACTTTGAGGGGGCTTCTTGCAGATAGCTTGGCTTCACACTTCTAATTATAACAGTATCACAGGTAACTTTACCCCTTCTTTCATCTTCCTGGAGCTGATCATTGGCTGAGTCTTTTGGCTTTTCTTCTATCCATTCCAATGGTAGTTTTCCCTTTTCTTCCACGTCTTTCAGGTTTTGGTTGTCATTGTAAAGCATTTGTGATCATTTTGGCTAAGCAGCCTATCATTTTCTGCACTTTTTATATGTTTTCCCCTCTCCTATCAACTTTTTAATCAAAGTTCTTCTTCTGAACAAAGTCTGGGACAAACCATTTGAGTCAGAGAAATGCTCTATAACCAGCAGCACAACATTTGCTCCTTCCTTCCTTAAATAAGGGCTGGAATTGGCACCTGTTTTTCACAGAATGAATGAGCTCACTAATTCAACTCCACACTGCTATTATTTGAAACAAGCTTTTATTATTTGGAACAAGCCATTATTATTTTGAACACTGCTATTATTTGGAACAAGACTCAATGAATGATTCAATGACACAGAATCAGCAGCATGACAAACTGTTGAGTCTGTTGGTTTCTATTTCTCTCCTACACCTACTAGTAAATTATTTGCCATGTAGAAATATAATTTCTACCAATTACATTGATCGATCAGGTTAGTGATGTCGGGACTGCTATTATTCCGAACACAACTGTACGTCTGCACACGCAGTTAGCAAGGTTCAATTTCAAGGGCAACTGAATGTTTTTCCTGAAACGCAACATTTTCCCAGAATTTCAGAATCATTGCACCAGCCTAAAGTTTCAGCTTGTCAATAGCAGTAATGATCCAGGACTTCAAACTTGTCACAGGGGGTCACCATCTTGGAAAGTGTCTGTGACACTCACATGCTCAGTGGGCTCTGATTGGCTGTTGAGAAGCTAAGCTTAGGGCTCGTCACTAATTATCCAGCAGAAAAAGAGCTTCCCTGGCTGTAATATAAGCTGATGCTACAGGTTTGCTGATTATTAAATTCTGATGCTAATTGCACTGGTTTCTGTGCTGCCATGTAGTAATTATGTGTATTAATTACTAATCAGCCTTATATTGTGACATTTCTATTCTATGTGTACTGTATATTGTGAGTGGGTCCCTAAGCTCAGTAAGTGACAGCAGCACAGAGCATGTGCAGTGAATCAGCAGAAAAGAAGATGGGGAGCTACTGGGGCATCTTTGGAGACACAGATCTTTACTGCTAAAGGGCTGCGGTTGCCTTGGGCTGGTACAGAAGCACAAAACATCATGTACAACATTTCTAGCTACTTCTTGAGTTAAGCTTTAGTTCTCCTTTAATGTTTACATGATTTTCTGGTAGACTTAAGGTATGAAGATCCAAATTATAGAAAGATCCGTTATCCGGAAAACCTCAGGTCCCAAACATTCTGGATAACAGGTCCCATACCTGTACTGCTTGAAAAAATGAAGCTATAATAATTGATATAACAAGACTACTCTTTAAAAATAAACAATAACCCACAAGTTCCCTGGTCTGGTTATTCCCTTTTAATAAAAGAAACTTCAATGAGCTCCCAAAACAAACCAGAATATTAACAACCAATGGAATCATCAGTAACAAAAAGAAGACGACTTGCAGACATTAGGTATTTACAGATGTTTTATTACTAATCTCTGGTCAAATAAGACCAAAATCCATTTTGTTAAATATAAAGACACAATCTTAACAGATCACAAACAGTACAGGATGTTTAAAGGAACAGTAACAAAAAAAATGAAAGTGTCCTAAAGTAATGTAAATATAATGTACTGTTGTGCTGCACTGATACAACTGGTGTGTTTTCTTCAGAAACTCTACTATAGTTTATATAAACAAGCTGCTGTGTAGCCATGGGGGCAGCCATTCAAACACAGGATACACAGTAGATAACAGATAAGTACTACTATAGTTTATATAAACAAGCTGCTGTGTAGCCATGGGGGCAGCCACTCAAAGCTAAAAAAAAAAAAAAAGGATAAAAGGAACAGGATAAACAGCAAATAACAGTAAAGCTCTGCAGTATACAATGGGATTCTTCAGAACTTATCTGTTACAGGTATGGGACCTGTTATCCAGAATGGTCGGCAGCTGGGGTTTTCCGTAATTTGGATCTTCATACCTTAAGTCTACTAGAAAATCATGTAAACATTAAAAAAAACCAATAGGCTGGTTTGGCTTCCAATAAGGATTCATTATATTGTACTTGGGATCAAGTACAAGCTACTGGTTTATTATTACAGAGTAGGGATGGGCGAATTTGACCCATTTCTTTTAGTGAAAAATTTGCCGTTAAAGTCTATGGGCGTCAAAAAACATGTTGTGCGCTGAAATTTTTTTGACGCACGGCTTTTTATTGACGCAAATTGCCATACGAGTCTATGGGCATCATTTTTTCGCAAAACAAGGCAAAAAAATTCGCCCATCCCTATTACAGAGATAAAGGAAATCATTTTAAAAATTTGGATTATTTGAAACTGTAGTCTATGGGAGACAACCTTTCTGTAATTCTGAGCTTTCTGGAAAACTGATCCCATACCTGTACGAGTCCTGTGCTTGAATGGCTGCCCTTGCTCATTATTATTGCGGATGAAACGTTTCGGGCCGTAAACCCCTTTGTCAAGCACCGAAACGTTGCATCCGCAATAAATGAGCAAGGGTTCTCCCTGCTAGAAATAACCCATGCTGTGCCAGTGATTCTTCTCCTCTTCACGCTGAACTCGAGGTCGCCAACGCCTATTTCATTGAGCACCTGGGACTCATACAGATTAGGAAGGCCAGGGGGTGCGAGGGTAATCTCTTCTCTATTCCTTGAATGGCTGCCCCATGGCTATTTGTTTATAAAACTATAGTTGCTTTGCCAGTGCAAGGCACAAGTACATTATATTGTCTTTCCTTTACAACACATTTTTTTTTGGTGTTACTGTTCCTTTAAGAAAAAAAAGACTACAGAAAAGGTAAAAAAACATTGATAAAGAGTCTACTGTGGCTGAAACACTGAGAAAATGCAATCTGTAAATTCATATAAAACGGATTTAATTTCTTTGAGTTTGGCACAAAAATCAACCCATCCCCGACGGTGAAGAATGAAGCTACAGAAACAGCTTCTTAAAGGGACCTAAAAACATCACTGCTAAAAATGAGCACAATAAATAGGATTTGTGTTGAAAATGCCTTCTGCCTATTCTTTTTACCTTAAAATATTTTTTTTTTTACATTCTTAAAGGGGTTGTTCACCTTTGAGTTAACTTTTAGTATGATGTAGGGAGTGGTATTCTGAGACAATTTGCAATTGGTTTTCATTTTTTATTATTTGTGGTTTTTATTACTATTATTTTTATTTATCATTTCATTTTTTAATCAGCAGCTCTCCAGTTTGCAGTCAGCAATCTGGTTGCTTAGGGTCCAAATTACCTTAGCGACCATGCCCTGATTTAAATGAGAATATGAAATATTAATAGGGGAGGTACGGAAAAAAAAGATTTATAGAAAGTAGCAATAACAATAAATGTGTAGCTTTCCAGGGCATTTGTTTTTAGATGGGGTCAGTGACCCCCTTTTGAAAGATAGAAAGAGTTAGGAGAAAAAGGAAATGATTCATAAAAAATAAATAATGAAGACCGATTGAAAAGTTGCTTAGAATTGGCCATTCTATAACATATTAAAAGTTAACCTGAAGGTGAACCCCTTTAAGCACTAATTTGAATGTTTTTTCCCCACGGAACATACTCCCTACCCCCCTTTAAAAACAGGTCAGTTTGTTCAGAGCTCTTTACCTTTGAAAAACCCCTCCGCCTTCTCTGCATTCTTTGAGCAGCTCATAATCAGAGGGCATCTCAGTGGACAGGCAGTAGCTTTTCCTGTGCTCTGCAGGACCAGGAAGTGCTAAAATGAATCAGGTTTCCTTTTCTTGTTTAGTGCCAAAAATCATAGAGAAATCGGTGAAAATATATTCAGAAGAAGCCCTATTGATTGTGTGCATGCTGAAAATGGGTGCATACTGTCCCTTTAAGTGTGACAGAACATAGCTGAACGGATAAATTCTAAGCATTGATTTTTTTTTTTTTTACAGGAATGGGGATGTGTGACTCTGCTCCACTTAGATGGAGAAAAATGCAGTGTAATGCTTCTAAAAGCAAGTGAAACCTGCAAAGCAAAACAAAAGCCGGTGACAGATTTTAGGGTGCTAATTTGCAGTAGAGGAATGAAGTTGTTCCACCTTTCACCCCTTAAGGGTCAGGGCACACTGTCAGATTCAGGGAGGTTGCCCGGCGACAAGTCTCTTCTTTGGGGAAACTAATCTCCCCGAACTGCCTCCCGCCGGCTAGAATGTAAATCGCAATGGGATGGCACTTGTTTTCCGAAGTCGCCTCGTCCGAAAAAGAGGATATTTGCCGCTGGGCGACTGATCTCCCTGAATCTGTAAATCTCTCATATTCCACCTGTAAAATGGTTTGACTTTTAGATTTGTTTAACCTACGGGAAAGATTTCCAATGGGGAATTTATTGAAAAGCCTTTATAGCACCCATACGCCTGCAGTTTTCAGAAGCAGCATTATGTAAATGTAATAGTGAGAATGGAGAATAATTGCCCAAATAAGGAGGTGAGATGGCAAATGACAGTCAGTTCTGCAACTGCATTATAAAGGGCAAGCCAACAGTAAGGAGTCCTCCAGGTGAAATAATGAAGATAATGAAAATGCAGAAGAGGTCGACGTGCTCCAGTATAAAACAACGGAGCATAATTTTATCTGTCAGACGTCTATCAACTGGCGGATATTGAAAGCTTGGAAGGATGTGATAAAATCTCCCCCGGCCCTACAGTCAGCCACAGTTATCTCCCCTTGACATCAATAAAACTATTCATGAGCCAAGGGAAAATTAATAAAATCTCGGAGGTGGGGGGGAGGGGGGAGTAGCAGCTGCCTCACTTGGGCTTTGTCTCTGCGTCTGTCACTTGCCGTATGTAGATAGCATCTTCGGGGTGATCAATGTCATCCATTTCATACATGTAGGAGGCGGCGATTGCCAGAGTGCTGCCGTCGTTGCTGAAGGCCAGGGAAGCGATGCTTGTGGGATAGCGATGGAACTGGCACAGGCGCTTTTTGTTAAAGGGATCCCAGATGTTGACAAAACCATCAGAGCCTCCTGTTTTGAAGTTTAAGACGATGTTAAACATGAACTAGAAGCAGTTTTATTTTTCGGGATCCCTATACATGTACATACACTGGAAAGTGGTGCTTAGTTAGTATAAGGAATAACTTTTGGTAGGGCTCTTACACAAAAAAAAAAAGTCTTTGTTTAAGGTGAACAATCTGAAGACAACAAAACTGAAAATAGTGGTTGTTCATCTTTAGGGCAGAGACAAACGCTCAGATTTTGGGAGATTTAGTCGCCCGGAGGGGTGGCACTCTGAGCGATTCGTTTTCCAAAGTCGTCCAAAGTTTCCTCATGAGGCAACTTTGGAAAACGAAGCTCACGGATTGCCATTCTCCCAGCGATTTACATTCTAGCCGGCAAGAGGCAGTTCGGGGAGATTAGTCGCCCCGAAGAAGAGGAGATTTGTTGCTGGCCGACTATCTTCCCCAAATCTGAGCATGTGTCTCTGTCCTTAAATTATATTTTAGTATGAAGTAGATTCATATTCTGAGATAATTTGGTATTGGTTTTCATTTTTTATCATTTGTGGTTTGAGTTATTTGTCTTTTTTTCATGCATCAGCTCTCCAGTTTGTTATTTCAGCAATCTGGTTGCTAGGGTCCAAATTAACCTAACAACCATCCATTTATTTGAATAAGACTGGAATATGAATAGGAAGAGCCTGAATAGAAAGACATATTACAAAAAGTAGCATATTAACCAATTTGTAGCCTTACAGAGCCTTTGTTTCTTTAGATAGGGTCAGTGACCCCCATTTGAAAGCTGGAAAGTCATAAGAAGGCAACAAATACAGGCAGTCCTCGGGTTACCTACGAGATAGGGACTGAAGGTCTGTTCTTAAGATGAACTTGTATGTAAGTTGAAACATATACATTTACTTATTAAATGCAACTTATAGTATTTATTTTTACCTTTCGGTGCTCTGCAGTAGAAAACGCACACAAGAGGGGAGGTGGTTTATTAAAGCTAAATATTAATAAAGGCCAAGCAAACCATAGTATGTTACTGTAACAGCCCCCGTCTGTAACTGTGAGTTGTACATAAGTCGGGTGTATGTAACTTGGACTCCCTGTATTAAAAAACGATAGAAAAAAAAGTAGGTATGCACCAAATCCACTATTTTGGATTTGGCCTAACCCCCGGAATCCTTCACGAAAGATTAGGCCGAATACCGAACCAAATCCTAATTTGCATATGAAAATTAGGGGTGGGAAGGGGAACCCATTTTTATTTCCTTGTTTTGTGACAAAAAGCCACGCGATTTCCCTCCCCGCCCCTAATTTGCATATGCAGATTCAGTTCAGCCGGGCAGAAGGATTCGGCCGAATTCTGCTGAATAAGGCCGAATCCCGAAACGAATCCTGGTTTTGGCGCATTCCTAAAAACAAAAGTGAAGGCCAATTGAAAAGTTGCTTACAATGAGCCATTCTATAACATACTCACAGTTAACTTAAAGGTGAAGCACGCTTCAATTCATTTCCAGGTGATAGATTTGTGTGTTCCACCAAACAGCATTTCTAGACTTAATTGATTCATTTTTTTTTCCACTGGGTCTGTACCAGTCAATTAACACTTGCTTGTAGTGCAGAGGAACACACAAATCCACACTCACCTGAATTAAAAACGCCCATCTCTTAAAAGTTTTATTTTTAGTAGCGAACACAAGCAAATAAATAGGAGGAGGTTGCTGCTTGTTCATACGGGGACAGAAGAAACTGACCTGTGGCAAAGGTGTTGTGCAAACCGTGGAAAGACACGGCATTGACTGGGTAAATTTGCTCGATGTTGTTCTCTTTCAGTCGATGACACTTGAAAGCATATTTCTTCTTCTGGACTTCCAAACTTGGATCCAGGTATTCGACAGCGACTCTGCCTTCAATGGAGCTCAGTACATACCCCTGCGTACGACAAAACAGAAGAGAAGATTAAAGGGGTGGTTCACCTTTAGGTTAACGTTTAGTATTTTATAGAATGGCTAATTCTAAGCAACGTAGATTGGTCTTCATTATTTATTTTGTATAGTTTTTAATTATTTGCCTTCTTCTTCAGACTTTTTCCATCTTCCAAATGGGGTCACTGACCCCATCTAAAAAATAAATGTTCTGTAAGGCTACAAATGTATTGCTAATGCTACTTTTATTACTCGTCTATCTATTCAGCCACTCTCCTATTCAGATTCTATTGTCTTATTCATATCGATGCATGGTTGCTAGGGTAATTTGGATCCTAGCAACCAGATTGCTGCAAACTGGAGACACTGCAAACTGGAGAGCTGATGAATAAAAAGCTAAATAAGTCAAAAACCACAAATAAAAACCAGTTGCAAATTGTCTCAGATTATCACTTTCTACATCATGCTTAAAGTTAACTCAAGGTGAACAACCCCTTTAAAAGCCGCTATGTAGCAAAGTTGTACAGTCAGCTCCATGGACACACACATTTCATTGCACTTCCTGATGTGATTCACGAGGTGTTATTAACGGTCTCTCAACCTAAAGGCACATGAAAAGAATTCTGTATACAATTTAAACATAAGTACAGGTATGGAATCAGTTATCCGGAAAGTTCCGAATTACAGAATCGATGCCTCCCATAGACTCCATTTTATCCAAACAATCCAAATTTTTAAAAATGATTTCTTTTTCTCTGTAATAATAAAACAGTACCTTGTCCTTGATCCAAACTAAGATATAATTAATAATAGGAAGCAAAACCAGCCTATCGGTTTTATTTAATGTTTACATGATTTTCTAGTAAACTTAAAGGAGAAGGAAAAGCTAAAAGTAAGTAAGCTTTATCAGAAAGGTCTATATAAATATACCAGTAACCCCTCAAAGTAATGCTGCTCTGAGTCCTCTGTCAAAAGAAACACCACATTTCTTTCCTTCTATTGTGTACTCATGGGCTTCTGTATCAGACTTCCTGTTTTCAGCTTAAACCTCCAGGGTTAGGGCTTGAGCATGCTCAGTTTGCTCCCCTCTCCCCCCCCCCCTCCCTGCTGTAATCTGAGCCCAGAGCTATGAGTAAGCAGGGAGAAACTCAGGCAGGAAGTGATGTCACACCAAGCGAATATGGCAGCTGCTATCCTAAACAAACAAAGAGAGCTTCTAGAGCCGTTACTCAGGTATGGTAAAGCATTCTGCAGAATAAATATAGCATTATAGCTTGCACTATTGTGGCTAATTGGCAATAAACTGCCTCAGTAGCTTTCTCTCTCCTTTAAGTTATGATCCAAATTATGGAAAGATTAGTTAATCAGGAAAACCCCAGGTCCTGAGCATTCTGGATAACGGGTACAATACCTGTATACATTTTGAATGAAGAGGATTGCTTACAATTTAGTAATCATACCATGAAAGCCTTCGAGTTTCATGTGAAGCTGGTGAAGAGAGAGTGGTAGTTCTCTGACCCTCAGATCTCATTGTGTTTAAAACGGCAGTCACCTCTACTGGCTTTACAACCAGGACTTGAGCTTACTGTATATAAATCAAATCCCAGAAAGCACACATGCAGCGACTAGACATCATTACCTGTTTATTTGGGAATGCCCTGATGCATCGCGTTTGGTACTTAAGACTGGATTCTCGCCTTTGCTGCACATAGCCCATATTTCGAAGATCCCAAACCAGCACCCTTCGACCAGCAGTTCCCACGATCAGTCTGTCCCCTGATACAGACAATGTGTAAACCTACGTGAGAAAGCAAAGTTCTATTAAATCCCTGTTGGACAGATACAGCCAGACAAAGGCTCCCCCCCCCCAGCAGCCTAACAAGAGAACAATGGGAAGGTAACCAGATAGCAGCTCCCTAACACAAGATAACAGCTGCCTGGTAGATCTAAGAACAACACTCAATAGTAAAATCCAGGTCCCATTGCGACACATTCAGTTACATTGAGTAGAAGAAACAACAGCCTGCCAGAAAGCAGTTCCATCCTAAAGTGCTGGCTCTTTCTGAAAGCACATGACCAGGCAAAATGACCAGGGCTGATTATTAAATTCTGATGGGAATTATGCTGGTTTCTGAGCTGCCATGTACCAATAATCAGATTTGTTAACTTCATATTAGGACATGTATATTATATATATTCAGTAACTTTTGCTTCAGTCCCTAAAGTTAAGTGACAGCAGCACAGAGCATGTGCAGTGAATCAGCAGAAAAGAAGATGGGGAGCTACTGGGGCATCTTTGGAGACAGACCTTTACTGCTAAAGGGGTTTGGTTGCCTTGGGATGCACAAAACAACATAAAACATTTCTAGTCTACTTCATTACTTGAACTTTAGTTCTCCTTTAAGGTGGCCCTGCCTCTTTAGGATCCTCGGAAGAATAAAAAAAGGGAAACCCTGTTACAAAGTGCCCATAAGGGATGAAATATGTTGTCCCCCTTTCCTACAGTTTCTAGGACACGTCTATCCCCAGAACCAAAGATGTGAACATGTCCAAATTTATCAGCCACACACATTTCAGAAGCAATGGCCTGTATGCAGGACCATCCATGTAAATATGCTAACAATGTCAGGCTATAATTACCTTAGGTTATTATGGTAGGAATTGTCTTTTGCTTATGAAAAACATTCCAGCCAATTAATATAATATTCTAGCCTAGCCCTCTTATACTAATATTGCCCAACAACGTATATTTACTTTTTAAAAAAAAAAACATTCAGCAAAATTTCTTAATAAAAAGATGGGAAAAAACGGTAAATGCAAAAAAAAAAAAAAAAAAAAATATATATATATATATATAGCCGATGAAAGAAGGTATATGACATATGTACACCACGTAAAAATATTAATGAATAAAGTGATGCTAGCCGCTTTACAAAACTGCCACATGTACAGCGTCTGCCACCATTACCAAGACATACAGCAACTACAACACACATGAAGGAAAAATCCTAATGAAAATATCTCGCCCCGAAAAACCTAAATCTTCTTTACAAACTGGTGTCACACCTGGATTGGAAGTAGTCTTTCTACCCAGCAGTCTCATCAATCACCCAAACTAGCGTGTCACGCAGCCGACTGGGCGGACACATTTATCAGGAGTATGGAAAGAAAAAATTAAAAGAAAGAAGAAAAAAAAACTTGACATGCCCAGCTGTCTGAGCCAATCAGTAGGCGGCTTCCCAGTGGCTGTCTATTATATGCTGTTCTGTCAGCTATTCATCATGGCCTTTTATTGGCCACATACAGCCATAAATCAAACCAAGAAACAATGCAATTATTCTGCTCCGCACAAAGGTCTCGCCAGAAGTAGATTCAGTCGTGATGGGGTAAAAATGATGGCCATTTAGAAAGAGTGCAAGGCCTGTAAATGATGGCTCCAAACTGGCCGGTATATTTAAGACGAAGCACAGTCACAGAAGTGTTCTGTTGATTTAGTGGAAGGAGATGGGTTTCCTGCTTTATCATGAAACAATAACTTTGTGGAAAATATGAAGGAGAAAAGAATGGAATAAATGTAAGCACTTCAATCTTATGTGAGGTCTGGAAAAAAACAATTGAGTTTTAGGTGATCACTAAAGCCGCAGCAGCAAATATAAGGAACACGATAGTCAGAATCCACAGGCTGAAGCTTATTTGTACTTATGCATATTGCAACTATTAGAGGTAACAAACCTTATCTGGTTGAGAGAAGGTCCCTGCATTGCAAGGAGTCCTTGGGTCCCATAGCTTCACGGTTTGATCCCAGCTCCCAGTCACAATTACATTCACCTCTGGGCAGTATTCCACACATCGAATGGGAGCCTCATGACTCCCAACCACAGTCTCTGCACAGAAATAAAATGGCAACCATCAAAACCCATAGGTATAGAGAAATAAAATTTGTGCATGTCTGAATGTCTAGCTAAAGAGCATTGCTGCACTGCTAGCCAAACCAAGGAAAAACGGAAAATAGGAATAGCAATGAGGTACAGGTATTTGATCCGATCCGATCTGGAAAGCTTCCATACACTTCATATATCCATATTTTTTCAATAATTTATTCTCTGTATTATTAAAACAGTACCTTGTCACATCAGTACTAGGATGATAGCTTCTAGCATGGGACTGTGGGACAACACTTATAGTAGGGAGAGATGGTGTCTATAGTAACAGTGGATAATAGTCTCTGGGAAGGGAGTGTGACTGTGGGATAGCAGGTATAGTAGGGAGAGATGGTGCCTATAGTAACAGTGGATAATAGTCTCTGGGAAGGGAGTGTGACTGTGGGATAGCAGGTATAGTAGGGAGAGATGGTGTCTATAGTAACAGTGGATAATAGTCTCTGGGAAGGAAGTGTGACTGTGGGATAGCAGGTATAGTAGGGAGAGATGGTGCCTATAGTAACAGTGGATAATAGTCTCTGGGAAGGGAGTGTGACTGTGGGATAGCAGGTATAGTAGGGAGAGATGGTGCCTATAGTAACAGTGGATAATAGTCTCTGGGAAGGGAGTGGGGCTGTGGGATAGCAGGTATAGTAGGGAGAGATGGTGCCTATAGTAACAGTGGGATAATAGTCTCTGGGAAGGGAGTGTGACTGTGGGATAGCAGGTATAGTAGGCAGAGATGGTGCCTATAGTAACAGTGGGATAATAGTATATGGGAAGGGGCTGTGGGATAGCAGGTATAGTAGGGAGAGATGGTACCTATAGTAGCAGTGGAATAACAGTATCTAGGAAGGGACTGTGGCTGTGGGATAGCAGGTATAGTAGGGAGAGATGGTACCTATAGTAACAGTGGGATAATAGTCTCTGGGAAGGGAGTGTGACTGTGGGATAGCAGGTATAGTAGGGAGAGATGGTGCCTATAGTAACAGTGGGATAATAGTCTCTGGGAAGGGAGTGTGGCTGTGGGATAGCAGGTATAGTAGGGAGAGATGGTACCTATAGTAGCTGTGGAATAACAGTATCTAGGAAGGGACTGTGGCTGTGGGATAGCAGGTATAGTAGGGAGATATGGTACCTATAGTAACAGTGGGATAATAGTCTCTGGGAAGGGAGTGTGACTGTGGGATAGCAGGTATAGTAGGGAGAGATGGTGTCTATAGTAACAGTGGATAATAGTCTCTGGGAAGGGAGTGTGACTGTGGGATAGCAGGTATAGTAGGGAGAGATGGTGCCTATAGTAACAGTGGATAATAGTCTCTGGGAAGGGAGTGTGACTGTGGGATAGCAGGTATAGTAGGGAGAGATGGTGCCTATAGTAACAGTGGATAATAGTCTCTGGGAAGGGAGTGTGACTGTGGGATAGCAGGTATAGTAGGGAGAGATGGTGCCTATAGTAACAGTGGATAATAGTCTCTGGGAAGGGAGTGTGACTGTGGGATAGCAGGTATAGTAGGGAGAGATGGTGCCTATAGTAACAGTGGGATAATAGTCTCTGGGAAGGGAGTGTGGCTGTGGGATAGCAGGTATAGTAGGGAGAGATGGTACCTATAGTAGCTGTGGAATAACAGTATCTAGGAAGGGACTGTGGCTGTGGGATAGCAGGTATAGTAGGGAGATATGGTACCTATAGTAACAGTGGGATAATAGTCTCTGGGAAGGGAGTGTGACTGTGGGATAGCAGGTATAGTAGGGAGAGATGGTGCCTATAGTAACAGTGGGATAATAGTCTCTGGGAAGGGAGTGTGGCTGTGGGATAGCAGGTATAGTAGGGAGAGATGGTACCTATAGTAGCAGTGGAATAACAGTATCTAGGAAGGGACTGTGGCTCTGGGATAGCAGGTATAGTAGGGAGATATGGTACCTATAGTAACAGTGGGATAATAGCCTCTGGGAAGGGAGTGTGACTGTGGGATAGCAGGTATAGTAGGGAGAGATGGTGCCTATAGTAACAGTGGGATAATAGTTTCTTGGAAGGGAGTGTGACTGTGGGATAGCAGGTATAGTAACGAGAGATGGTGCCTATAGTAGCAGTGTGGATAATAACCAGTGAAATCACTTAAAATACTGTAAAACAGTGCCTTCAGTACTAGCAAGCACTAAGGGTGGTGAGGGCACAGCATAGCCCCTTACTTCCAATACTGTGCCATACAGAAGATAAACCTCATCAGAAAAAAAAATCGTAAACATACCTCCATCCATATTTAAATCATGCATTTTTAATTGGTGGTCTAATCCTCCACTCCAGGCATGGGTTGGATCCTAAAAAGAGATGGTTTAAATGCTACATGAAATTCAAGGGATCATTAAGTTATACATTAACTATAGTGGGACATGAAATACATGAATATGTTTAAACAAAGATGTACAAGAATGTACAAATGCTTACATAAAAAGCACAGTCCAGGACTGGCCCCGCATGCTGGTATTTAAGTCTCATTGTGTTTGCAGGTACATCATACAGACGCACAGATGAGTCCCAAGAAGAGACCAGCAAAAACTGGGAAGTGTTTGGACTGAACTTGACCGCAGAAATCCCATCTTCGGGTGCTTGGTTTAGCTTAAACTCGTTCGACCCGGTCATCTAAAGAAATGAACAACAGAAAGGGAATCAAATTATAAAGACTGACAGTTCAGACACAAGCTCTTCAGACAAAATCACTAAAAACAACCAAAACTGTGTGTAAAGGGCAACTAAAATTATCTACGGAAATGTTACTTGTTTGAATTGCTAACAATCAGTATGCGGTGAGGATCAAAATGAAGCACAACTTTGCCCACCCAGGTGATGCACTGAATTGGGCTGATTCGGTTGTTGGTCTTTGAGACTAATAATTGGACCCCATACAGGCTAACAAAATATTTTCGAGGAGGCTGTTGTTTCCAACCAATATAGGGTCCAATAAACTAGCAGCTCACTATTTCACATTTTGCATTATTATTGCAAAGGCAGATTATCTTCATACACAGCAGTAGAGCTGTTATTTGTGTTGCCGGCAAAATGAGATATTAAATTGAATCAAGCGTCTTCTACAATAGACTTTAAAGTCTGCTAAAGGAGCAGGGAAAATGGCATAACAGCAATGTGCTACCATTAAAGGGGTGGTTCACCTTCAAAGAGATACTGTCATGGGAAAACATGTTTTTTTCAAAATGAATCAGTTAATAGTGCTGCTCCAGCAGATTTCTGCACTGAAATCCATTTTTCAAAAGAGCAAACAGATTTTGTTATATTCAATTATATACTGAACTTACTGGGCCAATCTAAAAGGTACAGCATCACTATAGTAGCAATGATGCAGGTTTTCACTGGAGTTTCCTATTTTGGATTTTGTTAGAAGTGTGTGACACTCGCATGCTCAGTGTGCTCCAAGGAGCTATTAAAGGGATACTGTCATAGAGGAAAAGGTTGTTTTTTTTTCCAAAACACAGTGCACTGAAATCCATTTCTCAAAATAGCAAACTGATTTTTTTATATTTAATTTTGAAATCTGACATGGGGCTAGACATACTGTCAGTTTCCCAGCTGCCACCAGTCATGTGACTTGTGCTCTCATAAACTTCAGTCACTTTTTACTGCAAGTTGGAGTGATATCACCCCCTCCCTTTCCCCCCAGCAGACTGACAACAGATCAATGGGAAGGTAATGAGATATCAGCTCCCTAACACAAGAAAACAGCTCCATGGAAGATCTAAGAACTGCACTCAATAGTAAAAGCCAAGTCCCACTGAGACACATTCAGTTACATTAAGTAAATAACAGCCTGCCAGAAAGTAGTTCCATCCTAAAGTGCAGGCACAAGTGACATGACTGGGGCAGCTGGGAAACTTACAATATGTCTAGCCCCATGTCAGCTTTCAAAATTGAATATAAAAAAAATCTGTTTGCTCTTTTGAAAAATGGATTTCAGGGCAGAATTCTGCTGGAACAGCACTATTAACTGATTCAAACTTTTTTTTCCCATGACCGTATCCCTTTAAGGTTCAGTAACACCAACAATATATAAATATTAATGTATATATGTATGTATATATTTTGGAAAAAAAAACATGTTTTCCCATGATGGTTAACTTTTAGTATATTATAGAATGACCAGTTCTAAGCAACTTTTCAATTGGTCTTTGTTATTTGTTATAGTCTTTTTAATTATTTCCTGCTGATTCTCTCCAGCTTTCAAATCGGGGTCATTGACCCCCATCTAAAAAACAAAAAAACAAAAAGCAAATGCTCTGTAAGACTACAAATGTATTGTTATTGCTACTTTTTATTACTCATCTTTCTATTCAGTCTCTCCTATTCATATTCCTGTCTCTTATTCAAATCAATGCATGGTTGCTAGGGTAATGTGGACCTTAGCATCCAGACTGATGTAACTGCAAACTGGAGAGCTTCTGAATAAAAAGCTAAATAACTCAAAACTACAAATGGTAAAAAATGAAAACCAATTGCAAATTGTCTCAGAACATCACTCTCTACATTATACTAAAAGTTGACTTTAAGTAGGCTTTTTCTACATTTGCAAGAAACATCATACCATTAGAAATAAGACTTCCATGGAAATGTGACTACAACTACCTTGATCTCACAGACATGCAAATTGTAAGCTCTCTGTATTGCCTTCTCGGAAAGATGCAGCTAATCAATGGGAGTTCTTTTTCCTAATGAAGCCTGTTCTAGTGGCAACTATATTAATAAATGAATAAGGAATGTCTTCTCTGTAACAAGATCTGTCACTAATTACTAAAGTATTTTAACCTCCTAAATTACCAGAAAGGAAGATTGGTTTAAACAAGACATATGTCTTTCCTAAACACAGGCCTCTATGAAGCCGCTAATAAAATAAAAAAAAGCCCACTAACGCAGCTCATTTCCTCTCGGATCAATAAAGTAATTATATACTACAGACGTTTAAATAAAAATATGCCAGTGGCTTCGAGCAAATTTAATTTCACAGGTTCGCCTCCACAAAACCAGCCTGCATAAACAGACCCATGTCAATTAACCCTGCTCTGCCAGGGATCTGCCTCTAATTGCACTATACAGCAAAGGGTTATTATACTGATGTTAGCTGGTTACTATATCGCTAATCTGTAACAGGGTAAATATGCACCATCTATAAGAATATCTGTATTTATCTCTTTAATCTTCAGTCAAAATTAAAGGGAAAGGACATAGAATCCATCCTCTGAAAGCCCTCCAGAACTGAAATGGACAGTCCCATGCCCCCATATATTTTAAGGGGATCTATTGCGAAAATGTAATATAAGCTTCATCACACTCAAATAACCGATTCCAGTACAAAAAAAAAATCTAACAAAATAAATGCCTTTTGCACAAATTCTGCATGTAGAGAGACACGATGTCTGGTGATTTTAATAGAGTGAGCTCTAATACATCTGCTAGGCAAAAGGAGCCCCCCTATAAAATATATTGGATCTAACAGTCAATGAATATCCGATACCCAACTGCTGCATGAAGAGACAATGAAGAGAAACAGATGCTGAGAGAGGGATAGTGAAGATTAACTTGATTTTAGAAAAAGGTACAAAATCTTTTATTGATTGCATTTAGAAAACGTCTTATTTCAGTGTGCTGAAGCTTATATTAAATTTTCATTTTCGCAATAGTTCCCCTTTAAATAGGGATGCACCGAATACGGGATTCGGCCTTTTTCAGCAGGATACAGATTGGGCCTAATCCTTCTGGCCGGCCGAACCCAAATTCTAATTTGCATATGCAAATTAAAGGCGGGAGGGAAATTTTTTCCCCTTCCCACCCCTAATTTGCATATGCAGATTTGGATTCAGTTTGGTATTCAACCAAATCTTTTGCGAAGGATTACCTTTAAATAGGACACATTAAACTTGATTTCTACTAGGGATGTACCGAATCCAGGATTCGGTTCGGGATTCAGCCAGGATTCTGCCTTTTTCAGCAGGATTCGGATTCAGCCGACTTGTCACAGGGGGTCACCATCTTGGAAAGTGTCTGTGACACTCACATGCTCAGTGGGCTCTGATTGGCTGTTGAGAAGCTAAGCTTAGGGCTCGTCACTAATTATCCAGCTGAAAATGAGCTTCCCCTGTAATATAAGCTGATGCTACAGGTTTGCTGATTATTCAATTCTGATGCTAATTGCACTGGTTTCTGTGCTGCCACGTAGTAATTATCTGTATTAATTACTAATCAGCCTTATATTGTGACATTTCTATTCTGTGTGTACTGTATATTGTGAGTGGGTCCCTAAGCTCAGTAAGTGACAGCAGCACAGAGCATGTGCAGTGGATCAGCAGAAAAGAAGATGGGGAGCTACTGGGGCATCTTTGGACACAGATCTTTACTGCTAAAGGGCTGTGGTCGCCTTGGGTTGGCACAGAAGCACAAAACACAATGTACAACATTTCTAGCCAACTTTATTTAGGCTTTAGTTCTCCTTTAAATTGATTGCAACATTCATCAGAAGTCTAAATAAATTGGTTAAGCCAACTTAAACTACACAAACACTTTTGATTTGTAAAAGTAAAGAAAATACACAGAACTACAATACCAGTTGGATAACCAGATGGAGCAATACACTGGATTTTGGGACTCCTGGATATTAGATAGACTTATTATTATATTATTATGACATTTCCCGGGAACTGAGCGTTTCAAGCTGGGCCGCATTCATATCCATCCTGGGCCACAGGTTGGACACCCCTGATGTACATTAAACATGGCAGATATAATATTTAATGACACCACTGAGGGCTTCAGAAGGAAAGAATGTTACACACACACTAAACATAACACGTGAAGCTTAAGTATGAATTGTAATAAATGTAATTGAACAGAAACTCTAGATATAATGCAATTACATTACAAAGTTTGACAGCAAAATATAAGCATGGAATTTATGAGCCATAAAGATTTAACTACACAGAGAACAAGAAGGTAAATCTAATGAAGTAGAACTTACATCACTTTGAGTGTTCATCGTGAGGCTTTTATTATATGTCTCTTCCTTCTGACTTTCCTCTCACTGCATCCACACACTTAACCGGACACTAAGCAAGAGTGAAGGGCTGTGTACATGGATGGCAATACACAAATGAAGAAACATATACACAATAATAAAAAAGGAAACAGACAAAGTTCTAGCTATGCTCAACTCTCTGAACAAAAAAAAATGGCATCTAAATATTAAAGGAACAGTATAAAAATAAAAACTGGGTAAATAGATAGGCTGTGCAAAATAAAAAATGTTTCTAATATAGTTAGACAAAAATGTAATCTATAAAGCCTGGATTGACTTCCTGTTTTTCAGCTCTCTAACTCTGAGTTAGTCAGTGACTATAAGGGGGGGGGTCACATGGGACATAACTGTCCAGTGAGTTTGCAATTGATCCTCAGCATTCAGCTCAGATTCAAAAGCATGAATCCCCATGTGCCACTCCCTCAAGTCACTTTTTTTAAGTGCTAGAGACAGTGGGGGTTATTTATAAACACTGGGCAAATTAGCACCTGGGCAGTAACCCTTGGCAACCAATCAGATTACTTTCAGTGTTCAACCTGACGCTGGCTGAAAAAAACTAATCACTGATTGGTTGTTATGGGTTACTGGCCAGGGGCAAATTTGCCCAGTGTTTATAAATGAACCCCAGTGACTCCCATTTGAAAGAAGCAGAAGAGGAAGGCAAATTAAAAAAAAAACACTAAAAACATACGTAGATCAATAAAAAAGTTGCTAGAAATAGGCAGATATATAAACATTACCCTAAAGGAGAGGTTCCCTTTTACCCTATCATACCAGTGCACTGTACAAGTAAACTGAAGAAACCTTTCATTTAAGGGGTTTCACAAATGTAAGTGATCCCTTTAAATCATTGCAGGCTGTAATCAATCATACTCCATATTGCATTCTAGGGAATGGAGCCAATTGGGGAAGTGCACTTAAAGGAACTTAACACCAAAAAATTAAAGTGTATTAAAGGAAAGACAAAATAATGTACTGTTGCCCTGCACTGGTAAAACTGGTGTGTTTGCTTCAGAATCACAACTAAAGTCTATATAAACAAACTGCTGTGTTGCCATGGGACAGCCATTCAAGCACAGGATACACAGTAGATAACAGATAAGTACTACTGTAGTTTATATAAACAAACTGCTGTGTAGCCATGGGAGCAGCCATTCAAGCACAGGATACACAGTAGATAACAGATAAGTACTACTATAGTTTATATAAACAAGCTGCCTGGTAGCCATGGGGGCAGCCATTCAAAGCTAAAAAAAAGGATAAAAGGAACAGGATAAACAGCAGATAACAGTAAAGCTCTGCAGTATACAATGGGATTCTTCAGAACTTATCTGTTACAGGTATGGGACCTGTTATCCAGAATGGTCGGCAGCTGGGGTTTTCCGTAATTTGGATCTTCATATCTTAAGGATACACAGTAGATAACAGATAAGTACTATTATAGCTTATAGAAACAAGCTGCTGTTTAGCCATGGGGACAGCCATGTGGATACACAGTAGAGATATATTTTTTTTTTTTTTTTTTTAAATTCCCATTGGTACTACAGAGCTTATCTGTAATCTGATGAGTATCCTGTGCCTTTTCTCCTTTTTTTAGCTTAGATATCAATGCAGCAGTAAAGAGTGAATGAAGTTCATCAGAGCACAAGTCACATCACTGGGGGCACCTGTGAATTGTTGAGTTTGGTCACCACCTTATCCATCTAAAGGACAAGCAAAGTCATTAATTGACAGTGTCAATTTGTAAGCTCCTCCCAGTGAATCTAACTGCTAACCTTGGACCCCAGGTTGGCGTTTCCCTTACCTGCTATGCAAGAACCTGTCCCACCAACTGATTATCTCCCACTTAACAGTGCATGTGTAGCCGTGTCAAACATTTTAGCATTCTGTGCTGGTCCCAGTCCACCAAAATTGATGCAAGGTAGTGAACATGCATAGTCTGCTGAACCAAAGGAAAATTCATCAGATGGCGGCATAGTAACTTGCACAAAAGGTGCATGGAGTACCTGCTCATGGTCCAAAGTTAAGCAATTCTACTCACTGGTTGGTGCCTAATAGATTTGCACCAGCTTTGAAAGAATAATGGTCATTTAAGGCCAGACACATATACATGCTGCGGACTCCACAGACTTCTGAACAGTCATACAGAGCGCACTTGAACAGATGACTGGAGTGAGGTGGCAACTCCGACATGAAAACTGGATCCTTGCAGCATCTCTAGAAATTATATTATATATATACTTGCTCAGTAATTCAGGCAGACTCTATACAATTTTGCAACATTGAATTGATACATTTCTCGGGAGTATTAGCAACTATTGTATCAACTATTGTATCAATTCTAACAGCTGCCTGTAATGAAACGCAGAGATTCTGCTCAGCGGGGACAAAAATAAATGTATCAACCAAATGTATCCATTTAGAACAGTTTACAGGGTCGGCTGCTTGAGAAGGTGAAAAATGACACTACACTTCAATATTAGAATAACGGCGACACATAGAAAATAGAAAGTCATTGGAAATAAATTGTTATTTCTGGTGATCTATCTGAAAAAAACTAGTTGTTTGAAGGTGAACCACCCCTTTAAGGTATGAAGATACAAATTACTAAAAGATCTGTTATCCGTATAAATCCACATCCCAAGAGGTGTGTGGGGGGGGGGGGGGGTGTTTTTTTTTTTTTTTTTTTAAATAAAGGGGGATAGTGTTCTGCACCTGTCTTGCATGTGATCATGGTGATCAATTTAATGCAAGTAAAAGCAGGATTCACTAGTAACTAGGGTTGCCACCTGGCCGGTAAAAATGCCGGATGATCCGAATGTTATTAATAAGGAAAAAGATAAATATTTAGGAAAGCCGGTATTTTTTTCCAGAAAAGGTGGCAACCCTTAGTAACTAGATTATGAATTAGCAGTCACTCGCTATATCTTATTATTGACTCTTAGCAACTATGAACCCCATATAATCTGCAAATAAGGCTAATTGGTAGATCATGTAGATGCACAATGAATGGTTTCTCAGAATGTACTGCAACCTCCCTGCTCCTGCCCACAACTCCCAGCATCACCCCTGCTCCTGCCCACAACTCCCAGCAACACCCCTGCATCACCCCTGCTCCTGCCCACAACTCCCAGCAACACCCCTGCTCCTGCCCACAACTCCCAGCAACACCCCTGCTCCTGCCCACAACTCCCAGCAACACCCCTGCTCCTGCCCACAACTCCCAGCAACACCCCTGCTCCTGCCCACAACTCCCAGCAACACCCCTGCTCCTGACTACAACCCCCAGCAACATCCCTGCTCCTGTCTACAACTCCCAGCAACACCCCTGCTCCTGACTACAACTCCCAGCAACATCCCTGCTCCTGACTACAACTCCCAGCAACATCCCTGCTCCTGACTACAACTCCCAGCAACATCCCTGCTCCTGACTACAACTCCCAGCAACATCCCTGCTCCTGACTACAACTCCCAGCAACATCCCTGCTCCTGACTACAACTCCCAGCAACATCCCTGCTCCTGACTACAACTCCCAGCATCACCCCTGCTCCTGACTACAACTCCCAGCATCACCCCTGCTCCTGACTACAACTCCCAGCAATATCCCTGCTCCTGACTACAACTCCCAGTAATATCCCTGCTCCTGACTACAACTCCCAGCAACATCCCGGTTAATAACAACAACTCCCAGCAACATCCCTGCTCCTGACTACAAATCCCAGCACCCTCCCACTACAATAAAGTAGCAAAGCATTCTGGGCACTCACTGTAGCTGTGAGCAGCTGAAGAGCAAAGGAATCAGGGGAGGATTATTATCATACAGACTGTGGCTTCATAGTGTTCTACTACCCCTAAAATGTTACACAGGCACCAGCCCCTGAACAGCAGAGAACAGCCGCTCCTGAAGTCACTAGTCTTATACAAAACACATTCTGGTATCAGGCAACATGGCCGAGGGCAGTGATTATTGGTACAGGAACCTGAAGGAACAAATCGATAACATGCGGGGAACAAGGAGATCAGGGTTACATAAAACGCCACCAACTCCTTAGAACGCCATGACACCCGTTATCCGACACCTTTCCACGCAGACTAACCCCCTCCTCTCACCTTCTCTCCGCTACCGGCTTATGTTGCTTTTATCCTCCACTTCAAACTCCCCTCACGGAAACGCGTTCTGCCGGAACCTCTCAACAAAGGAGTTTGCGATTGGTTGATTTCAAATTATCATCTCTTCTCTCATTGGACTAACCAAAAAGAGGAAGAGGCGGGTTAACTACGTAACGTAGTAGGAGCCGCAGATTCCCTCAGAGCTTCACGTGGTACATCGCTAATGTGTTGAAAATGATTGCGTTGTTTCAGTAGCTCAGAGTTGCCGGTTTTTCAGCCATATTGGGCTTCTAATTTAAAGCCCAGGCGGATTTTGAAAGTACAAACTAGCCTAAATACAGATTTGGGCTACTTTTTAGGCCTTTTGCTGGTTTGTACTTGGAAACCAGCCAAAGTTTTTTTTTTTTTGTGCCAAGCCTGTGTCTCCCAATGCATGTTGGGTAATGTTTTTTTGTTAAAGGGGTTGTTCACCTTCAATGTACAAATCTTATGAAAGCACTAACAATGCTCTCAATGTGTTAGAAAAACCATTTTCCATAACAAAAAGTAAAAATGCCATTGTAAAAGCTAATTTCTATACCTATTAACTCAGTCCTTCTCCTGTCTCTCTGACCAGTTTTCTGAAGTGATGGGAGTGGCCTATTTTGAACCTGTCACACCAAGAACTTCCTATATGATGACATCATCATGCCCAGGCTTTGCCCTTACTTGTTTCCTATTGGATGTTGATACTGCCCTCCTCCTAGTAATTTATTGGGTGCTTGTGAACTGTAACCAGTCACATAATTTGAATGGTCATTGGTTGATTACTCAATTGTAATGGCAGAGGTTAACAGATGCAGCATATAAACAAACCTGCCTTGTAACAAACAATCACACAGCCATGCAGACAAATACTGCAGAAAAGGAAGGAGCAACATTGTTTGGCAACCTTTGGCATTAAGCATAATGTCAGTTATTTACAAAATTGCAACAAAACCAGCACTGACTTGCTTAGAAACGTATGTAACTTACACATCTAGCAGGGACAGTAGGGCTGCCGCCTCACCCTTTTAAAACCAAACACATATGAAATCCACAGGCTGCATGGCTAATTATCAACTCATTTAGATGCTGCAGACTGAACTGATTTCTGTGCAGCCATGTATCATGCATCTAAATTAATTGCTAATTAGCCATGCAGGCTGTGGATTTCATATGTGTTTGGTTTTAAAAGGGTGAGGTGGCAGCCCTAAGTGACAGGCAGAGCAGTGATGAGGGCAGGTACGTATTTTGAACATTGTGCGCTCTCCCGGGAGGGGGGGGGGTAATTTACCTAGGAAAACTATACCTTTTTTAAGTGTTCCACTTCTGGAACAAGATTTAGAGCTCTAAATACCAAAAAAATGAAAAAGTTATATTTTTCATGATATAGGGATCTATACCAGAAAAATATTTTGCCTTTTTTAATGAGGTAAATACACAAAATAATACATGCCCCCCCCCCCCAAAAAAAAATAATATATTTCTGGAAAGTACAAGTGTCATCTCCCATAGTAGCCATTATAATCCAATAATTCAAATTTTTAAAAATGATTTCTTTTTTCTGTGTAATAATAAAACAGTCGCTTGTACTTGATCCCAACTAAGATATAATTAATCCTTATTGGAGGCAAAACCAGACTATTGGCTTTATTTAGTGTTTACACCATTTTCTAGTACTAAGATCCAAATTACAGAAAGATCTGCTATCCGGAAGACCCCAGGTCGCAAGCATTCTGTATAATAGATGCCATACCTGTACCTTGTACTAGATCCCAACTAAGATATAATTAATCCTTATTGGAAGCAAAACCAGCCTATTGGGTTTATTTAATGTTTACATGATTTTCTAGTAGACTTAAGGTATGAAGATAGAAATTATGGAAAGATCCATTATCCATAAAACTCCAGGTCCCAAGCACCTCGGTCCCCCCATCTGCACAGTTGAAGTCTCTGCAGTACACAGCCCACAGCCCACACTCCCCCTCCCTCTCACAAACTTGTAACAGTTTCTCTTCAGTACCTGAATGCTGCTCAAATTCCCCAGCACAGGAAGCAGTGGCAGATTGACAGCAGACATAGCCAATAGGAGTTAAGTTAGCTGCCAGTACAATGTGCGATGTCATATAAGGAAGAGGAAGTGAACACTGTAGTTTTTTTGGGGGTCAGTGACCCCCTCCCAGCACAGGGTCTGTGTGGAACTGAAGGATTAGTACAGGGACACTTCTGAGGTGAATATCGCTTGAACTGTACTTTTTCTGTTAACTATTTCTATGGAAAAGTTTGTTCTATTCATGTGAACTGTTAGATTTGTCAATTTGTTACAAAGGTGAACAACCCCTTTAACATTTTGACAAGTTTAATGTAAGACTACAATACCCAGCATGCAATGGGACTGATGTGTAGACGTGAGGCTGTCACATTTTGCTTCACGGAAAAATTTGCGAAAGAGCTAACATTTTAAAAAGGCATATTTTCACATATATTTATTTTTAAGACTTTTTTTTCATTGCGTATGTTGTAATTTTGGGCTACTTTTCATGTACCTCTTGGCTAGTTGTGGGCTGGTTTTGAACATTAGATCAGGCAGCCCTGGCTCAGCGTCTGAGTAGGGAATAAGCTCAGCTATTTGGTGGGTGCGGCATATATGATCGTTACCTTGTTATTCCCTAATGAATGAAAACTTAATTCCATTCTAATTACATGTCTTAGCATCTGTCTCTTACTGCTCTGTGTACTGGTGGTTCTGACTCTCGAAAGAGTCATTTATAGGGAAGGTCCGAGTTATTGTGTAAAATGGATCAGTTCACACGAGGAGATTCGGGGAGATTTTGTCGCCTGGCGACTAATCGTCTCGTCTTCTGAGTGACTGCCTCAGCCTGCTTTCCCATAGGCTATAATGAAAAGTCGCCTGCGCTAAAGCACACGCGGTGATGCGTTTTCCATAGTCGCCCAAAGTTGCACAACTTCGGGCGACTATGGAAAACGCATCGACTCTCTATAAGGGTTAGTTCATACAAGGAGATTTGGGGAGGGACAATCTTCCCGAACTGCACAACTTCGGGCGACTATGGAAACCGCATTGCCGTGTGTGCTTTAGCACAGGCGACTTTTCATTATAGCCTATGGGAAAACATTCTGAGGCAGTTCAGGGAGATTGTCGCTCAGAAGACGAGACAATTAGTCGCCAGGCAACAAAATCTCCCCGAATCTCCTTGTGTGACCTAACCCTAAATGCATTCACTCACGTGCAGAAAACGTTGGATGTGTCTATTAGATAATTGTTTTTTTTGGCTTTACAACCCCTTCACCATCCTTGTCTAACCTGGAATGACTTGTGTCAAACCCAGTTCCCCCAAATCTTGCCGGTTTAGTTATAAATATAAAATAGTGTATAATAAATCACACGCACACTAGTCAGCCACACATGGTTGCCAGGTTGGGGGTTTTCCAGCCAAATCGGGCTACTGATTTAAAGCCTGGGTGGTTACAAAGTGGCCAAGGTACAAACTTGGGCTACTTTTTGGGCCTTTGGCTGGTTTGTACTTTGGAACCAGCCAAAGTTTTTGTTTTTTTTCTTGCCGTAATGTGCCAAGCCTGTGTCTCTCCCAATGCATGGTGGGTAGTGTAGTTTTTGCCAACTGCCAAGTTGAATGTATGACTACAATACCCAGCATGCAATGGGACTGACTTGTACCCCAGTCCCCCGTCCTTCTCAATCTTTTTTGCATTTTCCAGTGACTTTCCTCAATTTCAGAAAATTGGCAAAAATCTTCTGGCCACCAAAATGTTTAGAGGTTCCCCGGTTTTACCAATGTTTATTGAAATTGTATGTGTATTAGGGCCTTATGGGGCTCCTGGGCCCCCCTCTATACTTATGCCCCTGGTTACTGGCAAATCTGTCCCATTTCGCATCATGGAAAAATTTGCAAAATAGGTAAATTTGAAAAATGTGTATTTTCATATATATTCATTTATTTATTAGACTTTATTTTCACTGCGCATATTGTGCTATTTTCAGGCTACTTTTGAAGTGACTCTTGGCTAGTTTTGGGCTGGTTTTGTAGCTGACTTTAGCCGGTTTTGACAATTAGACCTGGCAACCCTGCAGCCACCAGTGCTAAGTTTATAGTTCCTAACAGAAAATTCACATTTTCCCCCTTATCAACAGAATCATGCTAGTTTCTGCAGACCTGCTCACAGTAGGAGCTGACAGTCAGGTTGGCAAAACAGTCAGGTTTAGACATTTCAAGTAGCAATTACTTACAAAAGCAGAACTATCAGCAAAAAACGATCAACATAACCTATAGGTAACTTTTCATGTAGATTCATATTTTGAAAATAAAATTTAATGTCATTATCACTTTAGGTTTTCAGTGTGATATTCGCAGTAGCACAGATTAAGTATCTGGATATTGAAAGGTAACAAATGGACGATAGATATAGGAAATATATGTACAGGTATGAGACCTGTTATCCAGAATGCTCAGGACTTTGGGTTTTCCGGATAATGGATCTTTTCATAATTTGGATCTTCATACCTTAAGTCTACTTGAAAATCATATAAAAATTAAATAAACCCAATAGGCTGATTAAGCTTGTATATATTCACACCACATAGGGAGATTTGTGTAAAACTGAAGGAAGAATACAGATATGGGACCTGTTGTCCAGAATGCTCAGGACTTGGGGTTTTCCGGATAACAGATCTTAATGTAATTTGCATCTTCATACCTTAAAGTCTACTAGAAAATCATGTTTAAATGAACTAAATAAGCTAGTTTTGTTTCCAGTAAGGATTAATTACAAGGTACTGTACTATTATTACAGAGAAAAATATCATTTTTGAAAAATTTGGATTATTTGATTATAATGGAGTCTAACAGAGACTGCCTTTATGTAATTCAGATATTTCTGGATAATGGGTTTCTGGACAACAGATATCATACCTGTACATGAATTGCTAAGTAATCACTGGGGGGGGGAATTACAAAAGTGGCATTAAAACATATTTATCATTAAATTGGAGTAAAATGTTCATTTACTTCACAAAATCATTAAACAAAAACTCACAAATTTCTTAACACCTGTTTTGTTTTTTAAGCCAACCTACTACAAAACATTTTAGTCATTAAATCAAATCATAAAGTTTAATACAAATTCACTAAAGTTGCTTTCCGAAAAGCTATTTAACGCCACAGTGTACAAACTGAAAGTTATGAAATGGATTATGATTGAGATTATGAAATGGATTCAACACTTTTTTCAGTTGAGTTGATTTCAGACAGTTCACGGGAAATTTAGACTTTTTCCAATTACTTTAGATTTTCTATGTCTGACAGTTTTTCGAATAATCGAAGTGTAAAGTTTCATTTTTCACCTTCTAAATCAGCTCTTGTCGGGGGGGGACCCTGTAAACTGTTCTAAATTGATACATTTAGTTGATACATTTTTGTCCCTGCTGAGCAGAATCTTTGAGTTCCAATAAAGGCAGCTGTTAGAATTGATACAATTGTTCAATTGATAATATTCAACCTATGCTGCTGAGAAATGGATCAACTAATTGTAGATTTTGCACCTGAATTACTGAGCTGCCAAACTCAAACCCCAGAGACAGGGACATTCCACTTTAAACTTAGATTTTGGAAAAACAGTATAAAATAAAGTAAGTCTTTATTTCTGGGGAACAATCTGAAAACAATTGAAATGAAAAAAGTGTTTGGAATTTGAACAGCCCCTTTAAGACTTTTATGAATCTGGCGTCCTTTTAACTAGTTTTTTTGTGAATTCCCCCCCCCCCCATGGTAGGCCATGCAGCCAAAGACGTTTATAAAATCATCTGAGCATCGGGAGGTATAGTCTATATATATTTAAAGGTAAGTGGCTACAGCCTGAATGCATTTAAAGCAATATACCAGCATTTCTGCCACAGACAAGCTATGCACCATTATGTTTGGCCTAGATTCACGAAAAAGTACTAAAATTTACCACTTGTATAGCACTTACAATTGTGAGTTATTATCTCTGGCAGGAGATCTAGCAGGGTTAGATTATACAGTAGCAAGTAAAAATAGCAGTTGCAATAGTGACTTTTTATTGCAGTCTGTGGCATGTACAAGCTGTTTTTCTGTTCGTGGTAAAGACATTAAAGGCTTCTGATTAAGAGAATTTCAGTGGATTTAATTAGAAAAAATAAGAACTGGTCTATACAGAAACCATAAGGGGCACATTTACCTAGGGTCAAATATCGAGGGTTAATTAACCCTCGATATTCGACTGTCGAAGTAAAATCCTTCGACTTTAAATATCGAAGTCAAAAGATTTACCAATATTCCTACCATCGAAGGAATAATCGTTCGATCGAACGATTAAATCCTTCGAATCGAACGATTTGAAGGATTTTAATCCTTCGATCGAAGGATATTCCTTCGATCAGAAAATTGTTAGGAAGTCTATGGGGACCTTCCCCATAGGCTAACATTGGCCTCGGTAGGTTTTAGGTGGCGAACCAGGGTGTCGAAGAATTTCAGTACTTCGACTATCGAATAGTCAAACGATTTTTCGTTCAATTCGAAGGTCGAAGTAGCCCATTCGATGGTCCAAGTAGCCATATTTGACCATTCGAAATTCTAACTATTTTTCCTCTATTCCTTCACTCGAGCTAAGTAACCTTAGTATTGTGCAGATTTGTGAATGGCATTCAGATAACCATAATCTGCAACAGCTCTGCAGTAAATAGCAGACTTATCAAGGGTCAAATTGAATATTTGAATTTATTTATGGACAAAACTGTCAGATTCGACTAGAGAGTTATCCAAATTTGATTTATATAATATATATAAATAATATAAATTTGATTTTCAAGATTTATCCTACTCTTGCCCTTTAAGAATTCAAATTCGACTATTCTCCCCTTAAAACCTGGCGAATTGCTGTTTAAGTCAATGGGAGAGTTCCAGGGATCAATTTTGCAGCCTTCCTGACATTCAAGTTTTTTTTTTCCCGGAGAATTGAGTTTGATTGAATTTGATTAAAATTGGATTCGAGTTGTTTCAATTCGTCGAACTTTAAAGAATTCGATTTCAATAATAAATTTCGAAATTCATGGGAGTTTAGGGGAGTTTAAAAAAAAAAAACATGAATTTCGAAATTCGACCCTTGATAAATGTGCCTCCAATTCTTTAAATGGCCTGTGCACTGAGCAGGCTTAATGAAATCTGCTGCAGTAATGTGCCCAGAGTACCCCAAAAATCTACTCTATGGTTATTAGGATAAAGGGATACTGTCATGGGAAAACATTTTTTTTTTCAAAATGAATCAGTTAATAGTGAAATCTGACATGGGGCTAGACATATTGTCAATTTCCCAGCTGCCCCAAGTCATGTGACTTGTGCTCTGATAAACTTAAATCACTCTTTACTGCTGTACTGCAAGTTGGAGTGATATCATCCCCTCCCTTTCCCCCCCAGCAGCCAAACAAAAGAACAATGGGAAGGTAACCAGATAGCAGCTCCCTAACACAAGATAACAGCTGCCTGGTAGATCTAAGAACAACACTCAATAGTAAAAACCCATGTCCCACTGAGACACATTCAGTTACATTGAGAAGGAAAAACAGCAGCCTGCTAGAAAGCATTTCTCTCCTAAAGTGCAGGCACAAGCCACGTGACCAGGGGCAGCTGGGAAATTGACAAAATGTCTAGCCCCATGTCAGATTTCAAAATTGAATATAAAAAAATCTGTTTGCTCTTTTGAGAAATGGATTTCAGTGCAGAATTCTGCTGGTGTAGCACTATAAACTGATGTGTTTTAAAAAAAAACATGTTTTCCCATGACAGGATCCCTTTAACTCTTTTCTATCCTGACTCATCCTGCTGCTGCTTACACATCACTGTAAATGTGTATCTAGACTGTTTCTGATAATCATTTGCATTCAGAAAGAAGCACATCAATAGCTATGTGTAAGTTTAGATTTAACATTGATTGATATTCTAAATGCATTTGTATCAAAGCAACCTATTTGAATGAGTGCTTCTTTCTATTGAAAAAAAAAACAGTTTTTTACAGGGATATTGTGTGGTATAGAAGGGGGGCATGCAGAACATGGTATGATAATGCACCTTGCATGGGACGATTTTAGTATTTTAAGGATTCATTCACCTTTCAGTTAACTTTTAGTATGATGCAGAGAGTGATATTCTGAGACAATTTGCATTTGGTTCTCATTTTTTATTTGTGTTTTTTTTAGTTATTTAGCTTTTTATTCAGCAGCTCTCCAATTTGTAATTCCAGCAATCTGGTTACTAGAGTCCAAATGACCCTAGCAACCATGCACTGATTTTAATAAGAGACTAGAATCTGAATAAAAGAGGCCTGAATAGAAATATGAGTAATAAAAAGTAGCAATAACAATAACTTTGTAACATTAAAGTGCGTTTGTTTTGTTTTTTCTTATATGGGGTCAGGGTCCTCCATTTGAAAACTCTAGAGAGTCAGAAGAAAAAGGCAAATAACTATAAAAAAAAAGATGAAGACCAATTGAAAAGTTGCTCAGAATTTCCCATTCTATAACATACTAAGGGGCAGATTTGTCAAAGGTTGCGGTGAATTTTGGAATGAAAAAAAATTTAATTTCAAGCTATTTTTTGTGTACTTCGACTAGGGAATAGTCCAAATTCTATTTGAATTTGAAAAATTTTTAAAAATTAGAATATCGAAATTTATCATGTACTGTCTCTTTAAGTTCAACTTCGACCATTCGCCATCTAAAACCTGCCGAATTGCTGTTTTAGCCTATGGGGGACCTCCTAGAACCTGCTTGGAGTCAATCGATGGACTTTGAAAAATCAAAGTTTCGAATTCGATCGAATGCGCTATTCCTTTGATTCAAACGATTCTAATACGGCTGAATACAGACCTATTCGATCGAAAATAGACCTATTCGACCCAAAAAAAACTTCGACTTCATTTCAGTTGGTCTTTTTGAATTCGAATGTCAAAGTTTTTTCAATTCGAAATTCAACCCTTGATAAATATACCCCTAAAAGTTAAATTGGTCTTCCAACCTTTTTTATAGTTATTTGCCTTTTTCTTCTGACTCACTCGAGTTTTCAAATGGGGGTCACTGACCCCATATATGGTACATGTATAGTGGCCCAGCCATCTTGACCTATATTCATGTTCTATAGATATTGGTTAATTCATGAATTAGGCAGGTTTTAAAATGTAATCTGTGATGTACCATATCTGACAGTATATGAGGAAGTGAAGATGAGCCTCGGTGCCAATATTGTATATGGCCACTCGGGGCCGGATTTACATAGCCGTTTGTCGCCCCCTCCCCTTTATTACATTTATTTTCATAATCGGGACCGGAGCAATGGGGATTGGTGCACGGGAAATATTAAAAAAAGTTTGTATCTCTGCGGATCCCCAGTGTTTCTGAATCAATGTGGGTGTGGTTGGGCAGCATCCTGGTCCCTAAAATTCTGCTGCCCTAGGCCCGGGCCTTGGTGGCCTCTCCACAAATCCGGGCCTGTGGCTACTTGTATGGCATGTGTCCATTTGGTCTGGCCAGATATGAACATGTATTGGTCAGTGTTTGGTCACCTTAACAGAAAGAGAAAGATCGTGAGGCATGTAGGAAAATATAGAAAGTGTTGCGCAAAGGTTGCGGGGTTATTTATTAAGTCTGAATGCTAAAAACTCAAAAAAAATTGTTTTTTTACTATAAAATCTGAATTTTTATTGAAAAAAAAAAACTAGAGAGATTTGTTATACCCCAAGGCTGCAAGTCAGAATCCAAAAATACTCAATTTTCAACCTGTCTAGGTCCTGTAGAAGTCAATGGCAGACTTCTATTTGCAATTTGAAGATATTATTGTCTGAGCTGGGTTTCATACGATAATCCGAACATTTTGGGATTTTCCGCCGATTTCAGGAAAAATTTTGACTTTTCTGGGCGTCAAATCCAAAACATTTGGATTTTTTGCGTGACAATCTGAAAAAGTCACCGTTTTCGTGCGACAATCCAAAAAAAAATCCCTGTTTTTCCAAATTTTTCCGAGTTTTTTGTGTTGATAAATAAGGGCAAATCATGGATTCTCATTTGGAAGGACTTTTTTTTTTATTGGAAAAATCTGAAAAATTTAGGATTTTGAGAAATAACCCCCTTGGTGTTTGTGTGCAAGAGAATGTGTAAGTGTGTGTGTGAGTGAGGGTCAGTGATTGTGTATGTTTTAGAGTGGGTGAGGCATATGGGTAAACGTTTATGTGTGAGTGTTTATGTGTAAGAACAAGAGTGAGGTAGGTGGCTAAGTGTGAATTTGTAAGTGGTAGGTTGTGTGTGTATCTGAGTGAGGCAGTGTGTGTGTGTAAGTTATAGAATAATTCAGATATGGAGGTGTGTGTGTGTAAGAGAGACAGGGGTAGATGGGTAAAGCTGGCCATAGACGCACAGATCCTATCGTAAGAATCGAGGATTCGTACGATTTTCGGATCGTGTGTGGAGAGTGCCGACATCTTTCGTCCGGCGGAGATCGGTTGTTTCGTCGATTGGACAGGTTTGTTTTTGACCCGATCCCGCCGGAGCCCATTGCGCATCGTAATACGGCCGAACGTTCAGATTACCCCCGATATAGCCATGCTTGTTAATGGCATATCGGGAAAAGCTCCGCTTGTTTGGCGATGTCGCCAAACGAGTGGATCTTTGCATCTATGGCCACCTTAAGTGTGAATTTGTAAGTGGTAGAGTGATCTAGGACATGTGTGTATCTGTGAGTGAGGCAGTATGTGTGGGGTAAATTTATCAAAGAGTGAAGTTCTGCCACTAGAGTGAAATTCCGCAGCTCTCAATTCATTTCTATGGGATTTTGAAAGGCGTATTTATCAATGGGTGAAGTGAAAGTTCACCCTTTGATAAATACGCCTATAAAAATCCCATCGAAATGAATGGAGAGTGGTGGAATTTCACTCTAGATGTGGAACTTCACTATTAACTTCACTCTTTGATAAATATACCCCTGTGTGTGTAAGTTATAGAATAATTCAGATATGGAGGTGTGTGTGTGTGTAAGAGAGAGAGAAGGGTAGATGGGTAAGTGTGAATTTGTAAGTTGCAGAATGATGTAGGTTGTGTGTGTATCTGAGTGAGGCAGTGTGTCTGTGTGTGTAATTATAGAATAATTTAGATGTGTGTTTGAGAGAGAGAGAGAGAGAGAGAGAGATGGGTAAGTGTGTGAGAAAGTGTGTTATTGATTAGAAATAATACCAGTTAGTGTATGAGTGTGTGCATCAGTGTGTTTGTAAGAATGTATAGGGATGTGTGTGTGTGTGTGTGTGTGTGTGTGTGTGTGTGTGTTGTATAGATACATTGATGACTATGGTGTGGATATGCGTGACAATGCCTGGGTGTAAAGGCTTCATTGAGTGTGTAAATATATTTTTGGATAAATTCAGATAATTAGAACACGTACTACAAGGGAAGCAGGAGAGTGTGTGTCAAATACAGAGCAAATTCCGCCTCTGTTGAACACAGTACATTGTTTTGTGTGTGTGTGTGTGTGTCTATATCACAATGAAGCCACGGTGGCACTTACCGACCTTGCCCAGTTCCCTTCTCCTGGCACAACCGGTGGCAGCTACAAAACAAGCCTCGTAAAAAGCGGCTGCATATTAAACGAGTTAATTTGGTGCGCAAGGTAAACATCCAAATGATTTCATTGTCAGCTCATTACCCTCATTATCTGCATCTGGGGCAGGGAAGACAATGACTTCATTGGCTGAAGCCTCTCTCTCTGGGTCAATGACTGTCGCAAATTTTTGTTGCATCGAGTACTGAATCGCAGAACAAATCAAGTGGCCCGCTAGCCTCCAAATAAACGGGACAGTTTATTAATAAGTAGAAATAAAATAAATTAATTATTGATAACCTCTGGCTACCTATTGTGAATATGAGCTTTTCAATAAGCCAAATGATAGAGAATTCGATTCCAACCTTCTAATTGTACATTTCTGCACAGAAGCGAGCTTTTTCGTTTATATAGTAGTCGAAAATGATTTACAGACTGCGATAAAATCGCAGAGCTGTGCAGCCGTTCGTTTAAACCAAGAGCAGATGTAGACACTGGAAATAGTCGGGCAGAAAAATACAATCCGCGTAAATACGAATACACAAAAGAGAAAGAGAACTGAAATGTCTCACACAAGTGCCCTCCGTCGCCCCTTCAAAAAATGCACCCCTTTCAGAAAATAAAATGTCATAATATATTTTATTTGGGTAAAAAAAAGTGCTTGGGACCTAGTCACACCGGGCAGGTTGGTGCTTGTCATTTGTATCAAAATATTGTCAGGACAGTCAGTTATAATTAGAAACAGAATCATTTATAAATTCAGCAATTATATTGTTTGGCGACTACTGAACGTGGGGCATTTGCCAAATTTAAACGAAAACATCAAGATCTATTCACTGGGTCTAAATTGAATTCTTCATTCTCCAATGTAATAAATAGTTAAAAGTCAAAGATTAAAAAATATGAACTTTTCTGATCTTGTTACAAAAAAATAAATAAAAATCTAAATGTGGGGGAAAAGCACAAAGTCGTGTCGTTTGGTGCGTCCTGTTAAATTTGAATACTCTTCTTTAATATAATACAGGGACATATGAAATATTCACATGAGGATTCCATTTTATAATAAAAAAAGAAAGAAAACAGCCCTGTAAAAAATACAGTATCAGCAGTCTCTTTTGCTATTAGAACATAGCACATATATCTGTGCATATATATATATATCTGTATATCTGTGTGTATATATATATATATATATATATATATATATATATATATATATATATATATATATATATATATATATAGCCTCAGGCTAAAATATTTTTTGTTTTTTCACTAAAACCCTGTGAGTGCCGCAATCCTTTTTCACTATATAGATATATATATATATTCATTTGCTGTGGGCCCCAATAACATCTAGTTACACTACTAAATATATAGAGAGAGAGAGAGAGAGAGAGAGAGAGAGAGAGAGAGATAGATATGTAGACATAGATTATATATATATAGAGATACATATATAGACATGGATTATATATATATATATATATATATATATGTGTATATATATATATATATTTATATAGATATAGATATATATATATACGGTATATATATAAATATATGTATATACGTTATATATATATGTATATACGGGATATATATATATATACCATATATATATATATTTATATTTATATTCAGTAGCGCAACTAGATGTTACTGGAGCCACAGCAAAATTATTTCAGGGCCCCCAACATATCCAGAGTTGGTTTTTTAACAAATATGTGTTGAAATTGTTCATTAAATAGAGTCTCATGGGGCCTCCTATACCTCTTGGGACCCCCTGCAGCCTCAGGGTCTGCTTCCTCTGTAGTTACTCCCCTGTGTGTATGTATATATATATATATATGTGTATAAATATATATATATATAGTCCTGACAAACTTTTTTTGGGGGGTTGGAGTCAGTATTCCATCTTGTTGTACAAGTTGTAGAGAGGTAGGGAGATGTTGCTGCTGGGGTAGTACAGAGGGCCAGGGAAGGCAATGGACCTGGGCACTGGAACCCTTAGGATGGAGTTGTCCCTGAACACCAAGGGCAGTCCCACCAGAGTCTGTGCTGACGCGTGGGCCATGTTGGCAGCCTCCAGCTCGGCAGAAAGTTGCCTTTTCCATTTGTTCCTGCGGTTCTGGAACCAGGTCTTGACTTGGGTCTCTGTTAGCTGAAGGCTGGAGGCCAAACAGGCTCTCTCTGAGCTGCTCAGGTATCTCTTCATGTCAAAGGTGGACTCCAGCTGGTAGACCTGACTTCTAGAGAACACTGTCCGGGTCTTCTTCTTAGAATTGCCCATATTGTCCCCTGCATCCTTGTGCCTGTCCCCTAATGACTGGGAGTAATGGTTCTGCTTCTCCTCAATGTAGTCCTGCTGGGAAGGAGAGGGCATCTGCAGTCTCTCATTGCTAGACGAGGATCCCTGGGTCCTGTCTGTAGAATATCAAAAAGTCATATTAGATAAAGCATTGTCTCATCATTCTCCCCACCAACTGCCAACTCCCTGCCATTTAAACTGCTCCCAACGCTGCCTTCCCCCCGAACCAACATACACGCGCAATAAATTCAAAATTGCGTAAAAATGCCAAATACAAACCATATTATATCATTGTATTACACCTAACATGCCTACATTTTTTTTAAATCATTTTGCTGCCATTGAAATTCCCTATCCGAAATGAAAATTGTAAATGTAATAATGATTTTTAAATGTTTTTCTTACCAGTAACCTTTTACGCATTTCAGTAACAGTCACCAAATAAATGCAATTTCCACTTAAAAGCCCAACCAAATAAACGTACAAAGCTGCTCACCACTGATAATGAATATGAGGATAAATCGAATATGTGGTTCTATGAATTCGCATTATATGGAAAAAAACAAAAATCAATTATCCCCGATAATAAATCAGTGTATTTAACACAAAAGAAAGGCGAATGGAAATCTTCCCTGAATGACAGACCATTTATTCTTCCATCGTTTAATGACTTTTTTGTTAACTAAATACTTCCCGGTCCCGTAGCCAAATATGGTTTAGAGATAAATGACTGAAGGACATGATCGACGATTATCAATTATATAATTTAGGGAGTAGAGGAAGCGCTGCGCGTAATCCCGCACAGACAACCCAGCAATCCCTAGTTCTCTCTCTCAGAGCTGGGGGGATTATTCATGTGCGTATATTAAATTCAGAAGTAGATCCAGTAAATATTATCTGTATAACTAGCTGTCTGATTGCTGCTGAGAGTGTTGCGCACAAGCCGGGCCATCATGATGTTTGAGGATAGCGGGTACTTACTAGGGCATCTGTGGGCACCGCAGGGGCGGGGGGCTTGGCCCTTGGAATCCTTATCCCCTTGGTCAGGGCAGTTACAGCCGGGCCCGGTCCAGAATTCGTCTTGTTCCTCCTCATCTGAAGAAGTGCTGGGGCTGGACGACTGGCAGGAGATGGTATAAACCCTGGCAACGTTTCGCCCGGCTCTGTCCGATGTAGTAGTAGTAGTTCCCTGCAGGATTGACTGGATGGTGAAGCTGGAGAGAGTGGGCTTGGTGGGCTCTTCTTTGGTGCTCATCCTGAGTGCAGAGGAAGGAGAGATTGAGGATGGTGGAGCTTTACTGGGAAGGTGAGGGGGAGTAGAAGGAGGGGGTGCTGATATTTTTTATTATTGAATTGGGGGGAGGCTGCTTTTGCTTCCAGTTTGCTCAAAGAGACTGCTGCCCTCCCCTCACACAGCCCAAGTCCCTTCTGATGTCCAGACTGCCTGCTGGCGTGGCCACATTTGCATGAGTCTCTCGGTTCTATAGGACCAATCATAAGCTCCTCAGTGCAGCAGCGGGGGAAAATGAAATTGAACTAAAACCCCACTGCCCCCCGCCCCTGACACCTGTCCTCTTGTAGGAGGTAGAGGGTTGATGGTAGGGGAATGTGTGACTTGCCATTGCAGGGAGAAGCAAGGAGCAGCAGGGAGAAGCTAAAGAAGCAGGGAGAATGAAGAGAAGCAGGTAGAAGCAAGAAAAGCGGGAGAACCAGGAGAAGCAGAGAGTTGCAAGAGAAGCAGGGTGAAGCAAGAGAAGAAGGGAGAATGAAGAGAAGCAGAGAGAACCAGGAGAAGCAGAGAGTAGCAAGAGAAGCAGGGATAAGCAAGAGACGCAGAGAGTAGCAAGAGAACCAGGGAGAAGCAGAGAGTAGCAAGAGAAGCAGGGTGAAGCAAGAGAAGCAGGGAGAATGAAGAGAAGCAAGAAAAGCGGGAGAAGCAGAGAATAGCAAGAGAAGCAGGGTGAAGCAAGAGAAGCAGAGAGTAGCAAGAGAACCAGGGAGAAGCAGAGAGTAGCAAGAGAAGCAGGGAGAATGAAGAGAAGCAAGAAAAGCGGGAGAAGCAAGAGAAGCAGAAATAACCAGGAGAAGTAGAGAGTAGCAAGAGAACCAGGGAGAAGCAAAAAGAAAGCAGAGAGAAGAGGATTTCCTGCTAGTTCTGCAGCTGCTGCTGCTAGGGGGGCTTTGGGGGAGAGCCAGACTAACCAGGCATTACGAATATACAGAGAGGCTGCCTAGTTCACACAGTTACTGAGTGGAAATCAAATTAATGCTGGAACCAGAGGGCAGGTATGTGCAACTTGTAGCTCCCTATTTGTGGCAGTGGCAGAGCTATCAGAACTCTTATCCCTGTGAGGCAGTGTAATGTGCAGGATCCAGCTCTTGCTGAACGTTACACAGATTAGGGCTGTGTGGGGATTCCAGGAGTTGTAGCTGAGCAAGAGAACTGCACGTTGGGATATACAAGTTATTCAGCGCTGCTCCACTGACCCCTGGGGTTTGGCCAAACCACCAATAAGAAGATCACTTATCTAGACTGTGTAGCGGCTTGTCTGTATGAATCAGCGATCTACAATCTGAGGCTCTCCTACTACAAGTCCCAGCATCCATCTCTGCATACTCCTGGGCACTACACTTCACTATATTACACTTTCAACGGTGTAATATCTCAGAGATTTTATATATAACTCTCTGTATTGGCCCCTATTCTGTGATAAATAACGGCACAATGGTAAATGATCTTCTTTGTTGCAATGTTTGGTTTGGTGGTTTAAGGTTTTCAAGGGGAATTCCACAAAAACATAATTTAAGATTTTTTTTAAAGTAAACATAATTTCAAGCAACTTTGCAATATATATCATTTAAAAAATATGCAGACTTTTCGTGGTGTTTAATGGTTTGGAACAATTCCCTAAGCCTAGCCCCCTGCTCTCCTGCTGATCTGTCTGACTACTTTGCTGAGCTGGCTGACTACTGTTACTTTGTATCAACAGCCATCTGTCCTCAGCCTGCATCCTCCAAACCCCACAATTCCCTGCACGTGTACAGAACGCATTTTAGGACATCCTACAGCGAAATACCTGTCCTGCATGCAATGTCCTATGCCTTCGAACGGCGCATCAGTTGAGGGCGGAAGGCTGAGGACATATTGCTGAATTTGCATGACTGACGGCTGAGAAGGGAGGGTAGAGGATGGAGGTGTGATTGCAGATTTGGACGATGAGTGATGGCAAAAGTAACCGATGCACAATTCGGAAAGGCATAGGACATTGTATGCAGGACAGGTATTTCGCTGCAGGATGTCCTAAAATGCGTTCCGTACATGTGATTTCAATAAGGAACAGAACATCTCAGTGCAATGCATTGTGGGTTATGTAGTTCCTGCATGCTGTCTGTAAGCTGTGAAGTTGTTACTATTTGTAACATCAGTGTTTAGTCCCTCCTTCCCTGCCAGGATTTCAAATGATTCAGAAAGAGAAGAACTGTAAACAGCTGAATTTCAGCATAGAAAATGGCATTTATTCCTACTTTTTGAAGAAACTGGTAAATGTGATGGGTATATTAGGGGTTTCCAAGTTATTGGGTCAGTCATGCAGTATGGCAGCTCCTATTCATATGTTTCCAAACTGTTTTAAAGATTATCTTCTATACTGCATGCAAACATCTTAGGGGGCAATATAATAAATGTCACAGAGTTTCCACCAGTTATTACATAATCCCATTAATATAATGGATAATCATTTCCCAGGGTTAACAGTTTAATTCACAACACTTCTTTATACAAAGACAGACAAGTAACAATACTATGGGGCAGATTTATCAAAGCTCGTGGTGAATCTTCAAATGAAAAAAAATTGAATTTCTAGCTATTTCGTTTGTGTACTTGGACTAGGGAATAGTCCAAATTCAATTCAAATTTGAAAAAAATTCAAAAATTAGAATATCTAAATTTATCATGTCGAAGGAATATCGAATTCGATTTGAAGTTTTTCCCCAAAGTCCACCAATTGACTCCAAATAGGTTCTAGGAGGTCCCCCCCCATAGGCTAAAACAGCAATTCGGCAGGTTTTAGATGGCGAATGGTCGAAGTCGAACTTTTAAAGAGACAGTACATAATACATTTTGATAATCGAATCGAATTTGGACTATTCCCTAGTCGAAGTACACAAAAAATAGTTTGAAATTCGATTTTTTTTCATTCGAAAATTCACCTCGACCTTTGATAAATCTGCACCTAATAGTCCTGGAAAGAGAAGTCCAGTTGAAGAGGTCGATACCTTTAAACTGGCCAATATAATATAACAAAAATATGGATTACAGATCCAATTACCCCTAAATATGCCCCCTACCTACCCACTCAGCCCCTCCTCTTGTCCCACCCATTGCCTGCCTAGGTATGAGTGTTGGGATAGATGAGAGCAGGGCCGCCATCAGGGGGGGACAGGGGGGACAAGCGTACCGGGCCCGGGCATGAAGGGGGGCCCGGCAGCGCTGCATTTTTTGAAGATCCGGGCCCCCCTTACGAGCGCCCGAGCCGTACGTCTTGCTTCTGTGCTGCCGAATGCGGAAGTGCCGAAAAGCCGAAGCCGATGCGCCGAAAAGACCCGAAGTCACGGAAAAAGCCGAAGTCACGAAGCGCCGAAAAGACCCGAAGTCACGAAAACAGCCGAAGCCGAAGTCCTGAAGCAGCGCAAAGACCCGAAGTCACGAAAACAGCCGAAGCCGAAGTCCTGAAGCAGTGAAAAGACCCGAAGTCACGAAAGGAGGTGAAGTTGAAGTACTGAAGCCGTGAGTTCAATTCTACTGAACACCAGTTTGTGTATTTTTTTTTTTTTAATCTCCTGGCCACCAATGTATTATTTTAATATTCTATAGGCCCCTGCAACCAATCTTTTTTTTTAAAACATGTTTTTTTGGGGCCCCAATTTTTTTTTTTAACTCGTAAGGGGCCCCTGACGCCAATGTTTTTTTTTTTTTTTCAAAAAATTTTTTTTTTTTCAAAAAATTTTTTTTGGGGCCCCAATTTGTTTTTAACTTGTAAGGGGGCCCCTGCCGCCAATGTTTTTTTTTTTTTTTTCAAAAAAATTTTTTTTTTTTTTCAAATTTTTTTTTGGGGCCCCAATTTGTTTTTAACTTATAAGGGGGCCCCTGCCGCCAATGTTTTTTTTTTTTTCAAAAAAATTTTTTTTTTTTTTAAATTTTTTTTTGGGGCCCCAATTTGTTTTTAACTTATAAGGGGGCCCCTGACGCCAATGTTTTTTTTTAAAAAAAAAAATTTTAAATTTTTTTTTTTTTGGGGCCCCAATTTTTTATAAGGGGGCCCTGACCATCAATAGCTTTTTACAACTTGTGTGGGGGGGGTTACTTTTTTAGCGCTGATGTCTGTGTGGTCTTTTAACTGCGATGTGGAGTGGGCGGGAAATGGGGTGGAGCTTGGTCATCAGTGTGGGCGGGGCCCAGGGGGCCCCAAAAATTTTGTTGTACGGGGCCCCGTGATTTCTAATGGCGGCCCTGGATGAGAGATATGAGACTGGCGCCTGGAACTTGAGACAAGACTATGTATGACATGAAGAGTCGCTCCTGAAGGATGGGCCAAACCCAGCAGTTCTGTGATCCAGTTCCAGCCTCATCATGTTACCTGTCATGTTTATTGGGGAGGAACAGGAAAGATTCATGGGACATCGCTGCATTCGGTGGAAATAGTTTATTGATCTGTCTGCAATACACCCTATCTCTTGTATTCAGCAATTTATAGGCCCCACCACAATACCATTTAAAGGGAAAATGTACCATGTTTATAAGCAGGGCTAATTTTCCCTTAAAGGAACAGTTCAGTGCAAAAATAAAAACTGGGTAAACAGATAGTATGCACAAAATAAAAATTGTTTCTAATATAGTTAGTTAGCCAAAAATGTGATGTATAAAGGCTGGAGTGACTGGATGTGTAACATAACAGCCAGAACACTACTTTCTGCTTTTCAGCTCTCTAACTCTGAGTTAGTCAGTGACTATAAGGGGGGCCACATGGGACATAAATGTTCAGTGAGTTTGTAATTGATCCTCTGCATTCAGCTCAGATTCAAAAGCAACAGCTATGTCCCATGTGGTCCCCCATTGAGTTACTGATTGGTTACTGCCTGGTAACCAATCAGTGGAAAGCAAGAGAGCTGAAAAGCAGGAAGTAGTGTTCTGGCTATTATCTTACACATCCAGTCATTCCAGCCTTTATACATTACATTTTTGGCTAACTAACTGTATTAGAAACATTTTTTATTTTACACAGTCCTAGTTTTTATTTTTATACTGAATAATTCCTTTAAACAGTATAGAAAGGTACAACTTTTTGCATGTACAGAACGTTATTTCTCTGCACATTTCAATTTACATGTGAGCAGGACTTGCCATATTGCTTGCCATCGACAAACAACACATAGCCAACCATACAAGCAGTGGCTTCTGGGAGAGTTGGGGCTGTTATTATTGATTTTCATGCTCTTTCTATCCTAGGCAATCAATATGGCAGCCCCTGAAAAACTATTGCTCCGCGAGGCTAGAATTTTATTGTTACTTTTTATCATTTTATCATTTATCATTTTATAAAGTCCCTCTCCTATTCATCTTGCAGCCTCTCATTCAAACTACTGACTGGTCGCTAGTGTAAATTGGACCCTAGCAACCAGTTAGCTGATACAGTACCAAACTAGATAGCTGAATAATTCAAAAATGTAAACCAGTTGCAGAATACCCCTGTCTACATCATATTAAAAGTTACTTTAAAGGCAAATTACCAATTTCAGCAATGACAGCTAATAGTACAGTATATGCTGTTTTTCTGGGTTCAGAAACAGCTATTATGGAAGACTGGGCCATATAATACCTGTTTTTTGTTGCAGGCAGACAATGCAATATCTAGGCTTTAGGGTGTATTGAACTGGTCAAAGGTGGCCTCATTCTTTATAAATATAAAATTAATGAACTTAAATGCAGGCTGCATTGATTTATGTGCAGTCATGTCCCATGCTTTGAATTTAATTGCTAAAAAACTTGGCGTAAAGTAAACAAAGTATATATATATATATATATATATATATATATATATATATACACATACATATATACATTAATATTTATATATTGTTGGTGTTACTGAACCTTGAAAGGATAATGTCATGGGAAAACAATTTTCTCAAAATGAATCAGTTAATAGTGCTACTCCAGCAGAATTCTGCACTGAAATCCATTTCTCAAAAGAGCAAACAGATTTTTTTATATTCAATTTTGAAATTTGACATGGGGCTTGACATTTTGTCAATTTCCCAGCTGCCCCTGGTCATGTGACTTGTGTCTGCACTTTAGGAGAGAAATGCTTTCTGTCAGGCTGTTGTTTTTCCTTCTCAATGTAACTGAATGTGTCTCACTGGGACATGGGTTTTTACTATTGAATGCTGTTCTTAGATCTACCAGGTAGCTGTTATCTTGTGTTAGGGAGCTGTTATCTGGTTACCTTCCCATTGTTCTTTTGTTTGGCTGCTGGGGGGGAAAAGGGAGGGGGTGATATCACTCCAACTTGCAGTACAGCAGTAAAGAGTGATTGAAGTTTATCAGAACATAAGTCACATGACTTGGGGCAGCTGGGAAATCGACAATATTTCTAGCCCCATGTCAGAAAATTGAATTTAAAAAAATCTGTTTGCTCTTTTGAGAAATGGATTTCAGTGCAGAATTCTGCTGGAGCAGCAACATTAACCGATTCATTTTGAAAAAAATGTTTTTTTCCCATGACAGTATCCCTTTAAGGAAATCAGACCTCTTTATCATTCATTTCAATCATTTTATCTTCCTCCCTTTCAACAAGCCACTTCCCCTTTCTCTTCATTTAGCATGTTGCCCTTTGTTCTCTACCTTCCCTCTTTCTATGTCAGGGTGCGGGGCAGGTGCAGGGTAAAATATCTCCTCTATCAGCACATTAACCTTTTCAGGGCTCCGCACCACAGTCCAGACACATTACAAATGGTCAGCTTTTATCATGATGTCAGGTCATTAACCCAGGGAGACCCTGCATTGAAAAACTATTTGGGAACATGTCCTTCACTCAGTCCCTGTATATACTTATATTAACCCCCAGTCGAACAAATAGACTCACCCACGTGGGCTTGATATTATCTGCTGTTTAAGAGCCCAGAATATCATTATAATACTATTTATTTAAAAAGCAAAATATCATAGACACGATATAGCCACATGGGAATCCTTTGTGAGTCCCCTGATACAGACTTGCAGGTATGTTTGATCAAACTTTAAAAAAAAAAGAAAAAAGTCACACGTCTATCCATCCCTTTACTGTCATAAATCTTATTTCCTATTAAGATGATAGATCGACACTATAGAAGGTAATTATAGCAAAAGACAAAACACAAAGCTTGGGCTGGTTTCAGGTCGGGTTAAGGAGTTTACTTGCACAAAGCTTTCCTTCTCTGCATTTGCACCTATGGGAGCTGCCATATGGTTTGTCTAACCCAGGGACACCCAACCTTTTGACCCCGTGAACAACATTCAGAAGTAAAAGAAGTTGGGGATTCGGGTTTTTTTTAAAAAAAAAATTAATTTGATTTTCAAGATTTATTATACTCTGCCCCTTTTAAGAATTCGACTATTCACCACCTAAAACCTGCCAAATTGCTGTTTGATTCAATGGGAGATGTCCAGGGATCAATTTTGAGTTATTTGCAGCCTTCCTGACATTCAAATTCGATTAACTCATCCGAGTTTTAAAAAAATTTGATTTTTAAATAATTTTCAGATTGGTCGAATTTCAAATTTATGGGAGTTCTTAAAAACCCACATGAATTCAAAATTCGACCTTTGATAATTGTGCCTCTATGTGTAGTAAAGTGTAATGCCACAGGGGATAAGTATTGGACACACTTACTGAAATGTTTTTAATACTTACTGTAGCCTTTGTTGGTAATGACAGCTTCAAGACGCCTCCTGTATGGAGAACCTAGTCGCAGGTAGGCTTGGGCGAATTTGACCCGTTTCGCTTCGCCAAAAATTCACCGCCAGCGAAATGTCTAAAGTCTATGGGCGTCAAAATGTTTGACGCACGTTCTTTATTTTGACGTCATACAAGTCCATGGGCGTCATTTTCGCGGCGAAACTTGACTGTGTGTTTGGGATCATTGTCTTGCTGAAATGTCCACCCTTGTTTCATCTTCAGCATCCTGGTAGATGGCAGTAGATTTTTATCAAGAATGTCCCGTTATATTTCTCCATTCATCCTTCCTTCAATTATATGAAGTCTGCCAGTACCATATGCTGAAGAAACAGCTCCACACCATGATGTTCCCACCTCCAAACTTTTCTTTGAAACAACTGTACCTGATCCTTGGCTCTTGGACTCTTCGGATTATTCTTTTGACTCCTCTCTGATTCTTTTGTCAGCAATCTTGCGAGGAGCACCTCTTAGTGGCCGGTTTAGGGTGAAATGATGTTCTTTCCACTTGCGGATTATGACCCCAACAGTACTCACTGGAACATTATCTTAGAAATACGTCTGTAAGCAATGCCATCAGTATGTTTTGCAGCAATAAGTTTGCCACGGTCTTGAGTGAGCTCTTTGCTTTTACCCATCATGAGATGCTTCTTGTGTGATACTTTGTTAAAGAGAAATGTTGTTATAGGCCAGTTCTTTGTATGTGTGGATTACTTGGGTTATTACCAACATATGGTGTAAATTTCATGTTAATAGCTCCATTAGAAATAGAGGGAAACTTCCTTACTTCCCAGAACTTAAGGAAGCTTTGTTTGTTTCCCTGTAGAGCAGCCGGCGACTATGTACAGATTTGTATCCACAGACCCAGTGCAGTCTGTATATTCTGATTATTAACCAGTTTTGCTGTATCAGCTTCTATGGCATATATTATTTGACTTGTGCTGTTTTGATCATTTATGATGATCCCTAAGCTTAACCTCCCAACTGAAGCCCAGACCACACTGAGCATGTGCACAGTCTTGGTCTTGCAAAGATTGTAAACAAAGTTACAAGATGACAGCCCCCCGCGGCTAATTTTGAAAGCATAAATCATTTGTTTAATGAGGCTTTTGGTGCAGTAAGTTTTTGTTTATATTTATATTTAGTATACAAAATACAGCATATATATACAGCACATAACTTTTAGTATGATGTACACAGTAATATTCTGAGGCAATTTGCAATTCATTTGGTATTTTTTTGCAATTTTTGAAGGATTTAGCTTTTTGTTCAGTAGCTCTTCTGTTTGGTATTTAAGCAGCTGTCTGGTTGCTAGGGTCCAAACTAGCCTAGCAACCAGGAAGTGGTTTAACTGCAAGATGAATAGGAAATTGGCTGAATAGAAAGGTAAGTCATAACCAGTGCCGGAACTAGGGGTAGGCAGAGTAGGCATGTGCCTAGGGTACCAGGCACGTACCTGCTCTGTCGCCTACCCCATGTCCGGTCCCCTCTCTCCCCAACTACGTGTGGCAGTTCGATATCTTCTCGCGCTACTGCGCATGCACACACTCAGATTCACGCTTCAGCACATGCACGCAATACAATTTGCGCTTCCGTGCATGCCGATGTGCGTAAACGCAAACTTGCGCATGCACACAAGGTCACCAATTCGTGCATGCGCGCACTCAGCCGGCACCATTGCCGGGCAGGTTGCCTAGGGCGCCTGCCCGGTCTGGCCCAGCTCTGGTCATAACAAGTAAAATTAACAAAATAACATTGTAGCCTCACAGAGCAATAGCTTTTTGGCTGCCTGGGTCAGTGACCCCCATTTTAAGGCTGGACAGAGTCTAGAAGAGGAAGGAATTCCTATGCCAGTTGCAGTGAACTCTCTACATGCTGTTTCATCCTACAGGTTGCTCAGTCCTCCTTTATCCACTCTGCAGTTCTCACTCTTCAACTTTCATGCAGTTCAACTACATCTAGAGGGCACCGATCTGAGATGAAATAAGGAGGAGCTGTAACTCTCCTGCCAAGATGGAGCATTGGTAGATGATAGATCTTCAAAAGGCTAAAGGCTCTGCTAAAACTGTACCCCCTGAGGGCGTGTATGATTAGTATGGTTGCATAGAACCTCGGACTGGCAATCTGTGGGTTCTGGCAAATGCCAGAGGGGCTGCTATCAGTTGTCATAGACAGTCGCTATTTATTGGGCTGGTCGGAGGCTGTTTGGGCCTCTGTGTGGGCTGTTTGGACCACTTTGTACCTGGAATGCCCGGGTCTGTTTTGATTTTCAGTCCAGACCTGGCTCCAAACCAGTTACAAGACTGACTAATACAAGTATTACAAGCCATTCCTATGTCCCCAGATTGTGCTACATGCACATGAAACAAGGGGGATAGTCTTGCACAATGGAAGAGATGGCCTGGCAGATAACCTGTGCTTGTATGTGTGTAAATAAGTCACTGCACATCCACAGGAGAAAGGGAGGATCTTTGTATAAACTCTAAATACAAAAAATGCAACTTTTACCAATCCCTAGACTCAAAACAAAAAATACTGCCTGATACCAGTCTGCACCCTTCTGGCCCCTTCCACACACTGACTAGTTTCCTTCAGTAATGGGCTGTTATTAGCAGTTCCCACTGGAGAAATGTAAAGACCTGACAGCTTATTTTAATATGTGTTCTGACACTGTTCTCCATTAATAATATAATTCACTAACCTTCAAACAGAGGCACACCAGACAATTTTGTTACTGGCTGCATTTAAAGCCCAAGGTACTCCTCAAATATCAACGTTGGGGGTCGCAGGAATCATCCATCAGTTCCCTGAGAAAAAATCCCCCTTAGAAATCAACAGCAACTATTCTCTTTTGTTACCATTAGAAAAGTGCAACTTTTTTGAAGCCTATGAAGAATGTGTCCACCCGTGTTAGAAGAATGGTGGTAGCGCTCACATTTTGTAAAAATATATACCGTATATACTCCAGTATAAGCCGATTTTTTCAGCCCCCAAAACATGCTGAAAAACTCTACCTCGGTTTATACTCGGGTCAAGCGCAAAAACGGTCGCCGGCATCTAAGAATAGTCGCCGGCATCTAAGAATAGTCGCCAGCATCTAAGAATAGTTGCCGGTGTCCAAGAATAGTCTCCTAGAATATTCGCCGGCATCCAAGAATGGTCGCGGCCATCCAAAAACGAGACACCGGCACCTCCAATGGGAGCAGAAACCCTCAATTTTTTGATTGAAACTTACCAGAAGCTGCTGCATTTCTCACCCTCGGCTTATACTCGAGTCAATAAGCTTTCCCAGTTTTTGGAGGTAAAATTAGGTACCTCGGCTTATACTCGGGATGGCTTATACTCGAGTATATACGGTATTACTACACAATAAGACGCTTCTTTGGGGCAAATTTACTAAAGGGCAAAGTGACTAACGCTGGCGAAGGAGATAGAATCTAGCGCTACTTCGCACTCTAACGCCAGGTGAATTTTCGCTCTGGCGAATGGACGTAACTATGCAAATTCACTAAGATTCGGATTTTACTGAACGTTACCTCTTGCGCCAGACTTGCCTTCGCCACCGCAGACCAGGGGAAGTGCAATAGAGTAGATAGGAGTTCCTCAAAAAAAATTTTAAAAGTCCAAAAAAACGCTGGCGACTTTTCCGTTTTTCAGGGTGATAGACTGCAAAAGATTGTCCATGTTTATTAGGGTACCCGGCTTCCTTTCCTACCTTTCCTTACCTATGGCACATAAACTATACACTGGGCTCATGTGCAGGGCAATATAACAACTCTATTTTATTTTATTAAGGTTTCCCCGGCTTGTGTAATGTAATGTATTTGCTGCAACATATACGTCCATTGAAATTTAACTTCCTGCCCTATGCAAATTAGCCAACGCTAGCGCAACTTCGCTGTTCTTGCCGACTTAACGCTAGCGAAACTTCGCCATCATTCCCCACCCTGGACGCAACTTCGCATTTTAGCGAACTAGCGTTGTCCTGGCGAATTTTTGCCTGGCGAAGTGTGGCGATGTAAGCGAAGCCGTCGCTGGCGAATTTCCGGAGGTTAGTGAATTTGCCCCTTTGTGTTATCTTGGCATCACAACTCACAATAATTAACGTGAAATCAGCAATGCAGTTAGTAGACCAGCTGAATATCATACTTGGTATCACTACTGATGTGTTTACAGGCTCATTATGATTGGTTGCTCTTTAAAATAGATGAGCAACTAATTGTGTGACTTACTAAATAGTGCATCAGTTGCAGTCTACATGTTACTGGCTATATATTATAGCCAAACTACATGCATTGTCAAAAAGGGCTGAGCCCATGGCATTCACCAATAAGCACTGCAGCTGTGCCTTCCCCGTATGCCTTTCTCCATAGAGGGCAATTTATCACACTTTTGGAAACTTCCCACTGCCTTTACGGCTGAGAAGTCGCCCTGTGTGATGTTAGCCTTAGGTTATAAGGGGAGGAACACAGCAAGCTTTATAAATTAAATTATATTTATGGCAGGTTTGTTAACCAGGGTAGAACTGGGAGGCCAATTGGCCATTATCACTCATCAAATTCTGCATATCTGCATCTGTGCTGTGTAGCTGGATCCTCTTTCTTCCTCCTTTTATTGCTCATTCATAGTGTGATATAATGATGGCTAATTAAATGACTGACCCCCATGGCAGTAAGGGGATAAAGAAAAATTTGACAAACGCTGGGGCACCGTATCTCTGCTGTCAGGATAAGGCGTTTAACTAATTAAAAGTGCGATAAAGTCTTTGTATCAATTACTTGTCAATCCTGCAGCGAGCCATTAACATGGAAGAAGAATAGAGAATTAAAAGCACCGTTCTGCACTCTCGCAAAGCCTGGAATAAGCAGGAACAGGGGGAGCTGCGGGTCAGTGCAGTCACCGACCATTTGGAATACTGGAGAATTTAACGCCTAATTCCTATAGATCATTATCAATCTTCCATTCTAGCCATAATTATAGCAACAGAGAAATTATTCAATAACCCCCTGGGTACAAGAAAGCTTGGCTAGGCTAATCTTGTCTCTTCTAGTCAATTGGTAAAATGAAGTGATGGGCGAATTTGTCCTGTTCCGATACGCCGAAAATTTTTAGAATCTTGACGCCAGCATCAATTTTGATGCCAGCATCAATTCTGACGCTCATATCAACGTTGACGCCAGCTTCAAAGTCAATGGGCGTCCGAATAATGTTGACGCACAACGGTATTGACGCAAGCGAGTTTTCCGCCACGTGTCCAAATTTTTTTCGCAGCAGTTTCTCAAATATATTCGCCAGCTGTGAAATGCGGAAATTCGCCGCAAATTTACACCTGACAAATGTATTTGTCCATCACTATGATCTTCCTATCTACATATCCAGCTTGAGCCAACACTGGACATGGGAGCTTGAGCTACAAAGCGATCCTTTTCATTACCAGTTCTGCAGAGCAGGAAGTGAAGGGTTCTGCAGAACAGGAAGTGAAGGGTTCTGCAGAACAGGAAGTGAAGAGTACAAAACTGCTTCGGATTCAGCCAAATTCTTAGTGCTTTGCGGAACCAAATCCAAACTCTAAAAGTCATATGACTTCACCTTTGTTAACTTTTAGTATATACTAGAATGGCTAATTCTAAGCAACTTTTCCATTGGCCTTCAGTTTTTCTTTTTTTGTATATTTTCTGCTTCTTCTGACTCTTTCCAGTTTTTAAATAGGGGTCACTGACCACATAGAAAAAAAAACAATGCTCTGTTGGGCTGGTGGCACATGAGGAGATTAGTCGACAAGCGATAAATCTTCACTACTGCAGGCGACTAATGTAGTCGCAAGGAAACTTCGGAAAATGAAACAACGCAAATACCATCCCAGCTGCGATTCACATTCTTGCCGGTGAGAAGGCATTTTGGGGAGATTAGTTGATGGCAGTAGCGAAGGTTTATCGCTTTGGGACTAATGTCCCCCTGTGCCACCAGCCTTAGGCTACACATTTAGGGCAGAGACAGACAAGAAGATTCAGGGAGATTTAGTCGCCCAGCGACAAATCGGCTCTTCTTCGGACGACTCTTCTCCCCAAACTGCACTCTGAGCGCTTCATATTCCGAAGCTGCCTCACGAGTAAACTTCTGGCGACTTTGGAAAACAAAATGCTGCGAGTGCCATCATGCCGGCAATTTAGATTCTAGCTCGCAGGGAAGTAGTTTAGGGAGATTAGTCGCCCGAAAAAGGGGTGATTTGTCGCCAGGCGACTAATCTCCCCGAATCTCCACATGTGTCTCTGCCCATATAGTTTTTGAAAGGTAACAGATTTTTCACAAATTAAAATTTTTAAGTTTGGCCAAATACATATTGCAGGATTGAGTATTCAGCATCGATGTGTCATTTTACACATCTTAAGCTGAATGTACATGTTCTGAATTGGAGGTCCAATTTGACTGATCTCAGCCAAATGAGAGGAGCAAGGGATTGTGTTTAATAAAGCAGCCCAAAATGTTCTGGCAGACCCAATTCCACCTGTACATAATTCAACCCTTTCTCTTCCATACACGGGCTGATAAAAGCTGCCGACAGACCGTGTCAGCAGCTTATTGGCCCGTGTATGGGGCCCCCCGACGGGCTTCACTGATCGAGATCTGGCCGAAAGTCGGCCAGATCTCGATCGGATGGGACAAAAAATCCCGTCGGATCGCGGCCGCATTTATTAGTTGATGCGGTCCCGCTATCCGACCGCCCGTTAGGCATCATTAGGATCCGAGCATTGGGCCCTATGGCACACGATCGGATCAGCCCGATATTGCCCACCTCAAGGTGGGCATATCGGAGGGAGATCCGCTCATTTGGCCAAACGAGCGGATCTCTCCATGTATGGCCACCTTTACTCACTGCCATTCTTTAGAATGGAAAAGCAGGATGTGCCATCATTGGTATAAACAGATATTACTGAGCCCCCAAAATTCTTAGGATGATATTTTATATACTTATATTGGATTCACCATATTGAGAAGGAAAACCATTGGACGTTGTGTAGTTATGGGCCCTCCAACAAACACAGGGTCTTCAATCATTATCATTATTACATCCCTTTGTGTTATATTGCACTGTGTTAAACTCAAAGCATCATTAAATCCTCCTCCCTCAATTTCTGCATACATGCATGTATATATACCACTAGCATCAACAGGGCTTCTTTACCCTGGGACGTATATGTCTAAAGGGCAAGTAGGGTCATCCCTGGAGCAAGGTGTCCTGCTCTCTAGTCAGCCATGCTTAGTGCGACCATTAGAAAGAGGCATATGCTAGAAGCAGGGGGGCCTCTGCCCACTGTGACTGAATATATTGGGCAAGTTGACTGCAGCACAGTTGGGGACAAAATTTACAACCTCTGTAGACAAGCCGTGAAATCTCCTCTGTCACAGCTAAATGGGGAGATTTTATACACCCATTTCAGCTTCAGCTTGTTAAATGAGCACATCTGTCAGCTGAGCAGATTGTCTCAAAGACCCATCGAGCAGGATTTCCTACTCTTTAAGTCAATGTCTGGTCCCTCTTCCATATGAACCTTCATCAATGGTGCCAAACAGACATTGCCTGTAATTTCTATGAAAACGGACTGGTTAACCTATGAAACGTAATTTCTGGTTCAACTACAGCTCTCTTCCCACGAGTTTGTGGTCCTGAGTAAGCAGAATTAATATAGATTCTTTTATTGACACTGTCCAAATCTTCGTCCACTATACTTTTAGCCACAGTTATGTCTCTGAGGTTATTATCCACATATAGGGGCCTCTACCTTCCCCAAAGATGCTATCCCTACTGCTACACACACCTGCTCACCATGATATACCTGCTATGCCACAACTACAGTCCCTTCATAGAGACTATTATCCCACTGTTACTATAGGCACCATCTCTCCCTACTATACCTGCTATCCCACAGTCACACTCCCTTCCCAGAGACTATCATCCACTGTTACTATAGGCACCATCTCTCCCTACTATACCTGCTATCCCACAGTCACACTCCCTTCCCAGAGACTATTATCCCACTGTTACTATAGGCACCATCTCTCCCTACTATACCTGCTATCCCACAGTCACACTCCCTTCCCAGAGACTATTATCCCACTGTTACTATAGGCACCATCTCTCCTTACTATACCTGCTATCCCACAGTCGCACTCCCTTCCCAGAGACTATTATCCCACTGTTACTATAGGCACCATCTCTCCCTACTATACCTGCTATCCCACAGTCACACTCCCTTCCCAGAGACTATTATCCACTGTTACTATAGACACCATCTCTCCCTACTATACCTGCTATCCCACAGTCACACTCCCTTCCCAGAGACTATTATCCACTGTTACTATAGGCACCATCTCTCCCTACTATACCTGCTATCCCACAGTCACATTCCCTTCCCAGAGACTATTATCCACTGTTACTATAGGCACCATCTCTCCCTACTATACCTGCTATCCCACAGTCACACTCCCTTCCCAGAGACTATTATCCACTGTTACTATAGGCACCATCTCTCCCTACTATACCTGCTATCCCACAGTCACATTCCCTTCCCAGAGACTATTATCCACTGTTACTATAGACACCATCTCTCCCTACTATACCTGCTATCCCACAGCCCCACTCCCTTCCCAGAGACTATTATCCACTGTTACTATAGGCACCATCTCTCCCTACTATACCTGCTATCCCACAGTCACACTCCCTTCCCAGAGACTATTATCCCACTGTTACTATAGACACATCTCTCCCTACTATACCTGCTATCCCACAGTCACACTCCCTTCCCAGAGACTATTATCCACTGTTACTATAGGCACCATCTCTCCCTACTATACCTGCTATCCCACAGTCACATTCCCTTCCCAGAGACTATTATCCACTGTTACTATAGGCACCATCTCTCCCTACTATACCTGCTATCCCACAGTCACATTCCCTTCCCAGAGACTATTATCCACTGTTACTATAGACACCATCTCTCCCTACTATACCTGCTATCCCACAGCCCCACTCCCTTCCCAGAGACTATTATCCACTGTTACTATAGGCACCATCTCTCCCTACTATACCTGCTATCCCACAGTCACACTCCCTTCCCAGAGACTATTATCCCACTGTTACTATAGGCATCATCTCTCCCTACTATACCTGCTATCCCACAGTCACACTCCCTTCCCAGAGACTATTATCCCACTGTTACTATAGGCACCATCTCTCCCTACTATACCTGCTATCCCACAGTCACACTCCCTTCCCAGAGACTATTATCCCCTGTTACTATAGACACCATCTCTCCCTACTATACCTGCTATCCCACAGTCACACTCCCTTCCCAGAGACTATTATCCCACTGTTACTATAGGCATCATCTCTCCCTACTATACCTGCTATCCCACAGCCCCACTCCCTTCCCAGAGACTATTATCCACTGTTACTATAGGCACCATCTCTCCCTACTATACCTGCTATCCCACAGTCACACTCCCTTCCCAGAGACTATTATCCCACTGCTATTATACCTGTTATCTGGTCCAGACTGAGATTCAAAAAAGGCTCTGGCATTTCAAGTAAACAGAGTAATAAGTATCTCTTAAAGCCCACTAAATAATAATTGTCTACAGCAGTCCATCTGGCATTTGCTAGAATCTATAGATTGCTAGTCCAGGCCTACCTGTTACATCACAGCTAATGAATGGATAAACCCAGGTCTAGACTGAGAGTGAAAATACACCCATGGATTCCAAGTACATAGAGGCCCAAACAGTCTCTACCAGCCCACTAAATAGTCACGTTCTATGGTATTTTAAAGCAGCCCTTCTGGCATTTGCCAGAATCTACAGAATGATAGTCCAATCCTAGATAAACTCAGTGGTGGAAACTTGGCACCATATGGATCAAACTTTTTTGACAATCTATCTGCTACTGAGAATGCTTATTAGTGCATCACCCTGTTGGTCTGTGAAAACAGGCAAATATTCTATTGCATTTACCAAGTAAACATTCACAAAGTTTGAAGACTTTGGACTGGTCACCTCCCGAATAAATATTAATAACATAACAATGAGATCCTTCAGGCCTCCATAAATATGACAAAGTTGCTGCCAAACATTGGCTGTAGTGGATTTCTAACAAATATAAATTACAGTACTCCTATATAAAATGGAAATAATTACGGCAATCCTTGTCTGTAGCTTTGGGGAAGGAACTGCTAAATCAAGGTGGCTTTGACCTAAGGTGACCAGATTTTTGATAAATACAGAACTTATAGCCATTGCCACTGGTGGACTCTAAAATGAAGCTGGAGACACACAGGCCAAAAGGTTTGATTGTTTTTACATGTTGGTCAAATGACTGGATCTCCTGTACAATAATGTGATCATAATATAGTTACTTATATTAGATATACCATGTCCTGGATGAAAATCTTCATAGTCATATGTGATCCTCAGTTTTGCTGGGATCACTCAGGAGGACAAGTGCTCATACACAGACCAATGATTTCAATTAGAACTTAAGCAAACTGCAAGAAAAATTGTGTGTCTAGTGTTAAAACTTCTGGCAAATGGTTATTGTCATATTTAAGATAATTAAGAGTCCAGCTACTTGAGCTTTTATTGTGTCTAATAAACAACCTACACTTTTAGCTGCTTAAAGGAACAGTAACACCAAAAACTGAAACTGTTTTAAACTAATGACAATATAATGTACTGTTGCCCTGTACTGGCAAAACTGGTATATTTGTTTCAGAAATTCTACTATAGTTTATATAAACAAGCTGCTGTGTAGCCATGGGGGCAGCCATTCAAGCACAGGATACACAGTAGATTACGGATAAGTACTACTATAGTTTATATAAACAAGCTGCTGTGTAGCCATGGGGGCAGCCATTCAAGCAGAGGATACACAGTAGATAACAGATAAGTACTACTATAGTTTATATAAAGAAGCTGCTGTGTAGCCATGGGGCAGCCATTCAAGCACAGAATACACAGTAGATAACAGATAAGTACTACTATAGTTTATATAAACAAGCTGCTGTGTAGCCATGGGGGGAGCCATTCAAGCACAGAATACACAGTAGATAACAGATAAATTCTGAAGAATCCCATTGTATACTACAGAGTTTATCTGTTATCTGTTGTGTGCCTTGTCTTCTTTTTCAGCTTTGAATGGCTGTCCCCATTGCTACACAACAGCTTGTTTGTATAAACTAGGGCTGCACTGAATCCAAGATTATGTTCAGGAGGTCGAATCCTTCTCCCAAGCCGAACCGAATCCGACTACTAATTTGTGTATGCAGATTAGGGGCGGAGGGAAATCTTGTGACTTTTTGTCACAAAACAAGGATTTAAAATATGTTTTCCCCTTCCCACCCCTAATTTGCATATGCAAATTAGGATTCAGTTCAGTATTCTGCAGATTTTTTCGCAAAGGATTCGGGGTTCAGCCAAATCCAAAATAGTGGATTCGGTGCATCCCTAGTATAAACAATAGTAGCCTTTGTGAAGCAAACACACTCGTTTTACCAGTGCAGCACAACAGTATATTATATTTTCATTACTTTAAGACAATTTTTTGGTGTTATTGTTCTTTTAAGTTGATCTGTCTTTCCAGCTTAAGATAGCAATTAAAAGGTTAGATTTCTCCTCGACCTGCACCATCAGTGGGTGCTGAGATCTGTACAACAACAACTGATATGGTTGAAGGATCCTCAGTACTGGTTTCCCCACTTTTATTATAGACATTGCTCCCATAGGTGCTGCCGTGCTATTATCCCTGCTTTTATAGGTTCTGCTGTGCTATTAATCATCTTCCCCACATTATTCCTACCTGCAGTTCTTTCTTTATGAGCCCCAATAAAGCACCCTTTACCCGGTGTATACTACACTAGCCGCACTTCTTCTGAGATGTCATGAAATATTTAGGTTTTCAAGGAACCTGGTTGGGAGATGGAGCAGTGTAATCCAAGATGCAGAGCTGAATCCTCCCTCCATTCTCAATGCAAACTGATCCAAGATCTAAGTGTCAGCAGGACAGACAGTGAAGACGGGCACTTTTACTTTTGTGCAAAGAGTGTGTGGATTAAAATGGGCCTGATTTGAATGTAGCTTCATACAGGAACTTTTCTGAACCCCCTTCCTATGAAGTAGGGTCACTAGGCCACCTAGGGTCAAGGAGAGAGCTTGACATCCAGGTGCCAATTGCAAACAAATTGATGGAGATAATTCTAAATGGTATAGAGATTATGGCAGACATAAAAATCGGTTAAACTCTGGGCCATGATCCTCTAGGAGAAACTCTAGTCCTCTAGCAGGCCATTCGGACCCTGTTCTTTACATACACAGCCTGGTGTAATGGGAATTTGGGTATCTTTACCCCAGACCAACTGGTATGGCTTCCAATGTTACCAGTAAAAGCTCAATAATGGAAGTAAATTAAAGCACAATTTCCCATACTAAGCTGGTACTTTTAACTTTTCTCCTCTACGCTGTGTTTCACCAAACTTAAAGGAACAGTAAGGCAAAACAATGAAAGTGTTTTAAAGTAATGAAAATATCATGTAGTGTTGCCCTGGACTTATAAAACTGATGTGTTTGCTTCAGAAACACTACTATAGTTCATATAAACAAGCTGCTGTGTGGAAATGGCGGAAATTGAAAAAAGGCTATATGGCACAGGTTAAATAGTGGATAACAGATAACACCATAATGTTCTACAGAGCTTATCTGCTGTGTAACCTGAGCCTTTTCTCCTTTGAATGGCTGCCCCCATTGCTACACAGCAGCTTGTTTATATGAACTATAGTAGTACTTATCTGTTATCTACTGTGTATGAATGGCTGCCCCCATGGCTACACAGCAGCTTGTTTATATAAACTATAGTAGTACTTATCTGTTATCTACTGTGTATCCTGTGCTTGAATGGCTGCCCCCATGGCTACACAGCAGCTTGTTTATATAAACTATAGTAGTACTTATCTGTTATCTACTGTGTATCCTGTGCTTGAATGGCTGCCCCCATGGCTGCACAGCAGCTTATTTATATAAACTATAGTAGTACTTATCTGTTATCTACTGTGTATCCTGTGCTTGAATGGCTGCCCCATGGCTACACAGCAGCTTGTTTATATAAACTATAGTAGTACTTATCTGTTATCTACTGTGTATGCTGTGCTTGAATGGTTGCCCCATGGCTACACAGCAGCTTGTTTATATAAACTATAGTAGTACTTATCTGTTATCTACTGTGTATCCTGTGCTTGAATGGCTGCCCCCATGGCTACACAGCAGCTTGTTTATATAAACTATAGTAGTACTTATCTGTTATCTACTGTGTATGCTGTGCTTGAATGGCTGCCCCATGTCTACACAGCAGCTTGTTTATATAAACTATAGTAGTACTTATCTGTTATCTACTGTGTATCCTGTGCTTGAATGGCTGCCCCCATGGCTACACAGCAGCTTGTTTATATAAACTATAGTAGTACTTATCTGTTATCTACTGTGTATGCTGTGCTTGAATGGCTGCCCCATGGCTACACAGCAGCTTGTTTATATAAACTATAGTAGTACTTATCTGTTATCTACTGTGTATCCTGTGCTTGAATGGCTGCCCCCATGGCTACACAGCAGCTTGTTTATATAAACTATAGTAGTACTTATCTGTTATCTACTGTGTATGCTGTGCTTGAATGGCTGCCCCATGGCTACACAGCAGCTTGTTTATATAAACTATAGTAGTACTTATCTGTTATCTACTGTGTATCCTGTGCTTGAATGGCTGCCCCCATGGCTACACAGCAGCTTGTTTATATAAACTATAGTAGTACTTATCTGTTATCTACTGTGTATGCTGTGCTTGAATGGCTGCCCCATGGCTACACAGCAGCTTGTTTATATAAACTATAGTAGTACTTATCTGTTATCTACTGTGTATCCTGTGCTTGAATGGCTGCCCCCATGGCTACACAGCAGCTTGTTTATATAAACTATAGTAGTACTTATCTGTTATCTACTGTGTATCCTGTGCTTGAATGGCTGCCCCCATGGCTACACAGCAGCTTGTTTATATAAACTATAGTAGTACTTATCTGTTATCTACTGTGTATGCTGTGCTTGAATGGCTGCCCCATGGCTACACAGCAGCTTGTTTATATAAACTATAGTAGTACTTATCTGTTATCTACTGTGTATCCTGTGCTTGAATGGCTGCCCCCATGGCTACACAGCAGCTTGTTTATATAAACTATAGTAGTACTTATCTGTTATCTACTGTGTATGCTGTGCTTGAATGGCTGCCCCATGGCTACACAGCAGCTTGTTTATATAAACTATAGTAGTACTTATCTGTTATCTACTGTGTATCCTGTGCTTGAATGGCTGCCCCCATGGCTACACAGCAGCTTGTTTATATAAACTATAGTAGTACTTATATGTTATCTACTGTGTATGCTGTGCTTGAATGGCTGCCCCATGGCTACACAGCAGCTTGTTTATATAAACTATAGTAGTACTTATCTGTTATCTACTGTGTATCCTGTGCTTGAATGGCTGCCCCCATGGCTACACAGCAGCTTCTTTATATAAACTATAGTAGTACTTATCTGTTATCTACTGTGTATCCTGTGCTTGAATGGCTGCCCCCATGGCTACACAGCAGCTTGTTTATGTAAACCCGCAGTCCCTCTTTGTACTGGAAATCCCCAGTTTTTCTCTGCACTGAACAGCCAGAAAAAGAAACAAAGTTTCTAACTTAATTGGCTTTTGGCAGAGAGCCCAGAACAGCCACAGCAGCAGAAAAGATACTTTTGTTGCAATTTCGAGATAAGGAAATAGTAACTGTAACAATATAATATAACAGATCTTTTGGGAGAAGTTAGACTCACAGCTTAAAGGGCAATTCACCATCATTAGGAAAACTGTAATAACTGGAGAAAAAAGACCACAGAAATATGTCCAAACTTTGCTAACCTGCTGAATTTTGTAAAATGAACATGATAATTAGAGCGTGGTCAAACAAATTCACTGCACTGCGCGTGGCAACTTTTTTGTACCTCTTTTTATTTCCAAAATGTTGGGAGGTATGTTATTGCTAATAGATTAGCCACAATAGTGCAAGCTATAAGACTATATTTATTCTGCGGAATGCTTTATCATACCTGAGTAAACAGCTCTAGAAGATCTCTCTATTTGTTTAGGATAGACACAGCCATATTACTTGGTGTGACATCACTTCCTGCCTGAGTTCCATAGTTCTGGGATCAGATTACAGCAGGGAGGGGGAAAGGAAGGGGAGAGGAACAAACTGAGCATGCTCAAGCCCAAGCCCTGGAGGTTTAAGATGAAAACAGGAAGTCTGATACAGAAGCCCATGAGTACACAATAGAAGGAAAGAAATGTGCTGTTTCTTTTGACAGAGGACTCAGAGCAGCATTACTTTGAGGGTTTACTGGTGTATTTATTTAGACCTTTCTGATAAGGCTTACTTAATTTTAACTTTTCCTTTAAAGAAGGAAAATTGTACAGGTGTGGGAGTCTTGGCTTAGGAGAACTGACTACTACTGCTACCATGTAGTTAGAACCAACAGTGCAATGAATAAGAATAAAATCAGATGCTGCTGCTTCCAATAGTGATAGAGAATTAATGTCATGGGCCTACAATAACCTGCCTCTCTCTCTGTACTTTATTCCCATGCCCTGAGTGTGGAGACTGCCAGTGGGTTAATCCTCGTGGCACCAGGGCAGCTTCACACTGAGGGAGCTGTGAGATTTTATTCAGCCTTAATAAAAATTGATCCTTCTCCCTTTGTGCTGCCGTTGGAAATAGGTTTGTTGCTGGGCCATTATATTGGGGAAATCTATGGGTGTAAATGACAGATGAAGCCATAAACAAGTCTGATCTCGGAATAAACCTTTGCAAAATATTAAACACAAGCTACTTGACTGTTTTTCCCCCCACTGACTGGGGTTATGATATACGGCATGTCCAAACTTTAGAATAAGGAAATTACCAGAGAAAATGATTGCAATAAATTTTCTAAGTATAAACGTTGATTATATTTCGATTTTCATTCAGAAGATATTTTGGTGCAAATGGCATCTGGCACAGTCCTATGGGGTGGGGAGAAGAGGGTTTCTTTTTTTATTTCTTTTTTTTTTTTAACCCAGAGCCCTGGAGGAGTAGAATTTATGTAATCTGTGCTTGGGAAATGAATTGTGTAATTTATTGGAAAACACAAAGTCCTAAAGATTGGATCAGCATTGCCTCCACTGAGTCTCTCCATCCATCAAGTTCCAATTAACAGCCCCGGCCAGAGGAGTCTTTAATGGCTTTCCAATCTAGTTGCCTGATAAACCCATCAATTCCTCTGGGAGAAATTAAGGAAATCGACCGGCCTTTGGTGTTGTAGTGTCAGTCCTTTCTGCAACTATATGTCAAATTAAAAACACAATTAGAATTTAAACTGTTTCAATCAGGGGCTGCCCTCCAACCTATGTTTCTCTTAATGGAACTCTGATGAAAATCTGATGCTCGCTCTCTATCAACAGAGATTCGGCACCGAAGAGGAGGCAGCAGAGATAGTGGAAAGAGGGGCACCAGGGGGTTCAATTCATACCGACTGCTGGTAAAATAGGGGCTTCTGGGCAGTCTTCGATGCTGGAATGGAGTATGGCATTTAAAGGAGAACTAAACCCTAAAAACGAATGGGGTTAAAAAAATGCCATATGTCATATATTGAACTTATCGCACGAGGCTTAAGTTTCAGCTTGTCAATAGCAGCAATGATCCAGGACTTCAAACTTGTCACAGGGTGTCACCATCTTGGAAAGTGTCTGTGACACTCACATGCTCAGTGGGCTCTGATTGGCTGTTGAGAAGCTAAGCTTAGGGCTCGTCACTAATTATCCAGCAGAAAATGAGCTTCCCCTGTAATATAAGATACAGGGGCTGATTATTAAATTCTGATGCTAATTGCACTGGTTTCTGTGCTGCCATGTAGTAATTATCTGTATTAATTACTAATCAGCCTTATATTGTGACATTTCTATTCTATGTGTACTGTATATTGTGAGTGGGTCCCTACAGGCCCGGTGCAGGCAGCATAGGCCCGGGCCTAGGGCGGCAAAAAAATAGGGGCGGCATGCCGCCCAGCCGCATTATGGGGACGTGTGCGTCCCCATGCAATTACAGCAGCTGCGCCGGCGTTTTTTCGCCGGCGCGCTGGGAAGGGGAGGTGAGGTGGGCGCTAGGACCGCGCGGCCGCCTGGTCGGACCGCGCGGCCTAGGGGCACCCGACATTGAAATCCGGCGCTGGGTCCCTAAGCTCAGTAAGTGACAGCAGCACAGAGCATGTACAGTGAAGCAGCAGAAAAGAAGATGGGGAGCTACTGGGGCATCTTTGGAGACACAGATCTTTACTGCTAAAGGGCTGTGGTTGCCATGGGCTGGTACAGAAGCACAAAACATAATGTACAACATTTCTAGCAACTTCTTGAGTTAAGCTTTAGTTCTCCTTTAATGTTTGCATGATTTTCTGGTAGACTTAAGGTATGAAGATCCAAATTATGGAAAGATTCGTTATCTGGAAAACCTCAGGTCCTAAACATTCTGGATAACAGGTCCCATACCTGTACTGCTTGAAAAAATTAAGCTATAATAATTTATATAACAAGACTACTCTTTAAAAATAAACAATAACCCACAAGCTCCCTGGTCTGGTTATTCCCTTTTAATACAAGAAACTTCAATGAGCTACTGGGGCATCTTTGGAGACACAGATCTTTACTGCTAAAGGGCTGTAGTTGCCTTGGGCTGGTACAGAAACCCAAAACACAATGTACAACATTTCTAGCTACTGCTTTAGTTAAGCTTTAGTTCTCCTTTAAATGGCTATTGGTCACACTATGGAATATGTTCTGGGAGAGAGAAGGTTAACCTGACAAAAGGGCAGAGCAGCTAATAATAAGTATAATTTAAGGCAGAGTTAGGACTGACCCCAGGCCTTGCTATACAGACTCAAGGACAATGGCTTCTGCTTTTGGGACACATTTACTGGCCCCAATTTGAAATTGATGGTTTTGCCCTACTGAACTAAATGTGGTCATTCTGGTTGCTTGTGTGTGTTTAAGTGTGTTTGTTTAAGTGTGTTTAGAAAAGTAAAGTGTCCCACTGTCTGTGTGTTAGTGTAGTTTGAGTGTTTCCTGATGTGTGTTTGGGTGATTAGTGTCTCCCAGTAGGTGTCTGCTTCTCCCAGAATCTGACGCTCACTGATTATTATTTGTGTGAGTATAAAATATTGGTGCAGGTATGATTTGGATTTCTGTTTTCTAAGAGGGTTCCAAAATTCTGTGTAGTAGTGAAAATAGTAACATTTGCATACATACAAAATGACAGGGAATCCAGCCTCACCCACAGGGTGCTAGAAATTGATCAGAAAGGTCACATTAGGGTGGGCTCATGTAAATCGTTAGATGGGGGGGGTTCATTTCACTGTCTGGGAAAACTGTTTATGGAAATCACAGGAAAGACAAATGAAAATATGACCCATGTCCCCCCTGACCCCTTTATTCTGCTCTTCTCCCCCCTGCAGTGATATTTGGGGGAATTTGTTAATCTGATCAGCCACATCAAAGCCTCATTTGGCTGCTTGAGAAGAAAGCCAAGGTCAGTAAATGACACAACAGCAGTGGAACAATAGATTCGTTTGAAACAATATTTTACAGACATTTTACAATCAATAGGGACTGGAGCATTATGCTGCAGCAATCTGTTAATGTTTCTTAATGGGCTGCTCATTCTGTTTTCACACTGCTAGGAGTCGATAGGCTAAAGTGATTACTGTACAGACACTTGCCACATATTCCCCCATATTAGCCCACTGCAACTCCCTGAAAAGCATCAGTTCTACAGACCTATTATACCTATATTTATATATATATATTTGAGGACAGTTTAGAGTGCACCAGTTGTATGGGATTTATATATATATATATATATATATATATATATATATATATATATATATATATATATATATATATATATGTATATATATATATTATATATTATACCTCTGTATAACAATGGAGTACATAGAACTCAAGCATAGATCAATTACAATATACAGGTATACACTGTACAATGGGGTACATTAATATTTATAACTGTCCCGTTTTTGTGAGTCATGTGACATAAGTGACATCACAAAGCAGATAACAGACCTAAGGGGTTGTTCACCTTTGAGAAAACTGTTAGTATGATCTAGAGAGGGATATTCTGAGACAATTTGCAATTGGTTTACATTTTTTATTATTTGTGGTTTTTGAGTTATTTCGTTTTTTATTCATCAGCTTTCCAGTTTGCAGTTCTAGTTGCTAGGGTCCACATTAACCTATCAACCATGCATTGATGCAAATAAGAGACTGGAATATGAATAAGTAATTAAAAGTAGCAACAACAACAAATTTGTAGCCTTCCAGAGCATTTGTTTTTCAGATGGGGTCAGTGACCCCCCCTCATTTGAAAGATGGAAGGAGTCAGTAGAAGATGGCAAATAATCAAAAAACCTATTTAAATGAAGGCCAATTGAACAGTTGCTTAGATTTAGCCATTTCATAGGATGCTAAAGGTGAACCACCCCTTTAACAGGTTATTTGTGATAAACTATAAGAACAGGTGATTGTGAATTCACAAGACCACCTGGATGGTTGATTCAGCCCCTTGAAGTCCATAACAAGAATATGTGTATGCCTAAATATTGTCCTTGCTATAGGGATACAATAGTATCAGCATATTAGCTGTGTCCCCAGTTCTGGCAAAAATAACAGAAAATTGTAGTTCAACAACAGCAGCTCTTGAGAAAATCCATCACTGGTCTGGGCAGTCTTTATATTTGACCCTGTATTGGTGAACAGAATCCCCTTCCCCTTTAGGCAATTCTGTCCACACATAATTGTCTTTGCCTTTTCTCATTTGAGTTGAAATCCCCCTCACCTGACATAGAAAGACTTTCTATTATGTCAAGGCAACTTGTAAATGTAGGTAAATTCTCCTGTCCTCCTTACAACAATAAAAAGTTGGCATAGTAAGGGTTAATTGAGGTGCAACACCCCCCCCCCCCAGTGGTATCCCAATACATTCCTTAGGGGGTACTCACCTTACAGGGTGTCTAGGTGCCAATCCTGGGGGGACAATGAAGAGAGAGAAGTGGGGTGCGCCTGCTTAGAGCTTAGATGCGTCTTGGCAGAATCTGGATCTATTAGTCCATGCGCTGGGTGGAAGTTTATATATTACAGCCTACTGTTGTCTATACACAGAGCTGAAGTATTTACTATCAAATAAAAGAAATACATGTGTGTTATGACTACAAACAGCCAAGCGAGATCAGCACGATCAGGTTGAAAAGACTGGATTGATAGAAAGAAATTCATCTTTTTTTTTTTTTCTTTTACTTTTTAACTGCAAACAAACGCACAGATTTAGAAACCAAAGTCAAACGAATCAACACAAGTGGCCCAGGACTTGTGAACAGATTGTCAAGGAAAACGTGGCCACTTTGAGCAATTGGAAGAGATTGAAGGCGCTGGGGCACTTGCGCTCTGTACAGTAGGGAGTGACATTGGCACGTTTGTGAGTTTAATTTTTGCAAAAAGATGCTGCCAGCAGCCACTCACTCTAAATGGGCATTATTCTGCCACACCCATGGCACCCTCTGCCACACTAATGGGCACGTTTATGATACAGTTCTAGTGACTTAAGTGGCACTCATCCATGTTGTGCTTAAATAAAATAAAATAAACTTTGTCTATATGGACAAGAACAACCCTGCCACTTCATTCTGTGGCAAAGCTGTAGAAAACAATTTAGATGCCTGGTGCCCCCTGTGACCCTTGCTGTAGACCCAGGTCATTCTGACACACTGCTTTACAATGACTGGGACAGAATTCCCTTCTGCCTGTTTTATGTAGTGTACGTGACAGCATGTGCCAGGTCCTGCGTATTGTGCCAAGTCTTTGCGCTCATAACGCACAGACTTGTTGTGTAGGATATTTAGACTTAACCCAATTGCAAAAAAAAAAAAATACATGATCCATGGATTCTACCAACTGTCCTCATTTTATCACTAACAGAGCCACTGCCTTTATATTCAGACTCAGTATAAAGAGGCTTTTTTTCAACAAATGCAGCAAACAAGGGTCCCAGTGCCTGTAATTACATTGCTTGAAAAGAGGGCAGCTGTTTAGCAAATGACACAGGCTGAAGGCCATTGTTTTGCCAGCATTGTATCTATCTGTTAACTCAGAGATCTTTATTTGTGTTGCAAAACGTGTCCCCTTTGTTTACCTAATTATTTAATTGTTTAATTCGAGGCGTTTACATGGAAAACACACAGGTGGTTTAATCTGGGAGATCTCACCCGTGCCCTCCTTTTCTTATTCGCCTTCAATCTCCCCCATCCCCTGCTCTTCTTTTATTTATGCATGAATTTAGCTGGAATAAAATCAACACCGCTTATGTACCATAAATAAAGCAGATGTGTGTTGCAAAATGTTTTTAAAATCATTCCAAACCGTGTTTGAAAACAAACGCATACACCCAGGGACTGTTTTGTTTTGATCTAAAGACAAACCGTGATTTTATTTTATTTTTAAATAAGTGAATCGGACTGTATATATATATATATATATATATATATATATATATATATATATATATATATTCTAAACTGTTGGTCGATAATTAAGGATAAGTGGCAACATGTGTAGCTCCAATTCAGGCTCCACTTCTGATGGACTCACAGAGGAAATAACCAAGTGATAGAATAATCTCAATTTCGTCCGGGTTAGCAAATTCTGCTCATAAAATATTAAACTGAAGAGGACATCGACATAAATCTACTGGAATTAATCAACTATGTCCAGATTTATCTCATGGTGAGATTGCAAAAAAGCTTGAGCAAATGCACAACCAGAATACAGAAAAAAAACAACCACACTGTTTCCATTCCAGAAGGATAAATCAGATATTAATCTGGAGCTTGATACACAGAGATATAAAAATCATTTCTCTTCGTATCAACACGAATGCTGCCTTGAATTCAATCAGATCAGGGCAAATATATAGAGAAAGAGATTGTGTATCAGCCAAATGGATGAGGAATTGTTATTATATCATTGCCTGCTACAGATTAAGACAAATACAAACAGCAGCTCCTAATGTTGCTGGTGGCAAGACACACAGACAGTCCAGTTTTATTGAAGGCAATTATTAAGTCTTTCTGTGCGAACCAGCACCCTACAACGCATGCGTAACCAGGACCATGGCAATACCCTGAGTGTTCATTTAATTTTGGCATACAGAGCAATTGTTTCAGTGTTACAAAATGACTGTAAAAGAGACACAAAACTACACTCTGTACTTGTAACAATCTCGCACTAGTAAGGACTGGCTCAGGCGAGACACACAAACCCCAAATAAAGAAGTATTTTTTTTCCACCTCTTTATTTGGTAACATTGGAGCCTATCTTTCAAATCTGGAGCATGTTTGCTGTAACAACAATTTAATGAGGTGGCTTTGACTTCTCTGAGAGTTGGTATTGCAAACAATGGAAGCATCCCCTGTGTTTTTATCATACACAAGGAACAACATATTTGCCTTTGAGTACCTGTGTTTGTTGTTCATTTAAGTCGCATGCCAAGCGTTTTGGTTCCAAACTGAACTTCAACTGAGCTGTTCCATTGCACTGAACCTGCTTTGAGAGGATTTGACATAAACACACACAAATCATTTTAGGGGTTGGTTTTCTATCAACTCAAAACGATATAATCTATTTTTTTTTACAGTACATCACAACATGAAACACTGGAAACACAGTTTGCTTCGACTGGTTTTGTGTTTAGATGTAAGTCACTGTCTCTCCTACAGGTACAATCAGCCTATAAACAGTACCAGAGCGCACAGTAATAATAGACAAACACCTTGTTAGACACACACACATCAGCCCATACATTGGTGCCAGTTAGGAACTATTTTTGCATTTCTGGAGGATATTTTGCAGAATGTTTAGGATCCCCTGCAAATAAGCATTTGCTTGCATTATTTTGGGTGGTTTCTCCTTGAGCTTGATATACATGATCATGGGTTGGAGTTTGCAGAAGTGAAAGAATCAAACGGCTCCTTCCAAAGTTTTGGAAAGCTCCCTAGAACATGAGTTAAATGGGTTCCACTCAAACCATTCGTGGAGCCTGATATTTTATTAGAAACCGTTATAGTAGTACAGCATCCCTTGTCCCATTTGCTTAGCTCAGGTACTGGGGAGATCTCGTCCAACTTTTTTTAAAATTGTAGTTCATTAATATAAACCTCAGAATCAGAATTTAGAAACCACTAATCCACTATACTTTGCATTAAAAAAAACAAACCCAAAAACCGTTTTCCTTTTGCCATTCCATAAAAAAATATATTATTGCCAAACACATGAAAATATTTAATGAGGCCCCTTAAGAAGTGAAATAGTTGCAGGTCATTCTCTAATTTGGTTCTATGAAATCATTTATATATATATATATATATATATATATATATATATATATATATATATATATATATATATAAAATGAAGATTTAATAGCAACCCAGACCTGTAAATCAAGGAAAACCTGTGACCTGTATAGGTAGGTATATATGTATATGTATACATATATATATATGTATATATATATATATATATATATATACATACATATATATATATGTATACATATATATATATATATATATATATATATAGATATATAAATCCAAATGTTGCGACACGCACTCCGATTATTATCAATAATTTTTATTTGTATTCATACATCATAGATAAAGCATCAACGTTTCGGTCCACGGTCTAGGACCATTGTCAAGATGCATATACTCGTATAACAAACACTAAATAAATGCAACATTTAAAAGATATAAAATTCCCGCCCTCTTGGTGACATCACACTTCATATTAACCAAATTTAACCCTTCAGGTGTGAATGTATAGAGGTGAGTGGTTTAAAAAACCACTAAGGCACATAAATAAGTTACTTAAAAATTATTTATTAATTATATATAGATATATATATATATAAGAATTGAAAGAAAGCTATTGCACAAAACAGGGTCTTGCAAAATACGAATCGACGTTTCGACCCTCACTGGGGTCTTTATCAATTTTTATACATACATTTTGTTAGCTCCAGGGCAATAAATAAACCAGAGTGCATAAGGCATATATATAGATATAGATATAGATAGATATAGATATATATATATATATATATATATCTATCTATATATATATATATATATATATATATATATATATATATATATATATATATATATATATATATATATATATATATATATATACTATAATATAAAGATTTTATAGCAACCCAGACCTGAAAATCACACAGAGCCAAAATAAGTAAATTGTGTTTTATTTCGTTTTCACAACAAACATTTATTTAACAAATATATTTTGTCGTTTTGTTTTTTTGTTAAAAAAAAGGAGCCTTCATTGTGTAAAGGAGATCTTCCATACACAGGATCTGTTCCTACTGCAGAGGGACGGTGCCCAAACTTCACCCCCCTCTTTGCAATGGAAACTTTTACATTTACAAAATAACTTAAATAACATCGTTGATTGTCCCTTATATCAAAGCCTTGAACTAAACGCATCATTGTAGCTGATTGAGCTCCATTCTCTCTGCCTGAAACGTTCATTCTCAAAGCTGAACTTTACATTTTATATTTTTGTTTTTTTTTGTACCCTCACATTTTCACCAGGTCAGATGTGGCCAATTGTGTGGACGAGAGGGTTAAATAAACGACCGCCTGTTCGTATTGCACAATCCAATAATTATATTACAAAATAAAAAAAAAAAATAAAATAGGCAATTTAAAAAAATGTACAGTCTTGTTAAATAGTCTTCTGTGTGGAAGGGTAAAAAAAACATGGAATGAATAAATAACAGGGAGGTTGAAAGGCTGACAAACAAAATTGACAAAAAAAAACAACAAATCTTTATACAAATAATTATATTCAGTTGTTCAGAAATGGAGAAATGTTGTGGGGGGAACAGAATCAGTTCTTGTTGGATAAATATTTTGGCAAATCGAACGTCACCCAACAAATCTGCGCTTTTACAAAACAAAAATCGGTATTTTTCTGATTCTATTTTGTGTCCTTATTTTGGATGGACTGTGGTCTCTGCCCTGTAGTCTGGGGCCTGTCAGTCTTCAGTACTTACTAACACTTTGGGGGTGTCCTGTGTCCAAAGCTGGTGCCCCTTACCCTGTTGCCCGGTGCCAATGAGGGGGAGCAGCAGATCTCACACTGGTCTGAGCAAAGGAACTGATGTGACCACTGGGTGCGAGTAATACACTGGGTGGGGGAAAGTCAGGAGGGATTGGCTGGAGGGCACGTTGGCAGCAGAGCTAACACTCTCAACGCTGGATGAGTTCTCGTGGTACAAGATGGGCACCCTGACGATTCTCTGGGCAGCTGCGTGGCTCAGGTTTGCAGCCTCCAGTTCTGCTGCCAGTTGCCTTTTCCATTTGTTCCTGCGGTTCTGGAACCAAATCTTTACTTGGGTCTCTGTGAGGTGCAGGGAGGCCGCTAAACCTGCTCTCTCTGAGCTGCTCAGGTATCTCTTCATGTCAAAGGTGGACTCCAGCTGGAAGACCTGACTCCTAGAGAAAACTGTCCGGGTCTTCTTCTTCCTACAGGCCTTCTTGTCCGGGCTGTCCTCTCTTTTCTTCCAGTCCTCCCCGCTGTCGTCCTTTTTGCCTTCCTCAGGATCACTTTCCTCCAGGATAATCTCCTCTGGGCTCTTGGACTCGCTCTCCTTGGCCTCCAATTCTCTTTTAATGGAAAGTATTGACTCAGGAGAGTCTCTTTCGCCTCCAGACACTGGAGATGTGGAGCCCAGCAGAAGGCTCTTGTCTGGCACTAAGGACATACAAAAAGGTCTCATCAGTCACTGACACCAACTCATCACCATCATCATTATCATCATCATCCTCCCCAGAAAGCACAAGGCCACCAACAACTCTGCACCTGAGCCACTGACTAGGCCATTGAACAACATAGCCCACCCACAGAACATTAGCCAAAGGAAAACAGAGCAAACCAAGGCCTTTATGCGCATTTCAGAGGCTCAGAAAAAAACCCAAAAAGAGACTCAATAGTTTATGTAGGTCACAAATATCTGTTACTCATTTATCCCTAAATATTTGATCCAATCTTTGTCTCTTTCACTATATTTTATTAAAGACGGTCTCCCCTCAACTGTTTTTATAGATCTGTCTCTTTCTCACTATTTAAGTTTCCTCGGAAAAGAGGGAGGTCGTTTTATTCACTATCTGAGTGGCTCTGACTCTTGTTTATCCCATTTATTTATCCCATTTATTTATCCCATTATCTGCCTTTTCATCCATCAAACTCCTCATTCAACATCAGCAGCGGCCAGAGAGAGAGAAAGAAAAGAGTGAGCAAGAGAGAGAGACTGAGAGGGAAGAAGAGACAGAAGAGAGAGAGAGAGAGATGAGAGAAATGCCTTTTTGATTTGCACAGAGTGCAGCGCTTGGCGTCAATTTAATTCATACACCTGTCCTTTACTACTTCTCTCCTTCAGCTAATGGAATTGTCCCCTCTTCATGCATCTGATTAATGGACTTTGGCTGCCCCCCTGTGCAGCGCATGCAAACTCCATTGTAGCTCCAGGAGCTGTGCGCCCACAGTTAATTCCCTCTTGCAGTAACTCAGTGCCCCCATTGTAGCCCGTGTCCAGTGTGCAACAAGTAGTAAGTAATAAGTACCTTCAGTCCTCGGCGTGTGCCCTCCATGTGCCAAGGTGTAAGAGTACCACCAGCCCGGGGATCTCTCCAAGTAATGAGCAGGGAGGGCGAACCGTTGAGCCGGGATCTCCAGCCTTGGGAAAGTCAAATCTGTCAGCGGGGAGAGCGCAAATGCTGCACCGTCCAGGGCCCCTTTAATAGGGGTGAAGAGAGCCTTGGGGGGTCGGGCCGCCTTGCTGGACTCACAGGTGAGAAGACTCTTGATGGAGAAGGGGGATTCCTTGGCAGGGGGGTTGCTGCTCTCCTGGCCAGTCTCAGGCATGATGGCTCCAACCAGATGGAGGGTGTCAGACCCTTGAAGGGGATCCCCCCAATAATCCTGGGCTGGAAGGAGAGAGAAAGAGGGGGAAACCCAAGGCAAGTGCTCGTAGGACTCCTAAGCCAACATTTGTAGGGAGAGACAAAAGCAGCAGGCCAAGAGGCAACCAGGCAACAGCAGTGACTACCTGCAGACTGGGGAGCCTGATAACAACTGGGGAGAGCAGAGAGGAGGAAGAGCCAAAGACAGAAGGAGGGAGGGGAGAGGACCAGGAGGAGGAGGGAAGGGAGGTTTGATCTCTCAGCCCAACTCCCACACTCAGGGCTTTGGATACAGAAAGTCGCCTCTTATTGGCTTTATTATATATATACAGTATATTATATATTACAATTAGGCAGCAAACCTGCACCGGGCTCAGAAGGACGTCGGATCTGCTGAACTCAACAACAGCTACAATTGCGCAGGGCACTTGGCACAGGACTGGATTTGAGCTCTAACTGCTTTGCACTGGGGCTTCTGGGGTCCACAGGTGTGTCTAGAGTTTATACAAGGACAGAGATTAATATAGTGACGTTAAATGTACCATCAAATATATCATCTGTCAGCACTTGGCCCCAAACTGCCACCTGACCTGCACCCAAAATATGACCCAGACTGAGACTGCCAAATCCATAATCCATCCTGCACCCACATTCCACATCTCACCCACCCACTAGATTTTCTGATAAAAACAACAAGCTTTACGCTGATTCTCACAAAATGCAACTTTTTAGACACTTTCTATTCGCAAACTTCCCCCCAGCTGAGAGCCGACCAACTGCAGGTCTGTATAAACGAACTGAGCCTCCCATGAAATAAAACGCGCACAACATGCAATTCTGTCGCACACACAAGAGAACAACTCTATAAAAAAGATGTTTATTGTTTCTTAATGTCCCTAAACAGTGTTGGCAAATGAGCGATTTTACGCCCAGCAAATGGCAATATTAGGGCGCAATGGAGCAGTCCAATGTGAGGGGTGTAGGAATTATAACAGGGACGAAGTGGTCACCCCTGGAACGAACCATTTCGATTTTTTCACCCCTCCTCTGTAATATCCTCTTGTTCTTTCCCAAATCCAAATTGTACAATAGCGCTGCATAATTACATTCAGCCACGAGTAATCCCTTATTAATAGGCTTTTATGGAATATATATAAATATTTTCTGCGCTCTTAAAATTACCCGATTTGGGTTTTTTTTTCTACCAATATATTCTTCAGCTTTCTTTTCCTTTGTATTTAAAATTATGTTCATTTTTATCACTTGAATAGAAGAATGAAATAATATAATGAAACAATAGCGCCTGGATGTGGGGTTTGCACATTGCGCCGGGGGCAATTAATAGTGATTGGGGGAGGGGCCTGCCCCGTTGGTAACAGAAGAGACAGACACTGCGCAAATTACTCACCTTTCCCTGCGCGAAATCGCATTTATCAGACAGACTCAATGTAAAGGTCTGGGGAAATTCCTTCCTCTTTATTATTTCCTATATCATATAAACAAGGCGAGGTGCAGCCAGACCCCCAAATAATATATCCCCATATTACTAGAGAAGCTGCTCCCTATCTGTTACTAAGGAAAGGTTTATTGTTGGGAACCAAGTGTTGTATTTTGTTCTTTTCTTCTTCTTCACATATTTCTGTGTCATCCAGTTGTCACTACAACTCCCAGCAGCCCTGGATATATCTGAACGAGTCAATAAAAATAAATTGTTTGGAGTCTTTTCAATTAATTAGTTTAGATAGATGAATGGATGGATAGATAGATCATATATAGACGATGATAGATCATATAAATGATAGATAGATAGATAGATGATAGATAGATAGATGATAGATAGAGAGAGAGAGAGAGAGAGAGAGAGAGAGAGAGAGAGAGAGAGAGAGATAGATAATAGATAGATAGATAGATAGATAGATAGATAGATAGATAGATAGATAGATAGATGATAGATAGATAGATGATAGATAGAGAGAGAGAGAGAGAGAGAGAGAGAGAGAGATAGATAATAGATAGATAGATAGATGATAGAAAGGATAGATAGATAGATAGATGCTTCTGTATATTCCTATATGCATATGTGTGTGTTTTTGTATGTATTTGTATATATATATATATATATATTGTCACATGACTCACTAAAACGTGTGTATTATAATAAATAAAGTACCTCTTGTTGGAAAATATAAGGATATTAGAAGTAACACTCTGCCTTCAGCCTTTAACTTTTATATGGTCATAGAACTCCTCGGTGACTTATAATATCCTTATATTTTACAATAAGGGTACGTTATTCACTATATATATGTGTGTTTAAATGTACATTTAAATATATATATATATATATATATATATATATATATATATATATATATATATATATATATATATATATATGTTTCCATGTGAGTATAATTATGTGTGTTTTGTCTTGTACGTGTGTATATTCATGTTTATTCTATATATACAGACATGTAGCATGAGAATGTGTGTGCAGAAGGCATGTTAGCAATTATATCATTATAGTCGTTAGTTATAGTTGGATATTACAGAAATTTAACGACCTACATACATATTTCAGTTTTTCACAGGTCTGCTGCTGATTCTATAGAGAATATTTATTTGGATGTATTCTATGTGTGTGTTTATACAGTGCCTGTATATTATTTATACACTATCTGTATTTACAGCATCTCTCTCTCTCTCTCTCTCTCTCTCTTTCTCTCTTTCTCTCTCTCTCTGTTCCTATTTATTCAGTATCTGTATAATTATTTATACAGGGGGTAGAAATTTGTAGGAAAGGCCCTGAGATAAAAAATTGCGCTTTAGTCGCAGCCAATTGAGAAGTAAAGGCTGGGGAGACAAGATTATTTATTGCTACAAATCTAAGAGGACAAAGTGATTGAATGGGAACAGGAGAGGCTTCATATTTCCCTTTTGCTTAAAGTGATTATTACTTGCTTTGAGTCCCTGAGAGGAGATGGACAGCCCCACGGTCATCACTGGGAGACAAACGCTACTCAATCTTGTGCTGTTTCGCTCGCTGCTCTAACCAACCAATCACATTGCAACAAAAGCACCAGAAATATCCCCTAACCCCCTCCCCTCTGCTAGGTGTACTTTATACCATTATGGATGCTATACACCGAAATGTGTTTTTAAAACAAATTTTCAAATGCTCACAGTAAAGTTAAATATGAGCAGTACATAAATAAGTCATAAAAATCAAAAATAACAGCCATGAATTTGTACATTTTTAAATGGAGATTGAAATGCACATAATATCTGTGTTTAGGCGCACTCTGGTGGTGTAGTGATGAACTGCTGCAGCTCAGTCATACTATAGTCTCTGGGAAAGGAGTGTGGCTGAGCAAATATAGTAGGGAGATATGATGCCTATAGTAACAGTGGGGTAATAGTCTCTGGGAAGGGAGTGTGACTGTGGGATAGCAGGTATAGTAGGGAGAGATGGTGTCTATAGTAACAGTAGATAATAGTCTCTGGGAAGGGAGTGTGACTGTGGGATAGTAGGTATAGTAGGGAGAGATGGTGCCTATAGTAACAGTGGAATAATAGTCTCTGGGAAGGGAGTGTGGCTGTGGGATAGCAGGTATAGTAGGGAGAGATGGTGCCTATAGTAACAGTGGGATAATAGTCTCTGGGAAGGGAGTGTGACTGTGGGATAGCAGGTATAGTAGGGAGAGATGGTGCCTATAGTAACAGTGGATAATAGTCTCTGGGAAGGGAGTGTGACTGTGGGATAGCAGGTATAGTAGGGAGAGATGATGCCTATAGTAACAGTGGATAATAGTCTCTGGGAAGGGAGTGTGGCTGTGGGATAGCAGGTATAGTAGGGAGAGATGGTGCCTATAGTAACAGTGGGATAATAGTCTCTGGGAAGGGAGTGTGGCTGTGGGATAGCAGGTATAGTAGGGAGAGATGGTGCCTATAGTAACAGTGGAATAATAGTCTCTGGGAAGGGAGTGTGGCTGTGGGATAGCAGGTATAGTAGGGAGAGATGGTGCCTATAGTAACAGTGGGATAATAGTCTCTGGGAAGGGAGTGTGACTGTGGGATAGCAGGTATAGTAGGGAGAGATGGTGCCTATAGTAACAGTGGATAATAGTCTCTGGGAAGGGAGTGTGACTGTGGGATAGCAGGTATAGTAGGGAGAGATGATGCCTATAGTAACAGTGGATAATAGTCTCTGGGAAGGGAGTGTGGCTGTGGGATAGCAGGTATAGTAGGGAGAGATGGTGCCTATAGTAACAGTGGATAATAGTCTCTGGGAAGGGAGTGTGACTGTGGGATAGCAGGTATAGTAGGGAGAGATGGAGCCTATAGTAACAGTGGGATAATAGGAGAGGTGGTGGTAGCCTGTTGAATGCCATAATGCAGATGTTTTTTCTTTCACAACAATTCTGATAATTGCACGCTTTTACAATTAAATGCTCACTTACAGATGCACACTCAACTGCTAAAGTGGAAAGAAAATGTAGCATGCACTAATGTTATTCAAAGGTACAGGTGTAATTCAACCATCAGTCTGGATTTGGCAGTGATTCGTGGATACCCAAATTGCATCTTTACAGAGGGGTTGATGGAAGTTATAGTTGAACAATAGTACAAGAGTACTGCAAGTTGGACATCTCTGATTTATATATGGACCCCCATACAGTATATTTTAAAGTAACAAAATTCTCTGCACCTCTGAACCTACAGAAGTACAAACAATAATGCTTAAAGCAGGGGCTGCTGGAGGGAAGGTATTATTGTGTATCACCAATGACATGGACAGCTGCATTATAAATCTTTTATATTAGGAGCGATTTCATGACCTGCTGTAAATTGTCCTTTGTCACTTTCTTCTGACTTAATCTGAGTTGGGGGGTCAGGTCATAATTCATTCTTAGCACATTCTTTCCGCCAGTAAAAATTTGATGCAATGATCTATTCCTGGAAAAGGCCTTTCCCCACCTCAGGCCCGGACTGGCAATCTGTGGGTTCTGGCAAATGCCAGAGGGGCTGCTGTATGGTTCCATAGAAAGTTACAATATAGTGGGCTGGTAGGAGGCTGTTTGGGCCTCTGTGTACTTGGAATGGCAGGGCCTATTTTGACTCCCAGTCCAGGCCTGCCCCACCTTATACTGAAATAGGTGCAGGGCAATGGGTTGTACATTCCAGCAATTCATTCCTTCACCCCCAAGTGTCTCATTGGTTTGAGGAGGGTTTTATAGCCACTTATATATAATTATTAGGGATGCACCGAATCCAGGATTCGGTTCGGGATTCGGCCAAGATACTGCCTTTTTCAGCAGGATTCGGATTCGGCCGAATCCTTCTGCCCGGCCGAACCGAATCCGAATCCTAATTTACATATGCAAATTAGGGATGGGGAGGGAAATTTTCGTCACAAAACAAGGTACATTTTTTCCCCCTTCCCACCCCTAATTTGCATATGCAAATTAGGGTTCGGATTCGGTTCTGTATTCGGCCGAATCTTTCACAAAGGATTCGGCCGAATATAGTGGATTCGGTGCATCCCTAATAATTATTATATATATATAAGTATTATATCTACTCATTAGTTATACCAAATACACTGACACCTTTCTGATCCAAATATTCTGATAGGTACATTGTATATATAAGTATACTTTTTAAAGGAACTGTTCAGTGTAAAAATAAAAACTAGGTAAATAGATAGGCTGTGCAAAATAAAAAATGTTTCTAATATAGTTAGTTAGCCAAAAATGTAATGTATAAAGGCTGGAGTGACTGGATGTGTAATATAATCGCCAGAACACTACTTCCTGCTTTTCAGCTCTCTTGGATTCCACTGATTGGTTACCAGCCTCCTCCTGACCTCCAGCCCCCTGCCTGCACGAATATGGCGCGCGTCTGAGCGCAGAAGAGGAGACGCTCGTGGGAGCTCACAAGAGTAGAAGCGCTTACGAATAGTGATGGGCGAATTTATTCACCAGGCGCGAATTCGCGGCGAATTTGCGCGATTCGCCGCCAGCGAATAAATTCGCGAAACTCCCGCGAAAATTCGCGTCAAAAATTCGCCGGCGTCAAAAAAATTTTTCCGAAAAAAAAAAGAAGAAAATTCGCGTCAAAAAAGGGCGCCGGCGTCGAAAACCGGGCGCCGGCGTCAAAAACGGGCGCCGGCGTCGAAAACGAGATGCTGGCGCCGTTTCGCGAATTTTTCGCCGTTTCGCGAATTTCGCGCGAATTTCGCGAATTTTTCGGCAAAGCGAAACGCCGCAAATTCGCCCATCACTACTTACGAAGTCAATGGGAGATGTCCTGAAGATATCTTGATCTGCACTAGGTTTCGTGCAATAAACCGAAGATTTTGTGGTTTTCAGGCAAAAATCCGTTTTTGATTGGAAAATCCGAAAAATTCATACAATTCGGGTTTTTTTTTTGCGATTTTTAAGGGTTTTTTCCCGCACAGGAAATTTTTGGGAAAATGTATTGATAAAAAAGGCAAAAAAACCCATGTGGATTTGGGCATAGTTGTTTTCAGAAAACAATGAGATAAATTCGGACTTCCACGGCCTGGAAAGGGATTATATTTATCCCTCATCAGCTTCTATTGGATCCATTACATTGAGGCGTGCCTACAGTGGGACTAGACTCCATCCTATCTCCAGCCTGGATAGTTGTGTGAGTCCTTCTTGTGTCTGTCTGTTTCAGAACTATTGCGTCACATTGATTCATTGTAAGCAGGGTCGGACTGGCGCATTTGGGGCACAAACCTCGGGGCCCCTCACACATGCGCAAAAACCGGCGCATTTGCAGATGCCGGGCCACCACGTGCATGCCCGAACGTAAACGCACCGCGCACATCAAGTCCTGGGTAACACACGCGCGAAATCCTGCGCATCGCGCCACACTTTTTGCCTTTTAGTTCCAGGTTCCGGCTGATCAGCGAGCGGGTCTGGCCCGGTGGGGGCCGGGACCCACCAGGTTTTTTCCCAGTGTCCCGCGGCCCAGTCCAACCCAGTCCAACCCTTATTGTAAGTGTCAATAAACATCCAGTTCATGGTTAAAGGAGAACTGAACCCTAAAAATTTGTGTTTTATATACTGAACTCATTGCACCAGCCTAAAGTTTGAGCTTGTCAATAGCAGCAATGATCCAGGACTTCAAACTTGTCACAGGGGGTCACCATCTTGGAAAGTGTCTGTGACACTCACATGCTCAGTGGGCTCTGATTGGCTGTTGAGAAGCTAAGTTTAGGGCTCGTCACTAATTATCCAGCAGAAAATGAGCTTCCCCTGTAATATAAGCTGATGCTACAGGTTTGCTGATTATTAAATTCTGATGCTAATTTCACTGGTTTCTGTGCTGCCATGTAGTTATTATCTGTATTAATTACTAATCAGCCTTATATTGTGACATTTCTATTCTATGTGTACTGTATATTGTGAGTGGGTCCCTAAGCTCAGTAAGTGACAGCAGCACAGAGCATGTGCAGTGAATCAGCAGAAAAGAAGATGGGGAGCTACTGGGGCATCTTTGGAGACACAGATCTTTACTGCTAAAGGCTGTGGTTGTCTTGGGCTGGTCCAGAAGCACAAAACATAATGTACAACATTTCTAGCTACTTCTTTAGTTAAAGGGCATGTAAAGTCTAAAATATAAGGCTAGAAATGCTGTATTTTGTATACTAAATATAAACATGAACTTACTTCACCACAAGCCTAATCAAACAAATAATTTATGCTTTCAAAGTTGGCTACAGGGGGTCACCATCTTGTAACTTTGTTAAACATCTTTGCAAGACTAAGACTGTGCACATGCTCAGTGTGGTCTGGGCTGCTTAGGGATCGTCATAAACAAAGCTGCTTGAGTTCTGCATGGCTGAGAAGTAAGGCGATGGCTCCCTCTGCTGTTCATAAGTCTGATTGTTTCCCTGCAGAGCAGTTAGGGACCGTCTGACAATTCCTATCCACAGCAGTAAATGAAGGGAGAATTCCACTGCATACAGTCAGGTTTCTTATAAAAACGGTACACATTTTTTTATTAAAGTATATTGGAGATAGGTTTCTTTTTTATTAAAGAAAGTAAAAATGGGATTTTATTTTTTTGACTTTACATGCCCTAAAGCTTTAGTTCTCCTATAAGAACCATTGGCACTCTTTATTAGCTCATCATTTCAGTAGTAAATAAGCTGTAATACCATACAGTTGCTATTTATTTGGCCTATTGGAGTAATGTTTACTTGAAATACCAGAGTCTATAAATAAATCCCAATTTTCATCCCACACAAACCCCCCCCAAAGTCATATATATTTTCCAGTGTAGAGCGTCACCGATTTGTCTTTCTTTCGCTACATATTTGACGTAATTCCTGTAAATGGAGCACAATGTATTGAAAGACATACTCTCTTATTGTTACTTTCATACTTACATGATACAGAGGGAGCTTTGCAGTCGGTGGAGGTGCTCCAGTATTTTAACGGAAGAGACATAGATAAAAATGCAAAGAAAAAACAACAAGAATAATTATTAGTATTACATTTTTTTTTTAATTGACATCATTGTGAAATCATACAATTATCAGCCAATGGTGGACATGTCTCAGACCCGGTGTAGAATTCTCAGCCGTGTTGTTGATGATTATTCTGTTCAGCATTTTATCTATATGGGGCGGGGAGGATAGATGTTTTTTATGATCACAAGCTCCCCCCCCACACCTCTTTTTGTTCTAACTCTACTTAACAGAAGCTGAAGGGGGAAAGTAATGTATGGTGGGGGGTGTGAGTGTTAAATTATTAATTTCATAGCCCAGATATTGATTCCTCCTGTGTGAAAATGACAAATGGCGCGCACCAGTCACTGATTCCTATTAAAACAATGATGAGAATTGTAGGCTGCAGGATCGCTAAAGATTTCAGTTTAGGTATTTTTTATAGCCCGGCATCCATCACCATCTAACGGGTAAATGAAGAAAAATCTCACCCCGCCAACAATTCTTTCTTCTTCTTCTTCTCGAGAGAGAGAATGGCTCTGATTTTCTTTCCATTCCTTGAGATTCTTTAATCTATCAGCTGCACTCATGTTCAGGACTCAGGAAAGGGAATATTTTAGGTACAAATAAGAAGAGATGTTTATTCTGCTCTTAAATATTAAATCATCCAAAAAATCAAATATAAGGATTTCTTTCACTTTACATATATTGTAATGCATATTAAGGGGCCGATTCACTAAATTCGAGTGAAGGGTTTGAATTAAAAAAAATTCGAATTTCGAAGTTTTTTTGGGCTACTTCGACCATCGAATGGGCTACTTCGACCTTCGACTACGAAAATCGAACGATTCGAACTAAAAATCGTTCGACTATTCGACCATTCGATAGTCGAAGTACTGTCTCTTTAAGAAAAACTTCGACCCCCTACTTCGGCAGCTAAAAGCTACCAAAGTCAATGTTAGCCTATGGGGAAGGTCCCCATAGACCTGCCTGGGATTTTTTGATCGAAGGATTTTCCTTCGATCGTTGGATTAAAATCCTTCGAATCGTTCGATTCGAAGGATTTAATCGTTCCATCGAATGAAAAATCCTTCGATCGATCGATCGCAGGATTTGTGCAAAATCGAACGATTTTAGTTCCTAGTCGAATATCGAGGGTTAATTAACCCTCGATATTCGACCCTTCGTGAATCGGCCCCTAAATGTCTTTATATATATTAGGGATGCACCGAATCCAGGATCCGAATTTGCATATGCAAATTAGGAGTGGGGAGGGAAATCGCGTGACTTTTTGTCACAAAACAAGGAAGTAAAAAATGTTTTCCCCATCCCACCCCTAATTTGCATATGCAAATTCGGTTCGGTATTCAGCCAAATCTTTCGCGAAGGATACGTGGGTTCTGCCGAATCCAAAATAGTGGATTCGGTGCATCTCTTTTATATATATATATATATATATATATATATATATATATATATATATATACACACATTAGAATTCATGCACAGCTTACCCCTTCATACCCCAGTTTGGGCGCCATAAATGTAACTGATCCATTTGTAATCTCTCTTTCTCTTTCTCCTTCAGCTGTGGCGTTGTTCACCTTTAAATTAACTATTGGTATGATTTAGAGAGTGATATTCTGAGACCATTTGCAAATGGTTTTCATTTTTTATTATTTGCGGTTTTTGAGTTATTTAGCTTTTTATTTAGCAGCTTTCCAGTTTACCATTTCAGCAGTCTGGTTGCTAGGGTCCAAATAACCCTAGCAACCATGTATTGATTTGAATAAGAGGCTTGAGAAAGGGTCCTGTGAGGCCCGAAACGTTGCCACATGTCTGCTCACATTTGAGCCAATAAAGTACACTTTTGATTATTATACAATTTGCAGTGTGCTGCAGTATATTGCAATTGATTTTCGAACACGTGGCAGGTTGGATCAAATACTGCTAAAAGCACCTGATCCGAAAGGATTCATCCCATGAGGTAGAGCACTCCATCTTTGTGTTGATTTGAATAAGAGACTGGAATATGAATAGGAGAGGCCTGAATAGAAAGATGAGCAATAAAAACAATAACAATACATTTGTAGCCTTACAGAGCATTTGCTTTTTAGATGGGGTCAGTGACCCCACTATTAAAGCTGGAAAGAGTCAGAGGAAAAAGGCAAATAATTAAAATACTGTAAAAGATAAATAATGAAGACCAATTGAAAAGATAACAAACAAGGCAAAGTTGTGCTCGCCGCTTATTTTTAAAAACATTAGGCCGGGGTGCAATGAGGCTGTGACCACAAAATACATATTGCAGAGATGTTTTGAATTGGCCATTCTGTAACATACTAACTTAAAATTGAACCACCTCTTTAACCATGAAAAAGATGTATATTGTACATATACTCTGATGTACATTCATATTTTAAAAAAAGTCGTTTTTTTAGTGTTAGTATCACTTTAAGTAGTACCTCGAAATCGAATGCAGTCAGTCCTCTGTTGAGCAGGCCAGTGACTCTTATGTAGTTGGCATGTGAATAATATATTCATCTAAGTAGCCACTCTGCTATTTCTATTTAAATATCTTTCATTCCAGCTAGACTTTTTTCTAATGTAAGTTGGCCTCCCAGTGTCGGACTGGGACACTAGGGGCCCACCCAAAAGCCTTAGACCAGGGGCCCACTTTCAGTATTATTATTCCTCTTCTTTACATACAATAATTTATTATTCCATCTATTTAGCCTCTTTGTTCCCAAAGAAATAGGGAATGGCCATGAAATAGGCCAAATGTTTAGCAGCATGAGGGACCACTGACTTCTTGGCCCACCGGGAGTTTTCCTGGTATCTAGTGGGCCAGTCCGATGCCTCCCATTGTGACCGCTGAGAGCCAGAGATACCATACCATGTACATAGAAGTGGAAATCGGCCTCTGAGATATATGTGTTCCCCCAGAGCTTCCTTTAAATTCCAAGGGGTATATTTATCAAAGAGTGAAGTTAGAGATCACCACAGTCCTCTAGAGTGAAATTACTCCACTCTCCATTCATTTCTATGGGATTTTGAAAGGCGTATTTATCAAAGGGTGAACTTTCACTTTCACCTATTGATAAATACTCAGAGGCGGGCCAGGCTGGTTGGGTGTCCTAGGCTAGAGTCCTGCAGTGGGTCGAGTACCCGCGGGTACGTATGGGTTACCCTCAAAAAAGTGGGTAACCTGCGGAATGAGGGTAGGCTTTTCAGGTGCGGGTATAGATGCGGGTCTGCTGGGTCGAGGGTCTCTTGCTGCTGCAGCTCTCTCCCTGCAGCTTTCCCCTCCACTCATCTCCGCCTCCCATCTGACTTCCAGCACAGCTCTCTTACATCACATGGCGCACATCCGTCCCTCTCCCTCTCGATTATCAGCAGTGTCAGACTGGGACACCAGGGGCCCACCCAAAAACCTTAGACCAGGGGCCCACCCAAAAACCTTAGACCAGGGGCCCACTCTCAGTACTATTATTCTTCATCTCCTCAATCAACCTCTTTTCTCCTAGTCTGTTCTCTTTATACTATAATCAATTATTCCATCTATTTAGCCTCTTTGTTCTCATAGAAATAGGGAATGGCCATGAAATAGGCCAAAAATTTAGCAGCATGAGGGCCACTGACACCTGGGCCCACCGGGAGTTTTCCTGGTATCCCAGTTGGCCAGTCCAACACTGACTATCAGCCTCGGTTGATGATGTCACTTCCGGTTTGCAGCAACATCACTTCCGGGTTTGATTGTGGTCGACGGGTTGCGAGTCGGGTTGCGGACAAGGCAGTTGCGAGTCTGGGTAGCGGTTCAAAGTGAGATAAATATGGGGGTTGCGAGTTCGGGTCTTAAAATTGGTTCCGCGCAGGATTCTACCCTAGGCAGATCAACCAGCCAGATCGCCCCCCATGCCCGTCTCGCAGTAGCTGTGTTTGCGCGCATGCATAACGGTATTCAGACGCACCTGTTTTGTAGAGGTGTTTACGAGCACATGTGCTGCAGTAGAGTCGCAGTATCGGCATTCGCACACAAGTTTAGTGCCAGGTCCAGTCTAGGGGGAGGCAGAAGAGGAACCTGCCCAGCACCCCCCAATCGTTGCGCCCTAGGCAGCTGCCTCTTTTCCTTACCCCTAGTTCTGGTTCTGTTAAAAATCCCATAGAAATCAATGGAGAGTGGCAGAATTTTACTCTAGAGGACTGTGGTGATCTCTAACTTCCCTCTTTGATAAATATGCCCCCAAGTATCCCAAAAACGGTGCACATTCCATTCCATAGGAAATCAATAGGGGGCAATAAAATTCCTCAGTTTCTGGATGAGTAGATTTCATTATACCACAATCATTACACAGTATAGATATATACATTCATATAGTATAGATATATACATTCATATAGCCATAACCTCAGGGTCATTTACAAATGCCGTGGCAAGTGTGGTCACTCTAAAACGGATGCAAATGTTGCACGTATTGACACCACTCATTATTTGCACTAAGATCTAATGAGTCCGACCTGCCTCTTATAATGAATCCTGTACGAGTGCTGCTGATGCTGGGGAACCCTGAATGTGACAGTAATTCCAGGGTTCAGACAGTGGGTGTAAACACAAGCTGGAAGTGACTCAATCCCCTGGAAACATTTACAGCTACTTGACTGTGAGCACACCCGTGTAATTGCATGTTGGTGCAAAGCTGCAATAGTAGCAGTTGCCTTAGGCCTCTTCACTTATGGTCAAACTTGCCAATCATGGGACTTTTAAGGCCATGCCAATCAGACCCTTTCATACCTGGCAATTGCCCTAAACTGTCCATAATCTTCTCTGTTTTGGTAAACCCGAGCCCTATGCATGGTCTTACAGGAGAAGGAAAGGTTACAATTAAGTAAGCTTTATCAGAAAGGTCTATATAAATACACCAGTAAACCCTCAAAGTAATGCTGCTCTGAGTCCTCTGTCAAAAGAAACACCACATTTCTTTCCTTCTATTGTGTACTCATGGGCTTCTGTATCAGACTTCCTGTTTTCAGATTAAACCTCCAGGGCTTGGGCTTGAGCATGCTCAGTTTGCTTCTCTCTCTCCCTCCTCCCCTCCCTGCTGTAATCTGAGCCCAAAGCTATGAATGAGCATGGAGAGACTCAGGCAGGAAGTGATGTCACAACAAGCTAATATGGCAGCTGTTATTTTAAACAAACAGAGAGATCTTCTAGAGCTGTTTACTCAGGTATGGTAAAGCATTCTGCAGAATAATTATAGTGTTATAACTTGCCAATATAGTGGCAATAAACTGCTTTGGTAGCTTTCCTTCTCCTTTAAGAGAGTCCCCATCTAATAGCCTCTATTAGCCTCCCTCATTCCTCCCCGCTTAGTCCACTATTTAGAAAAGTGTCACAGAAAGTCGCACACTGTCTCCATTAGTGATGTAGCGAACTGCCGATTTGATGTTCGCGAACGCCGTTCGCGAACACCGGCAAAAAAGCGAACAGTTCGCGAACAGTTCGCGAACTTCGAACGCTCGATAAAATCGTTCGATCGAACGATCGAAGGATTTTATTCGTACGATCGAACGATTTTCGTTCGAATCGAACGATCGAAGCTATTCGATCGAATGATTTTAATTCAATCGAATGCTTATAATCGTTCGAACGAATGGAAATCGTTCGATTTTAGCGATCGAACGGTCGAATGGTCGAATGGTCGAACGAAATTTTACTTCGAATCGAACGCGAACACCAATTGGCGAACGTCGCGCGACGTTCGCGAACATTCGGCGGACGCGAACAGTCGAAGTTCGCGCGAACTAGTTCGCCGGCGAACAGTTCGCTACATCCCTAGTCTCCATGCAGAGTATCACAGCAGAGCTCACAGGCGCCAGCTTCAGTATCTTCGGATACGTTCACTAAAGGATCACTGATACCAAGTTTTTTCACACATGCGCAGTTGGAGCTGTTTGTATCTGCGCCTACTCGTGTGTGCCGGAACGCTCCGTAAATAGTCAAAGGGAAGAAGAGTATCTGAAGATACCAAAGATGGAGCTACTCTGCATGGAGAGGTCTGTGCAACTTTTTGCGACACTTTTCTAAATAGTGGACTATGCGGAGGGGTGAATGGGGGCTACTGGATGGGGACTCTCTCTTGGGATTTAGTTCTCCTTTAATAACCCTTCCTCAACTCATAACAGCCTTGCATGCTGAGTGTATCTATCTATTCTTCAGCTTTACCTTTAGGGTAAGGCCAGACGAGGAGATTCGGGGAGATTTTGTCGCCTGGCGACTTATCGTCACGTCTTTTGCGTGACTATCTCCCCGAACTGCCTCAGCGTCTTTTCCCCATAGGCTGCAGCGCAAGATCACCTGCGCTAATGCACATGCGGCGATGCGTTTTCAATAGTCGCCCAAAGCTGCCTCACTGAGGCAATTTGTGAAAAAAATTTGAAATCTGGATTTTATTAAATAGGCCTCCTAGTGTATTAGAGGCTTTTGAAAGCATGAGTAAACTCTATTTTCATGGCTTCATGTCTTCTGCACTTTGGGTCTTTTCATGGATTCGGCTCCATTCACGTTTTTGTGCCTTCATCGCCTCGGCTCTTTGGGGCTTCGGCTCTTCGGCGCTGTTAAGGGCAGCCTGGGTAATTTGAAAAGTGCAGCACAGCCGGGCCCCCATTAGGCCTGGTACAAATGTACCCCCTGTGCCCCGCTGATGGCGTCCCTCAGTGCGGATGCCAGTGAAAACCAATCACAGAAATTATTCTGCTTCAAGATCAGCTGCACTTGTGCAAGTTAGCTCCAAAATACGATCATTTATCACCCAAGATGCTGCCAAAATTCTTATTCACTCTCTCGTGATATCACGTCTAGACTACTGTAACTCACTTTTAATTGACCTTCCCCTCCAGAGACTGTCGCCTCTCCAGTCCATAATGAACACTGCCGCCAGGCTCATACACCTCAGCAACCGCTCCTCCTCTGTCTCGCAATTCTGTCAATCCCTGCACTGGCTTCCGCTACCTTTCACAATCAAATTCAAATTAATGACCCTGACATTCAAAGCACTTCATAACTCTGCCCCACCCTACATCTCTGAACGCATCTCTATATACTCACCCAACCACTTACTACGCTCCTCTACTGACCTACTACTCAACTCTTCTCTCATTACCTCCTCACATGCTCACATTCAAGACTTTGCAAGGGCGGCACCCCTCCTCTGGAACCCTCTCCCACGGTCTGTCTGACTTTCTCCCAAACTTTCTGCTTTCAAAAGATCTCTTAAAACGCACTTCTTTAGAGAAGCCTACCCTCACTCTGCTTAACTATCAAATGCAATACCACATACAGTAGTACATCGCTCACTCACTTAATTCTGATCCTGCCCGCTCCCACACCATGTGTATTATTCCCTATAGATTGTAAGCTCCTTTGCACAGGGCCTTCCTCACCCTTTGTACCGGTATTGGTTGTGATGTATGTAACTCCATATATTCTATGTATGTAATTAATGTGATTTAGTTGTATAAACACATTTACTTTACAGCGCTGCGAAATCTGCTGGCGCTATATAAATAAATAATAATAATAATATTTTAATGCTTGAAATGCGCGGAGCCAACTGCATGGTATAAAAAGTTGGTCTTTCAATAGAAAACCCTGTGGATCTTTTGGAATATATGACTTAATAGATGTGGGTAGATAGGTCCATATACAATAGGTAGATAGAACAGGTTGATATTTGTCTTTTTCCTACCCGACAACCCTTATATACAGTAAGTTGCATTTGTTGGGGGGTGAGGCTAAACAGGAGAGACAGGGCTTTGTCCATCTGTCTAAACACCTTGGGGCACATTTACTTAGGGTCGAATATCAAGGGTTAATTAACCCTCGATATTCGACTGTCGAAGTTAAATCCTTTCGACTTTGAAAAAAATTACGATTAAATCCTTTGAATCGAACGGTTTTCCTTCGATCAGAAATTGCAAGGAAAGCCTATGGGGACCTTCCCCATAGTCTAACATTGATGTTCGGTAGGTTTTACTTGGGGAATTAGGGGGTCGAAGTTTTTTTTAAAGAGACAGTACTTCGACTATCGAATGGACGAATAGTCGAACGATTTTTATTTAGAATCGTTTGATTCGATGACGAAGTCGTAGTTGCCAAAAAAAAAAAAACGTTAGAAATTCGAAGTATTTTTTCTTCTATTCCTTCACTCGAGCTAAGTAAATGTGCCCCCTTGTGTCACCGATCGGATGATGTGTGAGAAGGGGTGTGGGAGGGCTATTCTTGAGCTGTCAGGCTAAGATATAGACATGGGCCGGGTTACAAATTGCACCAAGAGCAGCCGAGAGAGGAGCCATCAATAAGGCAATTTCCAATGTCATAACAGCAGTGCTTTTTGCAAACCGCCTTTCAAAAAATTTCCTTCTGCGAATGCTGGCGCCGACCATTAGGGTTGGATGGTGAATTTAATGGATCTCGTACAAATAATATTCCCCCGGAATAGAAAAGGTTGAAGCCGCTGAAGACAGATGAAGCCATAAACACGTATAATTGAGAATCAAAGACCGATAAATTTTAAACTGCTATTCATTTTCCCTTTTAGATGATGATCTATGAGTGGGAGCTGCCGGGAAAATGGAGGAGATTACGCAGGGAAAATTATAACAATAAATTTTCCAAACACACACCTTGATTATGCTTCGATTTTTTGGAGGCCAGGATTGTGGAGAAGCTTTTCGAGCTAAATAGGCCCATAAAGAAGAGAATGAGCAGTGTGCTGGGAGCAGCCAGTCCCTGTAGGGAGAATCTCTCTGAGAAGCAAAGCTCTAATTTATAGCAGCGTCCAACCCAGTCAGATCAGGCCTCCATATCCCATCAAAGGGAGAACCATTCATCAAACTCTAGTTAACAGCATGAAACGCATAAACCAGACCTGCTAATAGCTTTCCAATTTATTAGATTGATCGACTAATGTGCTCCCGGGGGAGGAATTAAACACGCTCACTCAGTGTCCCTCCCTGTCTTACCCTTATACCCCTCCCCCAGAAAGGAAGATCAGGGTGTGAAGGGGGGAGGGAAGTTTTTTATATTACAAACAAAAATCTTAAAGGGTTCATTTCCAAATTTAAATGCAGTGCATTAAAGGAGAACTAAACCCTAAAAATGAATATGGCTAAAAATGCCATATTTTATATACTGAACTTATTGCACCAGCCTAAAGTTTCAGCTTGTCAAAAGCAGCAATGATCCAGGACTTCAAACTTGTCACAGGGGGTCACCATCTTGGAAAGTGTCTGTGACACTCACATGCTCAGTGGGCTCTGATTGGCTGTTGAGAAGCTAAGCTTAGGGCTCGTCACTAATTATCCAGAAGAAAATTATATTGGTCTGTTATATAAGCTGATGCTACAGGGCTGATTATTAAATTCTGATGCTAATTGCACTGGTTTCTGTGCTGCCATGTAGTAATTATCTGTATTAATTACTAATCAGCCTTATATTGTGACATTTCTATTCTATGTGTACTGTATATTGTGAGTGGCTCCCTAAGCTCAGTAAGTGACAGCAGCACAGAGCATGTGCAGTGAATCAGCAGAAAAGAAGATGGGGAGCTACTGGGGCATCTTTGGAGACACAGATCTTTACTGCTAAAGGGCTGTAGTTGCCTTGGACTGGTACAGAAGCACAAAACATAATGTATAACATTTCTAGCTACTTCTTTAGTTAGGCTTTACTTCTCCTTTAAGGGCAAAGACACCGTGTTTTTTTTTTATTGAAACCCACCATTCAAAGTTTTCCCAAAAATAACACAGCTTGGATGTGACTTACCAGTGTAATGTTAATCCATGCCCACATTGACAATTCACTGGGTGTTTTAGACTTTACACCCTGCCCCAGGCACTTAGGAATCCCCCCAGTGCAATTGATGTGCACATAAAGGATCACCAGTGGGCGCAGTCTGCAATGTTGCCCTGTACTTACGGCCTGCCCTATACTAAACGCCACATTGCTGGATTTCTTATTTAGGGAAAGATGCAAAGCCCAGCTAGACCCTCTACAGAAGTCCTCAGCGAATGCATGCTGAGGGGTACACTTTTGCACCTCTAGGGTCTTTGTATATGACCCCTAACATCATCTCAAGGCAAGTGTTAATTCCAGTGCTCCCTTGTATCTATGCACCCTGGACTTTGCACCTTATTTAGAAATGAAGCTGCATTCTGAGACCAGGTGCAAGTCTAGAGGGGCATGCATTAGAGGACCTATTATTATAGTGTTTAATTAGATGCAATGTTACTTCTATTTTCATGCTTTGCACGATTGTGTTCACAAATGCACCTTCCCTGTGAACAATGCAGAAAGCAGAGCTGTGGGGAAATCAATACAGTTGCTGCGTATGATATATTTCATGTGTTCCATCCAGATTGGTTGTTGTTAACCCCTAGGCAAGTTACCTCCCCCCCAGGCTGGGGCATCTGCTCCTCTTTAGGTTATTATTGTAGTCTTTAATAATTAGACATAATGGGTCACATAAAGGTTCGAAGTAATGAGAGTTTTTTTGAACTCCTTCAAAATTTGAATAAAAAAAGACCAACCGAAATTTATTTTTAAAAAAACGTCATTTTTTTCTGCACGGGGGAACAGGCTGTATTCGATCGTTAGAATCGAAGTAAGATCGAATTCGGTTCGAAGTATTCGAAGTCCACCAATTGACTTCATATGGGTTCAAGGAGGTCCTCCATAGGTTAAAACAGCAAATTGGCATGTTTTAAATGGCGAATGGTCGAAGTCGAAGTTTTCGGGGCCCATTCACTAAGTTCGAGTGAAGAAATAGTATAAAAAATACTTCGAATTTCAAAGTATTTTTTTGGCTACTTCGACCTTCTAATACGACTTTGACTTTGATTCAAATGATTCAAACTAAAAATCGTTCGACTATTCGACCATTCTCGATAGTCGAAGTACTGTCTCTTTAAGAAAAAACTTCGACCCCCTAGTTCGCCATCTAAAAGCTACCGAAGTCAATGTTAGCCTATGGGGAAGGTCCCTCGATATTCGACCCTTAATACATCTGCCCCTTAAAGTACATGATAAATTTCGATTTAAATTGGTCAATTTTTTGCATACATTATGTAAGCTGTGCTGTCATTGGTCTTTTATTTTTGCATACCCCCACCGGCCCTCTCCCTATGTTGTATAATGGAAATGTTAAAGCCGTAGCGATAGAAAGTGTGTGCGTTGGTTCACTTATGACTGTGGTATTAAGATACATGTAGCAGTCTTGTGCTGTTTCCGCTCTTATGACTGTGGTTTTAAGGTGCCTACGGAACTCCTCTACTCGGCCTTGTGGGATCGCCCCTTTTAGGGACTTCACCCAGATGCTGCTATAGGGCGGAGGGCTCTCCAATAAAGCAAGAAGAAGGCAACCATTTTGGAGGAGGATGTCGATGCGTACAGCACCTGATGCACCGCGGACCGTGCGGGTGTTTATTCCGGAAGAAAAGAAAGGAACGTGGGGACTCTACCACGTTCAGAAGAAGGTGATTGAAGGAGTTATCGGCATGCCACACGAATCTTTGTTTTGTGTCCAGAATTTTCCCCAGAATGGATACTTTGATGTTTCTTTCAAAACCCAGGAGGATGTACAGACCTTGATTGCACGCAAACAAGAAAAAGAAGGTGACCCGGATTTGCAAGGTATTGTTTTCATGCTGAATGAGACAAAGCAGAGGATACCTCTTACTCTCCATATGTACCACCCTTTTGTGGATGAGGCTGAGATTAGAACTTTTCTCAATCGCTATTGTGACTTTGTATCTGTGGGTGTAACCCTCAAAAATATTTTGGGGACCTTCAATGGTCAGCGTAGATACTGGGTCAAATTTGCTCCTGAAAAAGATGGTATTGGAGGAACAAAGCATCCACCTCAGGCTTTTTCCATAGGTAGCAACAGGGGTTACCTGTATTATCCTGGTCAGCCTGTATGTTGCAGGAATTGCTTTACTTTCGGAAATTTGAAAGATGTTTGCAAAGTCGGCCCAGTGTGCAGGAACTGTTTCAAGCCGGGTCATAAGACTGCAGAATGTGTCCTTGGGAAAAAATGCCATCTGTGTGGGGCTGGAGATCACTTGGCAAGACAATGTCAAGCCAAGTTAGATACGGAATTGACCTATGCGGATAAAGTGAGAGGGGGTCCTGCTCCCAAGAAGGTGGCTGTTGTGACAGAAATCCATCAGGGGGACTTGGTGGATTCAGCCCCTATTCCAAGTCCAGAGCCAGGTACGTCTGATCGGGGTGGAGAGGATATCCATGATGTGTGTGAGGATGTCCCTGAAACTCTGTTGGCGGAAAGTGAGGACAAGGAAACCTTTGGGAAAGGAGAGGATGGAGTCGAAAAAATCGATCAAAGTAAAGGATCTCTGAAAAGAAAAGGAGATTTTGGTGGTGGTGATACTGCTTCTCTTTCATCATCTGACCCTGGTGGGGAGGTAACTGTGGCACCATCTGAGGATATTGGTGAATTTCATAGCGATCCTGTTAATGCTTCTCTCTCACCATCTGTGGATATTGGTGATTTTCCTAGTGGGTCTGACTGGACTGACTCAGTTGTGGACTCGGACACATCATCCGTACATTCTTTTGTCTGCCGTGACTCGGTCCAGAATTTGCAGGACGTTATGGGTTTTGAAGTGAAAGAAAAGAAAAAACCCAAAAAATCCAAGCTGGGGAGTGCTGCTATTCAGGGGGAGGACTCTGTGTCTGGAATGAAGGGGTGAGGAGTGAGGTTTCTTCCCAAAGTAATAGAGGAAGGGCGAGGGGAGTGAAACAGCCTGAAAAAAAGAAAACATGATGTGTTTGTTTTATTTCTTTGTATTGATGTAAATGCCTTTAAAAATGTCTTCTCTGAATGTAAGGAGTATTCGGTCTCCTTACAGAAGGGTTGCTGCATTTAAGTTTTTGTCTTCCAGCAATGCTGATATTTTTTGTTTACAGGAATGCAACCTGCTGGAAGTTCCAAGAACGGCAAAATGGGAACATGGTCCTGCCGTATGGTCTGTATGCAACAAAAATAATACAGGTATAGGAATTTTATTTAAAGGGAACAAATTTAATGTTAAAAAGGTAGTTCAGGTGGTTCCTGGCCGTTGTGTAATGGTTATTTTTGAATATAATGGGGTGTTATGTAAAATTCTAAATGTCTATGCGGCAAATAATAGACAAGAAAGGCTATCTTTATTTGGGAAGCTTAGGTTATATTTGGGTGGGAAGATCCCTACTGTAGTTATGGGAGATTTTAATTGTATATTATCAGCGGGAGATCGAACTGGTACTGAAAGCAAGTTAGATAGCTCATCTAGAGAACTTTCAGATATAGTGCAAACTTTTAGGTTAACAGATGTTGGGAAAGATTTTGGTTTTACTTATTTTAGCGATAATGGCAATGTTTGCTCTCGCATTGATTTATGTTTCATTTCAAGAAATATTGACTTTAAAAAATTCTTGGTTCAAAGGGTACCTTTTACAGACCACTGTCAAATAGAGTGTACTGTTGAAATAGAATCTTTTTTTCAATGTGGTAAGGGGGTATGGAAATGAAATACAAGCTTATTAGAGGATGAAAAAGTTTAAACTGAATATGAATGTATGTTTAAAAAATGGGAGAAAAGGATTAATGACTTTGAAAATATAATTAAGTGGTGGGAATGGGTCAAAGTTAAGTCTAAAGAGTTTTTTGTTCGAAAAGGGTGTGAGAAAGCAAGAAATGAAAGGGAAATTTATGAGAAGTGGCAGAAAAGAATAGATTATTTAGAAGAACTTAGGAGTTTAGGTGAGAATGTAAGAGTAGAATTAGAAGAGGCAAGAGGATCGATTAGAAAATATATGGAAGATTTAGGAAGAAAAATAGTCTTTCAGGCTAAGTCAGTGATAAAGGAAAAAGACGAGAAGTGTACAAAATTTTTCTTTAAAAAGGTGTTTAGTGGAAAGCGTGAGATGACATGTGTTATTGGTGAGGAAGGACAAGAAGTTAAAGGGAATGAAGGTATTTTAGAGGAGGTATGGAAATTTTATAAAAATTTATTCTCTGAAAAAGAAAGAGATAGAGGTATGGAGCATGATGTTCTTGAGAAGCTTGAGTTTATTTTGGACCTAGAGGATAAAGCTTTGTTAGATAAAGATATAGAAAAGAAAGAAGTTGAAGAATGTATTAAAAGCATGAGAAAGGGTAAAACACCAGGAAGTGATGGGTTACCTGTTGATTTTTATTGTGTATTTTGGGATATATTGGGGGACTATGTCTTTGAAGTATGTAAGGAAGTGTTAAAAAATGAAAGATTGTCTGAATCTATGAGTGAAAGTATTATTGTTTTGTTGTACAAAAAAGGGGATGCTAAAAACTTAAAAAACTGGAGGCCAATATCACTGTTGAACACGGATTACAAACTTATTGCAAAAATTATAGCAAATAGATTTAAGAAGGTTATCAGCAGTATGGTGGAAGAAGAGCAAGTCTGTACTGTGCCAGAGAGGAGAATCATGGAAAGTCTCATGTTACTGCGTGATGTACTGTGGTACTGTAAAGAGAGGAAGCAATCAGTAGCTGTCTTAGCTATAGACTTTGAAAAGGCCTATGATCGAGTAGTGCATAATTTTATGTGTAGCACACCCGTAGGAGCACTTTAGCTGTGGATGTAGCGGCTATGTGTGACAGGCTAAACTGCTAGAAGTGTGCCCAAACCCCCAGCGTACCCGTGCAACTCCCTGCAACTCCCGGTACCTGGTACAACTTGACGCAGTAGAATATCCAGCCCGACACAGTCTTTGCAGGGTGAATTCAACTTGGATTTATTAGTGCGATAAACAAGTATTCAACAGTGGCAGTTTCCTCAGAATAAAGCAATGTCATATCATTCCAGATTTCTTACTTTCCTCAGATGATATCAGCTCTTCCCACCCAGGGTATCTGTCATGGCAATACTGCCCCCTCTCACAGGGAATACTGCCCTCGTGGTGGGTCCGCACTAGTTCCTTGGGTTTCGCCAGCAGGGTCTTGGGTCTTGGGCTGGCATAAAGTCCTCACCTCACCCTTTCCTGGGATCTTGGGTCTTGGTCCCCTATCTAGCCCTCACCTCACCTCTAGCAGTTCCCTAAACTAGTGACCCAAAGGCCACGGGGTACTAACCCCACTCAATCTCCTGGGTGGAGCAAAAGCGGCTCTCTCACTAGCCCTAACTCAACTTTCACTCCTAGAGTGACTATGACAAACTTCTTTCTAGCACTGTCTAGGCCTAACTATTCAGGAACCAGAGCCCTGGCCCTGTAACACCTCCACTGGGAGGCACAGCTCCCAGGGACAAAAAGCCCCACCACATGGTGTTAACCCCTTTTATATTATCCTCGGGCGCCACCTAGTGGACAAACTACATGAACTATTGTGGACCCAGCAAGGGACATAGCTGCCTCAGTTAAACAAAGGACCCTTAGGTGCCCAAATACTAAGGGGAATTGCCTGAGTAATTTAACCCCAAATCTCAGGGTCGCTACATATGTTTAAAGTCTTGAAAAGATGGGTGTACCTGAGAGAATGCTTGGGTGGATTAAATGTCTGTATCGGGAGATTGTGAGTAAGGTTCAAGTGAATGGGTGGTTAACTGAGGGTGTGCCAATTATGTCTGGGGTGAGACAGGGGTGCCCTGCATCCCCTGTCCTGTTTGTATGTGTGATTGAGCCTTTGTTGAGAATGTTGATGTGTGATAAGATGGTGAGAGGTGTGGAGATTCCTGGAAGTGGTGGGAGGTGTATGAAGGTGATGGGCTATATGGACGACGTGACGGTAGTGTGTAAAGATATTGTAAGTTTGAGACGTGTGAAGTTGTTGACTGATATTTTTTGTTCTGCAAGTGGTTTTAAAATTAATATGGAAAAGAGCATATGTAAGATGTTTGGTGAATGGAGAGAGAAAGATTTATGTGGGTGGGTAGTAGAAGAAAAGGCAATTAGAATTTTGGGCATAAAGTTTAATCAAGATATGTATGGGAGAGAAAGTTGGGAAGAGGTGAAGAAAAAGATAGATAAAAAAATTTCTTTCTGGTCGTTAAGGACTTTATCATTGGAGGGAAAGAACTTAGTCATTAAAGCAGTTTTAGCTCCAATTTTACTATATGTTAGTAATGTGTTTCCTGCTCCTGATAGAATTTTAAAACAAATAATAAGAGCTGTTTTTGTGTTCTTCTGGAGTTCTAAAATGGAGAAATTAAAGCGACAGATAGTAATAAAATCAAAAGTTAATGGTGGTAAGAATGTTGTGGATATGGAGAAATTCTTGGCGGTTAAATATGTAAGTGGATGTGTAAAGTTAAGTGTTAAGGAGAGCTTGGCTGGGTGCATGTTGAGATATGTAGCTGGGAACTCACTGAGAAAGTATAGATTGGGTGAAGTGGATTTGAGAAAACCAGTTTGTTTTCAGATGCCGTGGTTCTACGTCAGGATTGAGAGGTGTGTGAGAAGATATGAACTGAAGGATGTTAAGAAAGAAGAATGGTTTGAAAGTAAGAAAGTGTTGGGGATGTTGGAAGCAAGGCAAGAGATGGAAGTGATTGGGGGCCTTAATGAGGAAGAAAGTAAGAAAGTGTGGAAGAATGTGAATGTAAAAGAACTTTCAAATAGACAAAAAGATATGTGTTGGTTGACTGTACACAAATGTTTACCAACTAGGGAATTTCAGAGAAGGAGGAGAGTGGTAGACAGTGAGGTGTGCCCTAGAGAGGGATGTAGAATAGTTGAGAATGTGAATCATTTTCTATGGGAATGTGGATTTGCAAAAAATGTGTGGCGAAAATTAGGTTATTTTGTGGTCGGACTAACTGGAGTTCAGTTTCTTACTTTTAACATGTTTCTATTTGGATTATGTGATGTGAAGAGCATGACTAAACAGCAAGAAAGAGTATTGTGGTTATTAATGGGGTGTGTGAAAGGTCTTGTGGGATGAAAGAAATATTTTAGTTTTCAGAAAAGAAGTTATTTCTGTTAGAGACTGTATAGGAATGATTTGTGGAAAACTTTATGTATATGGTATAAGGGATAAGAAAACTTTAGGTTTGGAAAATGCGGAGGGGATATGGAAATTTAAGAAATGGAAGTCATGGTTATAATGATTTATCATGCATTATTATGAAAGTTAAATGAAATGGTTTTGATTATGATTATTATATTGATGTAATTGTTATGTTTATTGATGTAATAAATTTTCCTTAATAAAAAAAAAAAAAAAAACCTCTCCTCTCCCTATGTTGTAAAATGGAAATTTTAAAGCCCCAGCGATGGAAAGTGTGTGCATTGGCTCCCTTATGACCCTGGCATTATGGACAATATTGATACTTTAATTGTAAATTTTGACACTGTTAATTGTAAAAGTGTTCATACTGCCCTAATTTCAGTTAGGCAACCTGTGCCCCCCCTTACCCCACATGTTGTATAACAATCCAACTAATGAAAAGTGAGGGGCCACTAGTTGCTTATGCTTAGCCTGTTTAACAGAAACTTAGTCTTATAATTCCATGGGCCCCAAACATCTCTGGGCCCCTGTGCAACTGCTGCATCAGAGGTAATGCCACCCATGCTTCACACCTTTGTGTATGTCATTAGTTTCTATGGAGAGCTCTATAGATAGAATCTATTCTGCCCCGGTCTGGGAAACAGTTGATACCTGCCCACACATTACTCAGCTCAACTCTGAAGCTCAGGATAGAGGAAGAGTAGAGAACCAGGGACCGGGCTTCTCCCTGCGCCTCTCAGTCACCCTCTGATGGGTTATTGATGGGCCCAAGACAAGCCCTTTCCAATTCTCCTCAGCTGACCGGTCAGTAGAGCTCAGCTGTGTCCCGAGACTCCAATCAATAAAGGTCAGGGCCTAGTCACCGTTCTCTCTATCAATTCCTACATAAAGAGGTGCCGCAGTCACTGGAGGCTTTGTGCTGAGCTCACTAGGGGCTGCACCCTAGAAATGAGCCATTAATAACCTGTATTTATCATACTGTCAGGAAACCTTCTTTATGTACAGAAGGGCCTAAAGGCTGCCTCATTCTTTTGCACTGGCCTGGCTCTTATTGGCCGACCAGTACCTATATCTGTGAGTGCCTCCAATTTCTACAACTATTGGGAGATGCAGCCGGGATTTGGCATAATATTGGGTGATTGCCAATACTCAATTATATATATATATAGAAGGGCCGCACTTCATTTTCTTGTGAAACAACTGTGCTTTATTTAATGCATATCCGAAGTTTCAGTCCGAAACATTGTATATGCATTAAAGAAAGCACAGTTGTTTCACAAGAAAATGAAGTGCTGGTCTTTCTATAATATCATATGAAGGAATTTTGACCCTTGCACCCAGGAATATCCACAATCCGGAAAGAGTGCATACTGGACTTCAAAGATATATATATATATATATCATCCCATATCTGGCCAGTCCTATGCTCAATTTTCATCTGATTTATTAAGAATTAAGAACTATAGTCAGGTGATCCCACTGGTGTCTAATTAAAGGGCAGCCAAGTTTGGGAGTTTTACTTTGAAAGCAGCAAGTAAGTTGCAGGTAAAACTGCGTAAAATGTATAATGAAGCAATAGAATTCTTAATGGATAGATAAAATTGAGCGTAGGACTGGACAGATATGGGATGACTTTGACGTAGTTGGCCAGCTTAAATATATTGCAATATATGGACAAAAATCCCTGTTTTTTTAAAGGGTAAGGCATTTTTCAGTAGCAGTATGCACAAAATGTCTCTGTCTATATATATATATATATATGGCTCAGTTCCCCTGTCCAACACCCTGAAGATTGTCATAAGATGTTGGGAGCTATTGGCCAATGGCAGCTGTTAAGAAGTTGAACACAATCTGCCTGTAGATGGGAAATAAGGTCTGGGGTTGAGCTGGTACATTCTTTGGCTGGTAGAGAATGCTGGGAGTTGTAGTTTGGCATTAGCCCTTATAAAAAGATACATTCCTGACCAACTACATTTTATTAGTCCTTTCCTTAGTAGTGTTAGCGCCCACCCAGAGTGTGAGGGACCCCCCAAAGCATAGATCTGTTCAACTGGATTTCCGGCCTCCCCTGAAAACCAAAGACTTGACCTGTTCTCAACCAGGAGATTGAATGTTATGCAGCCCCAATACAAACCACCTCTGACTTCTGTTTACTACACTGAGACCCCCCCTACTCCCTAAATGCCATCTTGCCTCTCTATACACACTATGCACAGCTCCGTCTCTGATACCACCTGTCCTTTCCCTGACTCACTCTTGTTGCCTTATTATACACACAGCACCACAATTACTGTAACACCACCTCGCTTTACTACACTCAAGGGGGGCCATACAATTGGAGATCCCCATACCGGCTGCAGACTGGTGTATCTGCTGGTGTATCGGCTGGTGTATCGGCTGGTGTACACTGTACACAAAGGGCCACAGTTATAATTCAGTTCTCTGATAACATAATGCCTGGCTATACACACAATCCAAGAAACTGTGGTGGAAGAATAGAACCTTTTGTACCTTGGACCCCAGGTGCATCATCCCTCCTGCCACTAAGCACTTATAGAGGGTGGGCTGGGAGTTGTAGTTCTCAGACTATACCATTTCTGGTTTTAGTTACAGTGGAATCCATCATACAAGGAGTGTGGATTGATACTATGAATGAAGCGGCCTTAGGAGTGATGTCCCCCAGAGCGGATCACTCAGCCACACTGGCTGCACTTCAGGCTCCGACAGCCCAGAGAAATCCCCGCACTTTTCCCGCTGTACAAATGGCAGTTGGACACAGTAAGTCAGCAGCCGACACCTCATTCACAGTTTAAAGCGAGCTCACCACTCACCGGCGGCTCCTCAATCTTCTTTATTTGTGAAGCTGGCTTTTGTGCTGCTCAGGAATCAAATAAATACCAGTGTAATGGTTTCAGGGTGCCATTCCCACTGAAAATACGGCTAAACCTGCCAATACATCTTTTCTCTCCTCAGTCCCATAAATCCCGGCGGCCGGCAGAGTCTGTGTATCAGACAGTTACAGGATGCTTTACACTCGTTCACCTTCATCCTTCATTTAGGCGTCTTCTTCTTCTGCCCCGACAGCCACTCAAGGAGAAAGGTTGCCAAGCGGTGTCCTTACTGAGGAAAGAAAGTCTCATGGCACCATCCTCTATAATAACGTGCTGGGCAGCTGTCCTTATGGGGGTGCAGAGCAGTGAGGTACATGGGGATAAGAACAATACGATATAAGAACAATTACAGCTACAGAAGCACAAAACATAACATACAACATTTCTAGCTTACTTCTTTAGTTTAACTTTCCTTGTCCTTTAAGAGAAAGTCTTCCATACCTTGTATCTTAAGTTTACACCTGGGGTTGGGTTCACACCTTTTCGGCCAGTGCAATCCATGTAGGGGGCGGGGCATTGATGAGGCGATCAGCTGGTCGTCGCGTCATTCAGGAAATCCTGCCCGGTTTTCCTAATTCAGATAACCGGCTGGGCAGTTTTGACCTGGGCAGCCCTTCAAAAAAACCGGGCAGATGGCAACCCTAACTTGGGCTCTTCTAACCAGCTACAACCACTTCCTGCACCCCTGTGTTTTGCAAGTCTACTTGAGCTGTGATCAAGGGCAGGACGTTGTTGCCATGAGGCGAGTTGAGAAACTTCAAGTTACATGGGGTAACTAGCAAAAAAGCTACTTCTGGTCACTTTAAAGGGATACTGTCATGGGAAATTTTTTTTTTTTCAAAATGAATCAGTTAATAATGCTGCTCCAGTAGAATTCTGCACTGAAATCCATTTCTCAAAAGAGCAAACAGTTTTTTTTTATATTCAATTTTGAAATCTGACATGGGGCTAGACATTTTGTCAATTTCCCAGCAGCCCCTGGTCATGTGACTTGTGCCTGCACTTTAGGAGAGAAATGCTTTCTGGCAGGCTGCTGTTTTTCCTTCTCAATGTAACTGAATGTATCTCAGTGGGACATGGGTTTTTACTATTGAGTGCTGTTCTTAGATCTACCAGGCAGCTGTTATCTTGTATTAGGAAGCTGTAATCTGGTTACCTTCCCATTATTCTTTTGTTTGGCTGCTGGGGGGGGGGGGGGGAAAGGGAGGGGGTGATATCACTCCAACTTGCAGTACAGCAGTAAAGAGTGATTGACGTTTATCAGAGCACAAGTCACATGACTTGGGGCAGCTGGGAAATTGACAATATGTCTAGCCCCATGTCAGATTTCAAAATTGAATTTAAAAAAATCTGTTTGATCTTTTGAGAAATGGATTTCAGTGCAGAATTCTGCTGGAGCAGCACTATTAACGGAATCATTTTGAAAAAAAAAATTTTTCCCATGACAGTATCCCTTTAAGAGCCAAAATTCCATTTTTTTAAATCAGAATTTTGGCTCTGCTAGTGCGGAGACTGCAATTACTACACCCGCTCCGGTGCTCTATGTGAGGGGGTCAGCATCAGAAAGACTGGAGGAAAGACAACTGAAAAACCCGTGGCCAAGGGAGAGGTCAGGAGACAGGTAGTGGGTCTGGGTTGGTGGGGCTTTTTCTCAATTTCCCACTGGCCCAGTCCAATCCTGATCACAGTTCCCCAGAGGAGAATCCCGCAGCTCTCTATATCACTCATCAAAGATGTACTGGGATATAGGACAGGTGAAAGTAGGGTTAATATGTAACTAAAAATCCTGCACAGGGGACTGGAGAGCTGTGAAGTAGTGATGAGCAAATCGGGAAACACATTAAAGTCTATGGGTGACATTTTTATAGCGAAATACACCGTGGGCAACTTTTTTCGCCCATATTGATATCTATGCCCCTATATGTCATTGCACCAACAAAGTGAGGGAGGTGACTGGTTCATTCAAGAGAGATTTCTCTGTTTCATGTATATTCATTTGGGCTGATGTATAAACTCGGTAAAGCACTATATGAATATAGTGAATAAAGTATCCCTTATTGTAAAATATAAGGATACTATAAGCCATAGAGGGGTTCCATGACCACATAACGGCACAAAGCCAAAGGAACTCCAAGGTTACTTCTAAAAGGGCTACTTTATTTATTATAATAGACGAGTGAATCATGTGACAAAAATGACATCACTAAGCTCCATTTATAACTGATGACATCACTAAGAGCCGTTTATAAGGATATCATTAAAAGAATATTCATGGCCCCCCCTGGATTGTTATGTTAGAGTCCAAATCCCTTCCTACCTGCTAACCGGACTAGGAGCCTTCTTACCACTTTCTTGTCATATTTTAGGATTCTCAGTTAGACCCCTCGCTTTGCATGTGTATTGCTGTTGTGTAAGGCACCTTGGAACAGCTGGACGCTTCTCTTATTTTCTTTCCTTTCTTTTACTCTCTTCTGTATAACTCTCCCGCTTTTTAATTATTGATTATATAATGGCAAAAGAGCATTTACAAGGTTAATTATCATTCTTATTAAATCTGCACAATCGACTACTTAAGTGTTTAATATTTGAGGTATGGAAAATCTCTATTTTGCTACATACTTATCTGAAGGATTTTATATCTATGCAACTCGACTATATTGTGATACTCGCACAGTTGATGTTTGAAAATTGTGATAGTTGTATGACATGACATTTTATCTTTGTGGGCTCATCCATCCACTTCATGCTGGTCGTCTGTATGTGAAATGCTTTTTGTACTGTAAAATAGTGATGGGCGAATTCGCGCCGTTTCGGCGAAAAATTCTCGAATTTCGTGCAAAATTCGCGAAACGGCGAAAAATTCGCGAAACGGCGAAAAATTCGCGAAACGGCGCCGGCGTCTCGTTTTTGACGGCGGCGCCCGTTTTTTCGACGCTGGCGCCGGCGTCCATTTTTCGGAAAAAAAATTTTTGACGCCGGCAAATTTTTCCCGCGAATTTTCACGGGCGTTTCGCGAATTTATTCGCTGGCGGCGAATCGCGCAAATTCGCAGCGAATTCGCGCCTGGCGAATAAATTCGCCCATCACTACTGAAAAATAAAGAATATATATATATATATATATATATATATATATATATATATATAAAAAAAAAGAATATTCATGGCTTTTGTGTATTATATGTTACTATTTAGACCTGAATATATATTATATAGAAGGGCAGAGTATTATGAGCTCCCCTGGGCAGTGTATACTAGAACTTAAAAGAGGGGTAGAATAATAAATGGATTTCAGACTTGGACATGTAGAAGTGCCCTCAAACCACTTCTTCTTCAACAGAGTAGTTCCCTGCGAGACCAGTGTCTCCTGTAAATCTAAGAGGTCATTTATGAAGTGCAGTCCAGGATGAAAAGTGAAAAATTGACCACAAACCAGACATTTTTTTGCACCCTGCCTTGCACTTTGTAGGTCTTTGTTCTCTTCCCCCATGAATACAGTGGAGCCTGACAGTTGTTAGTGCTGTATTCATGAGGGGCAGTTGATGCTTGATAAAGGGCTGCTCCCTCTGTAAGTGCTTGCATCCAATGCATGTAAAACTGGCCCATAAATGTTGAAATAAATACATGAAATACATAATCCAGACCATAAAGCTTGGTAGCTATAATAACTATACATGTGTATTGTTACTGCTGCTAATCACATTCTTAGAAATTGCAGGGACCCTTTCCACCCCCCCCCCCAAATTGTGTGAGTTTTCAGCAGGAAATGAAGGTGTAATCTGTTCATTGTCCCCAGCCTCCCGGCACTCTCATTCCTGGTTCCCCCTCAATACTCTGCTCTATTGTGCCAAATCCACTTGATAGGGGAATAATTAGAGGCAGCGGACGCTGTGTTTAAAGAGAGAACCGCTTTGCTGCTGTAACGTGTGATCTGGATAATAGTATTTTCATAAAAGGCAGCAATTACATTTATTAACTGGGACAGGCCGGGCAGTGAGGAAATTAAGTAAAGGGCGAGTTTATAAAGAGAGGCACAATGAGACTCCCTCCCTAGACACACATATCCCACCGAGTGCCTTTCATCCCTCTCATCACAAGCTGCACGGCTCCTGCTGAGACATAACTTGAAAATAAATATCTGCAGCTTACTAATAAAGCCATCTTAACCTTTGGGAAAGAATGATCTGGACTTGGGGCGTGTGGAGAAGACATGACAGGGGACTATGGTTAATGCACAAGGCTCTTGCTCAGTGTATTCTCCGTCCTCTTATTAGATATTGCTTCCTGGTAACGGCCAGGCATTTTTATTGTGTTTTTATTACTTTGCAGCATTGCTTTGTGTATTGGCTTATCTCCTGCACATTAGAAAGGCCAGGCTTATCTAAAATATCTTCTATATGGACTAGAGTCCTGCAGCGGGTCGGGTTTTTGCGGGTCTTTTTTTTATCTATTTATTTTTTTATAGTTTTTAAATTATTAAATTTCCTTTTCTGATTCTTTCCAGCTTTCAAAAAGGGGTCACTGACACCAGCAGCAAAAAAAAAATGCAAGGGTATGGTCACGCGGGGAGATTCGGGCGACAATCTCCCCGAACTGCTTTCCCGACGGTAGAATGAAAAATCGCCAGCAGGATGGCACTCGCGGAGCTTCGTTTCCCGAAGTCGCCGCAGTTTCCTTGTGAGGCAACTTCAGAAAACGAAGCACTCCGAGTGCCACCCCGCCTGCGACTTCCATTCTAGCTGGTGGCAAGGCAGTTTGGCGAGATTAGTCCCCCCGAAGAAGAGGAGATTTGTTGTCGGACGTTAAATCTCCCCGAATCTGACCACGTGTCTCTGCCCTAATTAATCCCCCCCCAATAACGATTATATATTAGTTGGTATCAAGTACAAGGTACTGCTTTATTGTAACAGAGAAAAAGGAAATCATTTTTTAAAATGTTAATTGTTTGATTAAAAGAGCATGTATGGGAGATAGCCTTCCTGTAATTCAGAGTTTTAATCCTTTAATTCAGGATTTAAAGGGATATTTCTAATTTCTGATTCTGATTGGGCTGTAGATCGTATTCATGGTTTTCTAGAAGTGTCCCTGAAAGACGTGAAGTTCTCTTCTTCTATATCATTGCTGGACTGCATGTACCCTATGTTGCCAACCTTGTTTTAATAGGATATAAAGCTGCAAATGAAAGTATTCTGGGGTTGGGGGGCTGTTGCACTATTCCCCAAACTAACCACAGGGTGGCACTATAGACACAGAATAAAACAACCTCTATTTATTTTAGGGATGCACCGAATCCACTATTTTGGATTCGGCCGAACCCCGAATCCTTCGTGAAAAATTTGGCCGAATACCGAACCAAATCCGAATCCTAATTTGCATATGCAAATAAGGGGTGGGAAGGGGAAAACATTTTTTACTTCCTTGTTTTGTGTCAAAAAGTCACGCGATTTCCCTCCCAGACCCTAATTGCACATGCCAATTAGGATTCGGATTTGGTTCGGCCGGGCAGAAGGATTAGGCCTAATCTGAATCCTGCTGGAAAAGGGTGAATCTCGAACCAAATCCTGAATTCGGTGCATCCCTAATTTATTTGTGTAACGCCAGAATATTAGGATAACATTGCGGAAGTTGCAGGGCAGCAACATCTGGAGGTTACATGTTGTCTACCTATAGTTGTTTAGAATTTCAAAACAGCATTGCAGGTGGCTCTAGAGGTACCTGCAACTTCAGTCCTACTCCTATACAGTTGCTGGAATGAAGTCACATCCAACAGACTGTACTAACCCTGTTGCTGTGTTCAACTATCCCCTTCAGGAACTTTGGGAAAACATGTTTGTTTTTGGGTTTTTTTTTCAAAACACATCAGTAAGTAATGCTGCTCCAGCAGAATTTTGCACAGAAATCCATTTTTTAAAAGAGCAAACAGATTTTTTTTATTTAAAGGGGAAGTAAAGTCTAAAATAGAAAAAGGCTAGAAATGCTGTATTTTGTATACTAAACACAAACATGAACTTACTGCACCACAAGCCTAAACAAACAAATGATTTATGCTTTCAAAGTTGGCCACAGGGGGTCACCATCTTGAACTTTGTTAAACATCTTTGCAAGACCAAGACTGTGCACATGCTCATTGTGGTCTGGGCTGCTTAGGGATCGTCATAAATTATCAAAACAGCACAAATCAAATAATATCTGCCAGAAGCCGATACAACAAGACTGATTAATAATCAGAATATACAGACTGCACTGGCTCCTGTGTTGTCATGTAATCTAATGTGGATTTTATAGTTTTTGTATTGTTTGATACAAACTTTCTCCAACTCTGCAGAACCAGTGGCTGCAGCAAAATAATCCTCCAAATAGAATCCCAGTTTATCTGTTTAAATCTGGCTCCATGATCTTTGTCCCTGCAGCTGGAGTTGGAAAGAGTAAGGGCAGAGACACACGCTGCTATTTCGGGAGATTAGTCGCCCAGCGACAAATCGATTCTTCTTCGAGTGACTAATCTCCCCGAACTACCTTCCCGCCGGCTAGAATGTAAATCGCCAGCGGGATGGCACTCGGAAAGCTTCGTTGGTCGAAGTTGCCTCATGAGGAAACTACGGGTGACTTCGTAAAAAACGAAACCCATCGTGAGGCAGAGAAAAAAGATTAAGGAAGATTGTCGCCCAGAAGAAGAGGCGATTAGTCTCTTACTGTTACTTTTTATTATTTATCTTCTTCTTATTCTTTTCTGGTCTTTCCTTTTCATATGCCAGTGTCTCATTAGGAACCATATAACTGCAAATTCCAAACTGGAGAGCTGCTGGATTACTTGGATAAAATGGAGTCTATGGGAGACGGCCTTTAATTCAGAGCCTTCTGGATAAAGGGTTTCTGGATAACAAATCCCATTTCTGTAGTTTAAATCAGTAGCACAGGTCTTTAGTTATATTTTCACCTTACTAAAAACAATAAAAAACACAGTTAACAGTTAATGAACGGGGGGCACAGTTGTCTGGGGGCTCTTATTTTCACGCTGTATTACTGGGCACTAAATCAATACCAACACTGATTATTCCCTTATGTCCCTTTAAGGTTGATGACTATCAGCACTGTTATCTAATAGCCCTAAAAGGTTTTCTTATCTCCAGCTGTCCATTCCCTGATCATAAGCTCTGTAAACCAGAACTCTCCAAACTGTCCATAAGCTGAAAATGGAATTAATGGTGACATATTCAGCAGCAGTGCACAGAGATCATCACTGACATGTGCCCAGCGGAGCTTACAATCTAGGGTCCCTAACACATCCACAAATGAAGTCAGTTTGATCAGGATCAAACTAAACCTGCCTGTATGTTTATTTTAAAGGGGTGGCTCGTGTTTAAGTTAACTGCTAGAGGGCTGTTGTTTACTAAAAATCCAAATTTTTCTGATTTAAAAATCCCAACCAAACTAGCATCTAATAGCATTAATAAAAAAAAAGCTCAATTTAATCAGTTCAGGTAAAAACTCGATAAAATGGATCGAAAAAAACAAATTGTGTGATTTGTGATTTTTCTGAGTTTTTTCCCAAATTGCTCAATTTTTTCTGGCTTTTTCCTGAAAAGCCCACATTATTTAAATTTTGCCAGCACCCTAAATCCAGAACCTATGCTTAGCACCCTGTTCTCTGGTCTTGCTTCCGCCTTTTACAGCCGCCTTTCACCTCAGGAGGAGCCCTCGGCTAATCGGATTCTGACTTTTTGCTGCATCGAACAGAATGAGTTTATTCTGGAGGGGATAGATTTTTTGTTACACTCTAACTATTTCCTGTTCAATGGTCAATTTTATTTGCAACAACGGGGAGCCGCAATGGGGGCTTCTTTCGCACAAACCTATGCCAACTTAGTCATGGGTTGGTGGGAGAGAATCTTCATTTTTGGCAACGGCAATCTTGTAAATTATATCCTTATAAATGTTGAGTATTGATGTCATCAGTTATAAACGTTGACTTCTGATGTCATTTCTGTCACATGACTCACTGAAACTTGTACATGAGGATATTGTATATCCTCGTGCTTTTATATGGTCATGAAACTCCTCGATAACTTATAATATCCTTATAATTTACAAGAGTGGGTACTTTATTCACTATATCATTTCAGTAAAACATATAACTGTTTTGTAACGCACTGAACTTATATGAATCACTTGGCTGGCCCATCTTACCTGGGCTCTTCGATATAGAACTCCAGCCATAACAGACACAGTTAAGGAATGACAGGTCCTCGGCCGGAAGTTCCTTTAAAGAGTCATATTGCTACACCCAGTAGTCGGCACCTGTAGCTCACACAGGGTCGGCCGCCATATTGTTATCCCTAATGCTTCATATTGCTACACCCAACAGAAGCGGAAGTGGGTAAACGCTTCAGGTTGCTCAAAAGGTCATGGGAATAAAACAGGTCTGTAGTGTTCCACAATGGGACAGGGAAAAGAAGGAGTCGAAGAGCGACTAAACGTGATATAGTTTGTTGTCACGGCAACCGTACTTCAATGGCGAAACTCAGGTGAAACTACAATCCCCGCCATGCACTTGTGTCAGGCGGATGCGCATCCACACAGGGTGGACGTTCTAGAACGCATGCGTATGGGGATTTTTCAGGGCCCTAGCGGTGGTAGGGCTCGGTGTTCACCGGAGGTATCGGTGAGTGTTTATCCTGCACCCTGCCGGCGGCATGTGGAGGTTCCCCTTTGTGAGGAGCTTCCGGTAACGGTAAGGAGCGACCTGACGGAGGCGGGGCTACAGGCAGTGTGACGTCATACGTTGTATGCGGGTAACAGGCAGTTCAAAAACAAAGCAGGGCGATCAGGTAGAATTAGTCTGGGCCAACACTTCTATGTAGTCTCTAGTGAGCAGCTGCCTTAACCCATATGGACCTTCAGGGAATATGTGGAGCAAATACAGACAGAGACCCCCCCCTTCTGGTTCTTCTCTCATTACACATTAGAATCTACACATAATTCTCGCTCTCTGGCCTCCAGGGGCGGTGCCTGTAATTTACCCTCCCACTTAGATTGTAAGCTCCACAGGTCAGGGCTCTTATTCCTCCTCCTGTGTCTGTTATTCACACCTGACATTTCTATTCGCTCTACATTCCCCCTCTTTGTGCTGTACAAATGGACAGTCCTATATTGAAATATGTATATGTCATTCTAAACCACTTCCCTATGTACATTCATGGCATATTATCAAGGGTTTTAAAGTTATTTGTAAATTTAAAGGGGAACTCCGGCTTCCAAACCCCTAATATTCCCATCACAGTTATGGGTTTCTTCAAAAAGTATGAATAAATGCTTAAATCCAGTTGTTTAACAGTTCTTCTCTTTCTGCATCATTTGAAATCCTGGCAGGGAAGGAGGGACTAAACACTGATGTTACAAATTGTAACAACTACTCCACAGCTTACAGACAGCATGCAGGAACTACATAACCCACAATGCATTGCACTGTGATGTTCTGTTCCTTATTGAAATCACATGTGCAGGGAATTGGGGGTTTGGAGGATGCAGGCTGAGGGCAGACGGCTGTTGATACAAAGTAACAGTAGTCAGACAGCTCAGCAGGAGAGCAGGGAGCTAGTCTTAGGGAACTGTCAGAAACCATTTAAAATCATGAAAAGTCTGCATATTTTTTTATTGATATATATTGCAAAGTTACTGAAATTATGTTTACTTTTCAAAAAGCTTAAGTTATGTTTTTGTGGAGTTTCCCTTTAATTGCCATTGAAAGCTGGTGTTTTATACCCTCTGCGCTGCTTGGTTCCCGTTTGCGGTGCAATTTTATACCAGACAAATGGAAGTACAGGTATTAAAACCAGTAATTACACAGTGCTCAGTTGCAAAATCCCTTAAAGGGACGTTAACATCAAAAAAGTGTTTTAAAGTAATAAAAATATAATGCAGTGTTGCCCTGCACTGGTAAAACTGATGTGTTTACTTCAGAAACGCTACTATAGTTCATATAAACAAGCTGCTGTGTAGCCATGGGGGCAGCCATTCAGGCGCTGGATACACAGTAGATAACAGATAAGTACTACTATAGTTTATATAAACAAGCTGCTGTGTAGCCATGGGGGCAGCCATTCAAGCACAGGATACACAGTAGATAACAGATAAGTACTACTACAGTTTATATAAACAAGCTGCTGTGTAGCCATGGGGGCAGCCATTCAAGCACAGGATACACAGAAGATAACAGATAAGTACTAGTATAGTTTATATAAACAAGCTGCTGTGTAGCCATGGGGGCAGCCATTCAAGCACAGGATACAAAGTAGATAACAGATAAGTACTACTATAGTTTATATAAACAAGCTGCTGTGTAGCCATGGGGGCAGCCATTCAAGCACAGGATACACAGTAGATAACAGATAAGTACTACTATAGTTTATATAAACAAGCTGCTGTGTAGCCATGGGGGCAGCCATTCAAGCACAGGATAAACAGTAGATAACAGATAAGTACTACTATAGTTTATATAAACAAGCTGCTGTGTAGCCATGGGGGCAGCCATTCAAGCACAGGATACACAGTAGATAACAGATAAGTACTACTATAGTTTATATAAACAAGCTGCTGTGTAGCAATGGCAGAAATTGAAAAAAGGCTATATGGCACAGGTTAAATAATGGATAACAGATAACACATGCCTTCTTGCAGCACTTGGTATGTCTAGATCAAAACGTGCCAGTAAATAAAGGGTGTGCGTGTCTCTATATCTATATTTAGTTACTTATTTCTCATCATGCATTTATGGATGGCACTTGATGGATATTGAGCTTTTATTCTTTCTGAATAACTTTGTTTATAAGAGAAGGTTAATGCCATTTAACTCTCTTTTAATTATAAAGTATGGGATAGACTGTACATATGAAGTCTTCATTTTATTAGTAGATTATGCCGTAGTCAGGGAAAGTTATGTGACGGCTCCCACTCCTGTATAGAATTGCAAGGCTTGAGATAAGGAATGTAATGTGAAAGCCTTCATAGCTTTATTACACTGGTGAAATACATCAAAGCTAAACATCTGTAATGTTTTATTTTATATGAAAGCTAAACATCTGTAGTATTTTATTTTAGATGAAAGATAAACATCTGTAATGTTTTATTTTATATGAAAGCTAAACATCTGTAGTATTTTATTTTATATGAAAGCTAAACATGTGTTATATTTTATTATACAGTATATATAATATTTTATTTTACATGAAAGGTAAACATTATTATATTTTATTTTATATATAATATTTTATTTTATATGAAAGCTAAACATCTGTAATATTTTATTTTACATGAAAGCTAAACATCTGTTATTTTATTTTATATATAATATTTTATTTTATATGAAAGCTAAACATCTGTAATATTTTATTTTATATGAAAGCTAAAAGTGTTATATTTTATTATATATAATATTTTATTTTACATGAAAGGTAAACATTGTTATATTTTATTTTATATATAATATTTTATTTGATATGAAAGCTAAACATCTGTAATATTTCCCTTTAAAGGGGTTGTTCACCTTCTGAAAACTTTTTTTTAGTTCAGCTGTTTTCTGACGGTTCCCCAGAAAGAAAACATTTTTTTTTTTCAATTACTTTCCATGTTTTATGTTTTACGTTTTTTTCAAAATTGAAGTTTAACGGTCAGTGTCCCTTTTTGATGTATGCTTTGTATTGTGTTTGATTACAGGATTCAGTTCGAGATTCTGCCTTTTTCAGCAGGATTCGGATTCCTCCCAATTCTTGTGCGCGGCCGAACCAAATCCTAATTTGTATATGCAAATTAGGGGCGGGACAGAACTGGTTACTTTTCATCACAAAACAAGGAAGTAAAAAATGGTTTTCCCACTTTTTCCTTTCCCGCCCCTAATTTACATTCACGCCACTTATTTGCATATGCAAATTAGGATTCGGTTCAGTATTTGCCCGAATCTTTCGCAAAGGATTCAGGGATTCGGCTGAATCTCAAATAACCAAATTAGGGGCAGAAACGGAAATCATGTGACTTTTCGTCACAAAACAAGGAAGCAAAAAATGTTTTTTCCACTTTTACATATTCAGGGATTCAATAAAATCAATAAAACATTACCTATTTAAAAAAAAAAGTTCAGTCTTCCTGTCTCTGGGGAGTCTGACAGCTCAGTGATCCAGGAGCAGATTCTAAACTGTTACAATTTGCTACAATTAGTTGATCCATTTCTCAGCAGTATCTGTGGAATATTAGCAACTATTGTATCAATTCTAACAGCTGCCTGTAATGAAACTTAGGGATTCTGCTCAGCAGTGACAAAGATAACAAATGTATCAACTAAATGTATCCATTTAGAACAGTTACAGAGTCGGCGACCCCCCCCAAGCTGCTTTTAAATTTAACTTTAAAGAGGAATTCCACAAAAACATAACTTAATCTTTTTGAAAAGTAAACATAAGTTCAAGCAACTTTGCAATATATATCATTTAAAAAATATGCAGACCGATTTTTTTAATGGTTTCTGACAGTTCCCTAAGCCTAGCCCCCTGCTCTCCTGCTGATCTGTCTGACTACTTTGCTGAACTGTCTGACTACTGTTACTTTGTATCAACAGCCATCTGTCCTCAGCCTGAATCCTCCAAACCCCACAATTCCCTGCCTATGTGATTGCAATAAGGAACAGAACATTCCATGCAATGCATTGTGGGTTAAGTTGTGGAGTAGTTGTTACAATTTGTAACATCAGTGTTGAGTAGGGATGCACCGAATCCACTTTTTTGGATTCGGCAGAACCCCCGAATCCTTTGCAAAAGATTCGGCCGAATCCGAACCCTAATTTGCATATGCAAATTAGGGATGGGAAGGGGAAAACATTTTTTACTTCCTCGAAGTCACGTGATTTCCCTCCCCGCCCCTAATTTGTATATGCAAATTCGGATTCGGTTCGGCCAGGCAGAAGGATTCGGCCGAATCCGAATCCTGCTGAAAAAGGCCAAATCCCAAACCGAATCCTGGATTCGGTGCATCCCTAGTGTTTAGTCCCTCCTTCCCTGCCAGGATTTCAAATGATGCAGAAAGAGAAAAACTGTTATACAGCTGGATTTCAGCATAGAACATGGCATTTATTCCTACTTTTTGAAGAAACAGGTAACTGTGATGAATATATTAGGGGTTTCTGTGGGCCTCTTCATTAAATTTTGGTATGGAAGAGTTTCCCTTTAATATTAGAAAAACTGTCATAAATAGAAAATAGAAAGTCATTGGAATAGGCTTTAGTCTTGGTCTGAAACCAACTGAACTTAAAAAAACTGTTAGAAGGCGAACAACCCCTTTAATTAAAAGTGGTGTGTTTTTTTATTATTAATTTCTGTTTTATTATGGGTATATTTTTTAAGCACATTTTGCTGTTACTTTCCATAGCTATTCAAGAGCAACTGTCAGTTGTAGTGGAGAGTGCCAGTGTGTGATCTGCAGATATTGCGGGAGATATTAGAGGGCCCATTACAGGGGCAGAAAGATACTGTTCTCTGTATGCAGCTTATAAATCTACATTGCTTTAAAAACACTTTAGTGCTGGCATGGGCTGCTAAATAAAGGTGTTTATTGGATTTAACTAGAAATATTTTTGTCAAGGAGAAAGGTACAACTCGCTTTTTGTGGCTTTGCCTAAGGGACACTAAACCCTTATACGCTGCACTGCTCAACCACACTGTACTCCAGTTGTCGCTGGACTACAAATCCCAGCATACTTTAACATATTATCAAGGTCAAGGCATGCTGGGAGCTGTAGTCCAGCAACATCATGGTGGTATTCTTAAAGCAATATTGCTAATTGCCAACTCTCCCGAGCCCGCACCAGTATTAAAATGCAAATTTATCCTCCAACAACAATCGCAACCTGGCTCCATGTTCTATGACGTTGGAAACATTAAGGGGCCGATTCACTAAATTCGAGTGAAGGGTTCGAATTAAAAAAACTTTGAATTTTCGAAGTTTTTTTTGGGCTACTTCGACCATCGAATGGGCTACTTCGACCTTCGACTACGACTTCGAATCGAAGGATTCAAACTAAAAATCGTTCGACTATTCGACCATTCGATAGTCGAAGTACTGTCCCTTTAAGAAAAACTTCGACCCCCTACTTCGGCAGCTAAAAGCTACCGAAGTCCCCATAGGCTTGCCTGTCATTTTTTGATCGAAGGATTTTCCTTCGATCGTTGGATTAAAATCCTTCGAATCGTTCGATTAAAATCCTTCGAATCGTTCGATTCGAAGGATTTAATCGTTCGATCGAATTAAAAATCCTTCCATCGATCGATCGCCGGATTTGCGCAAAATCGTTCGATATTCGAAGTCGAACGATTTTAGTTCCTAGTCGAATAACAAGGGTTAATTAACCCTCGATATTCGACCCTTCGTGAATCGGCCCCCAAAATACAGCATGGAACAATCATCATCATATTACTGTTAATTCCGTTTTCCTTTAAAGGGGTTGTTCACCTTCAAACACTATTTTTCAGTTCAGTTCGTTTCAGATTGTTCCCCAGAAATCAAGAATTTTTCCAATTACTTTAAATTTTCTGTTTGTGACCGTTTTTCTAATATTGAAGTGTACAGTTTCATTTTTCACCTTCTAAAGCAGCTCCCGGAGGTCGTCGACCCTGTAAACTGTTCTAAATTGATACAATTAGTTGATACATTTGTTATCTTTGTCCCTGCTGAGCAGAATCCTTGAGTTTCTGTTAGAATTGATACAATAGTTGCTAATATTCCACAGGTACTGCTGAGAATTGTATCTCTAATTGTATCAATTAAATGTAGCAAATTGGAACAGTTCAGATGCTCCTGGATCACTTTAAACCTTCAACTTACATTTTGGGAAAACGGTAATAAATAAAAGATGGAAAGCAATTGAAAAAAGTCTTTGTTTATGATGAACAATCTGAAAACAACTCAACTGAGAAACATGTTTGCAAGGTGAACAACCCCTGTAAAGAAAAACTATACCCCCCAAACAATGTAGGTCTCTATAAAAAGATATTGCATAAAACAGCTCATATGTAAAACCCATGATTCATGTAAATAAACCGTTTTCATAATAATATACTTTTCTAGTAGTATGTGCCATTGGGTAATCAGGGGCTGCCCCCTGGGATTATTTAATTCACGGTGCACACAAACATGCGTAACAAACCATACTTGTTAGGTCACATGAACCAATTAACAGACAGAGTTGTGTCTTTTGCTCCCACACTTCTTCCTGTTACAGTTAGAGCTGCAGTATTTCTGGTCAGGTGATCACTGAGGCAACATACAGACCATCACTAAATGGGGGTTCAAGGCAAGAGATGTAAAAGGGCAAGATTTACTTAAATATATATTACAGTTTGGTAAGATTCTTTAATATGCCACTTAATATGATGTAAACCATCTGTTGCTTAAGTGTTCATTTTGGGGGTATAGTTTTCCCGTAATCACCGAGGAGTAGGCTTGGGCGAATTTGACCGGTTTCGTTTCGGCAAAAATTTGCTACCGATGGAATGTCGCCGACGCCCATTAACGTCTATAGACGTGAAAAGAATTTTTTTTTTTTACGCGCGCGCCATACAAGTCTATGGGCGTAACTTCCGTGGCGAAAAAATTCGCCCATCCCTACCGAGGAGTCATGATTATGGCCCTCTGAAACATCGTTAAATAAAGTTGGCGTTTAACTTGCCTTTTATCTCTGTTTAGGAAGGGGGAGCTGCAGGTAGACGTCAGCACTGAATATGGGTGAAAAGAAGCCAGAAACGCTGGATTTTGTAAAAGACTTCCAGGAATATCTCACTCAGCAGACACATCACGTCAACATGATCTCTGGCTCTGTGAGCAGTGACAAAGAAGCTGAAGCTTTACAAGGAGGTAAGTAGCTCGTGTGTTGTGGACAACCCAAAGTTAAAGGGTTCCTTCACCTTTAAATTAACTTTTAATACGATGTAGACCAATTCTGACACAATTTTCCATTCTTCGTCTTTGTTTGTTTTGGTTTTTCAGTTATTTAGCTTTTGTTCAGCAGCTCATCACTTGGTGTAGTAGCAGCTATCTGGTTGCTAGGGTCTTATTTAGCCTAGCAACCAGGCAGTAGTTTGAACGAGAGATGAGAGTATGAATAGTAGAGGGCTTACAAAGAAGGTTAAGTTAAAAAAAATAAAGTAATAACAATAGAATTATAGGCTCACAGACCAATAGATTTTGCCTGCTGGTGTCGATGACCCCCTATTTAAAAGCTGAAAAAAGGCAGGAGAGAAAGGTAAATCATTCAAAGAAAAATAATAATGACAGTTGCAAAGTTGCTAGGAATAGGGAATTCTATAACATACTAAAAGTTACCTTAAAGGTGAATCAACCCTTCAAAAATTGCTACCGGTGGCACTAGCACAATTGCCTACTGCAGCTTATTATTAATATCCTTTCATTATTATTATCATCTGCCTATTAATTACTACACTGGTGCAAACTTTTGTTGTCGCTTTAGTCTTGTACCTGAAGTTGTCTTATACTTTGCTGTCTATATAAGGTTCTGCCAGCCTCTTCCTTTCTATAACTGGTCCCATAGGAGCATTGATCTTGGCTCAGGTCATATTCCCATCTGATCCTAGACACTGACTTGAGACAAAGGGGCAAATTCACTAAGCCGCGAAGCGCCGAACGCTAGCGTTAATTCGCTAGCGTTTGGCATTTTCGCTACTGCTCAAATTCACTAACGAACGCTGGCGTAGTTTCGCTAGTGTTACTTCGCAACCTTACGCCAGGTGAATTTTCGATAGCGACGAAACTACGAAAATTCACTAACTTGCGCAGTGTACTGAACGCTACCTTTTACGCTAGACTGCCTTCGCCACCTCAGACCTGGCGAAGCGCAATAGAGTAGATAGGGATTGTTTCCAAAAAAAGTCAAAATTTTTTCTAAGTCCCAAAAAACACTGGCGCGTTTTCTACATGATGGGTGATGGCTGAAAAAGATCAAAAAACTTTTTGGGGCTCCCCTCCTTCCCCCCTACATTTCCTGACTCATGGCAACAATTCCTAGACAGTGGGCACATGTGTAGGGCAAAATAAAATTTATATTTGCTGATTTGAAGGTTTTCTAGGCATTTGTAGTGCTGATACGTGTTCCTCCATTGAAATTTGAATTTCGCGCCGTATGCAAATTAGCCTTCGCTAGCGTAACTTTGCTTTATATAGCGAATCAACACTAGCGCAACTTCGCAACCTTACGCTACCCCTGTGCGCAACTTCGGATTTTAGTGAATTTGCAGAGAGCGCTGGCGAAACTACGCCTGGCGAAGTAGCGCCTGGCGCAACTTCGCATCTTAGTGAATTTGCCCCAAAGGGTGACTTTCTTGCTATACTGCAAAGGAACAGTTCAGTGTAAAAATAACAACGGAGTAGATAGATAAAATAAAAAATGTTTCTAATATAGTTAGTTAGCCAAAAATGTAATGTATAAAGGCTGGAGTGACTGGATGTCTAATAGAACAGAACACTACTTCCTGCTTTTCAGCTCTCTTGGTTTCCACTGATTGGTTACCAGACAGTAACCAATCAGTGACTTGAGGGGGCACATGGGTCATAACTGTTGCTTTTGAATCTGAGCTGAATGCTGAGGATCAATTACAAACTCACTGAACTTATGTCCCATGTGTCCCCCCTTATAGTCACTGACTAACTCAGAGTTAGAGAGCTGAAAATCAGGAACTAGTGTTCTGGCTATTACGTTACACATCCAGTCACTCCAGCCTTTATATATTACATTTTTGGCTAACTAACTATATTAGATACATTTTTATTTTGCACATACTATCTATTTACCCAGTTTTTATTTTTACACTGAACTGTTCCTTTGAAGCAGAGAGTATAAACTATTACAACCTGTTATAAATTAAGATATTGATCACTTAGTTCACGGCAGCCATCTTCTTAATTCAGTCTTTTTCTGAAGTTTTGGTGCATGCGCAGTTGGAGTAAATTTCTGGTCCTGAACCACTGCGCATGCGCCGAAAGTCACGAAAATTTCCGTGACTTAACTGCGCATGTGCCGAAAATGCCGTCAATACACAAAGATTACCAGAGAAGAAGAAGATGGCTGCCGTGAACTCCGAGGCCAGAATCTGCACGGAGGGGTGAGTAAAAAATTAGGGGCATTTGCCCAGGGGGCAGGTAGGCTGGGGGGGAGGAGGGAGGGGGGTCTACCCAGGGTAGTGGGGGAGGGTTTTTTTAAACTATGGGTTGAATTCTCCTTTGAGGAGAGGAAATTGTTGGCTAAAAGAGAACATAGTAGTAAAACTAAAACTTTTTAATAAAAGTGCAATGTGGGTTTGTTTGTTTTTTGGGGGTTTTTTTTTTTAGCTTGTGTGGGAAAACTTCACAAACACAAGGTTTGTAGAACAGACACTCTATGGATCAGATACCTCTGTGTTAATTTTTTAACAATTGTGCACTATTTAACTCTTCCAGCAAACTGCTATTCACTCACTTACTTTCTGCAAATCAGGGACTCAGAACCATGATGCACTCTCCGCTAATTCTCCGTGCCTTGCTCTACCGGCAGCTGGGACAGACAGCGATCATAATGGGCTGGACCATCCCTCCGTGGAGGTGTCTCTAGATGAAAGCGCTGGTATGCTGGTGGACGGCTTTGAGCGGACCTTTGACGGCAAACTAAAATGTCGCTATTGTAACTACGCCAGCAAAGGCACAGCCCGTCTGATCGAGCATATCCGTATACACACAGGTACGATCCCATTCTGGTACTTATGTTCCATAATGCTGAAGCTATGCATTCTGGGACTCTGATTTCCATAGAATTATTAACATATATTTATATAGCATTTATGGATTGTGACTTCACGTCCCAGAATCCATCACTTTAACATGGAGCAAGGTGACAATGGGGTTGAATGACCTGCCAGAGTAAGGGAAGAGTATACATATATATCTAAATATACTAGGGATGCACAAATCCACTACCCCTGAATCCTTCATGAAAGATTTGGCCGAATACCGAACCGAAACTGAATACTAATTTGCATATGCAAATTAGGGATGGGAAGGGGAAAACATTTTTTACTTCCTTGTTTAGTGACAAAGTCACACGATTCCCCTCCCCTAATTTGCATATGCAAATTCGGATTCGGTTCGGCCAGGCAGAAGGATTCGGCCGAATCCTACTAAAAAAGGCAGAATCCCAAACCGAATCCTGGATTTGGTGCATCCCTAAAATATACAGCAATAGCATCCATAGTTGACCTTAGCAGCAGCAACCAGTATGGTTCCTTATACTTAGAAGGTATTTGATGTACCTAAAATCATGCTTAGATGTGACATAAATCTTATAAACAAACAGTATATTTTGGTTTCAGCCTCAACAACACATTTGTAACATATTTGGTTCCAGTGATACACTTTAGGCTTTCAGTTTTTGCACTAAGAAGATTCCACACTATAATACTACATGCTGGCCAGAGAATTAAAGGAAAACTAAACCCCTCAAACAATGTAGGTCTCAATAAAAAGATATTGCATAAAACAACTCATGTGTAAAACCCTGCTTCATGTAAATAACCCAGTTTCATAATAATATATTTTTTATTAGTATGTGCCATTGGGTAATCATAAATTGAAAATTACCATTTTAAAAAATAAGTGCCGCCCCCTGGGCTTGTATGATTCACTGTGCATACAAACAAACCAAAAAAACTTTACTTCTTAGGTCACATGAGCCAATTAACAGACAGAGTTGTGTCTTTTGCTTCAACACTTCTTATTGTTACAGTTAGAGCTGCAGTATTTCTGGTCAGGTGATCTCTGAGGCAGCACACAGACCATCACCAAATGGTGGCTCAAGGCAAGAGATGTAAAAGGGCAAGATTTACTCAAATATGTATTCCAGTTTGATAAGATTCTTTAATATGTCACTTAATATGATTTAAACTATCTACTGTTTATTTTGGGGGTATAGTTTTCCTTTAATGTCTTTAGCTGCATAAATATGGCCGATGGGCTAAATGGCTGCATCATGAACTTGACTCATTGAACTTGATACTTATTTTGCAGGTGAGAAGCCACACCGTTGCCACTTATGCCCATTTGCATCTGCGTACGAGCGCCACCTAGAGGCTCACATGCGCTCTCACACTGGGGAGAAGCCGTACAAGTGTGAGCTGTGTTCCTTCCGCTGCAGCGACCGTAGCAACCTCTCTCATCACCGCCGGCGCAAACACAAGATGCTGCCGATCAAAGGCACTCGGCCAACCCTTGGCAATAAGAAAATGTGGGGGGTCCTTCAGAAGAAAGTCAGCAGCCTGGGTTACACCCGCCGGACCCTCATTAATCTCAGTCCTCCTTCCATGGTGGTGCACAAGGCAGACTATTTGAACGACTTCGCACACGAGATTCCCAGCATTCAGAGCGAGGCTTATGAACACTTGGCTAAGGCCTCACATTCAGGGGGGCTCTCAAGGGAAGATCTTATGGTGGACAACCCCTTAAACCAGCTGTCCACTTTGGCAGGGCAACTCTCTAGCCTTCCACCGGACACTCAGAATCCTGCTTCCCCAGACACCGGGCCCTGTCCTGATGAAAAACCCTTTATGATTCATCAGCCTCCTCCTCCAGCCTGTAGCTCTGCTGTGTCTACCAGTGTAGCTCAGAGTTCCTCCCCTGCCAGCCCTGAAGGGCGTCCGACCCACAATCACAGGAACTGTAGCCCTATGGCGGGGCCAAGCAGTGAGCGTAGTGGGCGCACCAGCACCCCTAGTATTAGCAACAGCCAACCCAGCACCCCTGCCCCCGCCCTTCCAGTCCAGGACCCTCAGCTCCTGCACCACTGCCAGCACTGTGACATGTACTTTGCAGACAACATATTGTACACAATCCACATGGGCTGCCACGGCTTTGAAAACCCTTTCCAGTGCAACATTTGTGGTTGCAAGTGCAAAAACAAGTATGACTTTGCCTGCCATTTCGCTCGAGGTCAGCATACCCAGCACTGACTCTAGAGACCCTTCACTCACTCCTTTTTTTTTTACTTTACACCTTAACAGACAATGTGTGTATACATCTGCATTCATATGAGGACTGTTTAGAACCTGTAAATAATATATTTGTGTGTGCCTCATTTGATCACATGACCTGCATTTCTCAAGTAATAACAAGTGTGTGAGAGATTGCTAATTAACCAACAGTATTTGTGTGTGTCTGGAAAGGGTGGGTAGGGGTGTTAAAGGGACACTAAACTAAAAAAGGCTTCGCGTTAAAGGGATACTGTCATGTTTTTTTTTTTCAAAACGTTAATAGTGCTGCTTCAGCAGAATTCAACACTGAAATCCGTTGCTCAAAAGAGCAAACAGTTTTTTTTACAATCTTGAAATCTTGCATATATCGATATATTCTCAGTTTCCCAGCTGACCCCAGTCATGTGACTTGTGCTCTAATAAACTTCAGTCACTCTTTACTGCAAGTTGGAGCGATATCAACCCCCCCCCCAGCCGCCTTACAAAAAAGAATAATGGCAAGGGAACCAGATAGCAGCTCCCTAACACAAGATAACAGCTGCCTGGTAGATCTAAGAACAGCACTCAATAGTAAAAATCCAGGTCCCACTGAGACACATTTAATTACATCGAGTAGAAGAAACAACAGCCTGCCAGAAAGTGCTGGCTCTTTTTAAAGCACATGACCAGGCAAAATAACCTGAGATGACTGTGAGAACTAAAAAAAAATACACTTGCTGGTTCAGGAATGAAATGTTACATAGTAGAATGAATTATTTGCAGTGTAATTTAGAAACAAAAACGACATCATAAAAATCATGACAGAATCCGCACCGCAAAGCATCATTTTATCTTCTCCTTTCTGCAGGCTATGAGCCAATGTAGAGCACCGTGTCTGTCTCACCTTACCCGACTCTGTCCTTTTTGGCTGATCACACCTTCAGTTGCTTCATTGTGATAGGATTTTCACACTTGGCTAAAGGTGGCCATACACGGGCAGATACAGCTGCCGATATCGGTCGTTTGGACCAATTTGACAGCTTATCTGCCCGTGTATGGGGGCTTCCGACGGGTCTTCCTGATCGATATCATTGCGATCGGGAAGGTCTGATTTTTAACCGACCCGTTGGAGCCCCTTGGCGTATCGTAATTTGATCATTCGGCCATACGGCCGAACGTTCGAATTCCCCCCGATATAGCCATGCCGTTAGTGGCATATCGGGGAAAGATCCGGTAGTTTGGCGATGTCGCCAAACAAGCGGATCTTTGAGGCTATGGCCAGTTTAAGAATAATGACATTTGGGATGAGTTAAAGATTATGGGAATATATAGGAACAGTGTCTCTTTATGGCAGTGCTGCACAAACTGTGGGGTTGAGATTGAAACAGTGGCAGGGGGCCAATTAGGGTGAGATAGTGGATGAAAGCCTATTTGCTGCCTGAGATACACCTGAAAGCCAAGCTAGAAGGTCAATTAGGAGAATATTTTGGCTGAAAACTACTATGGGATCCGTTATCCAGAAAGCTCCAAATTACGGGAAGGCCGTCTCCCATAGACTCCATTTTATCCAATTTTTTAAGAATGATTTCTTTTTTCTCTGTAATAATAAAACAATACCTTAAATTTCATCCCAACTAAGATATAATTAATCCTTATTGGAAGCAAAACCAGCCCATTGGCTTTATTTCATGTTTACATGATTTTCTAGTAGACTTAAGGTATGAAGATCCAAATTACGGAAAGATCAATTATCTGGAAAACCCCAGGTCCCCAGCATTCTGGATAATAGGTCCCATACCTGTACAGAAATGTTCTCTATATCATTTACTTTGTTATTAGCTAAGGGGGGTCCTGACCATAGCTCTAGACTTAAACTGAAAAAGTCAGATGACTTAGGGCAAGGTAAAATATGAAAGAACAGATTTTTAGCATGTTATAGAATATCTAATCCTTAGCAACTTCTTAATTGGCCTTCACTTTTTCTTTTTTATAGTTTTTGAATTATTTGTCTTCTTCTGCAGACTCTTTCCAGCTTTCATATGGGGGTCACTGACCCCATCTAAAAACAAATGCTCTACAAATATATTGTTATTGCTACTTTTTATTACTCCTCTTTCTATTTAGACCTATTCATATTCCAGTCTCTTATTCAAATCAGTGTATGGTTGCTAGGGCAATTTGGACCCCAGCAACCAGATTGCTAAACTTGTAAACTGGAGAGCTGCTGACTACAAAGCTAAATAACTCAAAAACAAATAATAAAAAATGAAAACCAATTGCAAATTTTTGCAGAATATCACTACAGCATACTAAAAGTTCATTTAAAGTTGAACAACCCCTTTAATGCTAATTCCACACTGGGCATTTTGACTCCCTATGTAATTCGGCATCTATTTGCGCTTTATTCCATTTGCGTTTCAGTGCGTCTATTTAGACGCAGCATTTTCTTGAGCTTGATGTGCGTTCAGCTATCAATAGAGCAGAGGATTGTTTTTGGAATGGGCGAAAAAATGCACGAAACGCGTCAAAAACGTATTTAAACTAAATAAGTGGGGTTTTTTTTCTCAGCTTGAGTTTAAAAAAACACAGAAAAAAACGCCAATATGTAAGAGTCCTTCTAGAAGCTAAGCCATTAAGTCAAATACAAACAATAATGTTTAGTGTGCCTTTAAAGGGGAACTAAAATGAAAATTTTGTATAAGCTTCAGCATACGGAAATAAGAAACTTTGAAAATACAACCAATTAAAAATTCTGTTCTTTTTCTGAAATAATCGAGTTTATCTTCACTATTCCTCTCTCAGCATCTGTTTCTCTTCATTCTGTCTTCATGCAGCAGTTGGATGTCAGATATTCACTGACAGTTAGATCCAATATATCTTATAGGGGGGCTCCTTTTGCCTAGAAGATGTATTAGAGCTCACTCTATTAAATCACCAGACATCATGTCTCTCTACATGCAGGATTTGTGCAAATGGCAGTTATTTTGTTAGATTTTGTTTACACTGGAATCCGTTATTTGAATGAGCTCTAATTCATCTGCTAGGAAAGGAAACCCCCTATAAGATATATATTGGATCTAACTGTCAATGAATTAGGGATGCACCGAATCCACTATTTTGGATTCGGTCGAATCCTTCATGAAAGATTCGCCCGAATCCAAATTTGCATATGCAAATTAGGGGTGGGAAGGGGAAAACATTTTTTACTTCCTTCTTTTGTGACAAAAAGTCACACGATTTCCCTCCCCGTCTCTAATTTGCATATGCAAATTAGGATTCAGATTTGGTTGGCCGGGGCAGAAGGATTCGGATTTTGTGCATCCCTACAATGAATATCTGACACCCAACTGCTGCGTGAAGACAGAATGAAGAGAAACAGACGCTGAGAGAGGAATAGTAAACATAAACTTAAATCTTTAATTGATTGTATTTACAAAGTTTCTTATTTCAGTATGATGAAGCTTATATAATCGTTTTCACGATAGTTCCCCTTTAATGAAGGGTATGCATCATTGCTGTCTGGCTTGGGCATATATTTTAAATGAGTGATTATGGGGGTTGGATAAGGCATCTAATGTTTAGCTGTCTTCCCAGGTGCCTGCTGTCAACCCGCGTCACGATGTGCATTTAGGAGGACCGACGATCGTGTGCCGAAATAACGATATTGCATTGGTCTCTTCCGTCTTTGTATTTGTACTGTTGAAGGGAGAGAGTGTTTCTGGATGTGCTCGTGAAGACCCACATAGGTAACCTCATGCCGCGGACTATATTGTTTGATCGATATCAGATTTTCTGCACCCGTCTTTTGGCCAAGAGCTGACATAAGTGTTTATGGTTGGCGCGAGAATGAACAATGTGTAACGTTTAAGGTTACAAAACCAAATTACAATATATCTTTCTACTTCTTTCTCCCTACTGGGGGTTTGAAAGAGATTTTATCACTGTGTGTTAATGGTTTCTCCAAAGATTCTAACGCTCCATAAACCATCACGGAGTCTAATAAATCTGTATTGTCTGTTCACATACTTTGTGTTCATGATCAGTGCTGTGCCGTCGCTCAAATCGACACCACTTCTTATTCATTAATAGGGGCAGGTATGTTCTACCTTTAACCAAGCAACGACATTATGGGGCAGGGTAATCAAAGGTCGAGGTGAATTTCGAGCTATTTATTGTGTACTACGACTAGGGAATGGTCCAAATTCATTCGAATTTGAAAAAAAAATCGAATATCGAAATTTATCATGTACGGTCTCTTTAAAAATTCAACTTCGACCGTTAGCCTATGGGGGACCTGCTAGAACCTATTCGGAGTCAATTGGTGGAAAAACTTTGAATCAAATTCGATCGAATGCGCTATTCTTACTTCGATTCGTACGATTCAAATTCGGCCAAATACGAACCTAATTCGGACCTATTCGACCAAAAAAAATTTCGGTTGGTCGTTTCGTTTCGACCCTTGATAAATATGCCCCCATGTGTCGACTTTAAAGGGGTGGTTCACCTTTAAGTTGACTTTTAGTATGTTGCAGAACGGCCAATTCTAAGCAACTTTTCAATTGGTTTTCGTTATTTATTTTGTATAGTTTTTAAAGGGGTGGTTCACCTTTAAGGTAACTTTAATTATGTTATAGAACAACCAATTCTAAGCAACTTTTCAATAGGGTTTCATTATTTATTTGTTATAGTTTTATAGTTGTTTTATTTATTTCTAATTCTTTGCAGCTTTCAAATGGACGTCGCGGACTCCCTTCTAAAAAAACAAATGTTCTGTATTAGTTATGTGTGGGCCGACCCGATACCCACGGGACCCGGGTCAGGCAGGTTCGGGTCAACCTTGCACTGCTCCTCACCACCTTCAAATGCCGACTTCCGGGTTCCGGTTTTATATTCTCTCGTCTGCTCGCCCCACCCCTTTTGTGATGTCATTGTGACATCATTGGCGGGCCGGCGCGGGTCTATAAAAGGACCCCGGAAGCGCGGGTGCGGGCAGGGCGGGTTAGGGTCGGGTGCGGGTCAGGAAAACCCTGACCCGCACATCACTACTCTGTAAGAATACAAATGTTTTGTTATTGTCACTTTTTATTACTGATCCTTCTATTCAGGCCTCTCCTATTCATATTCCAGTCTCTTATTCAAATCAGTGCATGGTTGCTAGGGGAATTTGGACCCTAGTTACCAGATTGCTTAAAATGCAAATGGAAGAGCTGCTGCATAAAAAGCTAAATAACTCATAAACCTTCAATAATAAAAAATTAAAACAATTTGCAAATTATCTCAGAATATTCATAACATACTAAAAGTTATGTGAAAGGTGAACAACCCCTATAATTGCTTTTCCTTCCTCTTCTTCCAGCCATTAAAGGGGGGGTCACTGACCCCATCTAAAAAACAAATGGCCTTAAAGGCTATAAATGTATTTTTATTGCTACTTTTTTTATTACTCATTTTTCTATTTAGTCCCTCTACTATTCATATTCTAGTCTATTATTCAAATCAATGCATGGTTGCTAGGGTAAATTGGACCCTAGCAGCCAGATTGCTGAATTTGCAAACTGGAGAGCTGCTGAATAAAAAGCTAAATAACCAGTGGCGTAACTAGATATTACTGGGCCCCACAGCAAATTATTTTTCAGGCCCCCAAAATGTTTAGAGGTTGACTTGTTTCTCCAATGTTTATTGAAATTGTATATGAATTAGGGTCTCATGGGGCCCCTATACCACCTAGGCCCCCCTGCAGCCGCAGGGTCTGCTTCCTCTATAGTTACGCACCCTGTATAACTCAATAACCACAAATAATAAAAAATTAAAACCAGTTGCAAATTGTCTCAGAATATCCCTCTCCCCGCCCCTCTCTGAAATCAATGTAGGGGGCAGGTGCAAATATATTAATTAGCTGGGGTTTATTCAGCAGCTCTCCACTTGTTAGCAGTCTGGTTGCTAGGGTCCAAATTACCCTGGCAACCATTCACTGATTTGACTGGAATATGTATAGAAGAGGGGCCTGAATAGAAAGAGAAGTAATAAAAAGTAGTAATAATACATTTGTAGTCTTATCAAGCATTTGTCGTTAAGATGGGGGTCAGTAAAAGCTTGAAAGAATAAAAAGGGAATAATTTCCAACAATAAATAAACAAACAATGAAGGCCAATTGAACAGTTGCTTAGAATTAGCCATTCTATAACATACTAAAAATTAATATACAATTACCCAGTGCAATTTTGCATTTATTGTTTTAATCTAGAATGAGGTCTGACCCACAAAAGCCCGATGCGTTCTATAAAAATGTATAGAAAAAATGTATAGAACTTCCACAAGGGGGCAGAATCATCTCATAATGCACATAATTACCCTGACAGTAGAGTTTCTCTGAATCCTAAAGCAATACCTTGTGTCCAAGCAGCAAGTACCCGTTACTGCTCTACTGTCTGAAAGCATAAATCTGATTGGTTGCTACAGGCTACCAGATATGGAGCACATTCTACACCTGTTATTGGATTGCCATTGGTACCAATTCATTTTATGTGAAGCACTTTGCCTTATGTACCTAATGTAACAAGCACATTTGATGTTTACTGGGTAGTATGGGATCTTGTCCTTATATTAGGGATGCACCGAATCCACTTTTTTGGATTCGGCCCAACCCCCGAATCCCTCGCGAAAGATTCGGCCGAACACCGAACCAAATCCGAACCCTAATTTGCATATGCAAATTAGGGGTGGGAAGGGAAACACATTTTCTACTTCCTTGTTTTCTGACAAAAATTCACACAATTTCCTTCCCGCCCCTAATATGCATATGCAAATTAGGATTTGGTTCGGCCAGGCAGAAGGATCCGGCCGAATCCGAATCCTGCTGAAAAAGGCCGAATCCCGAACCTCATGGTGTCTGAGATCTAGCAATAACTATTGTTGCCAATAAACTAGGGATGCACAGAATCCAGGATTCAGGTCGGGATTCTGCCGTTTTCAGCAGGATTCAGCCAATCCGGGAAAACAAGGAAGTAAAAAAAAATGTTTTCCTCTTCCCACCCCTAATTTGCATATGCAAATTAGGATTCGGTTCGGTATTCGGCTGAATCTTTCGCGAAGGATTCGGTGCCTCCCTACAATAAACTCAGGAAGAAATCTGATAAATGCTGATGCTCATGCTGCATCTTTATACAGGTAAGGGATCTGTTATCTGGAAACGCGGAGAAAGCTCAGAATTACGGAAAGGCCTCTCCCATAGACTCCATTATAATGAAATAATCCACATTTTTTAAAATTCTGTAATAATTAAACAGTAGCTTGTACTTGATCCCAACTAAGATATCATTAATCCTTATTGGAAGCAAAACCAGCCTATTGGGTTTATTTAATGTTTACATGATTTTCTAGTAGATTTAAGGGATGAAGATCCAAATAACAGAAAGATCAGTTATCCATAAAACCCCAGTACCCGAGCATTCTGGATAACAGGTCCCATACCTGTACAATGGCTGCCAACACCTAAAATTCAGGGCAGGTCGATTCATATTAGGGATGCACTGAATCCACTGTTTTGGATTAGTCTGAACACCCATATCCTTTGCGAAAGATTCAGCTGAATACAGAATCCGAATTTGCATATGCAAATTAGGGGTGGGAAGGGGAAAACCTTTTTTACTTTTTTAAAAAGTCACATGATTTTCCTCCCTGCCCCTAATTTGCATATGTAAATGAGGATTCAGTTCGGCCGGGCAGAAGGATTCCGCCGATTCCGAATCCTGCTGAAAAAGGCCGAATCCCGAACTGAATCCTGGATTCGGTGCATCCCTAATTAATGTCAGATGGCTTTAGGATGGCAAAATGGTTACCTTCTTTACGTACTCATGAGCATATTCGGCTATACAGAGCAACACCTGGTTAATTACGACCTTAGCATTAGTCGGCTGTGGATTTAAATTACAGCGCTGATACGTTATAAAATAAATGAACCTTAAACTCCAGATTTTCTCAAAGTGATTTACCAGTTTGATTATCCTTAGACTGAAAGAAAAGGATAAAAAAAAATACATGAAGGTGGGAAGCTAAATCCCTTCTATGAAAGTAAACCCTTGACCAAATATCATCCAAGCCTACTGGGCTACAGTATATTATGAAAGGTTAAAGAAGAACTAGGCTAGTAGTGCTTATTATACTTTGTGTTTCTGTACCAGACCAATGTTATGAGCGAGTTGATCAGAACTACATGTAGGACAGACACACCGGCGCAAATTCACTAAGCGCCGAACGCTAGCGTTAATTCGCAAGCGTTTGGCATTTTTCATTACTGCGCAAATTCACTAACGAACGCTGGCGTAGTTTCGTTAGTGTTACTTCGCACCCTTACGCCAGGCGAATTTTCGCTAGCGACGTAACTACGCAAATTCACTAACTTGCGCAGTGTACTGAACGCTACCTTTTACGCTAGACTTCCTTCGCCACCTCAGACCAGGCGAAGCGCAATAGAGTAGATAGTGATTGTTTCAAAAAAAGTCAAAATTTTTTCTAAGTCCCAAAAAACGCTGGCGTGTTTTCTACATGATGGATGATAGGCTGAAAAAGATCGAAAATATTTTTGGGGCTCCCCTCCTTCCCCCCTACATTTCCTGACTCATGGCAACTTACCTAGACAGTGGGCACATGTGTAGGGCAAAATAACATTTTTATTTGCTGATTTGAAGGTTTTCTAGGCATTTGAAGTGGTGATACGTATTCCTCCATTGAAATTTGAATTTGGCGCCGTATGCAAATGAACCATCACTAGCGAAACTTCGCTTCGCTTGGCGAATTGACGCTAACGTAACTTCGAAAACTTACGCTACCCCTGTGTGCAACTTCGGATTTTAGTGAATTTGCGGAGCGCTGGCGAAAATACGCCTGGCAAAGTGTGGCAAAGTGCGGCGAAGGGCGCAACTTCGCATCTTAGTGAATTTCTGAGTGAGCAGTAACTTCATTGCTTTATAGAACTCAACACAAACACTTTCATCATAACGTGTGAGCATACACAGGAAGAGGAATATTATATATAACAATAATAATCAACAATGATTTTTATTTTAGGGCTGTTAAACACTAAAATGATGAGATATAAGTGACATTTTAGGTTCCTTGGTTCACAAGTAAATGCTTGCAGGAAAACAATTCCATGTTCCATCACTTGTACCATCTAGTCCAGGGATCCCCAACCTTTTGAACCCGTGAGCAACATTCAGAAGTAAAAGGAGTTGGGGAGCAACACTAGCATGAAAAATGTTCTTGGGGTTCCAAATAAGGTCTGTGATTGGCCATTTAGTAGCTCCTATGTGGATTGTCAAACTACATTGAGGTTCTGTTTGGAAGTGCATCTGGTTTTTATGAAACCAAACTTGTCTCCAAGCCTGGAATTCAATAATAAGCACCTGCTTTGAGGCCACTGGGAGCAACATCCAAGGGTTTGGTGAGGAACATGTTGCTCATGAGCTACTGGTTGGGGATCACTGATCTGGAGACATGAATAGTGAGGAGTTAAGCAGAGCCACTATAAGATGCAATAGATAATCCAGGAGATACTGGTGATGCTGCTTCCACAGTGACGTCTGCAAAAGGACCGGTAAATCCAGGTCCATGCACTGAATTCAGACATTTATTTCATTATTGAGACTGAAAGGATCTTCACATAAACATCCTTCTGCCCTCTGTGAGCTACAAATCCAACTCGTTTGTCTCTCTGTCACTAAACAACACAAAAATGCACACGTGTAGTTGTACCAGGAATTTCAGTCCAAAAACATATAGGTGGCGGGAGCACTTACCGACACAGCTGCTTTCTGATGCGCTGCACGTGAGCCGCCATCCCACACAGCCGATTGCAATGCAAAGTTTGAAGAACACGGAGCACTGAAGGAGACCAGCATTCATCCATTAAAGAAGTAGAAATTTATTGAACATATTTAAAATCCAGATATAGCGTGCCCAGACATATTAAGGGCTGTCCGCTCTACGTGTTTCGTAGCCTCCCGCCACTTCCTCAGATGCTACTGACAACCATCCCCCTTCATCCTTAAATTCCTCACGGATCCTGGCCCTCCCATAAAAACAATATGAACCCCTTACTGGGTATGAAAGGCTAAAATTAAGTAAGCTTTATCATAAAGGTCTAAATAAATACACCAGTAAACCCTCAAAGTAATGCTGCTCTGAGTCCTCTGTCAAAAGAAACACCACATTTCTTTCCTTCTATTGTGTACTCATGGGCTTCTGTATCAGACTTCCTGTTTTCAGCTTAAACCTCCAGGGCTAGGGCTTGAGCATGCTCAGTTTGCTCCTCTCCCCCTCCCTCCTCCAATTCCTGCTGTAATCTGAGCTCAGTGCTGTTAGTGAGCAGGGAGAGACTCAGGCAGGAAGTGATGTCACACCAAGCTTATATGGCAGCTTCTATCCTAAACAAACAGAGACAGTGTCTATAGCTGTTTACTCAGGTATGGTAAAGCATTCTGCAGAATTAATATAGCGTTCTAGCTTGCACTATTGTCCATTATATTCTGAGCTACTTCTGATTTAGAACCAGGAATTTCACAACGGATGAATTGGATGTGAGACTGGTGAGTTTGGCGTTTGATTAATAGAAGCCTATGAAGAGTGATGCTAAAAGGAGAAGTAATTATGCACCTCTCATTGGATGAAGTTAGAAGACACAGAATGAATGTTCTAGTACAGTGATCCCCAACCAGTAGCTTGTGAGTAACATGTTGCTCCCCAACCCCTTGGATGTTTCTCCCAGTGGCCTCAAAGCAGGTGCTTTTTTTTTTTTTTAATTCCAGGTCTGGAGGAAACTTTTGGCTGTATAAAAACAGTTGTATTGCCAAATAGAGTCTCCTGTCAGTCCACATAGGGGCTAGCAAATAGCCAATCACATCCCGTCGTTGGCATCCTCAGGAACTATTTTCCTGCTTATGTTGCTCCCCAACCCTTCTTACATTTGAATGTGGCTCACGGATGAAAAAGGTTGGGGATCCCTGTTGTAGTAGAACAATCTACAATGTTGTCATTTACTTCTGCTTAAAGCAAAGTGAAAGCTCCAATCGATGGGGGGTGCCTAATGATAGGGTACCCCGTTAAGTTAACTCTCCAACTGGTATTCATTTTTGAAAATAATTTTTAAATTGGGTCCCTGATCTCAGCATTATTTTACAAATAATAAAAAGAAGACTAATTGCAAAGTGTGTCCAAATTCACTGGCTACATCATACTAAATGTTCTAAAAAGCCCCGTTAAAAGATGGAACACTGTTGGTTAATTTGGTTTATGAATCTGGAAGCAGATATCCGGTGCTATTTATTTTGGGGAATTGAGCTTCTGCTTCGCCTTGTCTGATCAGATCATATGTTGGAGCTTGGAATTTGGGTTCAGAGGAGGCAAAGCAGGTGAAGACCATAAGCTGCGGGTCTGGAAGGGTGAGTGTGGCTTGTAAGTAATGTGGTTCAAGTTAACAAAGTAGAAAGATTCCAGCACTGGGGTTGCAAATGTGTCAGAGGTAAAGAAGGACAGACCAACATCTGCTGAATAATATCATCCTCTGTCATGTACATTATCTCCACAGTCGTTTTGCCGTCCAATTCACAGGTCACAACGATCGGAACCTGCTTAAGTCTGTTAATCAGCCCTCTGGCTAAAGATGCGGAAATGTTGTTTGTGTAGGAGATAGTGTGATCTTCCAACTGCCAAACAAGAGGAACATTCCATTTAAATAAAATGTAAGGAAGTAAAAGCACATCCCTATGGTCATCCTGCACACGTCTACAATGTAAACGAGAACTAATGCAAAAATAAAAATGTAATATAAGCTTCAGCAAACTGAAATAAGAATCTTTCTAAATGCAATCAATTTAATATTCTGCATTATTTTTGAAATAATCAAGTTTATATTCACTATTCCTCTCTCAGCATCTGTTTCAGGCTTTGGGTGTCAGATGAATGATCCAATATATCTTATAGGGGGCTCCTTTTGCCTAGAACAGTGCTGTCCAACTTCTGTACCACAGAGGGCCGGAATTTTTCTGGTCTACATGGTGGAGGGCCGATAATGGAAGCCAGTGTTAGACATGCCCTGTTTTAGTCCACACCCACCTTAAAGTCATATTAAGACATACCCTTAAATCCATATACCTCCTTCCCTGTGGATAACACAGCACCCCAGAACATAAACACTTTACGGGTCCCTATCAGTAATTTTCAAATGCTAACAAACCAAGGAAAATTGCCATTTTAAAAAATAAGGGCGGCCCCTTGGAATCGTATGATTCACGGTGCACACAAACAAACCATACAAACTTTACTTCTTAGGTCACATGAGCCAATTATCAGACAGAGTTGTGTCTTTTGCTTCCACACTTCTTCCTGTTACAGTTAGAGTTGTAGTATTTCTGGTCAGGTGATCTCTGAGGCAGCACACAGACCACCACGAAATGTTGGTTCAAGGCAAAAGATGTAAAAGGGCAAGATTTACTTAAATAAATAGACCAGTTTGGTAAGATTCTTTAATATTAAGTGTTCATTTTGGGGGTATAGTTTTCCTTTAACTCTTGCTCACACCACAACTTTTTGACCCTCTTTTTGTTCAAATGTTGGGAGTGATGTAACTGCATATTTTAGGCATGAGAGCTAATAATAATAGCAATGGCAAAATGTATGCAAAGACCAGTAGTAGTGATGTGCGAATTTGTCCTATTTTGCTTCACCGAAAATTTTGCGAATTTCCCACACAATTTGTGAAACGGCGAAAAATTTGCGAACAATCGTGAAATCGGAAAGTTCCCGGAAAAAAAACGTCAAATTCGGATGTTTTCACTGAAAAATCTTGAAATTTTAAGGTTTTCACAAAAAAATTGTGAAATTTGAAGGATTTCACTCAAAAATCGTGAAATCTGAAGGTTTTCGCTAGAAATCGTGAAATTTGAAGGATTTTACTCAAAAATCTTGAAATTTGAAGGTTTTCACTAAAAGATCATGAAAATCGGTCATTTTCAATAAAAAATCGTGAAAAACGGAAATTGACACCAGCGAATTTTCACCAGCGAGATTCGTAAATTTATTCCCTGGCAGCGAAACGTGGGAATTCACCATGAATTTTTGCCAGACGAATTTATTCGCCCATCACTAACCAGCAGTTAAAAAACCTTTAAAAAGAATTTGCCTCTATTTTTTGTTCAGCGGATAAAATATAATAAACAGCATAAGAACATCATCTGTGTTTCCAGAAAACATTGTGATGTTTTGCCTCTTTACAAACCTATAAAGAAAAGGCTTAAATCTCACACTTTACTATTAACCCTTTAAATGCCACAGATCGTAGAATCTACGTTCTGTGGCAAAGGTACTTGAAATGCCACAGAACGTAGATTCTACGTTCTGCAGCACTTCCGGGTTCAGAAGCGGAGGAGCGGCTGTTAGAGCCGCTCGCTCCGTTCCTGCTCGATCCCCTGCCCCTAGGCAACGAGCAGAGCAGGGGATCGAGTGGCCCCTGGGGCGCGATCGCCCAGGGGCCCAAAAACAGCAGCAGGCACGTGTTACTTACGTGTCCTGCTGCTGCAGCCTGCACCGGATCGACGATCTCCGCCCCCACAGCACACAGACAGGAACCACGACGCAGAGGTCTTCCAGGGAGTCTTCCTGATCGCCTGCAACAGTCTCCAGCGATTTTTTCAGGTTAGTGCAACAATTACACACACAAACACACCAACACACACTTATTACAGTAATACACACTTAGATTCACACTTACACACACTTACACATACTTTTTGGGGATTGGGGGGGTCACTTACACTCACTGCACTTACACACATGTGCACACGCACACACGCGCACATAACATGTAATTTACCATTTGTACACACGCACACGCACATACATGGCATTGTGGCTTTTTTTTTTTTTTTCTTATCGCATCGTCTCTTTTTTTGGCTGAAAAAAATGTTTTATTGCCATTACGAATAGCGTATTCGCTAACCGTACTGTGCAATATCTTTTTTATGTTATTTCGGTGATTATATTGCAATTTTGGGTATTTTGGTGCATTTTTAGCCATTTTATTGAATTTTTAGCCATTTTATTGCATTTTCAGCTCTGCGTATGTTGTGTTCACTTGTTTCTAGCCGTATAACCTGTTTGGCCCAGCTAAAATATTCAAACTGTGATTCTGACGGCCGATAACACTAGTCTGGAAAAAAAACATTGATTTTTGTGGTTTTATTGGATTTTTTTGCATTTCACTCTTTACTGCCTTATTTTGTTTTGCCTTGTAAATTTTATCTACTTTATATCCATTTGGGGGTCTCTGTGCGCCACATAGTTTGGTATATCTATGCATATTGGGCATCAAAGTGTTCAGTAGACCCCTGGCGTTCATATTTAGGATGTTTTATGCTGATACGTTACGAAATGTGGGGCATATAATGGGGTAAAATTCAAGCTTTGTGACGATTTTCAGAAATTTGATAAAAACCGTTATGTTCAGCATTGCTTTGCAGTTTGGCAGTTTGCAGTAGAAACACTTATTTACCCATATTGGATTCGTCAGAATGTGTACTTTCTGAAAATATATGGTTTTCTGGGGTCTCTGTACTGTTAGGGGGGTCTAATGTCACATAATACACACACCAGGTGCTCATATTGCAGCAGCCAGCGCGTCAGCCGTGAAAATGTATATACACTATTGTCATTTGGGGGTCTCTGTGCGCCACATAGTTTGGTATATCTATGCATATTGGGCATCAAAGTGTTCAGTAGACCCCATGCGTTCATATTTAGGATGTTTTATGCTGATACGTTACGAAATGTGGGGCATATAATGGGGTAAAATTCAAGCTTTGTGACGATTTTCAGAAATTTGATAAAAACCGTTATGTTCAGCATTGCTTTGCAGTTTGGCAGTTTGCAGTAGAAACACTTATTTACCCATATTGGATTCGTCAGAATGTGTACTTTCTGAAAATATATGGTTTTCTGGGGTCTCTGTACTGTTAGGGGGGTCTAATGTCGCATAATACACACACCAGGTGCTCATATTGCAGCAGCCAGCGCGTCAGCCATGAAAATGTATATACACTATTGTCATTTGGGGGTCTCTGTGCGCCACATAGTTTGGTATATCTATGCATATTGGGCATCAAAGTGTTCAGTAGACCCCTGGCGTTCATATTTAGGATGTTTTATGCTGATACGTTACGAAATGTGGGGCATATAATGGGGTAAAATTCAAGCTTTGTGACGATTTTCAGAAATTTGATAAAAACCGTTATGTTCAGCATTGCTTTGCAGTTTGGCAGTTTGCAGTAGAAACACTTATTTACCCATATTGGATTCGTCAGAATGTGTACTTTCTGAAAATATATGGTTTTCTGGGGTCTCTGTACTGTTAGGGGGGTCTAATGTCGCATAATACACACACCAGGTGCTCATATTGCAGCAGCCAGCGCGTCAGCCGTGAAAATGTATATACACTATTGTCATTTGGGGGTCTCTGTGCGCCACATAGTTTGGTATATCTATGCATATTGGGCATCAAAGTGTTCAGTAGACCCCTGGCGTTCATATTTAGGATGTTTTATGCTGATACGTTACGAAATGTGGGGCATATAATGGGGTAAAATTCAAGCTTTGTGACGATTTTCAGAAATTTGATAAAAACCGTTATGTTCAGCATTGCTTTGCAGTTTGGCAGTTTGCAGTAGAAACACTTATTTACCCATATTGGATTCTTCAGAATGTGTACTTTCTGAAAATATATGGTTTTCTGGGGTCTCTGTACTGTTAGGGGGGTCTAATGTCGCATAATACACACACCAGGTGCTCATATTGCAGCAGCCAGCGCGTCAGCCATGAAAATGTATATACACTATTGTCATTTGGGGGTCTCTGTGCGCCACATAGTTTGGTATATCTATGCATATTGGGCATCAAAGTGTTCAGTAGACCCCTGGCATTCATATTTAGGATGTTTTATGCTGATACGTTACGAAATGTGGGGCATATAATGGGGTAAAATTCAAGCTTTGTGACGATTTTCAGAAATTTGATAAAAACCGTTATGTTCAGCATTGCTTTGCAGTTTGGCAGTTTGCAGTAGAAACACTTATTTACCCATATTGGATTCGTCAGAATGTGTACTTTCTGAAAATATATGGTTTTCTGGGGTCTCTGTACTGTTAGGGGGGTCTAATGTCGCATAATACACACACCAGGTGCTCATATTGCAGCAGCCAGCGCGTCAGCCGTGAAAATGTATATACACTATTGTCATTTGGGGGTCTCTGTGCGCCACATAGTTTGGTATATCTATGCATATTGGGCATCAAAGTGTTCAGTAGACCCTTGGCGTTCATATTTAGGATGTTTTATGCTGATACATTACGAAATGTGGGGCATATAATGGGGTAAAATTCAAGCTTTGTGACGATTTTCAGAAATTTGATAAAAACCGTTATGTTCAGCATTGCTTTGCAGTTTGGCAGTTTGCAGTAGAAACACTTATTTACCCATATTGGATTCGTCAGAATGTGTACTTTCTGAAAATATATGGTTTTCTGGGGTCTCTGTACTGTTAGGGGGGTCTAATGTCGCATAATACACACTCCAGGTGCTCATATTGCAGCAGCCAGAGCTTCAGCCGTGAAAATGTATATACACTATTGTCATTTGGGGGTCTCTGTGCGCCACATAGTTTGGTATATCTATGCATATTGGGCATCAAAGTGTTCAGTAGACCCCTGGCGTTCATATTTAGGATGTTTTATGCTGATACGTTACGAAATGTGGGGCATATAATGGGGTAAAATTCAAGCTTTGTGACGATTTTCAGAAATTTGATAAAAACCGTTATGTTCAGCATTGCTTTGCTGTTTGGCAGTTTGCAGTAGAAACACTTATTTACCCATATTGGATTCGTCAGAATGTGTACTTTCTGAAAATATATGGTTTTCTGGGGTCTCTGTACTGTTAGGGGGGTCTAATGTCGCATAATACACACACCAGGTGCTCAAATTGCAGCAGCCAGCGCGTCAGCCATGAAAATGTATATACACTATTGTCATTTGGGGGTCTCTGTGCGCCACATAGTTTGGTATATCTATGCATACTGGGCATCAAAGTGTTCAGTAGACCCCTGGCGTTCATATTTAGGATGTTTTATGCTGATACGTTACAAAATGTGTGGCATATAATGGGGTAGAATTCAAGCTTTGTGACGATTTTCAGAAGTTTGATAAAAACCGTTATGTTCAGCATTGCTTTGCAGTTTGGGAGTTTGCAGTAGAAACACTTATTTACCCATATTGGATTCGTCAGAATGTGTACTTTCTGAAAATATATGGTTTTCTGGGGTCTCTGTACTGTTAGGGGGGTCTAATGTCGCATAATACACACTCCAGGTGCTCATATTGCAGCAGTCAGAGCGTCAGCCGTGAAAATGTCTATACATATTGTCATTTGGGGGTCTCTGTGCGCCACATAGTTTGGTATATCTATGCACATTGGGCATCAAACTGTTTAGTAGACCCATATGTTTATATTTAGGATGCTTTATGCTGGTAATGATACATGGACAATACGATGCTGGAAAGTTGAAGCTTTGAGGCAATTTCCAGATATTTCACCAAAACCGCCAAATTTGGGAAAGCCTTGCGACTCAGTAGTTTGGAGCAATAAGGCATGGGTACCCATTTTAGATTCGGTAGAATGTGTACTTTCCAAAAATGTATGGGTTTGGGGGGTAAACATATATTTCTGTGTTTTTACCCCACAAAAATGCAGTCAATGTGTTGATTTTTCATTAGATGAAGTTACCCACGGGACTGTTTGTATGCGCTAACTTCATTTTGGGGCCTCTAAATGCCAGATACTTTGGTAAACCTATGAACAATGGCCACCAAACTGTTCGAAGTAACCCTGGCAATCATATTTAGGGTGCTTTTTCTTAGTACGTAATGACACATGGGTGATATGGTGCTGGGAAGTTGAAGCTTTGAGGCAATTTTCAGATATTTCACCAAAACCGACAACTTTGGGAAAGCCTTGCGACTCAGTAGTTTGGAGCAATAAGGCATGGGTACCCATTTTAGATTCGGTGGAATGTGTACTTTCCAAAAATGTATGGGTTTGGGGGGTAAACATATATTTCTGTGTTTTTACCCCACAAAAATGCAGTCAATGTGTTGATTTTTCATTAGCTGAAGTTACCCACGGGACTGTTTGTATGCGCTAACTTCATTTTGGGGCCTCTAAATGCCAGATACTTTGGTAAACCTATGAACAATGGCCACCAAACTGTTCGGAGTAACCCTGGCAATCATATTTAGGGTGCTTTTTCTTAGTAAGTAATGACACATGGGTGATATGGTGCTGGGAAGTTGAAGCTTTGAGGCAATTTTCAGATATTTCACCAAAACCGACAACTTTGGGAAAGCCTTGCGACTCAGTAGTTTGGAGCAATAAGGCATGGGTACCCATTTTAGATTCGGTAGAATGTGTACTTTCCAAAAATGTATGGGTTTGGGGGGTAAACATATATTTCTGTGTTTTTACCCCACAAAAATGCAGTCAATTTGTTGATTTTTCATTAGCTGAAGTTACCCACGGGACTGTTTGTATGCGCTAACTTCATTTTGGGGCCTCTAAATGCCAGATACTTTGGTAAACCTATGAACAATGGCCACCAAACTGTTCGGAGGAACCCTGGCAATCATATTTAGGGTGCTTTTTCTTAGTACGTAATGACACATGGGTGATATGGTGCTGGGAAGTTGAAGCTTTGAGGCAATTTTCAGATATTTCACCAAAACCGACAACTTTGGGAAAGCCTTGCGACTCAGTAGTTTGGAGCAGAAAGGCATGGGTACCCATTTTAGATTCAGTAGAATGTGTACTTTCCAAAAATATATGGGTTTGGGGGGTAAACATATATTTCTGTGTTTTTACCCCACAAAAATGCAGTCAATGTGTTGATTTTTCATTAGCTGAAGTTACCCACGGGACTGTTTGTATGCACTAACTTCATTTTGGGGCCTCTAAATGCCAGTTACTTAGGTAAACCTATGAACAATGGCCACCAAACTGTTCGGAGGAACCCTGGCAATCATATTTAGGGTGCTTTTTCTTAGTATGTAATGACACATGGGTGATATGTTGCTGGGATGTTGAAGCTTTGAGGCAATTTTCAGATATTTCACCAAAACCGACAACTTTGGGAAAGCCTTGCGACTCAGTAGTTTGGAGCAATAAGGCATGGGTACCCATTTTAGATTCGGTAGAATGTGTACTTTCCAAAAATGTATGGGTTTGGGGGGTAAACATATATTTCTGTGTTTTTACCCCACAAAAATGCAGTCAATGTGTTGATTTTTCATTAGCTGAAGTTACCCACGGGACTGTTTGTATGCGCTAACTTCATTTTGGGGCCTCTAAATGCCAGATACTTTGGTAAACCTATGAACAATGGCCACCAAACTGTTCGGAGGAACCCTGGCAATCATATTTAGGGTGCTTTTTCTTAGTACGTAATGACACATGGGTGATATGGTGCTGGGAAGTTGAAGCTTTGAGGCAATTTTCAGATATTTCACCAAAACCGACAACTTTGGGAAAGCCTTGCGACTCAGTAGTTTGGAGCAGAAAGGCATGGGTACCCATTTTAGATTCAGTAGAATGTGTACTTTCCAAAAATGTATGGGTTTGGGGGGTAAACATATATTTCTGTGTTTTTACCCCACAAAAATGCAGTCAATGTGTTGATTTTTCATTAGATGAAGTTACCCACAGGACTATTTGTATGCGCTAACTTCATTTTGAGGCCTCTAAATGCCAGATACTTTGATAAACCTATGAACAATGGCCACCAAACTGTTTGGAGGAACCCTGGCAATCATATTTAGGGTGCTTTTTCTTGGTGCGTAACGATACATGGGTGATATGGTGCTGGGAAGTTGAAGCTTTGAGGCAATTTTCAGATATTTCACCAAAACCGACAACTTTGGGAAAGCCTTGCGACTCAGTAGTTTGGAGCAATAAGGCATGGGTACCCATTTTAGATTCGGTAGAATGTGTACTTTCCAAAAATGTATGGGTTTGGGGGGTAAACATATATTTCTGTGTTTTTACCCCACAAAAATGCAGTCAATGTGTTGATTTTTCATTAGCTGAAGTTACCCACGGGACTGTTTGTATGCGCTAACTTCATTTTGGGGCCTCTAAATGCCAGATACTTTGGTAAACCTATGAACAATGGCCACCAAACTGTTCGGAGGAACCCTGGCAATCATATTTAGGGTGCTTTTTCTTAGTACGTAATGACACATGGGTGATATGGTGCTGGGAAGTTGAAGCTTTGAGGCAATTTTCAGATATTTCACCAAAACCGACAACTTTGGGAAAGCCTTGCGACTCAGTAGTTTGGAGCAATAAGGCATGGGTACCCATTTTAGATTCGGTAGAATGTGTACTTTCCAAAAATGTATGGGTTTGGGGGGTAAACATATATTTCTGTGTTTTTACCCCACAAAAATGCAGTCAATGTGTTGATTTTTCATTAGCTGAAGTTACCCACGGGACTGTTTGTATGCGCTAACTTCATTTTGGGGCCTCTAAATGCCAGATACTTTGGTAAACCTATGAACAATGGCCACCAAACTGTTCGGAGTAACCCTGGCAATCATATTTAGGGTGCTTTTTCTTAGTACGTAATGACACATGGGTGATATGGTGCTGGGAAGTTGAAGCTTTGAGGCAATTTTCAGATATTTCACCAAAACCGACAACTTTGGGAAAGCCTTGCGACTCAGTAGTTTGGAGCAATAAGGCATGGGTACCCATTTTAGATTCGGTAGAATGTGTACTTTCCAAAAATGTATGGGTTTGGGGGGTAAACATATATTTCTGTGTTTTTACCCCACAAAAATGCAGTCAATGTGTTGATTTTTCATTAGCTGAAGTTACCCACGGGACTGTTTGTATGCGCTAACTTCATTTTGGGGCCTCTAAATGCCAGATACTTTGGTAAACCTATGAACAATGGCCACCAAACTGTTCGGAGTAACCCTGGCAATCATATTTAGGGTGCTTTTTCTTAGTACGTAATGACACATGGGTGATATGGTGCTGGGAAGTTGAAGCTTTGAGGCAATTTTCAGATATTTCACCAAAACCGACAACTTTGGGAAAGCCTTGCGACTCAGTAGTTTGGAGCAATAAGGCATGGGTACCCATTTTAGATTCGGTAGAATGTGTACTTTCCAAAAATGTATGGGTTTGGGGGGTAAACATATATTTCTGTGTTTTTACCCCACAAAAATGCAGTCAATGTGTTGATTTTTCATTAGCTGAAGTTACCCACGGGACTGTTTGTATGCGCTAACTTCATTTTGGGGCCTCTAAATGCCAGATACTTTGGTAAACCTATGAACAATGGCCACCAAACTGTTCGGAGTAACCCTGGCAATCATATTTAGGGTGCTTTTTCTTAGTACGTAATGACACATGGGTGATATGGTGCTGGGAAGTTGAAGCTTTGAGGCAATTTTCAGATATTTCACCAAAACCGACAACTTTGGGAAAGCCTTGCGACTCAGTAGTTTGGAGCAATAAGGCATGGGTACCCATTTTAGATTCGGTAGAATGTGTACTTTCCAAAAATGTATGGGTTTGGGGGGTAAACATATATTTCTGTGTTTTTACCCCACAAAAATGCAGTCAATTTGTTGATTTTTCATTAGCTGAAGTTACCCACGGGACTGTTTGTATGCGCTAACTTCATTTTGGGGCCTCTAAATGCCAGATACTTTGGTAAACCTATGAACAATGGCCACCAAACTGTTCGGAGGAACCCTGGCAATCATATTTAGGGTGCTTTTTCTTAGTACGTAATGACACATGGGTGATATGGTGCTGGGAAGTTGAAGCTTTGAGGCAATTTTCAGATATTTCACCAAAACCGACAACTTTGGGAAAGCCTTGCGACTCAGTAGTTTGGAGCAGAAAGGCATGGGTACCCATTTTAGATTCAGTAGAATGTGTACTTTCCAAAAATGTATGGGTTTGGGGGGTAAACATATATTTCTGTGTTTTTACCCCACAAAAATGCAGTCAATGTGTTGATTTCTCAGTAGCTGAAGTAAAGTCCTGAACAATTTGGATGTGCTAACTACATATTGGTGTCTCTAAATGCCAGATACTTTGGTAAACCTATGCATAATGGGTATCAAATTGTTCAGTGGACCCCTGGCAATCATATTTCAGGTGCTTTTTCTTGGTACCTAATATAGTTTGGGATATGCGGAGCAGCAAAATAAAACCTTTGAAATGATTTTTCAGAATTTTGAATTTTTTGTTGAAAAACCGCTATGTTCAGACAAGCTTTTATGTTTGGTAGTTGGGAGTAGAGAGACATAGTTACCCATTTTGTAATCGGCAGAATGTGTACTTTTCAAAAATGTATGGTTTTCTGGGGTAAACCTACGGTTTCAGGATTTTTTGCCTTGGAATCTAAAGCATGCCGTTTTCTGCCTTGGTGCTTTCAAAATTTGGTAATATACTGCCGGGAGTTTTTGCTGTACAGAAATCCTAAATCTCCCTAAAACTATACATATCTGGTATTGGCACGTTCAAGAGACATAAGGCTTTCCAAATCAGTTGGATTTTCATCCGTAAAATGAAATATTTTTCTGGTATAAATTGATATACGATGAAAAATGGTAATTTTTCATTTTTTTTTGGTATTTAGCACTATAAATTTTTTTGCACAGGTGTAAATACATGAAAACTCAGGCAGATTTAGAAAGCTCAGTTTCTACCGAAAAAAACAATGTATAGTTTTCTTAGGTAAACTATAGGTTTCCCCTCAGAAAATGCCCCTAAAGTGAGAGAGCACAAAATGTTTCAAAAACGGCTGGCATTTCGCGTAACCAAAATGTGAAATTCTGCTGGCACTTAAAAGGTTAACATTAAGGGCATTGACCGTTTTATCCCTGACAACAGTTTCATTGTGTAAACATAAGTCGTTTTTATGCTGTTACTATGGAAACACCATCGTCCGTAATGAATAGGTAAAAATGCAGGTCTCGCTTCAACCATCAAAGTGGATCCCACAGATTGAAAAATGAAATTGATAAACAAATAATAGAAACACTGATGTCCAACTTTCTGAGTGCAACATAATTGTTCTGAACCTCAGCGCCTGATAATCCAGCAAAATGCCGTTGAGTCTCAGTCCGGCCGCAGGATGACATTCTGATTATTTCAGCTCTGAAATGGTGACAAACCAAGGAAAACCTTGTCATTTGGGGAGGGGGCACCACTTACAGCTTTCCTACAACTCCCATCATGCTTGCTCACTTGCTGCTCTAGATGGGCTTATTGCTATCGATATTCTTAAAGGGCAAGTCAACCCCAAAATAAAAATTTGCCTAATAAAATAAAAGATAATTCCAATTTACATTCATTACACATTTTCAGTGCTTTTAAAGTTATTTGTAAAAACAATTGCAATGGAAAGCAGCATTTGCTTAACCCCCGGTTGTTACTTTTTAAACAATGTTTCAAAAGTCTTGGTTCCCCAGCAAAGTCAGGTCTGTTAATCAGCTGCCTTGTCTGACATGGGCACAAATTCACTAAGCGCCGAACGCTAGCGTTAATTCACTAGCGTTTGGCATTTTTCGTTACTGCGCAAATTCACTAACGAACGCTGGCGTAGTTTCGCCTTACGCCAGGCGACTTTTCGCTAGCGACGTAACTACGCAAATTCACTAACTTGCGGTCGCGGAGTGTACTGAACGCTACCTTTTACGCTAGACTTTCTTCGCCACCTCAGACCTGGCGAAGCGCAATAGAGTAGATAGGGATTGTTTCAAAAAAGTAAAAAAATTTTCTAAGTCCCAAAAAACATTGGCGTGTTTTCTACATGATGGGTGATAGGCTGAAAAAGATCAAAATTTTTTTTGGGGCTCCCCTCCTTCCCCCCTACATTTCCTGACTCATGGCAACTTACCTAGACAGTGGGCACATGTGTAGGGCAAAATAAAATTTATATTTGCTGATTTGAAGGTTTTCTAGGCATTTGAAGTGGTGATACGTGTTCCTCCATTGAAATTTGAATTTTGCGTCGTATGCAAATGAACCATCGCTAGCGAAACTTCGCTTCGCTTGGCGAATTAACGCTAGCGCAACTTCGAAAACTTACGCTACCCCTGTGCACAACTTCGGATTTTAGTGAATTTGCGGAGCGCTGGCGAAAATATGCCTAGCGAAGTGTGGCGAAGTGCGGCGAAGTGCGGCGAATTTGCGCCTGGCGCAACTACGATTCTTAGTGAATTTGGGCCATGGTATCAACAGTAGTGATGGGTGAATTTATTCGCCAGGCTCGAATTCGCTGTGAATTTTCGAGTTTCCCAGCTGGCGAATAAATTCGCGGAATTTCAGGGAAAATTTGCCCGGCGACAATTCTAGGTTCCCATTGACTTTAATATTATATAATTTATATATAAATTGTACTTGGTGTCATCAGGTATGGACCAGTACAACATACTTAATCCGGGTTTATTATTCCTGGGATCTAATAATCCTAGGATCAGTGTCTAATAGCAGACACATGAGAATAGCCCCTAATATTTGAAAACTGTAAAGAGGGGCACATTTTTAACTACTATGTGGTTATTTCTTTGTGCTTCCCATAAACACATGCTCGGTTTTTCTTGTCCCATTTATTTAACTCCTCTTTTTCTCTTCAGCTTTACTTTCCATCCCATCCTTTCCTCTGCTGCCCCAGCACAATTCGTTTTTCTCATTAGAGCCCTTTCAATTTTAAATTCTACTGTCTCCTTTTTGTCTGCACTTCCATAAGTTTCCATTCTTTTCCTCCATCCTATAGTGTAGAAGATTGCATCCAAATTCATGGTAGGTACTAGGGGGACAAAGGGTCATTTACTGAGCCACCATCAGACGGTCCCCTTGAGTCGCAAAGCAGTGCTGAAAAGCCACAGCAAGCGAGCCACCAAGAGGAGCTGGAAGCCAACAACTGTTGCCAAAAGCCACCAGAAGGGAGCCACTGAATGGAGCTGAAAACTTCTGCAAGGGAGCCACCGAATGGAGCTGGAAGCCAATGACTGTTGCCAAAAGCCACCAGAAGGGAGCCACTGAATGGAGCTGAAAACCTCTGTAAGGGAGCCACCAAATGAAACTGGAAGCCAATGACTGTTGCCAAAAGCCACCAGAAGGGAGTCATAGAGGCAGGGCAAGCAATTACTTTCACTTTCCATTCAGCACTTCCTAGGTGTCACTGCTCTCCCCACATTCCCCCATTCTCTTTACCATTTAATTGTGTAGCCAGGACATGGGGATGGACATCAGGTCCCCCATTCTGGTGCACAAACAAGATTCTGAGATGATACAAGACTTGTCTTAATGACAGTGTCCTCAAAATGCCTCCTGCCTGCTTGTTATAATTATGAATTCCCAGACTGATGGAAACAAGATTCAAATAATTTATACAGTGTAATTAAAGTTCATTTTGCTTGACTAATGTGATAAAATAGGATTTGAAATAATTTTTTTGGGTGACGGGTCCCCTTTAACTATAGAAGCACAACATTTTGGAAAGAGCAAGTAACCCCCGAGAGTAGTAGAGAATAATTACAGTGGGGGGAGTAGGACGCGTGCATTGTAGAAGCACTTTTAATCAGTGAGAACATTTGAGTTTATTTTATTTATTCTTTCCAAAACACATTGTGAAAAATAATCTACCCCCTTCTAAAATGCCACTTATGATTCTCTCTCTCTTGTACAAAAGCATTTAGCCTGCAGCTTTATTTTACATGATCACAGAACTCCCCGAGGACCTATTGTGCTTAATGTGTTTGGTTTGTTCTGTGGCTGTATAAATAAAAAAATGCATAGGAATTGTCCATGGCACCTTGAGCAGCGGTTTCCACGCATAACACGCTGGCAGCTATTGACTTATCCTTATATTTGTCGACATGTTTAACCCATTCTCCTAGAGACTAATCATTTTGCGGTGAATTGGGTTATTGCTTTGCATTGTCCATGCATTGCCTGTGTATGTTTCTCCAGCCCCACCCAAATGTAGAGCCACAGCATGCCTTTATCCTGCACATGCCATTAATATCCTCCTTGCCTCCCCCTCCCCGCTCTCATTTCCCATCACAGTACGGACCCCCTCCCACCTTCTTGTGTTGCTGCTGCTGCTGCTGGGGGGTCTCATGGATGACGACGAGCTTAGGAGGGGTCCGGAGTCCCTGTGCCCATCCTCCTATTATTGCTTTGCACTTACAGACCCGCCTTGCCAAAAGGAAAAAAGGACCCTATAGCCTTGTCTATCTGCCTGCTGCATAGCACTGAAGGGTGTGTCTTTTGGGGGATCTTTGCTGGGGGAGTGGGTGCTGAAGAGGAGGAAGAAGAGCGAAGAGGAGGAAGAAGAGCAAGGAGGAGGAAGGAGAGCGAAGAGGAGGAAGGAGAGCAAAGAGGAGGAAGAAGAGCGAAGAGGAGGAAGGAGAGCGAAGAGGTGGAAGGAGAGCGAAGAGGAGAAAGAAGAGGTGCACTTTGCCCCATATAGGGAACAATGGTACAAGGTAAGTGGAGATGATGTACAGTTGTGATGCTTCGGAGACTGGCACATGCCTGGGGGGCAGCTGCAGTAAATGAGCAGTAAATGAGCAGATGGATGAGTAGGTCTGAGATGTATGTGGTACAGAGGGGTGTAACAGGCCTTATTAGCAGAGAGAGATGGGAAAGCTTTGCTGCAAAACTATATGGAACTAACTAGCACCCCCGTCTAGATCTGCAGTAGCAGGTGAAACCTAATACAGAAAAATATTAATTTTGTGCATGGTAATCGACACACTGTGGGGCAGATTCACTTAGGGTCGAATTTCGAAGTTAAAAATACTTCGAAATTCGACCCTCGAATTGAAATCCTTCGACTTCGAATGTCGAAGTCGAAGGATTTAGCGCTAATCCTGCGATCGATCGATCGAAGGATTTGTCGTTCGATCGAACGATTAAATCCTTCGAATCGAACGATTCGAAGGATTTTAATCAAACGATCGAAGGAAAATCCTTCGATCAAAAAAAGGTTAGCAAGCCTATGGGGACCTTCCCCATAGGCTAACATTGACTTCGGTAGGTTTTATCTGCCGAAGTAGGGGGTCGAAGTTTTTTTTAAAGGGCAAGTACTTCGACTATCAAATAGTCGAATAGTCGAACTATTTTTACTTCGAATCGTTCGAATCGAAGTCGAAGGTCGTAGTCGAAGGTCGAAGTAGCCCATTCGATGGTCGAAGTACCCAAAAAATACTTCGAAATTCGAAGTATTTTTCATTCGAACCCTTCACTCGAGCTGAGTGAATCGGCCCCATTGTGTTAGTCCATACTTTGTATTGTCAGGTTCTACTATTAACCCCTTGGCATTATCTGACTGGCTTGTACTGGCTGTGTGACCGGGTGCCGTTATTATTATGTTATTATCCACCTGTTGAATTACAGATGTAACAACACTGGTGCAACAGGGTGTCAGATGTAAGTTCAATATTTTATCTCAAACAGACCCAAAGAATGTATTATTAAGGCACCGCAGTGCCCACAAAACTTTCCATGGGGGCAATACAGGTATGGGACCTGTCATCCAAAATGATCGGGACTTGAGGGTTTCCAGATAAGGGATCTCTTTGTAATTAGGATCCACATACCTTAAAGGAGAAGGAAAGGCTTCTTACACTTGGTTTGTAAGGTTATGTGACTTACCTGAAACCCCTGCACCGGCCCGGTGAGCACCACAGAGCACTTCTCTTCCGGCTTCTTCTTTCTTCATGCATGCGCAGTTGAATGAAATAGCCAACTTTTTTAGTTAAAATTCAGCTTTTCGTTCTACTGAGCTTGCGCAGCTGCGAGAAGGAAAGAGGAAGCCGGATGAGGATCTCTCCATGGTGCTGATTGGTATAACCCCGGGCTGGTGCCGTTTTCTGCCGATGCCTTTCCTTCTCCTTTAAGTGTACTAAAAAATTATTTAAATTTTAAATAAAACCCAGAAGCATTGTTTTGCCTCTAATTAGGACTAATTGTATGTTAGTTTGGATCAAGTACAAGGGACTGTTTTATCATTACAGAGAAAAAGGAAATCATTTTTCAAAATTTTAACTTGTTTCAAATGGAGCATATTGGAGATGTCCTTCCCGAGGGGACTCCCCCAGTAGTTATGCCAAGGTTATAGATGGAAGCAGAGTAGTTTAAGCTTAATTTCAAGCAAAGCATAATGGGCATAAACAAGGGGCTTATTAGGTGAAGTTAGGTGCTAAATTCCAGGGTCAGTGCCCATAGCAACCAAACCAAGGGCAGTGCCCATAGCAACCACTCAGATCTTTCTTTTCATTTTCCAATTCATGGTGGACGGATAGAAACTAATTTTTGATCGGCTGCTATGGGCAAGTGCAATGTAAATAATCTACATTTTTTAAATGACCACTAACATACTCTCAGTAGCAATAAATTGTACCCATACAACAATGTTTAGGCTGCCAGTCCACATAGGGGCTACCAAATAGCCAATCGCAGCCCATATTTAGCACCGCCATGAACGGTTCGGAGGCTTATGTTGCTCTCCAGTTTCTTTTACATTTGAATGTGGCTCACCTATAAAAAAAGGTTGGGGATCAGTGGCCTAAACCCTCCCGTGCACTCGCAGGTTGGAATGGTCCATTTTGTGATCTCATTATATACTACACCATGTTAGTATATAAATCTTCTCGACTTGCAGGTACATTTGTCCTTGGTGTAAGCTACATATGACCTTGGATAAATCCTTAACTGTATCTGCACAAAGAGATGAATGTTCTGCTGCAGGGTTTGCACAAGTGTGTGAAGCATCCGGTAATGGATAAGTATTTGTACACTCAGTCATTTCCATAGGAAACGGCTTTTTCTGAATGAGCTTTGTTCAACTTGTAGATTTCATTGTTCACCAACGAGATAGAGCAGGTTTAGATGGGTTTAACAATAACAGCAACAGACCCAGAAGCTCCTTGGGGGTCCAGAGAGGGGCTTAATCAATGCTGAAATGACTCCCCTGTGTGCAAGGAGTTTTATGGACTGGAGAATTGGTAATAAAATGGCTGCATGGTATTTATATTTGTGTATGAAATGGGGGAACATGAAACAAAAGTATTAGGGCCACAACAAGTTCAGAAGTTATTTCAGTACATTTAAAAGTACTGGGACCCCTGAACAAGTCAATAGAACCATTTTTAGGGGCAGATTTACTAAATTCGAGTGAAGGGTTCGAATTAAAAAAACTTCGAATTTCGAAGTGTTTTTTGGGCTACTTCGACCTTCGACTACGACTTCGATTCGAACTAAAAATCGTTCGACTATTCGACCATTCGATAGTCGAAGTACTGTCTCTTTAAAAAAAAAAATCGACCCCTAGTTCGGCAGCTAAAAGCTACCGAACTCAATGTTAGCCTATGGGGAAGGTCCCCATAGGCTTGCCTAAGTTTTTTTCATCGAAGGATATTCCTTCGATCGTTGGATTAAAATCCTTCGAATCGTTCGATTCGAAGGATTTAATCGTTCGATCGAATGAATAATCCTTCGATCGATCGATCGAATTTCCTGCGCTAAATCCTTCGACTTCGATATTCGAAGTCGAAGGATTTAAATTCCTAGTCGAATATCGAGGGTTAATTAACCCTCGATATTCGACCCATAGTAAATCTGCCCCATAATCTCAAATTTTATTATACAAATTTGGTGTTGTTTTTAATAATGGGTAATCCTTTAAGCAGGGGCTAGTGATGGGTGAATTTATTCGGCAGGCGCGGATTTGCGGCGAATTTCCATGTTAAAAAACTATTTTATCTCCTGCGCATCCCCAGTGTTTCTGAACCAATGTGGGTGGCCTTTCCACAAATTCAGGCCTGATCTTTTGTACTTCTATGCATTTCCATTCTTGACTGAATAAGCTTGATAAAAGGCCAATGGCGGCTTGAGACATCGATATTATCCAGGTCCTGCCATGTGTATTAAAGGGGTTGTTCACCTTGTAGTGTGATGTAGGGAGTGATATTCTGAGACAATCTGCAAATGGTTTTCATTTTTTATTAGTTGTGGTTTTTGAATTATTTTGCATTTTATTCAGCGGCTCTCCCGTTTGCAATTTCAGCCATCTGGTTGCCAGGGTCCTAATTACTCTAGCAACCGTGCACTTAATTAAATAAGAGACTGGAAAATGAATAGGAGAGGGCTTGAATAGGAAGATGAGGAATAAAAAGTAGCAATAAAATTGTAACTTTACAAAGCATTTGGTTTTTAGATGGGGTCAGTGACCCCCATTTGTAAGCTGGAAGCAGTTAGAAAAAGCAAATAATTCAAAACCAAAGAACTACATTTATCCGACTGTTGGATGAAAATGCAGCGTGCAGCTTCCTGTATCTACAGAACATCTGACACGTCGCATGCGTTTCGTTGCCTGGCGACGTGTCGGCTCGAGCGGCACCGTAGAGCTCTACCCAAAAAATTCGTGATTTTTTTTTATTAAATAAAATTGGACTTTTTTCGGAATTTATTAAACCCCGAGGATGGAAAAGTCCGAATCTGAAAATCCAGCATCTCAGACCTATTGAGGTTGCATATAAGTCAATGGGAGAAGTCCAGATGTCTTTTTGATGTGCGCTGGGTTTTTGGCAATACCCTGAAGTTTTCGGGAGAAAAATCAGAAAAAACGCGAAAATTGGATGAAAAATCGAAAAAAACGGTTTTTTTGGATTTTTTCCCCGCAAACAAAATTTTTGGGAAAGTGCCAAAAAACCCATGCAAATTTGGTCTGAGTTTTTTTCAGAAAATATTGAGATACATTCAGACTTTGATAAATAACCCCCCTAAGTGGTATGACATAGGGGCATATTTACTAAAGGCTGAAGTGGCAAACGCTGGCTATAATTCGCCAGCAATAACGCCCGCAGGGACATCAGCGATTTACTTACGGGCGCAGGCACCGATTCGCTAGCGAAAGAGATAGGCACTAGCGCTCATTCTCACTCTATCGCCAGCATCTTTGTTTGAATTGCTCGCATTGCCGAAGTAACGTTAGCGAAAAGTCGTCATAGTTCGCCGCCTATGACGAAACTCTGCATTTTACTGAATTAGTGTTGTCTGAGCGAATTTTCGCCTGGCGAAGTGTAGCGATGGGTACGAACCGGTCGCTGCCGACTTTTCGCCAGTTAGTGAATCTGCCCCATAGAAAACGTATTTGTGACCGCTAGATGGGAACGTTTTGTTAAAGTCTACAGAAACACTACAGGCAAGGCAAACAATAAACTGGCTAATTATTTAAAACTACAATCATTGTTCTCTGCAGTCTTACTTTACTTTAGTTAGGTCGTTTGTAGCCCTTTAAAGGGTGGGTACACCTTTAAGTTAGCTATTAGTAGGTTAAAGAAAGGCAAATTCTTAACAACTCTTCAATTGGCCCTCGTTTTTGTTTTTTTAAAAGTTTTTTTAAAGTTTTCTAATTATTTGCCTTCTTCTTCTGATTCTTTCAAAAAACACATTTGTTCTGTAGAACTATAAAATGTATTGTTATTGCCACTTTTTATTGCTCAGCTTTCTTTTCAGGCCTCTTCTTTTCATATTCCAGTATCTTATTTAAATCAATACATGGTTGCTAGGGGAATTTGAACCCTGGCAACCAGACTGCTGAAATTGCAAACTGGAGAGCTACTGAATAAAAAGTTAAATAACTCAAAAGCCACAAATAATACAAATTGAAAACCAATAGCAAATTGTCTTAGATTAGAATATCACTCTCTACATCATACTAAAAGTTAATTTAAAGGGGAACAAGCCCTTTAATATGATGCAAATGAGTGTTGTTGTTTAGAGGGCGATGCAATGAGTCCACTTGTTTCCTTGCAGACTGGAGAGAAGTGACATGGGATAAATATGCAAGTTAACGTGTACTTTGTGTAAGATGGACATGATGGAGAATGAGAAGATCAAACGCTTGTGCCTGGACCAGGTTTGTGAAGGTGAGCGATATCTGTTGTTACCACTCAGCTTTGCTCAACAAGCAGAATTTCTTTCAGGTTATTAAGACACTGAGGGGCAGATTTATCAAATGTCAAAGTGAAAATTCAAATGAAAAAAAATTCTAATTTCAAGCTAATTTTGTGTACTTCAACTAGGGAATAGTCCACATTCGATTCGAATTTGAAAAAAAAATCGAAAATTCAAATATCGAAATTTATCATTTACTGCCTCTTTAAAAATTCAACTTCAACCATTCACCATCTAAAACCTGGGGGACCTACTAGAACCTATTTGGAGTTAATTGGTGGACTTTGAAAAATCTAAGTTGGGGGAAAAACTTTGAATCGAATTCGATCGAATGTGCTATTCCTTCAATTCATACTATTTGAATTTGGCCAAATACTGACCTAACTGATTGAAAACTAACCTATTCGACCCAAAAAAAACTTCCATTTCATTTCGGTTGGTCTTTTTGAATTTGAATTTCAACGGTTTTTCAATTCGAAATTCGACCCTTGATAAATATGCCCCGTACTGTCTCTTTAAAAATTGGACTTCAATTCCATTCGCCATCTGAAACCTTGATTGAATGCACTATTACTTTTATTCGTACGATTCAAATTAGATCAAAAACTGACCAATTCGTCCAAAAAAAACTTCCATTTCATTTCGGTTGGTCTTTTTGAGTTATTAAGACACTGAGGGGCAGATTTATCAAAGGTCGAAGTGCAAGATAGAATTTAACATTTTTTAATGTTGAGCTAATTTTTGTGTACTTCAACGAGGGTATTCTAATTTGAATCATATGAATCAAAGTAATGGAGCATTCAATCAAGTTTTTAGATGGCGAATGGTTGAAGTTGAATTTTTAAAGAGATTCAAATTTGAAAAGAATTTGAAAAATCTAATTTTGAAATGTATCATGTACTGTCTCTTTAAAAAATTTACTTCGACCATTCGCCATCTAAAACCTTGGTTGAATGCACTATTACTTTGATTCGTACGATTCAAATTAGATTGAAAACGGACCTATTCAATCAAAAATGTACCTATTCGGCCAAAAAAAACTTAGATTTCATTTTGGTTGGTCTTTTTGAGTTATTAAGACACTGAGGGGCAGATTTATCAAAGGTCGAAGTGAAAATTAAAATGTAAAAAATTCAAATTTCGAGTTAATTTTTGTGTAATTCAACTAGGGAATAGTCCAAATTCGATTTGAATTTGAAAAAAAGTGAAAATTCTAATTTTGAAATGTATCATGTACTGTCTCTTTAAAAATTCAACTTTAACCATTCGCCATCTAAAACCTCGATCAAATGCGCTATTACTTTGATTCATACGATTCGAATTAGATCAAAAAATGACCTATTCGATCAAAAAAGGACCTATTCGGACGAAGGATTCTGATCGTGAGAACCCTAGAAAAATGAATAACAGAATCCAGCTTGTTACTGGTATTTTCGTTGCATCACATTAGTAAGGGGCATATTTATCAAGAGTCGAATTTTGAATTGAAAAACTTCAAAATTCCAAATCAAAAAGACCAAACGAAATTAAGTCGAAGGTTATTTTTTGGTCGAATAGGTCCGTATTTTTGAACTAATCTAAGGAATAGCGCATTTGATCGAATTAGATTCAAAATTTCCCCCCCCCCCAAAATAACTTTGATTTTTCAAAGTCAGCCAATTGACTCAAATAGGTTCTAGGCTAAAACGGAAATTCGGCAGGTTTTAGATGGCGAATGGCCGAAGTCGAATTTTTAAAGAGTGCATGATATATTTCAATATTCGAATTTTCTATTTTTTTCAAATTCAAAACAAATTTGGACTATTCATTAGTCGAAGTACACAAAAAAATAGCTCGAAATTCGATTTTTTTTTATTTGAAAATTCACCTCGACCTTTGATAAATCTGCCCCTAAATGTATTAATCACATTCTGTGATTCTTGGGGTAAAACAGTGGGGATTACCGTATATACTCAAGTATAAGCCGAGTTTTTCAGCTCCCAAAATATGCTAAAAAACTCTAACTCGGCTTATACTCGGGTGAATAGTCGCCGGCGTCTAAGAATAGTCGCCAGTGCCTAAGAATCGTACCCGGCATCCAAGAATAGTCTCCAAGAATATTCGCCAGCCTCCAAGAATGGTCGCCGGCATCCAAAAACGAGACGCCGGCACTTCCAATGGGAGCAGAAACCCTTAATTTTTTTTGATTGAAACTTACAGAAGCTGCTGCATTTCTCACCCTAGGCTTATACTCGAGTCAATAAGCTTTCCCAGTTTTTGGAGGTAAAATTAGGTACCTCGGCTTATACTCAGGACGGCTTATACTCGAGTATATACGGTACAATGTCCTTTCTAGCACAGCCTTGGCATGGGCAGCGTCAAGTCTTGGTCCCTCTTTCCCAATAGCAACTCACCCCTTTTATAATAAACACTCAGCCGGACACTTCTTTATTGGATTGAAAAGGCCGCAGATCAGTTTTTATTAATAAAACATAAATTAACAATCACATATATTTTCATTTTCAAACATGTTACATTAGGGGGGTTATTTATCAAAGTCCGAATTTATCTCAATATTTTCTGAAAAAAACTCCGACCAAATCCGCACGGGTTTTCTGGGCTTATTTATTAATACACTTTCCCGAAAAACTTGAAAAATCTGATTTTTACGGATTTTTCATCCAATTTTCACGATTTCTACAGGTTTTTCAAGATTTTTTTGGGATTCTTCACCCAAAAACTCAGAATTTTGCCCTACAACTCCGAAAACTTTGGGGTATTGCCAAAAACCCAGCGCACATCGAAAAATCATCGGGATTCTCCCATTGACTTATATACAACCTCAACAGGTCTAAGATGCCGGATTTTAGGATTCAGACTTTTCCATCCTGTGGGTTTAATAAATTCTGAAAAATTTGTGATTTTTTTAAAAGTCCGTTGCATTCTGAGTTTAGTAAATAACCCCCTAGAATAACTATCCAAAAACCAACTTTCTCCTACAAACCTTCTCTGCACTTGCCCTACGGAGTTTCCCAGCATGCACAAGCACAGCACAATGCACAAGTACAGCTCCTGTCTGCGCACAGACAAAATGAGTGGATATCTATAAATAACAATAGAATAAACTTGTCCTTTTAATCTTATATGCGTTATGATGCTTCTCAACAGGCTGCAACTCCCGTCAATGTTGCAAGTGGTTGCAAATTGTAAAGAAAATAGTACCCAGAGAGCACATCAATCTTAATCCATCAGTGTATTTTTATTGCAGGATTGCATGTACCTGAGGAAGGCTATTGGGCTGAAACATGTAGTCCATGGCAATCCTGCAATAAAAATACACTGGATTAAGATTGAAGTGCTCTCTGAGTACTGTTTTCTTTATGATATTTATAACTACATGTTAATAATAATAATAATAATAATAATAATAATCTACTCGATGGGGCAAATTTACTTAAGGGCGAAGTGACTAACGCTGGCTAAAATTCACCAGCGTGATGTCATTTCGGTACTTTGCCGATTTGCTAACGGGCGCAGGCGTAACTTCGCTAGCTAAAGAGACTGACGCTGGCGCTCATTTGCACTCAATCGACAGGCAAAGTTGCGCCCTGGCGAATGGACGTAACTACACAAATTCACTAAGACGCGGATTTTACTGACCGCTACCTCTTGCGCCAGACTTGCCTTCGCCACCTCAGACCATGCGAAGTGCAATAGAGTAGATAGGAGTTCCTCAAAATTTAGTTGAAAAAACGCTGGCGTCTTTTCTTTTTTTCAGGGTGATAGGCTGCAAAAGAGAGTCAATTTTTTTGGGGGTAACCGGCTTCCCCCCTACATTTCCTAACATATGGCACATAAACTATACACTGGGCTCATGTGTAGGGCAATATAACAACTCTATTTTATTTTATTAAGCTTCCCTGGACTTGTGTAATGTAATGTATTTGCTGCAAAATATACGTCCACTCAACTTTAACTTCCCGCCGTATGCAAATTAGCCAACTCTGGCGCAACTTCATTTTGCTTGCGAGCGCAACAGTGTTCAGCGCCCAGGACACAACTTCGCATTTTAGGGAATTAGTGTTGTCCTGGCGAATTCACGCCTGGTAAAGTGTTGCGATGGCTAGGAAGCCGTCGCCGGCGAATTTTCGCCGCTTAGTAAATTTACCCCTAGTGTCTTCTCTAAGGGGATTTAGATAGGGTACACTATAGTAATGTGCATGCATTTCTGCTAGCGAATTTGCCCCATTATGTCTGCACATAGACAAATGCTGTGCTTGTCAGAGATAAAGCGGAACGGATGGGAACACATCAGTTTTTCTCCGTCTGCTGATAAAATGCAGGAAGACAAAAGCTAAGCTTATGTTCCCTCAACCCTACATGTTCCCCAAGACTCAGTGCTACGCAAATATATGAGCTCCTCTATATGTTATTATGTTACTGTAAGCTCTTTGGCTTAAATGGTATTTAAATATAAATATATACCACTGGGTGGCACAAATCATTTTTTGCATGCAGTTCATACTTTATACCATTATATCATACTCTAGTTCTAAGTATAGATTCTACTATTTCATTAAAGCAGGATGTAAGAAGATAATCGGTGCATCCAATGAACAGCAGGCCAGTGCCTATGCATGAAAAAAATAAAATAAAAGTAATATGTAACACTAACAGCCTGCCAAGTGGATTTCTTAACCTGTAAATCCATTTCTTAACACATACATGATTAGGGTTGGAACAGTAAAGCCGTGGCAGCCCGTGTGTAAGCCGTGAGCCTTCTCCTGCCTTCACTGAGGATTGATCCTGTTTTACACTGGAATCTAAATAAGCGCTGCACCGATCAGCTCTCCTTCACATCTGAGAAGTTGCAGCAATGGCCAACCTTGTTGCTGGTAAGATTTTTGTATGTTTGTGTATTTGCTGTGGCTTGCAACTCGTTCCTTAAGCAGCAGCAGCTTCTGCGATACAGGGCAGGTTATATTTAGCAGTTATCGGATTAGGATCTCCATGCCTGGGATTTAGTGGCGTTCCTGATTATGAAACGCATTAACTATTCATTGCATATAATGGCATGTTTAACTGTGTGTTAATAGCAATGATTTTGGGAGATCCAAAGGGGTCGTTCGCCTTTGAAATAACTTTTATTATGATGTAGAGAGCGATATTCTGAGACAATTGGTTTTCATTTTTTTATTATTTAAGGTTTTTGAGTCATTTAGCTTTTTATTCGACAGCTCTTCAATTTGCAGCATAAGCAATCTGGTTGCTAGGGTGCAAATTCCCCTAGCGACCATGCTTCGATTTGAATAAGAGACTGGAATATGAATAGGAGAAGCCTGAATAGATGATAAATACCAAGTAGCAATAACAATACATTTGAAGCCTTACAGAGCATTTGCTTTTTACAAGGGGGTCAGCAACGCCCATTTGAAAGCCGCAAAGAGTCTGATGAAAAAGGAAAATAACAAAAAAAAAACTATTAAAAAAACAAATAATGAAAACCAATTGAAAAGTTGCTTAGAATTGGTCATTCTATATTATTATAATAAAAACAACATTAAAGGAAAAGGTGAACCACCCCTCTAAAGGAGTGTTTCACCTTTGAGTTAACTTTTTGTATGTTACAGATAATCATATTCTGAGGCTATTTGCTACTGTTTTTCATTTTTTATTATTTGAGGTTATTTAGCTTTTATTCAGACAGATCTCCAGTTTTCAATTTCAGTAATCTGGTTGCTAGGCTCCAAATTACCCTAGCAACCATGCATGGATTTGAATAAAAGACTGGAATATGAACAGGAGAGGCCTGAATAGAAAAATAAGTAATTAAGAATAGCAAAAACATAACATAACCAGCACATTTGTTTTTAGAGGTCAGTGACCTCCAAATGAAAGCTGGAAAGAGTCAGAAGAAGAAGGCAAACCATTCAAAAACTATAAAAATAAATAAATAATGAAGACCAACTAAAAAAGCTGGTTCGAATTGGTCATTGTTTAGCATACTAAAATTTTACTCAAAAGCGATTTCCCACCCCCTTTTATGAAACACTAATACATTTCTGCAGGGTACTTTAGGGGGGTTATGTATCAAAGTCCAAATTTATCTCAATATTCTCTGGAAAAAAACTCCGCACGAGTTTTTCGGGCTTATTTATTAATACACTTTCCTGAAAATTTTGGCAGCAGGACAAAAACCCGAAAAAATCGTGAAAAATCGGACTCTCAAGATTTTTTCCAGATTTTTCATCCGATTTTCACGATGATTTTTCACCTGAAAACTTTATTAAAAAAAAACTCACTAATTTTTCGTGATTTTTGCATTCGGAGTTTAGTAAATAACCCCCTAAATATACATGTGGATATAAGTATTAATGTGTACTGTTGAGGTCCACAAAGAAATAAATAGTGACTGTCTATGAAAACTTACAGCAGCCCCTCTGGCATTTGACAAAATCCACAGATTGCCTATCTAGGCCTGGTAATGTTTATCTGTTGCTTTAAATTAGTACTGGCAGCTGATGGCTTGTGTCCAGATCATTAATACTTGTTTAAACTGAGATTATTCCCTATTTAGAGGGATTTATTTTCCATATACTTTCCTAGAAGGAGAAACATTACATTATAAGTAGTGTTGCATTTATTTTCCCTGTAATGAACTGCAAGCAGAAGCCCATTAATGGCTAATATTGATGTACGAATACTGTATGGGACCTGTTATCCAGAATGCTTTGGTGGTTTCCAAATAAGGGGTCTTTCTGTAATTTGGATCTCCATACCTTAAGTCTACTTAACATTAAAACATGAAGGGGCACATTTACTTAGCTCGAGTGAAGGAAAAGAATAAAAAATACTTTGAATTTCGACCGTTTTTGGCTACTTCGACCATCGAATTGGCTACTTCGACCTTTAACTACGACTTTGAATCGAACGATTCGAACTAAAAATCATTTGACTATTCGACTATTCGATAGTCGATGTAATAAACTGCTGGCTAGCAGTGGGTTAATGATTCTACTGTGTTAGTTCAGGTAAGTAGTCAGATACACCCTGGAACTTTTGGTATATTTATTAGAACATGGCAGGTAGACCTGGCCTGCTCCATGCTTGCTCTCAGCTTAACAGGAAGCACACAAAAACAGGAAACACAAAAACAGGAACAGGAATATGATCATCAAGCAATGGCAAAACAGCAGAATGCCCTTAACCAGAATGTCTTCACAAGCAGGTTACTACAGTCGAAGTACTGTCTCTTTAAAAAAAACTTCGGCCAACTAAAACCTATCGTTCGACCGAACGAATAGCGATAAATCCTTTGACTTCGATATTGGATTTAACTTCAACTGTCAAATATCGAGGGTTAATTAACCCTCGATATTCGACCCTAAGTAAATGTGCCCCGAAATGAACCCAATTGGTTTGGGTTTGCCTCCAATAAGGACTATTTATATCTTAGTTGGGATCAAGTACAAGAGAGATGGCCTTCCTGTAATTTCAGAACTTTCTTGATGATGGGTTTCTGGATAACGGAACCTATACCTGTATATTTATAAATATAAATATATATATATATAAATATATAAATAAATATATATATATATATATATATATATATATATATATATATATATATATATATATATATATATATATATGTATATAGTTGTATAGTGGCACACTGCTTCCAAGTTGCACAGTTAAGTATTAATGTACATGCACAAGAAAGAAGCAACAACCACAGGGTATTATTAAAAATAAAAATGTGTATTGAGTAAAGCATGTATAGCCAATTATGGCCCATTATTCTCTATACTGTTTGAAATAGTTTTGGTGGTGCAGGGTTTATAGTAGATAAATTACATGTTTTTTATTATGTGATTATTGATCAGTATATAATATCTTCCCTAAAACCTCCCATCTATTTAAAGCCATACCCACCACTGCCTTTGTTCCACCTGTTCATCTGTCTATATCCATCCTGCACCTCCCGACCAGCATCGTGAATAACTCATGTTGGCTAGAGAAGTCCTATTGTTCATCTGAACCTGCTAGATTACAGCCTTCAGGCACATAAATGAGAGCTCCCGACCTCTTCAAAAGCACAAACACTGACTTACAGCTTCTGAGATCCATCATTAGCTTGTCAATGCTGCAACTGCTTTAATTATGTTTGTGTTAAAGTAGTGGTTCGCCTTCTAGCTAGTTGTTTTCTGATAGAGCACCAGAAATAATGACTTTTTACAATGACTTTCTATTTTCTATGTGTCACTGTTTTTCTAATATCGAAGTATAAAGTGTCATTTTTCACCTTCTAAAGCAGTTCTGGGAGGGGGGGTCGCCGACCCTGTTATTTGTTCTAAATTGATACATTCAGTTGATACATTGCTTATCTTTGTCCGAGCTGAGCAGAATCTCTGGGTTTCATTAAAGGCAGCTGTTAGGATTGATACAATAGTTGCTAATACTCCAGAGATGCTGCTGAGAAATGTAACAACTATGGGGCAAATTTACTAAGCGCCAAAAATTCGCCAGCGATGGCTTCGCAGGCAGCTCAACACTTCTCTAGGCGAAAATTCGCTCAAACAACACTAATTCACTAACATGCGAAGTTGCACCCAGGGCGCCGAATGCTGGCGAAGTTGCGCTAGCAAAGCGAAGTTGCGCTAGCGTTGGCTTATTTGCATACAGCGGGAAGTTAGAGTTGAATGGACGTATATGTTGCAGCAAATACATGACATTACACAAGCCCAGGGAACCTTAATAAAATAAAATAAAGTTGTTATATTTCCCTACACATGAGCCCAGTGTATAGTTTATGTGCCATATGTTAGGAAATATAGGGGGGAAGCCGGTTACCCCAAAAAAATGTACGCACTTTTGCAGCCTATCACCCTTAAAAAAGGAAAAGACACCAGTGTTTTTTGGGACTTAGAAACATTTTCAACTAAATTTTGAGGAACTCCTATCTACTGCGAAGGAAAGTCTGGCACAAGAGGTAACGTTCAGTAAAATCTTAATGAATTTGCGCAGTTACGTCCCTTTGCCAGAGCGCAAATCCGCCTGGCGATTGAGCCAGCGTCAGTCTTCTTCGCTAGCGATTACGCCTGCGCCCGTTAGTAAATCGACGAAAATACCAAAATGAAGTCATGCATTTTCGCCAGCGTTAGTCACTTCGCCCTATAGTAAATTTGCCCCTATATTTTGCGAAATTGTTACAGTTAGAATAAACTGCCAGAGGGAAACACCAGAGACAGGGACACTCAACTTACTTAAATTTTGGAAAAACAGTAAAAAAATAAACAATGGAAAGGAATTGAAAAAAGTGGATTAATATATATATATATATATATAAAGTACTTTACTAATAATACAGGGAATAATTCACCTTGTATTAAGATACCTGTTTAAGGAAATTTTAAACATCCCGTGGCATCTCATGGCCATAGACAGGCTCAAGGCCACAAAGATGAAGATCCATGTTAGCATTTAATTTACAGATCATTTTTTTTTGCCCGTTCCAATAACATTCATCTCATTAGACTGCATTGGTGCGATGGGCAGATGCTCGCATGGCTTCACCAAGCAATAGTATTTGTATTCACAACATCTCGCCCATTTAGGAGTGGTCAGTATTGCGCCCAATTAGAAGTTCTGCAGTCTACCGACGCCACTGCCTATGTCTCGCTTTATGAAGAATCATTTATGATGAGTCATTTGGTTACGGGATCATCGACGCTTATTGGTTTTCACTTTATTTATTTATAAAGCACCAGTGATCAGTAACAGACCTTTGCGCTGTTATTAGATCCCTTCCTTTACAATGTCATTCGTAAACCTCCTTTTGTCCTTCTTCAACACTTTTCACAAGTTTCGCTGCTTTGTTTAATGAAGGAACCGTCCGTGTACATTACTCAGGCAATTGTACCAGGAACATAGGAAGGAGAGGCAGTGAGAGGGAGGGAGATTTGGTATTCAGCGTAGCAGAAGGTAGTTTTCTATGATTTTGGTACAGGTATGGGATCTGTTATCCAGAGACCTCCGAATTATAGGAAGGCCGTCTCTCCCATGCACTCCATTCTACTCAAATAACTCAAAAGTTAACAAAGTATTTCTTTTTTCTCTCTAATAATAAATAGAGATGGCGCGAACTGTTCGCCGGCGAACTTGTTCGCGCGAACATCGGGTGTTCGCGCTCGCCGGAAGTTCGCGAACGTCGCGCGACGTTCGCCATTTTGGGTTCGCCATTGTTGGCGCTTTTTTTTGCCCTCTCACCTCAGACCAGCAGGTACATGGCAGCCAATCAGGAAGCTCTCCCCTGGACCACTCCCCTTCCCTATAAAAACCGAAGCCCTGCAGCGTTTTTTCACTCTGCCTGTGTGTGCTGAAGAGATAGTGTAGGGAGAGAGCTGCTGCCTGTTAGTGATTTCAGGGACAGTTGAAAGTTTGCTGGCTAGTAATCGTTTTGATACTGCTCTGTTATTGGAGGGACAGAAGTCTGCAGGGGTTTGAGGGACATTTAAGCTTAGGTAGCTTTGCTGGCTAGTAATCTACCTTCTACTGCAGTGCTCTGTATGTAGCTGCAGTGGGCAGCTGTCCTGCTTCTGATCTCATCTGCTGACTGCTGCAATAACAGTAGTCCTTGTAAGGACTGCTTTTATTTATTTTTTTGTTCCAATACAGAGCAGTATCAAGCAGATTACTAGCCAGCAAACTTACTATCATCTGTCCCTGAAATCACTAACAGCTCTCGCCCTACACTATCTCTTCCAAGCACACACAGGCAGATTTTTCAGATACATTTTTGCCCTTGATCCCCCTCTGGCATGCCACTGTCCAGGTCGTTGCACCCTTTAAACAACTTTAAAATCATTTTTCTGGCCAGAAATGTCTTTTTTAGATGTTAAAGTTCGCCTTCCCATTGAAGTCTATGGGGTTCGCGAACCGTTCGCGAACCGCTCGCATTTTTGCGCAAGTTCGCGAATATGTTCGCGAACTTTTTTTCCGACGTTCGCTACATCCCTAATAATAAAACAGTATCTTGTACTTGATCAAAACTAAGATATAATTAATCCTTACTGGAGGCAAAAAATTCTACTGGGTTTATTTAATGTTTAAATGATTTTTTTAGCAGACTTAAAAATCCAAATTACAGAAAGATCCCTTACCTGGAAAACCACATGTCCCGAGCATTCTGGATAACCAGGTCCCATACCAATATCATACAATGTAATCATTATGTAACACACAGGTGTTTTGAGTTAAAGGAAAACTATACCCCCAAAATGAACACTTAAGCAACAGATAGTTCATATCATATTAAGTGGCATATTAAAGAATCTTACCAAACTGGAATATATATTTAAGTAAATATTGCCCTTTTACATCTCTTGCCTTGAGCCACCATTTTGTGATGGTCTGTGTGCTGCCTCAGTGATCACCTGACCAGAAATACTTCAACTCTAACTGTAACAGGAAGAAGTGTGGAAGCAAAAGACACAACTCTGTCTGTTAATTGGCTCATGTGACCTAACATGTATGGTATGTTCAGGGGCGTAACTACAGAGGAAGCAGACCCTGCGGCTGCAGGGGGGCCCAGGAGGTATAGGGGCCCATGAGGCCCTAATTAATGAGCAATTTCAATATATATTGGTAAAAAAGGGCAACTTGTGGTTATGTTGGGGGCCATAAATGAATTTGCTGTGGGGCCCAGTAACATCTAGTTACGCCACTGGGTATGTTTGTGAGTACAGTGAATCTTATGATCTCAGGGGGCGGCCCTTATTTTTTAAAATGGCAATTTTCTATTTATGATTACCCAATGGCACATACTACTAGAAAAGTGTATTATTATGAAAACGGTTTATTTACATGAAGCAGGATTTTACATATGAGCTGTTTTATGCAATATCTTTTTCTAGAGACCTACATTGTTTGGGGGGTATAGTTTTCCTTTAATGCACTTACAGATGCATGAATAGTGTGTTTTTGTGCATTTTTTGGTGCGATTTTGTGAGTCTGTTCCTCTGTTGTCATTTAAACACACATGAAGCGCAAGAAAATGCAGCATTTTGTCTCTTACATACGCCATTGCAATATAAACGCAACTCTCAACATAACCATGTAGAACTAGGGTTGACACCTTTTCTTGAAAAAAAAATAACGGCCTTCCTTTATTTTTATGCATTTTCCCTATTAATAACATTGGGAGCAAGCTTAATTTTTACCGGCCAGGCCGGTAAAATACCGAGCAGGTGGCAACCCTAGGTGGAACATAATGAAAACAATTAGCTGATGCGTCCAAACCTGGGTCTCAAACGCGCATCAAATGCACAAAATACCGGTATGTGAAAGCCATTAGTTTGGAATATATAGTTGCATTCATTTTGGGAACAAATATCATCCCAACACTACCCGGCTTATTTACTGAAGTGTAGCTAAGCAGACGGGGAGATTAGTCGCATAAGAAATGCTTTAGATTTCAAAAGTCGCCTGAAGTTTCCTTGTGAGGCAAATCCTCAAGAAGCGTTTCTTATGCAATACCGCCAGAGATTCGTACTCTTGCCGGCTGGAAGGCATTTCGGGGAGATTAGTCGCCTGAAATAGAGAAGATTTGTCACTGGGCGACGTATCTCCCCGTCTGCCACCACCCTTATGTAATAGCGCCAAAGTTTGGCTCAATATATCAGGCGTATCTTCACAACATCAAATAAATACGTCTTTGCAGGAATAATGTGCCATCATTTTGCTGGTGTAAATTCTCTGCAAAAAATCACCAGTGTAGTAAGGAAAATTCTCTATAGAATTTACACCCTAAATAAATGTTGTATGTGGGATGTCAGCATAAATGAGATGATGTAGACCAGGGGTCCCCAAACTTTTCTTACCTGTGAGCCACATTCAAATGTAAAAACAAGTTGCAGAGCAACATAAGCATTCAAAAAGTTCTTAGGGGTGTTAAAATATGGGCTCTAATTGGCTATTGGTAGCAGGGGGCTCTCTTTGGCAATATACATGTTTTGTATGCAACTAAAGGTGGTCATACAGGTAAAGATCCGCGCTTTTGGCAATGTCACCAAACGAGCGGATCTTTACTCGATATGCCCACCTTGAGGTGGGCAATATCTGGCTGATCCGATCGTGGCTCTAGGGTTGGTCTGTCGGCAGCTTTTATCGGCCCGTGTATGGCCACCTTAAAAACTTACCTTCAAGCTAGGAATAAGGGTTAAGCACTTGTTTTGAGGTCTCTGGGAGCAAACTTAAGGTTTAAAGTGATCCAGGAGCATCTGAACTGTTACAATGAGAAGGAAAAACAGCAGCCTGCCAAAAAGCAAAAAGCATCAGGCACAAGTCACATGACCAGGGGCAGCTGGGAAATTGACAAAATGTCTAGCCCCATGTCAGATTTCAAAATTGAATATAAAAAAATCTGTTTGTTCTTTTGAGAAATGGATTTTGAACATTTTTTTTTTCCATGACAGTATCCCTTTAAATAGGTTGGTGAGCAACATGCTCGCACGCCACTGGTTGGGGACCACTGATGTAGACAATGAGATGCCAAAATGGCTGCTCCATCTTTATAATGGTAATTCACCAGTCTGAACCTACTGAAATTCCTATTGGTGACAATTTGTTCAGACCCACTGGTGAACCACTGGGTTTGGTTCCTGTATAGTGAAAAAAATCCCCCCATCTCCAGCCACTCTCTCCTTGGCATACACATGTGGAACCATATGATGATATAGTGAGGATAGCATTACAGGTATAAAATAGGGCACCTACCTGTGCCCCTGAAGATCTCATGCCTAGTAGTATACCTCCCAACTGTCCCATTTTTCATGATTTTGACAGCTCAACCTGCAGTCCCGTATTGTTACAGAAATGTCCCGACTTTGATCTCCTGCACTGAACAGCCAGAAAAAAATCTAAAATCTAATTGGCTTTTGGCAGAGGGTAATGTAACCATTAAAGATCAGCAAAGAAACAATTGTAACTATTTAAGATAAGCAGGTCTCTTGGGGAAACTGTGACTTGCAGCTTAAAAGACCGGTAACAATTTTTTTTTTTTTTTTTTTAATTCATTTCTATTTAATGAAAAAAAAAACACCAAGTCAGTTTTAAGTTTAAATTTGCAAAGTTCTTATTAGGATAATTAGTTACTGATTCTCTGATTGCGCTCCTCTTCAGAAACTGAGACAGGGCGACGATCCACTGTGTGGCAAGCGATTTCTCCTCCCTGGCTTCTATAGGAGATAGCCAGGGAGGAGAAATCGAGTGCCGCACGATGGATGGTCGCCCTGTTGTCGTTTCTGAAGAGGAGCGCAAGCAGAGAATTGGTAAGTAATTTCTTAAGAAAGACTTTGCGAAGTAGAAACAAATTTTTTTTAAAAACAATTTTATGTTACTGGTCCTTTAAAGGGAAATTCACCTTCATTAGAAAAACTATAACAACACATAAAACCCCAAGAAATGTGTTCAAACTTCCTATAACTTGCTAAATTTTGTAAAAAGGATATTTATTTAGGGGGTGTGGCCATAAAATGGATATGGTCCAAAAAATGTTCGCCTCTTTCTGTTTTCCAAATGTTGTTTGGTATGTAGTAGTATCCTCTCCTGAACAAAAAAAAACGGTTTGGGAAGTATTTGTGCCTCCCTGTGTGTTTGCTTCAGACTTATCCTCTGTACTTAGATTAAAGGATTAGTGCCTGATCCTGAGAAGATTAAGGTCACTATGATTTTGTGTGATGGACAGGCAGTTGTCGGAAGCAGTTGTCGGCTTGCAGGATCCTCGCTCCACTGAAATGCTTATTAGTCCTGGGTCCTTAGCTTCTTCTCCCCCCCTCGGCCCAAAATTAGAGAGTTCTACTGCGCCCTGGGTGAAAGCAAATGCACTTTTTTATAACCAGAAGTGGTTCTGTGGCACACAGCAGATCATTTAAGTTTTTAAAAGATAATTCTGTAATCACAACTGGGCTGTCACTTTAATCTTAAAAAAGACAGGAATCCCGAACTCAAGCACCTTAAAGGGATACTGTCATGGGGAAAAAAAAAGAATCATTTAACAGTGCTGCTCCAGCAGAATTCTACACTGAAATCCATTTCTCAAAAGAGCAAACAGATTTTTTTATATTCAATTTTGAAATCTGACATGGGGCTAGACATATTGTCAATTTCCCAGCTGCCCCAAGTCATGTGACTTGTGCTCTGATATACTTCAATCACTCTTTACTGCTGTACTGCAAATTAGAGGGATATCACCCCCTCCCTTTTCCCCCCAGCAGCCAAACAAAAGAACAATGGGAAGGTAACCAGATAGCAGCTCCCTAACACAAGATAACAGCTGCCTGGTAGATCTAAGAACAGCACTCAATAGTAAAAACCCATGTCCCACTGAGACACATTCAGTTACATTGAGAAGGAAAAACAGTAGCCTGCCAGAAAGCATTTAAATGCAGGCACAAGTCACATGACTGGGGGCAGCTGGGAAATTGACAAAATGTCTAGCCCCATATCAGATTTCAAAATTGAATATAAAAAAATCTGTTTGCTCTTTTGAGAAATGGATTTCAGTGCAGAATTCTGCTGGAGTAGCACTATTAACTGATGTGTTTTGAAAAAAACATGTTTTCCGATGACAGGATCCCTGTAAGGCTAAGGCCACACTAGGCGATAGCGCCGCGATTTGACTCGCGGCGACTTTTCGCCGCGACTTTTAAGCCGCAATCGCTGGGGAAACTTTTGCGCTGGCGTCTATGGGGAATCGCGAGCGTAAAAACACACGCGGCGATCTTTTTTCTACTGTCGCTCGAAATTGCCTCGCTAGGCGATTTCGAGCGACAATAGAAAAAAGATCGCCGCATGTGTTTTTACGCTGGCGATTTTTCGCGATTCCCCATAGACGCCAGCGCAAAAGTTTCCCCAGCGATTGCGGCTTAAAAGTCAAATCGCGGCGCTATCGCCTAGTGTGGCCTTAGCCTAAACATGTTCAGCGTTCTCTTCAGTTGTCCATGCACTAAACTTATGTGACAACAAGGATTTGAATGCGGAATATAAAGTTAGCCATTGAAGAATGTGGGAGAGGTAGTTCAGCAAATTAAGAATTGATGTTGGGGGTGTTAGGGACAACTGTACAGTAACTAAAAACTTAAGGGTGCAGCTGTGTATAACATTTTAGGGCAGGATATCTTTGCCCTGAGCACCCAACATTTGATGAAGATCCTTGGCCACAAAATGAAAGGTTCTTCATGATATAGAAAGTAACACATGGGGAGGTCAGCAAAACCAAAATGAAGACAAGTTTCTGCTTGTAAAAGCCTGACATCGCCTCTTATTTATTTCGAATGCTGGATTTTACAGTTATTTTATAGACTTCTACGGTCTCTGTCCTCTCTCTGTGCCCCTTATCATTTAGGCTGTGCCCCATATTTGCTATAACGTTGGGTTGTGCAGAGACTCCCATGCATGAATAAGCTGGCAGAGCATTGTGCTTAGACTTTCCGTGGATATTAAATCCTTCCTCCAGCTGCATGAGCTGGATTACTCTTTCATCAGGAGAGATTTATCAGCACCTCACCCCTAGGCAGTTTATGTTTCTACCTGTCCCAATTTCTGCGTCTCTCTCCAACCATTTGCAGAGCAATGTTAATGGAAGACATGAACGGCAAGAGAAATCAGGGAGGGGGTATCATAGGGAGCAGGTTCCTCTTCCTCTAATGCCGAGCTCTCTTTGCTACTGGATAAACTTTCTGTCACGCAGGATTATGGCTTTATGGGTTTTCTAATCTCTACACACAGTTATCCATGGGAAGTAAAATGTCCCTGTGTGGCCATTCGGGCAAAGCCATAGGGATTAGTTGTGGGGCGACCAGTCTGTCGCTGGAACCGGCAGAAAGCGCCATCTCTCAGCGTCTTACAGGGCGTGTTGTATTGTGTCTCCTAGAATTACCTGGGATTAATAATTCAGACGATACCTTTGTAACTCAAGCCTCCTATTTTTTTTGCTTGTGCCTCCAGAGAGTTTAGGTGTTGCTACATCTATTTATTGTGTTTTTGGTTTTTTTTGGCTACGTGTAACAGAAGATTTTGACTGAGACGTTTTTACACCTCCTCCTCCTTCTCCAGCTCTTTATCTAAGCTTAAGGATTTTTTTTTTTCCAATGCCGGTTCCAAACAAGCACACAAACATCAGCCGTTCTCATAGCTGGGATGCTGCAGGTTGCTATGAAGGCGGCTGGGAGGGAGACATCACATCAGGATATCACGGAGCAGCAGGCAGAAACAATTCTTTGACCTATAACGGAGAGGAGGCTTTCTACAAGCTGCCAGGCGGCAGATCCCGCGATATTACCCTGCCAGGCAGCACAGAAATAAAGCCCGAATTATTTTCATACCCAGACGCCCATCACCGAGGTCAGCGACAGCAAGGTCACCCTGTGCGTCAGGACCGTAGGCCACCGAGGAATAACTCTGTTCCAGACTTCAGCTCTCCATACGAAGCACAGGGGGCAATGGCGGCACGAGGGTCTTTGCAAACTCATGATTACTACACTGACCCTTCCATGGCCACCAGATCCTTAGAGGATCCACGTTACTACAGAGACCATGTACAAAACCGTGCTGGGCAAAGCTATGGGGCACCAATGTCTCGGAATGCCTGGGAACAGCAAGCTCGTCCTTTCCTCCCCCAAGAAGTTGGGCGCCTGTACAGAGATCCTACAGGTAGAGTAATCGCTGAGGGCCAACGAACTAGAAGCCATGATTCCTCACCTGCAAGATATTCAGTTGAACCACTCCATCCTAGGTATGGCTCAGAGGCTTCAGCATTCCCCAACAGACAAATGTACAATGACATGCTGGAAAGATCCCTTGATCCCTCTACAGGGAGACAGACAGGTCCCACTTGTTTGGTGGTGGAGCCCAATGAAGCTGCTTCTATGGATGGCACTCTAGGGACTTCTTCTCTTCCAGCAAATCGTGGGTATAACTCAGTGAGAGAGAACGTCAATGCTAAGATGGCTTATGATACATACGAAAGCTCTCTGGCTCCATCCCATCCACAGATTCCTATGTCACTTTCAGGTGCTGAAATAAAGAGGGCTGTGGACATGGAGTTTCTCTCCGTCCTGAGGAACGAAGGCCTTTCTGAGGCTACTATCAATGCATTGATACAGCAAGGATTTGACACGCCCAGTTCCCTTGCTGTTATGGAAGACCATGACATTAAATCAGTGGCGCCTAATCTTGGCCAAGCTAGATTGCTTTCAGGTCTTATCAAGAGCTACAGAGCTGATATGCAGATGCTAAGGCAGGATCAACAGAAAAACAGCTCACTGCGAGCTCGGGTTCGTTCCAATAGCTTTAGCCACCAGGGAGACCTTATGCGCAGTGAGTTTGTTGGCCACTCTCTGAACAATCCAGTGCTGGATGGAGCGCAGAACCCTCAACCTGCCTTATCCTTGCAGCCAGTGTCACCCCGTATGGCTGAACTCAACCGTCGTCCTTCTAGTGCTCCATCCCAACACTTGTTGGAGACTGCCAGCAATCCGACATTTGCTATAAATGCTCAAAATGCCCAATTTATACCAGGCACTGGATACACGGCTCATGTCCAGCCTCGGCCAGCTTCTGCTTTTCCTGCTTCAACTGGTATCCCAATGACGGCCGTGCATAGTAACCTTAACCCAGGGCCAAAGACAGCTTACCCTACTAGTTACACCGTGCCCATGGAGCTGATGAAGAGAGAGCGTCTCCCACCAGCCTCCCCTCTACAGAGTCCCCATTGCAGCCCCCAGCTTCTACGCAAACACGGGGGCCACTTGGAGACCTTGATGAATGTCCCTCCACCTACTATTCCCAATCAGCACGTACTGCACTCTCCCTACCAGAAGGTCACCCGCCGCACTGGACCACCTATCATCGTCTCCACCATGGCATCACCAGAACCAAGTAATTATCATTTTCAAATATTTAAACCTTGGTTCTTTATCTTGTACTGTTTAAACCAAAGTTAGATTAATATTCTGAGGTCCATGAAGGAAGGACATTGATAATAGACAATATCAAAAACAAATATATGTAATATAGTGGTTAGATTTTGAAGTAGGTGTGACTTTAGGCAATAAGAAATGTGTTCAAACAGGTAATGTAATAAAGGGGCTCTCACTTTAAACTGTTGTAGATATAGACATAGATCGACTGTGCAGTTGGTCTTCATTTTGTTGTTTTTTAAATGCCTTCTTCTATATTTTCCTTATGGTGGCTCGTCTCATGTAAAGTGTTTTACGTGTGGCAAGAAGGTATTTTTGGGAACTTGAGGACATTACCTGTGGGCAACAGAGTTCCATTAATTAATTATAATGCACTTTACAGAGATTGTTCATAATTACAGTAAGTGCCCCCAGTGAAGCTGACAGTTTATGCTCCCTATCACAGACACATGGAGGATCATATCCACATTCATCTGGGGCTAATTAACATGCCTGTGTGTTTTTGGACTATGAGATACAACCAATACACAGGGAGAACATAAAGCTCCTTGCAGATAGTGATCAAGTTGAAATCAAAGTCAGGACAAAACAAAGCAGCATTAACCCTCTGAACCTTACACAGGTCTTCTTGTTCTCCTCCCTACATCAAATTGTTTTTTATATTGTAAAGGAAATTAATCTTAATTTTAGTGGTTTGCTTTTCTTTCCCTTTTGCTTGACTCGCATATATTTTATACTGCTGGTGTTTCCTTCGAGTCTTTCTTCTTTTTCACATTTTGATGCTTAAAACGCTGAGCGTTTATGTCATTGCAACAAACACACAATCAGCAGAAGAAATGTTAATTAAAACATAGGTCACCCAGAATGCTCAGGATCGGGGGATTTCTGGATAATGGACCTTTCCGTAATTTGGATCTTCGTACCTTAACTCTACTAGAAAATCACGTAAATATTAAATAAACCCAATAGGCTGGGTTTGCTTCTGATAAGGATTAATTATATTTTAGTTGGGATCAAGTACAAGGTACTGTTTTAATATTAAAAAGTCTGTTATCCGGGAAACCCCAAATCCAGAGCATTCTGGATAACAGGTCCTACACTTGTACTGTAACAGGATTTGTGACACAGCTTTCTGGCTTTCATAAGGGGATAACTGCCATTTCCAAATCAGAGCTGTACCCTGTCATCTGCAAAGTGTCAGTTTTAGAATTTTGGGACCCCAAGGTAAAAAAAAGTTCTTGGTTACATTCCATAGGACATTTATTGGATGTTTTAGAATTTATGGCTGCAGACTAGATATCACTGATTTATAATTTTCTTTTTCAAGGGGAAGCCTATCTACATTGTCACACTATTGCATTCCTAGCTGTCAGTTAATGCAGGCTGTGTCGGTATAGTATGTAGCTAGATGTCCCTTGCAGAAACGCATGCACATTACTATAGTGGACCCTATCTAAATCCCCTGAGAGAAGACACTAGGGGTAAATTAACTAAGCAGCAAAAATTCGTCAGCGACGGCTTCGCAGCCATCGCAACACTTCGGGCGAAAATTCACCAAGACAACGCTAATTTACTAAAATGCGAAGTTGCGTCCAGGGCGTCGAACGCTGGCAAATTTTTGCTAGTGTTACTTTGGCAATCGAAGCGAAGATGCACTAGCGTTCAATTCTGCCTAACGCAACTTCATTAGAGGTCTTCGCTCAGGCTAATTTGCATATGGCGGGAAATTTAAAGTTGAATGGACGTATATGTTGCAGCAAATACATTACATTACACAAGTCCAGGGAACCTTAATAAAGATAATAGAGTTGTTATAATGCATACCTCCCAACATTTTGGAAGTAAAAAGAGGGACAAAAAATGTTTTTCCGCACGTAGCGCAGCAATTTTTTGACCACACCCCTTTCTGTGGCCACACCCCCTAATTACCATGTTTGTTTTACAAAATTTGGCAGGTTATGAAAGTTTGAAAATATTTCTCCTTATCTAAACTGTGTTTTTGTGTCTCAAAATTGTTACAAAGTATCTTATTTGCACCTGTTAGCTGTTCTGGGCTCTCTGCTAAAAGCCAATTAAGTGAGAAACTTTGTTTCTTTTTCTGGCTGTTCAGTGCAGAGAAAAGAGGGACTTTCCAGTACAAATGAGGGACTGCGGGTTGAGCTGTCAAAAGAGGGACTGTCCCTCCGAAAAAGGGACAGTTGGGAGGTATGATATTGCCCTACACATGAGCCCAGTGTATAGTTAATGTTCCATATGTTAGAAAATGTATGGGGGAACCCGGTTACCCAAAAAACATTTTAAGGACTTTTGCAGCCTATCACTCTGAAAAAAGGAAAATTTGCCATAGTTTTTTTGGGACTAAAAAATATGATGTAAGTAACGGAAGAGTGAGGAAGATCTATTCACTCCAATGCACTTCTCCTGGTCTGAGCTGGTGAAGGCAAGTCTGGCGAAAGAGGTAACGTTCAATAAAATCTGCTTCTTAGTGAATTTGTGGAGTAATTCACCTGGCATAATTCACCTGGCGGTAGAGTGCAAATTAGCGCTAGCGTCTGTCTCTTTCGCTAGCGAAGTTACACCTGCGCCTGTTATTAAATCTGTGAAGTACCTAAAAACGTTTATGCTGGCGAAACATCGCCAGCGTTAGTCACTTCACCCTTTAGTAAATCTGCCTGTAGGTGAGAGAAATAAGGCAACTAGAGAGAGGGGGGGGCAAAAAGGGCAATGAATGACAGCTGGTCCTACCAATAGATTTAGCAGCAGATGAGGATTTCCAGTAATACAAGCGGCTGAAGCAGATTGACCTAAGACTTAAAGGAGTGGTTCACCTTTAAGTTAACTTTTAGTATGTTATAGAATGGCTAATTCTAAGCAGCTTTTAAATTGGCCTTCCTTTTTTTATTGTTTTTGAATTATTTGCCTTCTTCTTCTGATTCTTTCCAGCTTTCCAAAAGAGGTCGCTGACCCCATCTAAAAAACGAATGCTCTGTAAGGCTACAAATGTTATTTTTTATTCCACATCTTTCTATTCAGGCCTCTCCTATTCATATTCCAGTCTCTTGTTCAAATCAGTGCATGGTTGCTAGGGTAATTAGGTGCCTAGCAACCAGATTGGTGAAACTGCAGACTGGAGAGCTCCTGAATAAAAAGCTAAATCACTCAAAAACCACAAATAATAAAAAAATGAATACCAACTGCAAATTGTCTCAGCATATCACCTGGGTGAATCGCCTTCAAGTTAACTGTCAGTATGTTATAGAATGCCTTATCCTGCACAACTTTTCTATTGGCCGTCATTTTTTTCTTTATAGTTTTTTAATTATTTACTTTTTTCTTCTGACTCTTTCCAAGCTTTCAAATGGGGGTCGCTGACCCCATCTAAAAACAAATGCTTATTATTACTGCTACTTTCTATTACTCATCTTTGTGTCTATGCCCTCTCCTATTCATATTCCAGTCTCTTATTAAAATCAATGAAGGTTGCTAGGTTAATACCGACCGTAGCAATCAGTTTGCTGAAGCTAAATAACTCAAAAGCCCCAAATAATAAAAAATTAAAATCAACTGTAAATTGTCTCAGAATATCACTCTCTACATTATATTAAAATTTAATTTAAAGGTGAACAACCCCCCCCCCCCCCGCTTTTTCTTTTGTTGAAACCATCTTCAGTTACCTCTTTCGCTAGAAGTTGCCCGGCAACCACTACGGTGTAACCAGAATCCCAAAGTGACAATCTCCAGGGTGACCTCCCAGTTTACCTGCCAGAGAATGAGAGCCAATTAGAGGGAAGCATCACTTCCTCCAAACCCTGCATCATTGCTCTAATCAGCTACATAGGGATGAGTCAATAATTAATACCTGATCACTACTTTTTTGTTATGCAGGTATGGAATCAATTATCCAGGAAGCTCCAAATTAAAGAAAGGCCGTCTCCCATAGACTCCATTTTTATCCAAATAATCTTAAAATATGATTTCCTTTTTCTGTGTAATAATAAAACAGGAGCTTGTACTTGACCCCAACTAAGATATAATTAATCCTTATTGGAAGCAAAACCAGCCTATTGGGTTAATTTCATGTTTACATGATTTTCTAGTAGACTTAATGTATAACAATCCATATTATGGAAAGATCCGTTATCTGGAAAACCCTAGGTCCCAAGCATTGTGGATAACAGGTCCCACAGGTTTTTTTTTTTATATTACTGGTCCCACTGTAGAACAAGTCTAAAGGAGCTTCTATAATGTTAGGAAGGAGCTGCTTCCACTAGGTGGCGCCAGATCTATTCATGTTATATATGAATTCATAAGGCTGAATTTAAGGGGGTTATTTATGTTTTTTTCTCATTGGCCTTTTAAAGGGAAATTTTTTTAAACCCGAGGGTGTTAAAAGTCAGAATAAAAAAGTACTCGAACTCAGACCTGCCGAGTTCATATAAAAGTCAATGGGAGAAGATCTGAAGATTTTATCGTTTTCGGGCGTCATATCCGAAAAAGTCGCGCGGTAATCAGGCGTCAAATCAAAAAAGTTGCCGTATTTGGATTTTTCATGATTTTATCACGTTTTTTCAGAACAAGAAATACGGGAAAAAGTATTCATAAATAAGGGGGAAAAAATCTGTGTGGATTTGGTGGGAGATATTTTCGGATTTTGATAAATAACACTCATTGGGGCAAATTCACTAAGATGCGAAGTTGCACCAGGCACAACTTCGCCGCACTTCGCCAGGCGTAGTTTCGCCAGCGCTCCGCAAATTCACTAAAATCCGAAGTTGCGCACAGGGGTATCGTAAGGTTGCGAAGTTGCGCACAGGGGTATCGTAAGGTTGCGAAGTTGCGCTAGCGTTGATTCGTTACGCTAGCGAAGGCTAATTTGCATACGGCGCGAAATTCAAATTTCAATGGAGGAACACGTATCAGCACTACAAATGCCTAGAAAACCTTCAAATCAGCAAATAAAAATTTTATTTTGCCCTACACATGTGCCCACTGTCTAGGTAAGTTGCCATGAGTCAGGAAATGTAGGGGGGAAGGAGGGGAGCCCCAAAAATATTTTCGATCTTTTTCAGCCTATCACCCATCATGTAGAAAACACGCCAGCGTTTTTTGGGACTTAGAAAAAAAATTGACTTTTTTTGAAACAATCCCTATCTACTCTATTGCGCTTCGCCAGGTCTGAGGTGGCGAAGGAAGTCTAGCGTAAAAGGTAGCGTTCAGTACACTGTGCAAGTTAGTGAATTTGCGTAGTTACGTCGCTAGTGAAAATTTACCTGGCGTAAGGGTGCGAAGTAACACTAGCGAAACTACGCCATCGTTCGTTAGTGAATTTGCGCAGTAACGAAAATGCCAAACGCTAGCGAATTAACGCTAGCGTTCGGCGCTTCGACGCTTAGTGAATTTGCCCCATTGTGTGGTGAAACCCTAGGCAAATGTATTAAACCCACTACAAGTGGAGTGGTGCATACACATGACATGGGCACTGAGATGATCTGCTAGACGGCCACCCTCCAGCTCAGCCAATGGATTTGCCACTAAATACAGCTGTGGTTTTATATTGACAGACAGGGCCACATGCTGGATTATCATTACACGCATCACGTTGTTTCTTTAAAATGTCCTGAAAAATAAAAAATATAAATTGTTCTGTTTTATGTCTTCTTGTGCTGAGTGGTGCTGCCATACTGTTTGAACTCAGAAAATATCATCCACAGATTAGAGGAATATCCAGTGTGTCGGAATGCTTGCACAGTTTTACAAAGCAATTACTCTGAGCAAGCTATTGTTTTATTCAGGAGGAACGGCAGGATAAAATGTTCATTGTTTTCAGCATTCATTACTGATCAGTATAATGTTCATTTAGTGCTTCCCTGATCTTTGTAATAGCCTAACCATTAGATGATTCATAAACCTCCTTCACCCTGTGCTTCTGTTTCAGGTATGCGCCCCCCGGCTGTGAATGGTCCCATGCACCCTCGCCCACTGGTGGCCTTACTGGATGGCAGAGACTGCACGGTGGAAATGCCAATACTGAAAGACCTGGCAACGGTGGCCTTCTGTGATGCCCAGTCTACACAGGAGATCCATGAAAAGGTTACGCACCTTTAAAAATCATCCCCACTTGAAAAACTGCTATTGATTCATGAACCCCGTTTGTTATAATTCCCAAATATACCAAGATTCACGCTATTCTCATTGAAGAAATGAATAATGAGCACAACATTAACCCCAGGCATGCCATTAAAACCAACTTACTGGAAAAAAAGGGTATTGCATTACCCGATGTTTTTGAGCCCCATGGACCACCAAGGGCTGCACTGAGAAAAGAGTAACCAGGGAGAGCAGGGCAAAGGGCAAAGGGCTCCTGCTTGTGAATGTTCTTAAACCATTACATGGGCCGCATTTGGTGGAGGGGACTTAATATGCTAAATGTTTAATAAGTTGTGAACTCTGGTCCCTCTTATTTTCCACAAGTTTTGGTGTTCAGTCTGATTAATTAATTAATAGGGTTCAACATTGGTTAGATGGAAATATTTGTGCTGCAGTGGCAACATAGTGGCATAGAACATTTAGGGCTCATAGGTCCTTCTTCAGCTGTCAGTAATTTGCACACAAAATATTAAACAGTGAAGTGCATAGACTCATCACATAAATCAGTGCAGCAGGGAGTATGGCAGAGAGCAGAACATGGGTGGAATGGGACCTTAAGGCGGCCATAGACGTAACAATTACGAAGGATGTTTCCAAGAAAGATTGTTTGTTTCAATACACACTTGTAGAGGTGAATCGTCAGATATACAGGTAGAAACAATAGAATTCTACTTGAATCTAACGATTCAGCACTAACAATGGTTGATGTTTGGGTCCCTTCAAAGGCACCTGATCAAAATTTTCCGTCCAGCCAAGTCTTCTGCCGACATCGGTCAGCTCTTTTCCCACCATACATGCACCGAATATCGTACAAAAACTTTTTGCCTTCGATGCTTGGTTGTCTTTAAAGACACCCAATCAATGAGCCAACCTTCTTCTTCTGCTGAAATCGGTCGGCTCTTTTCCCACCATACACGCACCAAATATCATATGAAAATTAGTGGAGGGGAGTTGAGAGGGTGGTGGAGGGAGGATGAGGTGGAGGGAGGATGAGGTGGAGGGAGGATGAGGTGGAGGAAGGATGAAGTGGAGGGAGGATGAGGTGGAGGGAGGGTGAGGTGGAGGAAGGATGAGGTGGAGGGAGGATGAGGTGGAGGGAGGATGAGGTGGAGGGAGGATGAGGTGGAGGGAGGATGAGGTGGAGGAAGGATGAGGTGGAGGGAGGATGAGGTGGAGGGAGGATGAGGTGGAGGGAGGATGAGGTGGAGGGAGGATGAGGTGGAGGAAGGATGAGGTGGAGGGAGGATGAGGTGGAGGGAGGATGAGGTGGAGGGAGGATGAGGTGGAGGAAGGATGAGGTGGAGGGAGGATGAGGTGGAGGGAGGATGAGGTGGAGGGAGGATGAGGTGGAGGGAGGATGAGGTGGAGGGAGGATGAGGTGGAGGGAGGATGAGGTGGAGGGAGGATGAGGTGGAGGGAGGATGAGGTGGAGGGAGGATGAGGTGGAGGAAGGATGAGGTGGAGGGAGGATGAGGTGGAGGGAGGATGAGGTGGAGGAAGGATGAGGTGGAGGGAGGATGAGGTGGAGGAAGGATGAGGTGGAGGGAGGATGAGGTGGAGGGAGGATGAGGTGGAGGAAGGATGAGGTGGAGGGAGGATGAGGTGGAGGGAGGATGAGGTGGTGGGCCCTTGGGATCTGGTGCTCAGATGGGCCTGAGATATCCTAGTCTGACACTGAATGACACTTGGAAACTCAGGGTTCCACCAAAAGCAAATTGTCCTTGCCTGTAATTTAACCTTGTCTAACATTTCTGCAAGTAATATTGAAGGAACATTCTAATCCGGGTTGTGTTGCAGGTTCTGAACGAAGCAGTGGGCGCCATGATGTATCACAACATCACACTGACGAGGGAAGATCTGGAGAAATTCAAGTCCCTTCGCATTATAATACGAATAGGGAGCGGATACGACAACATCGATATCAAGGCTGCTGGAGAACTGGGTACAACCTCTGTGTGATCAGTTCTGTGTGACTGGTAGAGGTGAGCAGATCAGGCAGGCTTCAAATCACGGATCCATTTGGCTAAGTCAGAACCATGGAAATTGTCTCCAGCGACCACTTCAAACAGTACAGCCCAGCGGGAATCAGTTGGAGAATGGGGTATCCAACCTGTGGCTCTCTGCTTGCCGTAGAACTAAAACTAAGGTTCTTCATCAGTCTGCTATAATGTGATAGTTCAACGACAGCCGGAGGGCCACAGGTTGGGCATTCCTGTATTAGAATGTGATTTGTCTTAAAGCTATACTATCATCAATTATTAACCCACTTTTTAATCCCCGTAATATAATTCTAAGTATTGATTTATAACTAGTACTTACTAAACAAGTGCTCAGATATGATCAAATGGGGGGTAACGTTATAAAAACTGCACCAGGTCTCGTTAACTGTGGCCAAATAGATATTTTAAACAGGGGACAAGTAAATTGTTCCTGCTGATTATTTGGTATAAATTGGGATGCACCGAATCCACTATTTTGGATTCGGCCGAACCCCCGAATCCTTCGCGAAAGATTCGGCCGAATACCGAATCCGAACCCTAATTTGCATATGCAAATTAGGTATGGGAAAGGGAAAAACATTTTATTTCCTTGTTTTGTGACAAAAAGTCACACAATTTCCCTCCCCGCCTCTAATTTGCATATGCAAATTAGGATTCGGATTTGGTTCGGCCAGGCAGAAGGATTCGGCCGAATCCGAATCCTGCTGAAAAAGGCTGAATCCTGACCGAATCGTGGATTCGGTGCATCCCTAATAAATAAATAGATATGGTTCAAACCTTGAGACTTTTATTACTACTCTGTCACTTTCATCAAATAATAAAAATAATAAAAATTGATTTCCTTTTTCTCTGTAATAGAAAAACTGTAGCTTGTCCTTGAACCCAACTAAGATATAATTAATCCTTATTGGAGTTTATAACAATGATATTGGGTTTCATTATTATATCAAACTAAACTTAAAGGGGCGGGTCACCTTTAAGCTAACTTTTAGTATGTTATAGAATGGCCAACTCTAAGCAACTTGTCAATTGTTATTTATTTCTTATAGTTTTAAATCATTTGCCTTCTTCTTCTGCCTCTTTCCAGCTTTCAAATGGGGGTTGTTGACCCCTTCCAAAAACAAGAGCTCTGTTAGACGACAGACTTTTTGTTAATGATCCTTTTTATTACTTGTTTTTCTATTCAGGCCTCTCCTATTCATATTCCAGTCTCTTATACAAATGAATGCATGGTTGCTAGGGTAATATGGACCCTAGCAACAAGAATCCTGAAGTTGCAAACTGGAAAGCTGCTGAATAAAAAGCTAAATAATGCAAAAAACACAAATAATAAAAAATGAAAACCAGTTGCAAGTTGTCTCAGAAAATGCCTCTCTACATCTTACTAAAAGTTAACTCAAAGGTGAACAACCCCTTTAAGGTATTGAGATCCAAATTATGGAAATATCCCTTGTCCAGAAAACCCCAGGTCCTGAGCATTCTGCATAACAGAACTCCTCTAAACTGCCCAACCCCACTGATGTCACTGGCAGTAAGGGAGCTTCTGAAAATTGTTAGACATTTTCTATAAACCTGGAGATTATGGTACGATGTTGATAAGCAAGGTTATAGATGATGATAGTATCTTTGTGTAATGATTCGCTCACCTCTACGTTTTTGTGCTAAGCCAGAAAAACAGTGTTAGAATTACATCTAAGGGCTATGGTAGTAATGATGCAGGACTTCAAACTTGTCACAGGGGGTCACCATCTTGGAAAGTGTCTGTGACACTCACATGCTCAGTGGGCTCTGATTGGCTGTTGAGAAGCTAAGCTTAGGGCTCGTCACTAATTATCCAGCAGAAAATGAGGTTGGTCTGTAATATAAGCTGATGCTACAGGTTTGCTGATTATTAAATTCTGATGCTAATTGCACTGGTTTCTGTGCTGCCATGTAGTAATTATCTGTATTAATTACTAATCAGCCTTATATTGTGACATTTCTATTCTATGTGTACTGTATATTGTGAGTGGCTCCCTAAGCTCAGTAAGTGACAGCAGCACAGAGCATGTGCAGTGAATCAGCAGAAAAGAAGATGGGGAGCTACTGGGGCATCTTTGGAGACACAGATCTTTACTGCTAAAGGGCTGTGGTTGCCTTGGGCTTGTATGGAAGCACAAAACATAATGTATAATGTGTCTGCCCTAGTTAAGCATTGGTTCTCCTTTAAGGGATACGTATTCTGATATTCAGGGAAGTCCAGCCTACAACAGGTTTTGAGAAACAATACAGGCATGGGATCTGTTATATGGAAACCCGTTATCCAGAAAGCTCTGCATTATAGACATAGACACCATTATAATGAAATAATCCATGTGTTTAAAAATATTTGCTTTTTCTCTGTAATTATAAAACAGTACCTCGTACTTGATCCAAACTAAGATATAATTAATCCTTATTGGAAGCAAAACCAGCCTATTGGGTTTATTTAGTGTTTACATGATTTCCTAGTAGACTTAAAGGGCATGTAAAGTCTAAAATAGAATAAGGCTAGAAATACTGTATTTTGTATACTAAATATAAACATGAACTTACTGCACCACAAGCCTAATCAAACAAATAATTTATGCTTTCAAAGTTGGCTTCAGGGGGTCACCATCTTGTAACTTTGTTAAACATCTTTGCAAGACTAAGACTGTGCACATGCTCAGTGTGGTCTGGGCTGCTTAGGGATCGTCATAAACAAAGCTGCTTGAGTTCTGCATGGCTGGGAAGTAAGGCGGGGGCTCCCCCTGCTGTTCATAAATATGATTGTTTCCCTGCTCAGCAGTTAGGGACCGTCTGACAATTCCTATCCACAGCAGTAAATGAAGGGAGAATTTCACTGCATACAGTCAGGTTTCTTATAAAAATGGTACACATTTTTTAATTAAAGTATATTGGAGATAGGTTTCTTTTTCATTTGGATTTGGATTTTATTTTTTTGCCTTTACATGCCCTTTAAGGAATGAAGATCCAAAACTGAAAGATCCGTTATTCAGAAAACCCCAAAACCAGAATATTATGGATAACAGGTCCCATACCTGTATTTACCTATATCTTAAATTTCACAGCAATGTAGATATCCTTTGTGCTTTCAGCAGTATATTTTTCTCTTTTTCCCCTACTGTAAAACGTACCCCGTCAGTAGTAATGTTGCCAAAAAAATTTCCCGCAAAGCTGGTTTAGGATTAGGAATTTGTGGAGTGTTATCTGCTAACAAATATAGTAATGTGGTGCTCAGGTAGCAATATTGTAGCAGAGGATGAACAGAAAGTAATTAAAACCTCTAGTGTAGGTGTATAGATTTTTCTTGGGGTTCTGGGACTCTTTGGGGTCACTCAGTCTACTCAAACGGTGCTGCACGTTTATCATTCAGGAATTGCTGTGTGTAACATCCCCTCGGCAGCTGTAGAGGAGACGGCCGACTCTACTATCTGTCACATCCTCAATCTGTATCGGAGGAACACGTGGTTGTACCAAGCTCTGCGGGAGGGGACACGGGTGCACAGTGTGGAACAAATCCGAGAAGTGGCCTCAGGGGCAGCCAGGATGCGTGGAGAGACCTTGGGTCTAATCGGGTTTGGTAAGTACCAGAGGGAAATGTTTCAGGACTGAGGGGCTGCTATATAGACTATTTAGAATTCCACACAAAAATGAAGTGCTCAACGTCTGTGTATAATCCTTTAGGATCAGGTGCTGAACAACCCAACCTGCCATGGGTCAAAAGTAGTGATGGGCGAAATTTGGGGCATTTCGCTTCGCCGAAAAATTTGTGAATTTGCCTAAACGGCAAAAAATTCACAAAACTGCGACGGTGTCTCGTTTTTGACACCAGCGTCCATTTTTTGATGCAAATTCGCTGGGGAAAATGCGCCGGCGTCAATTTTTTTTTTTACACCGGCGAATTTTTGCGGCGGTTTGCGAGAGATTGCTGCAAATTGGCAGCTGCAAATTCGCCCATCACTAGTCAAAAGGTACATGTAAAGTACCAGGCTTGATAAAGGGCCCAGTAAGGCCCGAAACGTTGCCTTTCTTTGTCTACCTTTGTTTGAGCCACAATACAAAATTGATTCACCCTAACAGTGTGCTGCAGTTCCTTGGACTTTACATATAATATTTATTGGACTGGTGGGGCTGTTTAGGCCTCTAAACTTAACTTAAAGGGGTTGTTCACCTTCCAAACACTTTTTCAGTTGACTTGTTTTCAGATTGTTGACCAGAAATTAAGACTTTTTTAAATTTTACTTTCCTTTTTTTTGTTTTTGTTACTATTTTTCCAAATTTCCAGTTTTCGAAGTTTAAAGTTGAATGTCCCTGTCTCTTGTGTTTGAGTCTGGCAGCTCAGTAATTCAGGCGCAAAATCTAAACAGTTACAATTCTGCAACATTTCCAAGCAGTATCTCTGGGATATTAGCAACTATTGTATCAATTGTAACAGCTGCCTGTAATGAAGGTATTCCGCTCAACAGGGACAAAGATAACAAATGTATCAAATAAATTTATCAATTTTGAGCAGTTTACAGGGTCGGCGACCCCCCCTCCCGGAGCTGCTTTAGATGGCAAAAAATGACACGTTACACTTCAATATTAGAAAAACAGTCACAAATAGAAAATAGAAAGTAACTGAAAAAAGTCTTTATTTCTGGTGATCTGAAACCAACTAAACTGAAAAAAGTGTTGGAAGGTGAATAACCCCCTTTAAATGGCTTTTGGCAGAGAGACCAAAATACGTGACAGGTGCACTTAGATACTTTTGTAACAATTTAAGATAAGCAAAGAAACTATTGTAACAATTTAAGATAAGCAGGTCTCTTGGGGAAACTGTGACTTGGCTTAAAGGGCAATAGATCTTCATTTATGCAATACTTTAATAACACATAAAAACCACAGAAATATGTTTAAACTTTCATAACCTGCCAAATTTTGTAAAATGAACAGGGTAATTAGGGGGTGTGGCCACAAATATGGGCGTGCACTACGAGCAGCAAATATTTTTGTTCCTCTTTCTATTTCTGCCAATGTTGGGAGGTATGGAGTACTAACACATATCAGCAAGTACAGTAGCTCTGATTGGTAAAGCTAATGATAGAAAAATATCTATTTTTCTAGAGGTTTATTATTCCAGTCTATCATGTGAATTATTCACTATGGATGTAATATTGTTTATATATATATATATATATATATATATATATATATATATCTATATATATATATACTGTATATATATATACTACACAAAAGACATGAATATCTTGTAAAATTATATCCTTATAAATGGTGAGTTCTGATGTCATCAGTTATAAACGGTGAGTTCTGATGTCACATGACTCACTGAAACTTGTGTATTATAATAAATAAAGTACCCCCAGTTGCAAAATATGAGGATATTAGAAGTTACCTTGGAGTTCCATGACCTGTATAAAAGCACTCAGCCTTCGGCCTCATGTTTTTATATGGTCATGAAACTCCTCGGTAATGAAATGGTTCTTTCTGTCGGTGGATCGAACTAGAACACTCTGCTGCTTACAAGGGGAAAGCTTTCCTTTATTGTATTATTATACCAGGCTACCACATTCTCATTGATTGTTACTATGTGAGGGTTAAGGAAATGATTCCAAATCAGTGCAGTTCTGATAACACAACAAATGTGTCCATCAAGTTCAGCCTATGGAAAAAGATAGAATTGTGCATTTTAGGACTTACGCCTTCCTAAAAACGAATTTTACTTCCGCATTTTCCCCAGGTCGCGTTGGACAAGCAGTCGCTGTAAGAGCGAAAGTGTTCGGCTTCAGCATTATCTTTTATGATCCGTACCTGCAGGATGGGATCGAGCGATCTCTGGGGGTACAGAGGGTATACACGCTGCAGGACTTGTTATACCAAAGTGACTGCGTGTCTCTACACTGTAACCTTAATGAGCATAACCACCACCTCATTAACGACTTTACCATCAAACAGGTAACATAGTCATTTTTTGTACTGGAATCAGTTATTACATCTGCTAGGAAAGGAAACCCCCCTATAAGATATATTGGATCTAACTGTCAGTGAATATCTGACACCCAACTGCTGCATGAAGAGAGAATGAAGAGAAACAGATGCTGAGAGAGGAATAGTGAAGATAAACGTGATTATTTCAGAAACAATGCAGAATAATTAATTGATTGTATGTACAAAGTTTCTTATTTCAGTATGATAAAGCTTATATTTATATTTTCATTTTCACGACAGTTCCCCTTTAAACAAGCAGGCAGTGGAACTAGTCACAGCAATCAGACAATATGGATCTTCCAGCACATTCACAGCACACAGTGGAAAACCTTCGCAGTACCACACGCTACCTCTCAGGGGGTGATTTTCCCAACACTACGGACCCCATGGGATATCTTGCTCCTTAGTACTTTCCCTGCTCCTGAGTTCACCCACACGTGTCCCTGTCTGAGGCTTGATCTCCGCAAGGGTCATAACCCCCAACTACTCTCCTTGTTGGAGCCAGAAAGCTACTCAATAAATACCTGCCTCTGAGCTTTGCTCCTAGAGCAACTATTATATAAACTTCTGCTGCTAAATAATCTTTCCCTAGTCACCGCACAGACCCTCTCCTGTACTACCCACCTCCTCACAAGGTGGGATCCAGGAAGAGAGTCCTGAGCACATGTGCTCTCCCTTTTAGATACTGCCACCTACTGGGCAAACCTTGAACTGCAATGGACCCAGGAAAAGAGAGACACAGCTGTCTGGGTGAATCAGAGGACCACTTAGGTGTCCAAATACGGGGGAAACTGCCTGAATAAAACATTCCTAAACCTCTACACTAAATGTCTATATATTTTCACAACCCCAGCAATATCAGGGCCCCTAAGATTATATGGATGGCTACCCTGTTCAAAGGTCAATTCAAGACCTGATCAAAGTAAAACTCAGTCTAATAAACCAGAAAACACAGAGCTGCTATAAATTACCAGTTGGAAACTCGCCATTTTTTTAAAGCAAATAAAGACTATCCAAGGCTCTGTTTTCCTATTGGCTGCGTCCTAAAGCTTTGTAGGTATTGACACTGGACAGGGTGAAACAGAGTATGTGGTGCATTACTCATACCTCCCACTTGTCCCGTTTTTACAAGGACAGTCCCTCTTTTGACAGCTCAACCCGCAGTCCCTCGTTTGTACTGGAAAGTCCCGATTTTCTCTGCACTGAACAGCCAGAAAAAAGAAACAATGCTTCTAACTTAATTGGCTTTTGGCAGAGAGCCCAGAACAGCCACAAGGTTAAGATAAGTTACTTTTGTAACAATTTTGAGATAAGCAAATAAGTAATTGTAACAATATAAGATAACAGGTCTCTTGGGAAAAGTTAGACTCACAGCTTAAAGGGCAATTCACCTTCATTAGCAAAACTGTAATAACTGGAAAAAAAACACAGAAATATGTTTAAACTTGTATAACCTGCCAAGTTTTGTAAAATGAAATATAGTAATTAGGGGTGTGGCCACATAAATGGGCGTGGTCAACATTTTTCCTGCACTGCAAGTTTTTTGTCCCAGTTTTTATTTCCAAAATGTTTGGAGACATGGGTTATGCTTGTGTTCCATTGGTGTGTCACTTCTAACCTGCTTTGTGACTGTGCCCCTGAATAAATGTTGGGGAAACTATCTAGATTATAAGGGGTTGTTCTCCTTTAAATAAAGTTTTAATATGACGTAGACATTGATATTCCAAGACAATTTGCAATTGGTCTTCCTTTTGTATGGTTTTTCAGTTATTTAGCTTTTTGTTCAGCAGCCCTTCATTTGGTATTTCGGCAGCTATCTGGTTGCTAGGTTCTAATTTACCCTAGCAACCAGGCAGTGGTTTGAACGAGAGATGGGAATCTGAATAGCAGAGGGCCTACACAGAAAGATCAGTAATAACAAGTAGCAATAACAATAAAATTGTAGCCTCATAGGGCATTCGTTTTTAGTTGCTGGGGTCAGTGACCATTTGAAAGCTAGAAAGAGGCAGAAGAGAAAGGCAAATAATTCCTACACTATATAAAAATAAATAATGGAAACCAATTGCAAAGTTGCTAGGAATAGGGTGAAGCCTTTGGCATTGTCATACTAGTCACCAACATATTTGCTTGTCCTTACTATAATATAACATCGTATAATCAGCACAGAGCACAGGCCGGGTTTCTAATATCTGTCTTTATCTTTCTCTGCAGATGAGACAAGGAGCCTTCCTAGTGAACACAGCGCGAGGGGGTCTTGTGGATGAGAAATCTTTGGCCCAGGCGCTGAAGGAGGGTCGAATACGAGGAGCCGCCCTGGATGTACATGAAGTTGAGCCCTTCATGTGAGTTTCATTATACATGGTATTTAGGCACCAAATCCACTTTTTTGGGATTCAACCAAATACAAAATCGTTTGAAGAAAATGCTGATACTGAACCGAATCCAACCCCTAATTTGCATATGCAAATTAGATGTAGGAAGGATTGAAGAGAACCGTGCGTGTTAAAAAATTGGAAAAAAAAAAAAAAGTATTCGATTCAGTTCGGCCAGGCACTTCTGCTGAAAAAGGACAACTCCTGGCGACTCCTGGATTCGGTGCATCCCTAGTATTTACTGAGCAGCGGCAATGTAAACCGACAGTGTTTACTAACTGCTGACAGTTCTTCTGACCTTTTTGCAGTTTTAAAAGTAGAAGGCTTAATGATTGCTTATTAGACTATAACTTATTTGTTGAATCCTTATATTGAGACCCCCAAACATGCATAAAAATCAGATATACAATATGTTCTATTGTAGAAAGTAGGGATGCACCGAATCCACTAATTTGGATTCAGCGAAACCCCCGAATCCTTTGCAAAAGATTTGGCGGAATTCCCGAATGGAATCCTAATTTGCATATGCAAATTAGGGGTGGGAAGGGGAAAACATTTTTTACTTCCTTGTTTTGTGACAAAAAGTCACACAATTTCCCTCCCGCCCCTAATTTGCATATGAAATTTTGTGACTTTTTTTTCGGTTCGGCCGGGCACAAGGATTACGCCAAATCCGAATCCTGCTGAAAAAGGGTGAATCCTAGCCGAATCCTGGATTCAGTGCATCCCTAGTTGAAAGAAATAGTACATTATTTAAAGGCTCATGGAGACCCACCCAAAGTAGCATGGGACCCATAGGGAGCATAGGGTCAGCTCAACAGCTTTCTTTCAAAGATGAAGGGGCAGATTTATCAATTTCGAATGAAAAAAACATTGAAATCCAAATTCAAAAAGACAAACTAAAAATTGTCAAAAGGTTTTTTTTTGGTCCGTTTTCGATCGAATATTCGGTTGAATTTTTTTCCCAAAAATCAAATCAGGGACAAACACGAAAAAACCTTGTGAAAATCCGAATTGTGAGTTTTTTTCCCCAAATTGTTTGCTGTTTTCATGCTTTTTCCTGAAAAGCCAGAATTTTTTGGATTTTCGCCCCCCAAAAAAAAGTCAGAAATAGTCAGATTTCGGGGTAATTCTAGTGCAGACCACAGAAACTTCCAAAGAGGATAGGGAGCTCTCCCACTGCCTTATATACAACCTCAGATTTTCAGATTCTACGTTTTTCCATCCTCGGATGATATAATAAATCTGAAAAATTAGAGGGTTTTTTTTCTCCTACAAATTTTTTTTTTTTCTTCCACTTTCACGTTTTTGGCATTCGGCCTAATAAATAACCCCCTTACACTTTGAAAGAGTGCAGCTAAGCTGAAAGCCTAATATTGGCGGTCTAAAATTGCTGATTATATGCACGTGAAAATCTTTAGTGCACAGTTAAGAGCTACAAGGCAATGTTTTCATTGGCAGATTTGCACAGGGCCCACTGAAAGATGCCCCGAACCTGATCTGTACCCCCCACACGGCATGGTACAGTGAGCAGGCCTCTCTGGAGATGAGGGAAGCTGCCGCCACAGAGGTGCGCAGAGCAGTTACAGGTAAGTGTGTTCCATCCAGGGGAATAATAGGAGCTGTATATATTGTGTAATGTAATGTCTTTTTCACTTAAGGTCGCATCCCAGACAGTCTTAGAAACTGTGTGAACAGAGAGTTTTTAGTGGCATCAGCTCAGTGGCCAACGATGGAGCAACCGGTGACAAATGTGGAGTTGAACGGTGCTGCCTACAGGTGAGAAAATGTGTTATAAATCACAGCTGAATCAATGGAAATAAATCCAGAGATGTCCTGCTTCAGCTGCCCAGTTACAGAACAATTCAGGTCTGGATACTGCCAGGGTGGAGGCTGTAATCTGGTTAAAGGAGGTTGAAACCCTTGAAAGAAACTAATGTAGAACTGGTCTAAGCGCTCTTCTGAGCACTTTTGCAATTTACATATTTTTCCCCTAGTTTTCAAGATATTAACTTTTATTTTTTACACTGCTACCATAAAGAATTGAACAGTACCACCTGCTGCTCAGTTTTGCCAACCAGCCACAGTTGGCAGAAAATTAAGTTAGAACTGATCAGAGCAACACAAGACTTTCCTCTGCTCACTATCTGAATTTTCTGCCGTCTGTGTTAGGGTTGCCACCTTTTGGCCCGTCAAACTCCGGGCAGGGGGCGGAGCTGTGATATAATGGGGTTGAGCAGAGAGGTGTCTGGGGCTGGTCGTGACATCAGGGATGGGGCTATGATGTGTCGATTGGTCAATCACCGTGTCAATCATAGGGAATCCTGCCCAGTTCTCCTAATATGGAACACCGGACAGGTAGTTTTGACCCGGACAGTCCCTTAAAAAACAGGTCAAAACCAGACAGCTGGCAACTCTAGTCTGTTTACATGTTGGGCTGCTTGGGCTATTGGCCAGAAGACTGTGACTACTGTCAGTGGCTTAACTTCAGAGTCCTGCGCCCTGTAAAAAAAATTTGGGGGTACCCTCCTTTGCACATGTATTAATGGGTGACTCTCGATGTGTGAAAATCACTGGTATCTCTGAACACCCCTCAGGAATATTTAGCCACTTTTTTTGGTCAGTATAATGTCACTTTAAGATCAGTTATCAAGTTAGGAAAGTTTGATTGGTTCAGTCTATAACTCAACGATAATGTAAAGGTCAACTAAACCCCTAACTGATAAACCAATGGCAATGTAACTGTTTAATGGCTGAGATCATGAGGTTTGCGTAACAAAAGAGGTCAAATTCCATTTAAAAATCCATTTACAACCTTATAGAGAGATATATGAGAAAAAAAGATATTCTTTAAAGGCGTTGTTCACAACTTTTTCTTTTTCTACCGTTTTTCTAATATTGAAGCGTACAGTGTCACTTTTTTCACTTTGGGGAAAGGGGGGTCGCCGACCCTGTTAAACTGTTCTAAATTGATATTTAGTGGATCCATTTCTTATCTTTGTCTCTGCTGAGCAGAATGTCTGGGTTTCATTACAGGCAGCTGTTAGAACTGATACAATAGTTGCTAATACTCCAGAGATGCTGCTGAGAAATGGATCAACTAAATGTTGCAAAATTGATAGATTTTTGGAAAAACTGGAAAAAATAAATAATGGAAAGTAATTTAAAAAAGTCTTTATTTCTGGGAAATAATCTGAAAACAACAGAACTGAAAAAAGTGTTTGGAAGGTGAACAACCCTTTACATAAGCTAATGTTAGATGTTTATTATAGGCGCAGGGAACTGTACCCGCCCCCCTTCTCCACGTTACAGCTGAGACCATTTAATCCGTTTTTCCCCAAACGGTATTATTCTGTTCTCATTTGTGGAGCCCCCTACTGAGAGATTTGTGTAGTCAAACAACAGCGCCATAAAAGGCAAGGTTAAAGCCGTCTACACTTGTGTTATAATTTCCTTATTCGCTGTCTTTTTTTTCCTTGTGAATGTGCAAAGCCACTGGCTATAGGCCGTCTCTATCGTGTGTCTGTGCTTCTGACTGTGCTCTTGTGTCTGTCTGTACAGATCTGTATGCTCGCAGCCACTGCAGGGGGAGAAGCGCTGAGTGTCAACTGCAACCTGTAAGCAAAAACATTTCTGACTTTTTCCCCCCTAACCCTTTATCTTCTTCCAGAATTGCCTTTAACAAACTGAGACATGAGGGAAAGAGCTCATAGGTAGTGATGAGCTAATCGTCCTGTTTCACTTCATCAAAAAAATTGTACGACTGTGAAAAAAATTCAGAAAACTGCAAAGAAATTTGGATAACACATTGAAGTCAGCTGGCTTTACCTTTTTTTTTTTTTTTGAGCGACATATTTTTACTCATATGTCACTGGTTGCTTTTCTTGTGGTGACTTTTTTGCCTTGGCTACTTTTTTGTCCAAATGCATTAAAGGAGAAGGAAAGGTTAAAAATAAGTAAGTCTTATCAGAAAGGTCCACCTAAATATACCAGTAAACCCCCATGGGGGGGAAAGGAGCATGGGGGGAAAGGAGCAAGGGGGGAAAGGAGCAAGGGGGGAAAGGAGCAAGGGGGAAAAGAGCAAGGGTGGAAAGGAGCATTGGGGAAAAGAGCAAGGGTGGAAAGGAGCAAGGGGGGGAAGGAGCAAGGGGGGAAAGGAGCATTGGGGGGAAAGGAGCATTGGGGGGGAAGGAGCAAGGGGGGGAAGGAGCAAGGGGGGAAAGGAGCATTGGGGGGAAGGAGCAAGGGTGAAAAGGAGCATTGGGGGGAAGGAGCAAGGGTGAAAAGGAGCAAGGGTGGAAAGGAGCATGGGGGAAAAGAGCAAGGGTGGAAAGGAGCATGGGGGAAAAGAGCAAGGGTGGAAAGGAGCATGGGGGAAAAGAGCAAGGGTGGAAAGGAGCATGGGGGGGAAGGAGCAAGGGGGGGAAGGAGCAAGGGGGGAAAGGAGCATTGGGGGGAAGGAGCAAGGGGGGAAAGGAGCATTGGGGGGAAGGAGCAAGGGTGAAAAGGAGCATGGGGGGAAAGGAGCATGAAGTGGAAAGGAGCATGGGGGAAAGGAGCAAGGGGGGTAAGGAGCATGGGGTGGAAAGGAGCAAAGGTGGAAAGAAGCAAGGGTGGAAAGGATCATGGGTGGAAAGGAGCATGGGGGGAAAAGGAGCATGGGGGGAGGAGCAAGGGTGGAAAGGAGCATGGGGGGAAAGGAGCATGGGGTGGAAAGGAGCAAAGGTGGAAAGGAGCAAAGGTGGAAAGGAGCAAGGGGAGAGGAGCATGGGTGGAAAAGAGCAAGGGGGGAAAGGAGCAAGGGTGGTATGAAGTAAAGTAAGTGTAATAGAAATTGATGGGGCGCAGAAGAAATCTTTCTTGTATTGAAAACAGGTGAGAGAATTCTTACATCATTGCTTTTAGATGAAATGGCATGGTCACCGTCAGGCCAATTGCAGATATCTCACTGTGTCGGTTGGAGAGTCGGGAAATCCATGTTTGCAGAAAACGAGAGAGATTTGTTCTGGTTGCTAAAGGTATAATATATTGGTTGGAAAGACTGGGCTTTCAGCATACTCACTAAAGGAGTGGTTCACCTTTTTAAGTTAACCTATAGTTTTCAAAAGGGGGTCATTGAACCCTTCTAAAAAAAACAAATGCTCTGTAAGGCTACACATTAAATGTTATTGTTACTTTTGATTACTCATCTTTCTATTCAGGCCTCTCCTATTCATATTCCAGCCTCTTATTCAAATCATGGTTGCTATTGTAATTTGGTCCCTAGCAACCAGATTGCTGAAATTGCAAACTGTAGAGCTACTGAATGATAAATAATTTAAAAACCACAAATAATAAAAAAGGAAAACCAATTGCAATTTGTCTCAAAATATCACTCTCTACATCATACTAAATATGAACTCATAGGTGAACAATCACTTTAAGAAGGATCCCCACTGGTCTTTGGTCCAAAAATGGGAACAGGATTTTGAAGTAACGTTGCTGCCCTCTAGCTGTAGCTGATATGTAATTCATCTACACATGGTACTGTAAGAAAGCCAATGCCATTTTTTTAACAATATAACTATACAATAAAACAAATTAACTCACATTATATAAGGGACAATGTGCTCCAGCTCAATATAAAAGTGTTAGTCTTGTATGGCCATATAGAGGCATTTATCTAGGAACAGGAATTACATTATCTATTAAAATATAAAGGATTTTGCAATGTAGGGATGTGCCTGATGAAGGTGCATGGGGGAATGTGTGAGGTGCAGAAGGTTAGAAATTATGGGATGGAGTACGGAGGTGGCTGTACGGAAAGCAGTTGGGTACATGTGGCAAGATTGCATATGTTGTATCATATGTAAAATATATTCTTATACATTTAACGCATTATCATATGCAGGGTGAGCAGGGACTGGTGTCTGAGGAATGGAACCTACAATAAAAATGGTAACCCTTTGTATAGCGACAGCTCTTTAATATACAGGTATATTGAGCTCCATGGTGCCCTGCAGAGAGCGGCAAAGCATAAATCAGTGCTGGCACTAAATGGGTTAATATGTTATCAACTAAAAAAGTGTTACCATGGAAACACAAACATGGTAGAGCCATAATAACCTGGCAGTGGCCGGATTGTCGATGCATCACGAGATTTATTGATATTCAGTAGCTCAATCCCAAGCATTGTCCTGTTTGTGCTCCAAGTTGGGAGTTCGGGAACCTGCACTGTCAGGAGTTCGCTGGGCTGGAAATCTCTGCAGAACAGAGTTATATAAATAAAGAATAATATTAATAAGTCACGCGGGTTAGTACAGAGATGCCTGGAAGTGTCACAGGCCACAGAGGAATTCTAGGAATGGAGATATTAACAGGGGTTAGTGGGGAAGAGGAAAGTCCAGTTCCTTATACAACTCCAGTCTTGATAGCAAATCTTTGAAAGATAATATATAATAATGCCACTGGCAAATGTATTTCCCGGCAGTTGTGTTTAACCCTGTGCTGATCATTAACCCCCGCTGAGCCAGCTTCTTTGTTGCAGTGACTAAAGCTGGCCATTGACACAAAGATAAAGTCGCATGTATCAAAGTTTGGGGTGATCTTCAGATTGCGTGTGGTTCGTCCTGACATTTTTCGTTCCATGGTAATCGGTTGTTTAGTCGATCGGACGGGTTAGAAGATTTCTGTCGGCCAACGATAATATCTCTGCATGTATTGCCTGTCGGACCATATCAATGGGTGACTGTCACATGACTTTCATATGATTGTTGTCACTGGCTAAACATTGTGCGATTTGTTCTTTTACTACTTTATTTAATCCGAATGGTTAGGTGCAGGGCCGGACTGGCAATCTGTGGGTTCTGGCAAATGCTGTATGGTTCCATAGAAAGTTACCATATAGTGGGCTGGTAGGAGGCTGTGTGGGCTGGTAGGGGGCTGTTTGGGCCTCTGTGTACTTGGAATGGCAGGGTCTATTTTGACTCCCAGTCCAGGCCTGGTTAGGTGACAAATCTCCTCTTCTTCGGGGGCGACTAATTTTCCCGAACTGCTTTCCCCTGCCTTTCCGCCCCGTAGAATGAAAATCGCAGACGGGATGGCACTGGGAGTGCTTCATTTTCTGAAGTCGCCTCACAAGGAAACTTTGGAAAATGAAGCGAGATCTGTCACCGGGCGACTAATCCCCCCGAATCTGACCGTGTGTCTCTGCCCTTAGTGGCAGATTGCCTGCAGACATTTAATGCAGGTGGGAAATACACTGGGTTCTTATTGGAGGAAGCCATACACACTGTTGATGGCATCTGGATGTACTTCCCTCAAACATTCATTCACATCAAAGTAGAAGGCGTAGCTACTAGCGATACAGTATTCTGTTAACTATTGTTCACTAACACCACCCCTGAAAGCCTATATTTCCTTTCCCTCACCATGATAATCTAATAATGTTACATAATAATGATTGCATTCCATACAATCAGAGCAAATAGGAGATAATATAAACTGCTCACATGGCATGAAGCTTCTCTACCGTAGTTCTCTATTGCTGATCGGTTTGCTTTTGTCTATGTGCAGATGTCTCAGTGGTGGCCATTATCTCAACCAGCAGTCAATCAACACCAAGGATATGTCCAAATGGCATTACCGCTTCATATAACACCCCCTCGGTGATTCCTTCTTCAACCAGCTCTCATGTAACAGAGACCAATATACTGAGCAATAGAAAATGGCTGACGGACTGTTTCAGGCGGCAGTTTACAACCCATCGGTTTAGGAAAAGAGAGCAACGGCGTCTGTTCTAGTGCTAGATTCGGCAGCCATGTTTATCACACTGTGTTATACCTCATTAAATACAACACAAGGGAAGATGACGATTGAGACAAGCACCCAATATCAGCAGCTTCCGCTCTCTTCTGTCCTACATGATGGAGCTCGAGGACTGGTTACGTCGGGTTTACATGGGAAACCAGAACACTCGCATTCAATGGTCGTCCAACACCAACCAGATGGAATATTTCGTGTGTTTTTATCTTGTCTGTTTGTCCTTCTGCTCCAATGGCTCAGGAAATCTATTGTCTAGTTACAAAATAATTATTTTTTAAACACAGGATTCTTGTCTTTTCAATTCTCTTCTGCTTTATATATTCCCTGAATTCATGTTGTTCCCCCGTAAGTTTTGATTAGAATAAAAAATGGATTACTCAAGAACAGGCAAAGTTTACACTGAATGCAGGGAGAAAATTGTAACCACTGGATTCGTGTCCATAGGAACAGGAGGCGATTGGACACCATTCCTGGAGTCCCATCACCACAGTTTTTCCTAAGAGGTGAGGGGGACAAAAACAAAGTAAAAGCAAAATCGCTATTCACTTTTTAGGCCCATATCAATAGCAAGCTCTACAGTATTTACACCCTATACGAGTGAATAGAGCTCTGTTTTACACTTATAAATGTTACCCCAGGATTGGGGAGGAATTGTGCAGATGAAGGTGCAGGATGCCTGTAGCTAAGCAGCCAAGATCCCCATAAAACATAAAGCTACACAAAGCAACTTCATCTGGAGTTTAATGGAGAATACAACCCTAAACTTAAAAAAAAATCCCTTCCCTACATAGACCCCCTTCCTCCCCCCAGCCTAAAGGTGGCCATACACGGGACGATAAAAGCTGCCGACAGACCGAGTGGGCAGTTTATTGGCCCGTGTATGGGGGCCCGACGGGCTTCCCCGATCGAGATCTGGCCAGAACTCGGCCAGATCTCGATCGGATGGGACTAAAAATCCAGTCGGACCGCGACCACATCTGTTCGTTGATGCGGTCCCGCGATCTGACCGCCCGTTCCCTAGGATCCGATCGTTGGGCCCTAGGGCCCACGATCGGATCAGCCCGATATTGCCCACCTCAAGGTGGGCATATCAGAGAGAGATCGCCAAACGAGCGGATCTCTCCGTGTATGACCACCTTTAGTGTTACCCCGGGCAAATGTCCCTAACGTTTTACTTACCCCTCGGTGCAGATTCAGGCATCGGAGTTCACAGGCGCCATCTTCTTCTCTTCAGAAATCTACAGAACGAGGCCGGCATGACGGCGCATGTGTAGTGTAATTTTCTGCTTTGCGGCAACTACGCATGCGCCAAAACATACGAAAATTTTGAAGTGCCAGTCTCACTACGAAGATTACTGAAGCGGCTGAAGATGGTGCCCGTGCATAAATCTGCACGGAGGAGTAAGTACAGCAATTCTAGGCAGATCAGGCTTCAGTGCGCCTTTGTAACATACATAGGTGTTCCATATTCTGTACAAAAAACCCTCGACCTAATGCCTTTTTATGACAATGGACTTCCCGGTGGAACCCAAAAATAGTGTATGTGCTTGTTCTACTAACAAGGTTATTATGTTTTGTTTGTTTTTTTTAATAGTAGGTAACACTAAAGACAATAATACCTGCTTATGGGCTACTTTCTGACTTATAAAAGTCACTTTTTTTGTAGAAATCACCTTCTCGCAGAGAGAAAATTTACATACCTACTGCAAGGAATTATTTGGATTAAATTAATTATATTGATTATGGCACTGGTTTGGGCAGCCCCATGTCTACTGAGAATGCATAAGGTATCGGATTTGTTCACCAGTACTTACAACCGATTGTGCTAAAACCTACATGGCTAAGGGACACTAGTGATCTACAAGATACTATACTACCACAAGGAGATATATATATATATATATATATATATATATATATGTAGTATACAAAGCCTTTTATACATCTATACCACAAAAAGAAGGCAATAACAGCTGCCTGGTAGATCTAAGAACAACACTCAATAGTAAAAACCCATGTGCCACTGAGACACATTCAGTTACATTGAGAAGGAAAAACAGCAGCCTGCCAGAAAGCATTTCTCTCCTAAAGTGCAGGCATAAGTCACATGACCAGGGGCAGCTGGTAAATTGACAAAATGTCTAGCCCCATGTCAGATTTCAAAATTGAATATAAAAAAAAAAATCTGTTTGCTGTTTTGAGAAATGGATTTAAGTGCAGAATTCTGCTGGAGTAGCACTATTAATTGATGCGTCTTGAAAAAAACATGTTTTCCCGATGACGGGATCCCATTAAACAATACTGGTCTATTTTAAGGCAAGTTACCCAAAATGGGTGCCTTTACAAACATGCACCCTTCTTCAGTTATACCAAAGGTCGATCCTTGTGAGACATACTTTGCCCCTCTGATTGTATCAATAAAGCTACCAGATCAATGGGAACAACTAAGAAAGGAACCTTTCCATGTCTAAGCTGTATCTGTTGTTCCTTGAAATATATATATATATATATATATATATATATATATATATATATATATATATATATATATATATATATATATATATATATATATATATATATATATATATATATATATATATATATATATATATATATATATATATATATATATATATATATATTAAAAAAAAGTCTCTTGGACAGCGGGAGGCTTACTGGATCAAAAGAATGAATACATTGGCCCTCTTGGGCATGAATGACTATTGGAGCTTATCTCCCTTTCTATAGTAATATTGCTCATACACGTATCCTCTTCCTCCACAGATATTGACTCTGCCCTGATTTAGATTACATACTGCGAGCATCGGCTCCAGAAAATGTCTAATGGTAAGACTTAAGCTGGCCATACATGAAGAGATCTCTTTGTCTGGCGACATCAGCAAACGAGCAGATCTTTCACCAATATGCCCACCGAAGGCAGGGCTATATCGGGGTAATCTGAACATTTGGCCCTAGGCCGAATTAAAAAAAAAATTAAACCGTATCTGACCACGATATCGATCGCGAAGACTCATCGGAAGCCCCCATACATGGGCAGATAAATTGCCGATATCAGACAATTTATCTTCCGGTGTCTGGCCACCTTAAACGATAAATGTGAGCAATTTTTAGCAATATGAACCAATTGGGCAGTTGCATCAAGCGACCCTGTAGGTAGGCTTTTTGAATGAGCAGTTCCTTCATGAAACTATTCTACTGTTTTTATCCTTATTTATCTGTAGTTTGTTTTCACCCCATAACTGGGATTTCCCCCAGAGTGATTTTATATTCACTAACACACAAGTATTGGACTTGGAGGATACCGTTTACCATCCTTAAGATAATATGAACTCTTAAAGGGGAAGGAAACCTAGTCGGCACAAACCCGCTGCCCACCCTCCCTCCTCCCCCCTGGCCTACCCGTCCCGCTGGGCAAATGCCCCTAACTTGTTACTTACCCTTCTGCGCAGGTCTAGTCCAGGGAGTTCACCGACGACATCTTCTTCCACGCGATCTTCTTCCTGCTTTGAACGGCGCATGCGCAGTAGGATCGTTTCGCCGGTACAATCTACTGCGCATGCGCCAAAACGCCGTTCACAGCAGGAAGAAGATCGCGTGGAAGAAGATGTCGTCTGTGAACTCCCTGGACTGGACCGCGCAGAAGGGTAAGTAACAAGTTAGGGGCATTTGCCCAGCGGGACTGGTAGGCCAGGGGGAGGTGGGGGGTTTGCGCCGACTAGGTTTCCTTCCACTTTAAGGATTCTCTGGACTTTTCTGAACTATAACTCACACCGTCAAAGGTTACTTGTGATTTATTGTTAACGGTTAACTTTGATTCACTACTCTAATTAAGGGGTGGGATTTCCAGCGTGGTTCTTTAAAAAATTGCCATTTTTGTGATTTGTACACACTTGAAAAAGGGCCCTTGTCGTCCGAAACATGTCGCATGGATGCACAATAAACACTGATTAGCGGTTCTTCTGCTCCCGGCCTTTGACTCCCATATTTTATATCCGGACTTACTCTGAGGGTTGATAGTGACGGAGCACCAGTGGGAATCAAGGCTATTCAATAATGCTTGGCTTTTGTGTGTTACCCTGAGATTGATGAGAATGCATAGGATAGTCATTGGCTCCAACACTGAACCACCTAAAACTCACACTGTTGGGGGGCACCTGCCGGATCAAATTCCTTGTTACCACACCATTAAAAAGAATATTGAATCAACACATCTAAGAAGTAAAATGGGGGGTGTCTATTACACCATATTGGATTTATTAAAGTGCAGTTATTTCTATAGGATATTCTTATAACTGGAGGAAGGGTTTCGCGTGTGTTACTGTTTTGTTGTTAAGGTAGACATTTCCCCTGGAGAAATAAAGGAGTAGTGACACAAGGATCACCGCAGCAGGAGGTGGTTTCACAGCAAGACTATGTATTTGTGTCATTTTTGCAATCAAGTTCAAGCCGGCAAAACTGCACACAATCGCTTTAGAACCGAATTCCTGCAGAGTTGCAGTGAGAAGTGTTTCTGAACAAAAATATATAAAGTTTTCAGTCATGCAGAGATCAAACAACCTGTCAAACTGCAACTTGAAGCAGGTTGCCGGATCCCTGGTGTAAACAAAGAAAAGTGAAAATGGAGCCCGAACTGAGGGCACAGAAAAACACAAACCTTTGTATCCAGCCTGACATTTCTCTCAGCTCTTTATAGAAGTGTGTCATTTTAATGGAAATAAAATGGTGAACTGGAAATGAGAACTTTCTAAACTCAATAATTGCTCGACAGCCACAAAGCCATCGGTGATGGTGCCACACACACAGCCTGGGGTCTGTCAAGTAATGCCAAGGTTTCATTGCACAAAAGGCTCAGGGAAAGGGAAACTACATAGAACTTTGCAATAAAAGGAGCCTTCAGGAAGTAGGCACAAAGCAGGAAGTGACCAGCCCAGAGCATTAGTGGCCTCAACATAGGGTGTTGCCGTATATGTTTCTCATCCCTGTTGCAGAAAACATGCATTATACACAGAGATTTGCAACCCATAGTAGGAGGAGAGGGGAAGAAAACAAAATAAAAAAAAGAAAAACTTTATGATAAAAGGATGTTTCACTTGGAACTACAGGTGCTTCTTCCTCTGGAACTGGGCAGGCCAAAGCCTCATCCACCTGCAGCAGCAGGTCCCAGGCAGTTCAGGAAGGGTCCCTTGAACTCAGGTCCAAGTTGTGACAGAGCAAATTGTGTCTGGATTCCGAGTACTCCAAGTCTTCTCTCACTCATCCTCGTCGTCCTCGTCTTCCTCTCCGTCGGACAGTGCTGTACATGGGCGTATCTGACGATAGCCATCCAACCACTTTTCCACCATCTGGGTCACCAGAGGATGGTTGCGGCGCCGGGAGCTCTTTTGCATGGCTACCAAAACACCACCCTCTGTAACACAACAGTCCATCCATTCACGTAGGAGCTTCTCTTGCTGGTCCTCGTTGCCAAGCTATGGAGTTGGATAAAGAGAGAGAAACATAAGTAGAACTTGCTTGTTCCTTCCACCACCAATGAGATCACTGGGCTATGTCCTGCGTAATTGTATAGTAACATATCAGCAGACAGATATTCCATAACACGCTCCCCTCCAATGCCTCATTTTGCACCTCAAGAAACCTTTGCAACATACCGCTCTTTCAAGTAATTAGATTCTCTAGCACCCATTCTCTACCTTCCCAGATCATCTTGCCTTGATCAAATTTGCTGAAGGTAAATGCTCTGCATTTCCAATCCCTTTATGAAACCAAATGGAATATTCAGGAGTTGGAGAATTAAAGGAAGGGGATCAGAGACTAATTCCTTGCAATGCTGCTTGGAGGGCTTACATTTACAAGATTTGCTCACAGAGAAGGCTTAAAGGGGAAGCTCAAATGATAGTATAGAATTGCTACACGTTCTGTTCTTGCTGTTCTGGTAACAGTTATTTTAGCAGGGAAGATCTGCACCTCTAAAGAAGCCCCAGCAGATGCACATCTTTTTTTCCTGCTCATTCCAAGCAAATGTTCTGTGCTGCTGTCACTTCCTGAGCTTAGGGACCCACTCACTATATAATGTGTATATACAATATAAAAATCATAATACAAGGCGTATTAGTAATTAGATTCTCATTGAAGGACAACTCAGAAACCAAAATAATAACCAGCCCTGAAGCATCAGCTTCCATGACAGATGAAACTTCACTTTCTTTGATGATTTTCCAATGACCCCTAAGTTTAGCTTCTCAATAGCAGCACGGAGCTCACTGAGCATGTGTCTAGCAAGACCCAAGATGGGGAGCTGCTGTGGGAGGCCTGAATCATTACTGTTATAACGTGGATGAATCTCTGGGCATGAAAAGTGCAGAAATCAATAGGTGCATTTATTGGACTATTACATAGAAAAGGCTAAACAGATATCATCAGATGAATCACAAGTCTAAACTAAAGTCAAGCAAGCAAAACTGCTTTTAGTCATATACCTTGTACAAGGACTGTTTTAAAGAGCTTATACCGATAGAGAATTCTGAGAACAAACACAAATTGTGGGTTTGTCACCACACACAAAGTGTACTGAGACATTTATCTAGAACATAGATAGATAGATAGATATATATGAGAGAGAGAGAGAGAGAGAGAGAGAGAGAGAGAGAGAGAGAGAGAGAGAGAGAGAGAGAGAGAGAGAGAGAGAGAGAGAGAGAGACAGACAGAGAGAGAGACAGACAGAGAGAGAGACAGACAGAGAGAGAGACAGACAGAGAGAGAGACAGACAGAGAGAGAGAGAGAGACAGAGAGAGATAGATAAATGAGCGAGAGATATATAGAGATACACAGAAATAGATAAGAGGAGAGAGAGAGATAGCAAAACAGAAGGACAGATAGATCATAGAGATAAATCAGATAGATAGATGAGAGAGAGAGAGAGAGAGAGAGAGAGACAGACAGATGATAGATATAGATAGATGAGAGAGAGAGATAGCAAAACAGAGACAGATAGATAGATGAGAGAGAGAGATACAGAAAGAGAGACAGATATATAGATGATAGATACATATAGATTGCTAGATGATAGCTAGATAGACCCTGAAGGAAGTTTATTTGTTCTGTAATTATCATTAACGAAGGTCAACTTCCGTTCATACTGTAATCCTAACATAGCTACCTGAAGAGAGCAATTATATCAACCACAGTGCATATAAATGTCCGCTACAGCACACTGTGGCCAAGGAGCTTCTAGGGGTGTAGTGGCTACAGGAGCATGGTTGGGTGTGTGGCTGCAACTGTGCATATAAATGAATGTCATGGAGAAACTAAAAGGAGCTTTATCAATAAAAAGTGCCACACATGATGTTTCACCACAGCTAAAATATGCCATTGCTACTAGGGTTTTGGGGCTAAAATGTTCCCCTGCAAGCACTAGACCTACTGGAACATATAGTAGGCCCAGTTATTTAATGGAGAACTAAACCCTAAAAATGAATATGATTAAAAATGCCATATTTTATATAGTGAACTTATTGCACGAGGCTTAGGTTTCAGCTTGTCAATAGCAGCAATGATCCAGGACTTCAAACTTGTCACAGGGGGTCACCATCTTGGAAAGTGTCTGTGACACTCACATGCTCAGTGGGCTCTGATTGGCTGTTGAGAAGCTAAGCTTAGGGTTCGTCACTAATTATCCAGCAGAAAATGAGCTTCCCCTGTAATATAAGCTGATGCTACAGGTTTGCTGATTATTAAATTCTGATGCTAATTGCACTGGTTTCTGTGCTGCCATGTACTAATTATCTTTATTAATTACTAATCAGCCTTATATTGTGACATTTCTATTCTATGTGTACTGTATATTGTGAGTGGGTCCCTAAGCTCAGTAAGTGACAGCAGCACAGAGCATGTGCAGTGAATCAGCAGAAAAGAAGATGGGGAGCTAGTGGGGCATCTTTGGAGACATAGATCTTTACTGCTAAAGGGCTGTGGTTGCCTTAGTCTGGTACAGAAGCACAAAACATAATGTACAACATTTCTAGACTCCTTATTTAGTTAGGCTTTAAAATGTGTTGTAGGTTTAGGAAACAAGTTCAGTTAAAGCCTCTGTGAAGCACAACCAGAGCAGATGGCAGAGGATAAAAGGGAATTAGAAAATGGCTAAAATGCACCTTTGCTAATAACAATGAGATATTATTAGGGTGTGGAGAGTCTAAAATAAAACTCCCAGTACCAGGTGGCAATATATTTTTGGAGGGTGACAGACATAAATGAACAAGGAAGCTCATACCTCTTGGGCTGACAGAAAATGGACGTGCAGCAGCTTCCGCTCACTATCTACCAGAGGCAGGAAGGTAACTGTAACATCATCATCTGTGTTTAAGTTGGCACCAGCCCCCCGATTGTCAAAGCCATCATTCTCCATGGCCACCAAGGCAGAGAAGTGACCCCTGGTGTAGCCCAAGGCGATGGGGCTTTTCCAACAAAAACTCTGTTCCCACAATAGTGGTAAGTACACACCTAGAAAAAAAAGGAAGGCCAAGCAACATTTAGTAACAGATCATACAAGTGCTTCTTTTTTTTTTGTTTATATATACTGGAGACTGAACAAAATCCTTATTTTATGCCCCCTCTGGAAAAGTGGCATTACTAGGAGCTGGATAAAGTGACGGGTTAGTCATAGTGTCACTGGCCCTGCACATGCTCAGAGCGCTAACTGGGCATATACACAGTAAGGGGCAGATTTATCAAAATGTGAGAATAGAGCTCCCCACAGAAAAACTCACCCATGTTCTATTCATTCCTATAGGATTTTTAGAATCTTATATTTTAATTGAATTCACCATTTGATAAATCTGCTTTTAAAAATCCCATAGGAATGAATAAAACATGGTTTAATCTGTTTCATCTTTGGCTAGTTCAATTCTCACATTTTGATAATTTTGCCCCTAAAAGTCTGTAGTGACAGGAGCGGGGGGGCTTGAAAAAATTTCCAAGGATATGAAGATTTAGGGGGCTTTTATACCATTGAAGGTGCTACCCCACTTTTAGATTCGGCTGAACCCCCAAAATCCTTCGCAAAAGATTCTGCAGAACACCGAACTGAAACGGAATTTGCATTTGCAAATAAGGAGTGTGAAGGGGAAAACACTTTTAAATTCAATGTTTTGTGACAAAAAGTCAAGCTATTTCACTCCCTACCCCTAATTTGTATATGCAAATTAGGATTCGGCTCGGCTGGGTAAAAGGATTCAGCCAAATCCTGCTGAAAAAGGCCAAATCCTGAACCGAATCCGTACATAATATATTATATAAAGCATGCATTTCTCCTATGATTGTGCATAAAAAAATTTAGTACAAACATGTGCTAGTAAAGAGCGAACAGATTTTGAGAATACCACAAGCACAAAATTTTGGGTGCATGGGTAGCGCAATTATTTACCTTGAAAGCGAGTGTATCCCAATGTTTCCCCACGGAAGCTTTTGTAATATTTCACTCCATATACTATAATCGGTCTACGGAGAATGTGCGCAAGGACAAAGATGTGCGTTTGTTCCAAGCTTGCGCCAGGCTACGGGATAAAGACAAAAAACGTCAAATTAGCATTCAGTTATTTAGCTTTTTCTTTTTTAATTGATTTTAAAACAACAAACACAAAACAAACAATTACAACACAGTATCTCGTAGTGCAACATGTAGTTGATGTCAAGTAATTAGCCCATCACTCTTAAAAGGGCCTAGTCTTGATCACACCAGTCCCCCCAAATTTGTCATAAGCTCCCCTTGTCTCATATGTTCGCTTTATAAGGGGAAGAGCTCCATCTACCAGGTGTCTCCAGAAAGTTAGGGTGGGGCACGATGCACTGTGTTTTTGGCGTAGAATGTGAGGGTTCATAATCGCACTGTAGCTGCATTAGTAGGCGGTACCCCGTCTATTACTCCTAACAGACAGACTGCTGGGTCCACTATCTGTGATGTGTCCAGTTCTTGTGCTAGAGTTTACATTATTTTAGACCAAAATTCTTGTATAGGGGACAGAACCAGGCCATATGGATAAAATTGGCCCTGGGAGATTTACACCTTGAACAGGAGTCATCTTGCCTCCTGCCAAGTTATTTAGCGATTTATTCAGCAGCTACAGTGTGAAATTTTGTCAATCTGGTTGTTATGGTCCAACCACAGTTTGGTTTGAATAAGAGACTGGAATATGAATAGGAGAGGCCCGGATAGAAAAATGAACAATAATAAGTAGTAATAACCATAAATGTGTAGCCTTACAGAGTTTATGTTTTAGATGGGGTCAGAGACCCCCATTTGAAAGCTAGAAAGTCAGAAGAAGGCGGCAAATAGGAAAAGAGGGCCTACTGAAAATTTGCTTGGAATTAACCATCTACAACATACCAAAAATGTATTTAAAATGTGAACCACCCCTTTAATAAAGTCAAGATGTTTTTATAGCCCCAGTTTTAACGAAAGCAGGGATTTAATTGTACACAATTTCCCATTCTTACCTGGCTGGCGAGTGACAGAATGAAAGCCCAGTCCTCCTGCCATTGTTCCTCTCTGAGAGAGAAGTGTAACCCAAAGCTCTGGGAATACCAGGACTCCCATTCCTTCCAGCGACTGTAAAACCTGCATTGGAGAAACAGCCAACAGACTGAGTGAGTGATAACGAGGAGATCTGCACAGACCAATCAGGCAGCAGTAGCAAGGAGTTAAAGGGATTCTGTCATGATTTTTATGATGATTTTATTTCTAAATTACACTGTAAATAATTCACTCTATGAGGGAGCCATTATCTGGTTACCTTCCCATTGTTCTGTTGTCAAGGTGGCCATACACGGGCCGATAAAAGCCCACAACGGGCTTCACCGATCGAGATCTGGCCGAAAGTCGGCCAGATCTCGATCGGATGGGACAGAAAATACCGTCGGATCGCGGCCGCATCTATTCGTTGATGCGGTCCCGCGATCCGACCGCCCGTTTGGGCATCGTTAGGATCCGATCGTTGGGCCCTAGGGCCCACGATCGGATCAGCCCGATATTTCCCACCTCAAGGTGGGCATATCGGAGGGAGATCCGCTCATTTGGCGACATCGCCAAACGAGCAGATCTCTCCATGTATGGCCACCTTGAGGCTGTTGGTGGGGGGGGGGTGATATCACACCAACTTGCAGTACAGCAGTAAGGGCAGAGACACACAGTCTGATTCGGGGAGATTAGTTGCCCAGCGACAAATCTGTTCTTCTTCAGGCGACTAATCTCCCCTAACTGCCTCCCTAACGGCTAGAACTCGGATTGCTTCGTTTTCCAAAGTCACCCAAAGTTGCCTCACGTCTCTTCCCTAAGGGTAAGTCCACAAAGGGCGTTTTGGGGAGATTTAGTCGCCTGGCGACTAATCGTCTTGTTTTTGCAGAGACCAATCTCCCCAAACGCCTTCCCTGTTCCTGCGCTGGCTAAAATGAAAAACCGCCGAGGCTAATCACACGCTGCGATTCGTTTTCCGAAGTCAAGGAAGTCAGGGAAGGCTTTTAGGGAGATTGGTCACCACAAAAACGAGGCGATTAGTAGCCAGGCGACCAAATCTCCCCAAAACGCCCTGTGTGGCCTGACCCTAAAAAGTGACTGAAGTCTATCAGAGCACAAGTCACATGAAAGCCCAGTCCTCCTGCCACTGTTCCTCTCTCAGAGAGGAGTGTAACCCAAAGCTCTGGGAATATGCCTAGCCCCATGTCAGATTTCAAAATTAAAAAAAAAAAAAAAAAATCTGTTTGCTCTTTTGAGAAATGGATTCCAGTGCAGAATTTTGCTGGAGCAGCACTATTAACTGATTCATATTGGAAATAAACATTTTTCCCATGACAGTATTCCTTTTGAATGAATAATCACATGTCAGTGGTTGGCAAACCTGGCACACAAAGCTGAATTTTTGCTCTTTGTCTCTGTTGGTTTCTAATGGCTGCTCTGACGTCCTCCCACTGAGTGCCAGTTATATTGTTACAGCTAGGGTTGCCTCCCGGCTGGTAAAACACCTGCCAAGGCCGGGCAGGTATTACAAATTTACAGGCAATGTAGTAATGTGTAAAGCCCTTGGCCCGCCCCAAATTTGCTCAGAACTTTTTTTTTTAAGCCTCCTGGCCATCGCGAGTGTTGCTACGCCCCTTGTGTGTCATGGCCCTGCCCCTTTTTGCATCACAGACCGCACCCTTTTGTTCCCGCCCCCCCACTGGCCGGTAAAAATTTTCAGAAAAGGTGGCAACCCTAGTTACAGAGGCCTCAAAACTAAATAAAAATAGACTCCAAGTCATGGTTACTCGATGGCCCTACTAGGAGACCACCATCCACCCTTATACCAGAAGGCAGTGGTGCGGCACTTACCAGTGAGAGCAATCACGGAGGCTGTCATGCAAAGCCTTCCTTAGCACCGAGTCTTTATCATAAATGCCCCATGTAGCTTGTAGTACTGAGTCCAGCAGGCAGTCGCCCGCAGTGCGATTCCAAAGTGCATAAAGTCTGCTGTCTAGGCGAGTCCCCAACTCCAGCGACCAGTTTATTATAGGAGATTCCTCCTCCAACTCTGCTTGGTGCAATTAAAGAAAAACACAAATAGATGTAAAGTCAGTGCAACATGTAATACGACAGATTTGTGCTTTACTTGTAATGTTCATCTGACAATAAATCACCTTTCTGCACATCCCGATCCAGAACTTCATCAAACAACTTCTCCTGAACTGTGGGAGGCAAATCTTCAATATCTACAGAGAGAAGCATGGGTCACTCCGTGGCAGGGCAAGTACATTCAGCTCTATACATAGCTCCCATTCTGGTCACTGCACAACACAGTTCCCACAGGGACAGTGGGGTTCCAGACAGCCGGTCAGTCAGGGTTAGAAGCGGAGATTGTAGATTTTGTACTAACCTACAGGTGCTAGACTAAGGGGGTTATTTATTAAAGTCCGAATGCCAAAAACACGAAAAATTACAGGTTTTTTTTACTATAAAATCAGAATTTTTAGTGAAAAAAACCTCAGATTTTTCATGATTTATTATATCCAGAGGATGGAAAAAGTCAGAATCCGAAAAGCTGGCATCTCAGACCTGCTGAGGTTGTATTGTATACAAATCAATAAGAGAAGTCCCGAAGATATCCTGATCTGCGATGAGTTTCGGGCAAAAAAAGATTTTGTAGATTTCGGGCAATATCTCGAAAAAAAAAACCCAGAGCTTTCGGCTGAAAATCTAAATGATTCGTATGAATTTTTGTACTGTTTTCAAGATTTTTTTCCCGCACTGGAATTTTTCAGGAAATTGAATTGATAAATAAGGGGAAATAACCCATTTGGATTTGGTTGAAGTATATTTCAGAAACTAATGAGATACATTCAGATTTTGATAAATAATCCCCTAAGTGTTTTCTGCTGCTACAAATGCCAAGGTTACCACCAGAAATCTAAGGTCATGCCTGAGCAAGCCTCTATCTCTTTGCAGCAGTTCAGGCCCCTATAGGTCAGGGCACACAGGCAGATTCGGGGAGATTAGTTGCCCCGATGAAGAGGAGATATTTCGCTTGGGCGACTAATCTAAAGCATCAATTTGAACTGGATTATTAGTCTTTTGAAACTTTGCATAGGTCTCCTTCATCCTGACATAAAGGTGGCATATACAGTGGAGCCATTGTCAGGGCTACTGTCTTGGGGGGTGGGTTTACAATTGGGAGGCCTGTTAGGGTCAGGACACACAGGCAGATTCGGGGAGATTAGTCACCCCGAAAAAGAGGATATGTGTCGCTTGGGCAAATAATATCCCCGAATCTGGCAGCCGAATATATATATAAATATCTACAAAATCCTGGTGTTGCTGGTCTTTTATATATATATATATATATATATATATATATATATATATATATATATATATATATATATATATATATATATATATATATATATATATATATATATATATATATATATATATATATATATATATACACACACACATATACAAAGAAGGTCCGCACTCTCAGGTATTAAAAAATAAATAAAAATGTTTATTGACTAAAGGACTAACGTTTCGGCCTCTCCAAGGAAGGCCGAAACGTTAGTCAATAAACATTTTTATTTATTTTTTAAGACCTGAGAGTGCGGACCTTCTTTGTATATGTGTGTGTGTATATATATATATATATATATATATATATATATATATATATATATATATATATATATATATATAAAAAAGACCAGCAACACCAGGATTTTGCAAGTAGTTGAAATAAAAACCTTGAAAAAAGGTCCCAATGGGGATCGAAACGTCACATCGGACACATATGCAATAACACTTATTTCAACTACTTGCAAAATCCTGGTGTTGCTGGTCTTTATATATATATATTAATATAAATTGTTCAGTATCTCTTTGAACAACCTGATCCTTTCCTCGTCTTTCCAGCCAAAACCTACTGATATTTATCTAGAGTCTGGTGCCAGCTAAGCGAGCAGTTACATACCTGCAGGCAATGTGAATGTTACCAGGTCTGTCAAGAAGTAACAGGCAAAGTCCCCTTTTCGTTGGTGCACGGAAGCAGCAATTTCCCTCCTGATTTGCTCGGTGAGCTCTGGGCACACCATGGCCGGGATGCACTTGGCTGCATGCTGAGCAACCTAGAGTTTTCAAGCAAAACTGCTTACTTACTAAAAGGCAAAGTATCCTCCCAAAATGAATACTAAAGCAACAGATAGTTTAACATATTAAAGAATCTTACCAAATTGGAATATTTAAGAAACGTAATGCCCTTACCTTGAACCACCATTTAATGGTGGTCTCTGTGCTGCCTCAAAGATCACCTGACCAGAAATACTACAACTCTAACTGTAACTGTGTGGGAGACACTTTCCAAGATGGTGACCCCCTGTGACAAGTTTAAAGTCCTGGATCATTGCTGCTATTGAAAAGCTGAAACTTTAGGCAGTGCAATAAGTTCAGTATATAAAATATGGTATTTTTAGCCATATTTATTTTTAGGGTTTACTTTTCCTTTAAAAGAGAAAATTCTATTGTAAGGAATGAGAAGAACTCGCCTAACAAAATGATACAAAGACATATTGGGCTGATTTTGCAATAGCTTTGTTATTTTAAGATCTTTTCTGTTAAGCAGCAAGTGTGGAGGGTGCTCACCTCAGTAAGGAGTATTGCCAGCATGTCTTGTCTCTGGAAGCGAATAGACAGATGCACCAGGGTATAACCCACATCAAAGGCTGACGGGCGGTTCAAGAGTCGAACTTCATCAGCAGATAACTGCCGTGCAATGTCTCCTCCTGATGTCTTGTATGCCTCCACTGCCGACAGATCCCCCTCTACAACCCCTGCAGCAGCACAACACACAAACCAGAGTTAGAGGCGCAAATTCACTAAGCGCCGAACGCTAGCGTTAATTCGCTAGCTTTTGGCATTTTCGTTACTGCGCAAATTCACTAACGAACGCTGGCGTAGTTTCGCTAGTGTTACTTTGCATCCTTTGCATTTGGACGGGTGTCGTGGGTGTGCGATTTTCTCTACAGCTACCTGAACTTTGCATCCTTACGCCAGGCGAATTTTCGCTAGCGACGTAACTACGCAAATTCACTAACTTGTGCAGTGTACTGAACGCTACCTTTAACGCTAGACTTCCTTCGCCACCTCAGACCTGGCGAAGCGCAATAGAGTAGATAGGGATTGTTTCAAAAAAAGTCACATTTTTTTCTAAGTCCCAAAAAACGCTGGCGTGTTTTCTACATGATGGGTGATAGGCTGAAAAAGATCGAAAGTATTTTTGGGGCTCCCCTTCCTCCCCCCTACATTTCCTGACTCATGGCAACTTACCTAGACAGTGGGCACATGTGTAGGGCAAAATAACATTTATATTTGCTGATTTGAAGGTTTTCTAGGCATTTGTAGTGCTGATACGTGTTCCTCCATTGAAATTTGAATTTCGCGCCGTATGCAAATTAGCCTTCGCTAGCGTAACTTCGCTTTACATAGCGAATGAACGCTAGTGCAACTTCGCAACCTTACGGTACCCCTGTGCGCAACTTCGGATTTGAGTGAATTTGCGGAGCGCTGGCGAAATTACGTCTGGCGAAGTTGCGCCAGGCGCAACTTCGCATCTTAGTGAATTTGCCCCAGAGAGTTTCCGAGAGCACCTGAGTTTTCCTTTAAATGAAGTCTGCATTTAGATCTGGGCATGTAAAGCACAGCTATAAGGTGCCAGCACCCTAAAGGCCAACCTGCTAAAAACAAATGGCAGAAAATAATAATTCAATATAATTTTAAAGGATAAGAGCCAATACATCGCAGAATCGTGCAACAAATATGGAGGTTAAAAGGAAAAAGCATAACAAATCTCCTCTATCCATGGGAGATGCAACTGGAAAGACATGTAAGGAATAAATGAGGAGTTGACCTTCTTTGACTAAACCTCTACCTGTACGGAAACAGCTTGCGGGGCTTCACATACCCACCTGAACTGTCAGAGGAGCACTGCTGTACAATGAGCACAAGTTAAACTATGACCAACCCTGATCCAGATCAAAGCCCCCTCCCCTGCTTGGAAAATGGAAGAGTTCAGCTCAGGATGAGTTGCTGTGAAGGCTCCTGTTTAAAGCAAAGATGATGTGCCATGAAAGAGATAACCATAGAGTAGGGGCAGACTACATTACAAGCAAGCGAAGGGAAAAGCTACAATCTGAGAAGTGATTTGGGAAAAGGGTCATTGCATACCTCCCAGCTGTCCCTTTTTTGGAGGGACAGTCCCTCTTTTGACAGCTCAACCCGCAGTCCCTCATTTGTACTGAAATGTCCCTATTTCTATTTTCTCTGCACTGAACAGCCAGAAAAAGAAACAAAGTTTCTAACTTAATTGGCTTTTGGCAGAGAGCCCAGAACAGCTAACAGGTGCAAATAAGATACTTTGAAAATATTTCTCCTTATCTAAACAGTTTTTTTGTGTCTCAAAATTGTTACAAACTTCCATAAACTGCCAAATTTTGTAAAATGAACATGGTAATTAGGAGGTGTGGCCACAGAAAGGGGCATGGTCAAAACATTTTGTTGCGATACGTGTGAAAAAAACATTTTGTCCCTCTTTTTACTTCCAAAATGTTGGGAGGTATGTCATTGTCCTCCTAAATGTCCTCAATGGATGGGATTTCAGGACATTTAGGAGGGTTGCGGAGTGTCTACTTCATGCAGATGTCCACATATTGACATGGGAAAATACAATATTCTTCCCATGGACTTTACTTAGAGAAAACTAAGAATTTTGGCAGCATTTGTCAATTTAGGTCCATATACTCAAATATTCAGTGAGCCTGCCTAGCTAAATAAATGAAATACACACAAAATTACACCAACGTTTCGGCTCCTGCTTGGGGCCTTTTCCAGATGAGGACCACCTTCATTGTATGTATTAAACTATTTTGGCTCTAGGCACCCAGCATCTTTCACACTAAAGCTCCCCATAGACGTGACGATTCTTCTTGCCGAACGACCGATTTTAGGGAAGTCCGACCAATCCTCCGAAATTATCGTTCGGTTAGTGGGATTCGAATGATTGTTCATCTTACGATTTTTCGGCCGACATCTGTCAGAAAATTGATCGGCCAGGTCAAAAAATCTTTGTCGGTCCCAGTGCAATTTATCTATGTTTGCAGGGCCAAGCAGGCAGCTCCCCTTTGTTTTCCTGCCAAATTGGTCTTTTTAGTTAATTCATATGAACGTACGATCGTTCCGAGAAAATCGTGGTCTCACGATGAGGATCGGATCTTTTAAAAATCTCAACATCTATGGCCAGCTTAATATATTATACAGTTAGGCCAATAAATCTTTGGACAGAGACAACTTTTTTCTAATTCTGGTTCTGTACATTACCGCAAGGAATTTTAAATGAAACAGCAGTTGAACTGCAGACTTTCAGCTTTAATTCAGTGGGTTGAACAAAAAGATTGCCTAAAAATGTGAGGAACTAAAGCCTTTTTTTAACACATCACTACATTTCAGGGGCCCAAAAGTAATTGGACACATTGATAAAACTGAAAATAAAATGTTCATTTCGAATACTTGGTTGAAAACCCTTTGCTGGCAATGGCAGCCTGAAGTCTTGAACTCATGGACATCAACAGATTCTGGGTTTCCTCCTGTTTAATGCTCTGCCAGGCCTTTACTGCAGCCGCTGTTTGTGGGCCTTTCTGTCCGAAGTTTAGTCTTCAACAAGTGAAATGCAGCTCAATTGGGTTCAGATCCGGTGACTGACTTGGCCATTCAAGAATATTCCACTTCTTTGCTTTAATAAACTCCTGGGTTGCTTTGACTGTATGTTTTGGGTCATTATCCATCTGTATTATGAAACACCTCCCAATCAATGTGACTGCATTTAGCTGGATTTGAGCAGAAAAACAGCTCAGAATTCATTCGGCTGCTTCTGTGCTTCTCTGTCCAAAGATTTATGGACCTTACTGTATTTAATTATACCAATTCCTCGGATTAAAAAATAAACCATGAAGTCTTAAAAATTAAACTGAGAAGGCAGCCCATTGTTATATACTGGCTGTGCCTCTTTGTAGGCAGAATTGTTACTTCTAGTGTTTTATGGTCTTTGTATAGCAGAGGGGAAATAATTGCCTTCTATTTTCCAAAACCATGTCATAACCTTGTAGTGTAAGGCCACACCTTTTGTAACATAAGAGTAACACAATAGGAGGTCTAAGGGAGGAAGCTCTTGAATATTCACATTCTGTTGAATGGGAAAATATAAAACTGAAAACACAACAACCAGACCGTTATAGTGTCTCTTTAAATGGGGAACTATTGAGAAAATGAACATTTAATACAAGCTTCAGCATACTGAAACTTTCTAAATATAATCAATTAAAAATTCTTTACAGTTTTGGAAATAATGACATTTATCTTTACTGTCCCTCTCTCAGCATCTGTTTCTCTTCATTCTGTCTTCATGCAGGAGTTTGGGTGTCCGAGCTCACTCAAATAACGAATTCCAGGACGAACAAAATCTAAAAAACGATCTGCCTTTTGCACAAATCCTGCATGTAGAGAGACGTGATGTCTGGTGATTTTAATAGAGTGAGCTCTAGAATATATTGGATCTAACGGTCAATGAATATCTGATACCCAACTGCTGCATGAAGACAGAATGAAGAGAAACAGATGCTGAGAGAGGAATAGTTTAAGGGATACTGTCATGGGGTAAAAAAAAAAAATCACAATGCATCAGTTAATAGTGCTTCACCAGCAGAATTCTGCATTTAAATCCATTTCTCAAAAGAGCAAACAGATTTTTTTATATTCAATTTTGAAATCTGACATGGGGCTAGACATATTGTCAATTTCCCAGCTGCCCCAAGTCATGTGACTTGTGCTCTGATAAACTTCAATCACTCTTTACTGCTGTACTGCAAGTTGGAGTGATATCACCTCCCTCCCTTCCCCCCCCCCAGCAGCCAAACAAAAGAACAATGGGAAGGTAACCAGATAACAGCTCCCTAACACAAGATAACAACTGTCTGGTAGATCTAAGAACAACACTCAATAGTAAAAGCCCATGTCCCACTGAGACACATTCGGTTACATTGAGAAGGAAAAACCAGCAGCCTGCCAGAAAGCATTTCTCTTCTAAAGTGCAGGCACAAGTCACATGAGTGGGGGCAGCTGGGAAATTGACAAAATGTCTAGCCCCATGTCAGATTTCAAAATTGAATATAAAAAAATCTGTTTGCTCTTTTGAGAAATGGATTTCAGTGCAGAAGTCTGCTGGAGTAGCACTATTAACTGATGTGTTTGAAAAAAACATGTTTTCTGATGACAGGATCCCTTTAGATAAACTTATTTCCGAAACAGTACAGAATTTTTAATTGATTGTATTTAGAAAGTTTCTTAATTCAGTATGCTGTAGATTCTATTAAATTTTCATTTTCGCAATAGTTCCCCTTTAAGTAAGGATGCCCAGAATCCAGGATTCGGTTTGGGATTCGGCTGAATCCCTCCGCCCGGCTGCATATGCAAATTATGAGCGGGGAGGGAAATCGCGCAACTTTTTGTCACAAAAACAAGGAAGTAAAAAACGGTTTTCCCCTTCCCACCCCTAATTTGCATATGCAAATTAGGATTTGGATTCAATATTCGGTCTAATCTTTCGTGAAGGATTCGGGGGTTAGGCCAAATCCAAAATATAGGATTCGGTGTGATGCTTTTTGACTCTTCATTCCCCAGCCCATGAAACAGTGCCCAGATTACAAGCACAAACGTGAAATGTTTGAAGAATAAATGACATTATTTTGACCTTACGGTGAATAAGGGAGTTGGGCCGTGCACTAATCTAGGATTTCAGGCAGAATAGGTTCCTTTCATTTATCGGCAGGCTTTATGAGCGGATTATACGAGCAGTCTCCTGCAGCTGTTGACAAGGATGTGGAGACACGGTGCTATTTATATACCATCAAGAATAGGTGACAAAAGGGGGTACAGAGGGGAAACCAAACAATTCAAGGAGACAAAGGATGTGACCCCCATATAAATGGGGGTGAAGGGAAAGAGTTCATGAATTTGTGCTACTGTTCCAGAGCAGCACGGACATGGCAGGCTGCAGGCCACTTACATGGTTATTAAAAGATTCTTGAAAGAAAACAAAGGCTGCTCCTGGGGCGGAGGGGGAGAGCCGAGCCTGTTGCTGGGTGCACTTTACAGACAGGCCGGTGAGTCAGACACTATTAATAGAAAAGCCAAGAGACTGCCTGCACTACAAACACACACATTTGCTGCCAATCCTCTATCATTGTATACATCTCTCAAGCACTCAGCAGGATTACACTTGGATTAATCAGTCGCCCTCCCCTTGGCTTTCTGGTATAAACCTTAGCAGCAACTCTCCTGCCTGAGCCTTCCATCAACTCTACAGATACAGCGATAGAAAACCAAAAAAGTATGGTCATTTACCCCCCATGCTTCGGTCTGGGGTTATGTAATAAAAGGCACTAAGTTTGCCCAGGGGCAGTTAACCATAGCAACCAATCAGCAGACAGAATATACCTGTTTAAATGCAAGCATCTTATTGGTTGCCATGGGTTACTGCCTTATATTACAAATGGGGGTTTGTGTCTTTATACTGGTTTGAACCACTTAGATGGTACGGGGTAGCTGGGTTAAGTCGTAGTGCTTATGCCACAAAAATTGGGCAAATCCATTATTCTGGCACCTGGATTAGGGATCAACTAAACAGGTAACGAGCCCCATAATAGCTGAATGCAGTTTCCTCCCCTAGGCAATTTTTATAGGAGAAAGAAAGGTTAAAACTAAGTAAGTCTTATCAGAAAGATCTATATAAATATACCAGTAAAGTCTCAAAGTAATGGTTGCTCTGAGTCCTCTGTCAAAAGAAACACCACATTTATTTCCTTCTATTGTGAACTCATGGGCTTCTGTATCAGAAGCGGGAGTGTGAGCCCTGCCCCTTAGGTTCAGTGCACACAGGCAGATTCAGGGAGATAAGTCGTCCGGTGATAAATCTCCTCTTCTTCCGGGCGACTAATCTCCCCAAACTGCCTCTCCTGCCTTCCCGCTGGCTAAAAAAAATTTGTTGCTGGGCGACGAATCTCCCCGTGTGGCTAAAATGAAAAAACGCCATTTGGGGAGATCCAAAATGCCCAGTGTGGCCTTACCCTTAAAGGGATCCTGTCATCGGAAAACATGTTTCTTTTCAAAACGCATCAGTTAATAGTGCTACTCCAGCAGAATTCTGCACTGAAATCCATTTCTCAAAAGAGCAAACAGATTTTTTATATTCAATTTTGAAATCTGACATGGGGCTAGACATATTGTCAATTTCCCAGCTGCCCCAAGTCATGTGACTTGTGCCTGCGCTTTAGGAGAGAAATGCTTTCTGGCAGGCTGCTGTTTTTCCTTCTCAATGTAACTGAATGTGTCTCAGTGGGACATGGGTTTTTACTATTGAGTGTTGTTCTTAGATCTACCAGGCAGCTGTTATCTTGTGTTAGGGAGCTGCTATCTGGTTACCTTCCCATTGTTCTTTTGTTTGGCTGCTGGGGGGAAAAAGGGAGGGGGCGATATCACTCCAACTTGCAGTACAGCAGTAAAGAGTGATTGAAGTTTATCAGATCACAAGTAACATGACTTGGGGCAGCTGGGAAATTGACAATATGTCTAGCCCCATGTCAGATTTCAAAACTTAATATAAAAAAATCTGTTTGCTCTTTTGAGAAATGGATTTCAGTGCAGAATTCTGCTGGAGCAGCACTATTAACCGATTCATTTTGATTTTTTTCCCCCCATGACAGTATCCCTTTAAGCACCAAAACAGAAGGGAATCTCTTCTTGTTTGAACCGTCGACCTTGTAATAGGATAATTAGATGACAGTTCATTTCTCAATCAATCAGCAGTTGCCAGAGGCCCCTTAGGGATCACTGCCCATGTGACACTAATAAGATCATTTACAAGTTAAAAGGGTCTCTGGGGACCAATATAGATCAGTAAATCCTCAAGAACCCCACTGCCAAAAGTTTTGGAGCGAGAACATTAATAGAAAATGGCGGAAGTCAAAATGTTAATGGATTTGGAGACTTAAAAGCTTCTGACGAAGGGGATTAAAATGAGGAATGTCACCTTTCTAGGCGTTGACTTAATCAATGTGTAAAAAAATGGATGATTGGAGCTTGAGACAATAAGGTCAGTTTTATATCTACAGTAATCTGCTTTAACTGTATAAGGTCACCTGAAAAAGAGGGCACAATGTGTACAGGTGTGGGATCTGTTAGGGGTGGTTCACCTTCAAAGTAACTTTTATTATGTAATAGAACGACCAATTCTAAGCAACTTTTCAATTGGTCTTCATTACTTATTTTTTATAGTTTTGCAGTGGTTTTTTTCTTCTGATTCTTTGCGGCTTTCAAATAGGTGTCGCTGTCCCCTTCTAAAAAAAATGAATGCTCTGTAAGGCTACAAATGTATTGTTATTGCTACTTTTTATTACTGATCCTTCTATTCAGACCCGCTCCTATTCATATTCCAGTCTCTTATTCAAATCAATGCATGGTTGCTAGGGTAATTTTGACCCTAGTAACCAGATTGCTTACAATGCAAATTGAAGAGCTGCTGAATAAAACGCTACATAACTCAAAAACCTTCAATAATGAAAACAAGTTGCAAATTATCTCAGAATATCACTCTCTACATCATACTAAAAGTTATCTCAATTTATCCTTATTGTAAGCAAAACCAGCCTATTTTCTTTAATGTTTACATGATTTTCTAGTAGATTTAAGGTGGCCATACACGGCTGATAAACACTGCTGACATAGTTGTCAGCTTATTGGCCCGTGTATGGGGTTCCCGATCGTTATCTGGCCGAAAATTGACCAGATGTTGATCGGGCAGGCTAACGTTCCCATCAGATTGCAGATAACATCTGTTAGTTGATGCGGTTCCGCGATCCGACTGTCCGTACTCTCAAACAGGCGGATCTCTCTGTGTATGGCCACCTTAAAGGTATGAAGATCCAAATTACGAAAGATCAATTATCCGAAAAACCCCAGGTCCCGAGCATTCTGGATAACAGGTCCCATGCCTGTACCTGTATAACCCACTTACAAATCTAATCTAATTCAATATGAAAAGAAACCTTCTACAAAAGGTCAGCCAGGGGAGCAGTGGAGTGTGGCTCTATTAAATGTAGATTATTTGAACCAGTTTAGGAAGGAGAAACCATTTGACAACACTGGTGTTGACCAATAAGCCCATGACATTAGAGATCATGCATATAAGCCTTCAGGTGTTGGTGGATTCAATTAAATTGCTTAGAGAAAGAAAGCCCATGCTTCATACCCTGAAGGCTAGCAGATCTGGTTGTGGGTGAAAGGTTAGTGCACAGGATCACTTACCCACACACGCATTTAGAAATAGCCAGTCTGTCTTTCTCATTCTGTTCTTGATTTGTTTTAACTTTTTGAGGTCCAGTTCAAACTCCTCTTTACTGCCCACAGCCCCAGCCAGCTCAATCCTTTGGAAATCCATGTCAGAATCTCGCTTGGATGTGGGTGGCGAGCGTCTTTGGCTGTTACTGCTGCTGCAACCCCCCCTCCATCGAGCGCGGTCTTGCTCATTAATAATGGAGGAAGCCTCATCGGTATTCGCCAGCTCTATGGCATCCATATTGTTGGGAGTGGGGTGGTCGCACACAACGCATTTCTTGGCTTTGGCACAGTTCTCATAAGTGCAAGCAGAACAAGTCCAGTGCTGACCTTTAATGTTCAGTTTATTCCGATCATTATATTCCTCACATGGGTCAATGGGACCGGGGATGGATCGCAAGCCAGAGCCAGACGACTGGGGGGATTCCGTAGGACTACGGGTCCTGCGTTGGGACAAACATTGTGTGCATCGAATGGCTCTAGGCCAGTTCAGATAGGTGCATATTTGGCATGACCACTTAGAGCTAGTTTCCATACTATAGGAAGATTTCACACGTGGCCTTGCACTCGAATCGGGACATATTAAAGGGCTCCCAATTTCTCTTTCCATAGAACCTACGTCAGGGGTGCGGTTTTTAAAAGGCTCCTCGGTGATGATGGCGCCACTGGGTCTCGGAGCTCGACACATGGTACACTTGATAGCGGATGGCCAATTTTCAAACGTACAATATTCACAGGCCCATTTTATGCCATCCTCCGTCATCATGACACTCCCAATTAAGGTGGCTTGTATCAGTCAGGAAGCTGAAAATTAAAGAAAAACAAACTGTTAGCAATAACACAGACGCTACCCTCATTATTCAAGGGAAGCTAAAGAAATTTTAAAAAGCCTTCAGTAATACCATGGTAAAGTGCTTTAAAATCTAAATAGGTCTTTGCAGTTTCAAGCCATGAATGTGAAAGGGATACGGTCATGGGAAAAATGTTTTTTTGAAAACACATCAGTTAATAGTGCTGCTTCAGCAGAATTCTGCACTGAAATACGTTTTTCAAAAGACCAAACAGATTTTTTTATATTCAATTTTGAAATCCGACATAGGGCTAGACATATTGTCAGTTTCCCAGCTGCCCCTAGTCATGTGACTTGTGCGTTAATAAACTTCAGTCACTCTTTACTGAAAGTTGGAGTGATATCAACCCCCCCCCCCAGCCGCCTTACAAAAAAGAATAATGGCAAGGTAACCAGATAGCAGTTCCCTAACACAAGATAACAGCTGCCTGGTAGATCTAAGAACATCACTCAATAGTAAAAATCCAGGTCCCACTGAGACTCCTTCAATTACATGGAGTAGGAGAAACAACAGCCTGCCAGAAAGCAGTTCCATCCTAAAGTGCTGGCTCTTTCTGAAAGCACATGACCAGGCAAAATGACCTGAGATGCACACCAATATTATAAATAAAATAAAATACACTTGTTGGTTCAGGAGTTAAATTTTATTTTGTAGAGTGAAATATATGCAGTGTAAACAGTGTCATTTATTAACAGAACTCCTTTAAGATCCACTCATCTAACAACGCAGGTATTTGCTTAATATTGCCATCTGTCTAGGGGCCAAACATCTGAACCCTAGGACACCCTGTACAGACCTATCAAACAAGAGCTGCCTTCATGGTCTGATAAACGCTACATGCTTTTCTGCCTTCTGGACTATAAGAATAACCCCTGATCAGATTCAAATTGATAATATTTCCATGTGAGCAGTTTATACTAAGGTTTCAGGCACAACTGACTGGGGTTTCAGGGGTGGCCAGTTGGGCAAAGAGCTTTTATATTAGGGATGCACCGAATCCAGGATTTGGTTCGGGATTCGGCCAGGATTCGGCCTTTTTCAGCAGGATTCGGCCGAATCGAATCCGAATTTGCATATGCAAATTAGGGGCGGGGAGGGAAATTGAGTAACTTTTTGTCAGAAAACAAGGAAGTTAAAAATGTTTTCCCCTTCCCACCCCTAATTTGCATATGCAAATTAGGGTTCGGATTCGGTTCGGTATTCGGCCAAATCTTTCACAAAGGATTCAGGGGTTCGGCCGAATCCAAAAAAGTGGATTCGGTGCATCCCTATTTTATATATAACAGGACAGCTGATATCAAATGACTTCTGTTTGTCCCCAGTGTGGTCAAGAATGGACAGAAAGCAAGCCTGGACAAATTGTCAAATAGACGTTACAGCAATGGCACGGCCAAGGCACAATTGGAAGTGATATCCCAGTCTCTGGCATTTAATCTGTACGTGCCATCTAGAAATTAGGGATGCACCAAATCCACTATTTTGTATTTGGCATAACCCCTTAATCCTTCGTGAAAGATTTGGCCGAATACCGAACTGAATCTGAATTTGCATACGCAAATATTGGGTGGGATGGGGAAAGCATTTTTTACTTCCTTTGTTTTGTGACAAAACGTCACATGATTTCCCTCCCTGGCCGTAATTTGCATATGCAAATGAGGATTCAATTAGGATAGTGACTCCTAATTTGCATATGCAAATTAGGATTCAGAATGGCTGGGCAGAAGGATTTGGCACAACTGAGAAAGGCCGAATCCTGGATTCGATGTATCACTACCAGAAATGAAATAGGAAGAATCCAACACGTTGATGTTACTAGTCAAAGCAACATACCACATCCAGTCATTATAGTTCACTTGCTACGCCTCTGTGCTCTAGTGATGTGGGGGTTGAGTTTGTCATGACCCACAGCCGACCCAACCCGCCCTCCCTCAGCCCAAGCCCGCCCAACAACAGATTTCCAGGTTCCTTTTCTAGATCCGCCCCACCGATGATGTCACAAAAGGGGCAGGGCGATCAGGAGCGCGGCTATTAACCCGGAATACGCATTTGAAGGGCAGGAGAGCAGGAGGAGAGCTCAACCCACAAAAAGGAGAGCGAGGATGGCCCAAACCCGCACATCACTACTGTGCTCCCAGCAATATATTTCAGTGCAATAAAGACTGATCACCTCTGTACAGGTTATCTTAAAATTCTCTATAGACAATATCCTTAGGAAATAGCCCCTAACACACCCCCACCACCCCATGGAATGTTTTTGTGTAGGCTACAATTAAGGTTGCCACCTGGCTGGTATTTTACCGGCCTGGCCGGTAAAAATGATGGTTGATACCAATGTTATCAATAGGGAAGAAAGAGAGATATATATATATATATATATATATATATATATATATATATATATATATATATATATATATATAACGCGAACAGCTGATCTGACTGTTTGCGGGTCCAAACGTCAGCCTATTCAATGTATATCCTATGATTGGTGCATTACACCTATGAGCCAGACTGTGGTCCAATCAGCAGCCATTACTCATGATAGTTGATTTTAACATTGAAAATTACAAGGCTGAAAATTACAAGGCTGAAACATTTCTATAACACTCAGGTTTAAAAATCACAATTTTATAGGAGCTGGGATTCTTAGCCACAAGCTGGGCGTGGAGATTTCATGCCAGGAATGCAGAACAGAGTGAATTGCCAACGCCACACTGCACAAAGTATGCTAGGAATTTGCAAATAATGGAATTTAGAAATAGCGGACTCCTGCCACACACAGATTGTTCTTTTGGCATAGCCTACAGTGAGATGGATCAAAACAGGAGCGGTGATAAGAGAGGAAAACAAGAGGAAAGAGAAGTCAGCAGGGTTATAAAGGCACCATTAATCTGGCCAAACACACGACTACGCAAACAACGTGGCCCTTTGTGGCCCCTCAGCAACAGGTTTTTAGCAGATCTTTCTAGATTTTAAGGTGACCATACAAGGGCCAGATATCAATCGGTCAAGTTTTTGATTTTTTTCAGCGATCCAGAACCACATTGGCTAGTTGATGCAGTCCTGCGACCCATTGGCGGCCATTCACAGCAATGTAATCCGAATGTTCGGCCCCAGGGCCAAAATTCGGATTCACCCGTTATCGCCCAGCCATTACTGGCCATATCGGGTAAAGATCCGCTCATTTGGCAAGATATGAAGCGGCTCTTATAGTGTATGGCCACCTTTAGAAAAGAATATCCCATAGACCAATAGATAGCCGGAGCTTGCCACTTCCACTGATTCCCATCAAATAGCTGAAATTATATGGATACAAGGAAGCAGGTCTCGAAAGGCCATTAAATCATAGTATAAACAGCTCATAGGAGGCTTAAAGGGATATGGTCATGGGAAAACGTGTTTTTTTCCAAAACACATCAGTTAATAGTGCTGCTCCAGCAGACTTCTGCACTGAAATGCAATTATCAAAAGAGCAAGCAGATTTTTTTATATTTAATTTTGAAATCTGACATGGGGCTAGACATGTCAGTTTCCCAGCTGCCCCCAGTCATGTGACTTGTGCCAGCACTTTAGGATGGAACAACTTTCTTGCAGGCTGTTATTTCTCCTACTCAATGTAACTGAATGTGTCTCGTGGGACTTGGCTTTTACTATTGAGTGTTGTTCTTAGATCTACCAGGCAGCTGTTATCTTGTGTTAGGGAGCTGCTATCTGGTTACCTTCCCATTGTTCTGTGGTTAGGCTACTGAGGGGGGGTGATATCACTCCAAATTGCAGTACATCAGTAAAGAGAGACTTTATCAAAGCACAAGTCACATGACTGGGGGCAGCTGGGAAACTGACAATATGTCTAGCCCCATGTCAGATTTCAAAATTAAATATAAAAAAATGTGTTTGCTCTTTTGCAAAATGGATTTCAATGTAGAATTCTGCTGGAGCAGCACTATTAACTGATTCATTTTGAAAAAAAAAAACATGTTTTCCCATGACAGTATGCCTTTAAGAACATGGAGGCTTCACTAGCAAGAGCAGATGGGGCCCCTCACACTGGCTGAGCCTGGCAGAATCTGTGTTACAGGATCTATTTTAAACAGAATCTTCAGCTCAATGGAAGGTATTAGCAAACAAAGTGTTTCTTGTTTTTATAACAATACCATGTATGTTACACAACTTGCCCTTTGTTTTTTTATTAACAGGGAGAATTAAAGATTTACAGGCTACAATAGGAACAAACAATCCCAGCATCTGTTTAACTAAAGGCAAAAATCAGTGTTCGTGGCGGTGTTTAACCCTATTGCTTCTGACCATTATTATAAAGGTATGGGACCTGTTATCCAGAATGCTTGGGATCCGAGTTTCTCCAGATAACAGATCTTTTCGTAATTTGGATCTTCATACCTTAAGGCTACTAGAAAATCATATAATTATTATATAAACCCAATAGGCTGGTTTTGCTTGCAATAAGGCTTAATTATATCTTAGTTTGGAGCAAGTACAAGGTACTGTTTTGTTATCACAAAGAAAAAGGAAATTATTTGGCTAAAATGGAGTCTATGGGAGACTGCCTTTCCGTAATTCGGGTCTATACTTCCTGCCCGGTTTTCCAAATAAGGAAAACCGGGCAGGATTCCCTTGATTGACACGGCGATCGGCCAATCGCTGATCGCTGCCTCATAGCCCCGCCCACAGACATCACAGGCCCACCCACTGACGTCATAGCCCCGCCCATTGACATCACAGGTCCGATGACTGACCTCACAGACACGCTCACTGGCGTCACGGACACCCCCGCGGCGCCCGGTCTCAGCCAGACATAAAGGTGGCAACCCTAGATTGTTATGAATTTCCCTGTAGTCTTTGTGCTGTGCCATTTGTATACTGCATCTCAGTAGTTGGAAATTATGGAGATAAAATGAAATACCAATAGATAGATACAACTTATCTGCTACATGCCCTGTGCCTTGAATGGCTGCCCCCTCGGCTACACAGCAGCTTGTTTATATAAACTATAGTAGTACTTATCTGTTATCTACTGTGTATCCTGTACTTGAATGGCTGCCCCATGGCTACACAGCAGCTTGTTTATATAAACTATAGTAGTACTTATCTGTTATCTGCTGTGTATCCTGTGCTTGAATGGCTGCCCCCATGGCTACACAGCAGCTTGTTTATATAAACTATAGTAGTACTTATCTGTTATCTACTGTGTATCCTGTGCTTGAATGGCTGCCCCCATGGCTACACAGCAGCTTGTTTATATAAACTATAGTAGTACTTATCTGTTATCTACTGTGTATCCTGTGCTTGAATGGCTGCCCCCATGGCTACACAGCAGCTTGTTTATATAAAACTATAATAGAGTTTCTGAAGTAAACACACCAGTTGTCCCAGTGCAGCACAACAGTAACCTATATGGTCATTTCCTTAAAACACTTAATTTTTTTCACGTTACCTTTAATGCACTGCTGGGTTTCCTTTGGGTCAGATTACAAGCAATTGCCATTAACCCCCAGGCAGCAGAATTAAATTCCCCTGTCCTAAACAATTATATTCAAAATATTCTACATTTTCAGAAAGAATAATATTTGCAGTTGGTTCCACTAAGAGGCCACGCTGATGGTTAACTCACACCATTAGCACAACTTTCTAAACCTTGGAGGGAAATTAAAGGGATAAAAGGGCTACTTTATCCTGGGAAGAAGAAAAGCATAAAACACAGCACATAATTCTCGGTTTATAGGAGTTCTCTGGATCAAATGTGCATCATGTTAACGAGAGTGCAGCTCAGATGTGATTAATGGGCCGAGTACTGCAGTAAACATAAGGACACCAGGGCCTGTCCTTGGGATGCCTTTTTACATGTATTTATTAATGACCTTGAAATTATCATTGAAAGCAGAGTATCTGTCTGTAACAGTGACACCAACACATGAGCGGAAATCAGATCCCTGCAGGACGTTTCTACTCTACAGATTGATTTAGACACTTGGAAACCTGGAACTTGTCTGGCCGAGGACGGGCACAATTGATAAACCGAAGGTTATTCCGCTTGGATATCTAGTTTATTAGGCCCCGGATACAGGATTTGGTTAATGATTTGGTTACAATCCAGGAAGAAAAACCGGAAAAAAAAAAAAAAAAAAAAAAAAAAAAAACACATTTCACCTGTACATCATTTCTTAGAACCTGAAATCGAAGCTTCGTATTTAAAGGGATACTGTCAAGGGAAAAAAAATTTTTTTCAAAATGAATCAGTTAATAGTGCTGCTCCAGCAGAATTCTGTACTGAAATCCATTTCTCAAAAGAGCAAACAGATTTTTTTATATTCAATTTTGAAATATGACATGGGGCTAGACATATTGTCAATTTCCCAGCTGCCCCAAGTCATGTGACTTGTGCTCTGATAAACTTCAATCACTCTTTACTGCTGTACTGCAAGTTGGAGTGATATCACCCCCTCCCTTTTCCCCTCCAGCAGCCAAACAAAAGAACAATGGGAAGGTAACCAGATAACAGCTCCCTAACACAAGATAACAGCTGCCTGGTAGATCTAAGAACAACACTCAATAGTAAAAACCCATGTCCCACTGAGACACATTCAGAAGGAAAAACAGCAGCCTGCCAGAAAGCATTTCTCTCCTAAAGTGCAGGCACAAGTCATATGACCAGGGGCAGCTGGGAAATTGACAAAATGTCTAGCCCCATGTCAGATTTCAAAATTGAATATAAAAAAAATCTGTTTGCTCTTTTGAGAAATGGATTTCACTGCAGAATTCTGCTGGAGTAGCACTATTAACTGATTCATTTTGAAAAAAAATGTTTTTCCCATGACAGTATCCCTTTAAGTTTATATCCCCTTTAATAAAGTGAAATTACGTTAAAACAGTACAACTTGTAGCAACTTTTTTTGGTTGGGGGATTTTTTGTTATACAGGTATGGGACCTGTTATCCAGAATGATCGGGACATGGGGTTTTCTGGATAAAAGATCTTTCCGTAATTTGGATCTTCATGCCTTAAGTCTACCAGAAAATCATGTAAACATGAAATAAACCCAATAGGCTGGTTTTGCTTCCAATAAGGATTAATTATATCTTAGTTTGGATCAAGTACAAGCTACCGTTTTATTGTTACATAGAAAAAGGAAATAATTTTTTTAAAAATTTGGATTATTTGGATAAAATGGAGTCTATGGGAGACGGCCTTTCCATAATTCCGAGCTTTCTGGATAACAGATCCCGTACCTGTATTTGAACATGAACATTAGGTTTTGGAATAAATTCAGTAGTTCTGTAAAGTCTGTTGCTTTTGCGGAAGATGTACGGATTGACAAAAAACAAAAGACATTCCATGTTTCCCTATCTTTTATGGCAAGGACACACGGGCAGATTTGGGGAGATTTAGTAGCCTGGCGACTAATCGCCTCTTCTGCGTGGCGACAATCTCCCCTGCCATGATCAGAGAACACCAGCGTCAATGCACTCGCGGTGCTTTTGTTTCCAAAGTCGCCCCAAGTTGCCTCATGAGGAAACCTTGGAAATCGAATGGCGCTGGCGTTTTCTCATCATAGCAGGAGGAAGGCAGTTTGGGGAGATTGTCGCAAAAGAGACGATTAATCTCCCTGAATCTGCCCGTGTGCCCCTTCGCTTTCGTTTCGTTTATCGTTTTTAGGACTTCATTCTATTATAATGAACTAAGAAAAACTCACAGTCTTTCTCCATTTAAGCAGAGTCTGCAGGGAAGTGTGTGTTTACCTTATTATAGAAGTGGTGATATTGGTTTCAAACGCAAATTAATATTGTGCATGTTGTGCAAGGCTGTTTAGATCAGAAAAGGCTGTTCTAATTGATACAGGAGGTCATGAGAGGGTTAGCCAAAACAAGAAAAAGCAACCAGACCATGGAGAAATATACAAATGGCTAATATACAGTACACCACATGCACAGAATACAGAGGGCAATGGCTAAGAACAGAAATCAGGGGAAGCAACATTTGGGAACAGTAAGAGAAATCCTGAAAGTAGGACATCCATCTTACATGGACTTATACATTTGTGAATTAGTGTCTGTAGCCTCTTATAGGAGTAACCAGTGATTCATCCCAAGATCACGTCAATAATTAACCTTTATGGGAAGTCTAGTAATACAGCATGAAGGAAACACTACCTTCCGTATTTCTACTTGAAATGGTTTAGTATACGTTTCTATTGTTTTGAGTCCAAATTGTTATTTGTTAAAACGCAGATTGAGGTTTCCATTATTTTGTCTACTCCCCTGCTCTATCTATTCTTCTTTGTTGAACAGTAGGGATTGGCGAATTTGACCGGTTTTGTCAAAAATTCACCGCTGGCGAAATGTCACCGACACCCATTAAAGTCTATGGGCGTCAAAAAAAAGTTGTTGCGCGGAGAATTTTTGGATGCGCGTCTTTTTTTTTTTTTTTTTGTGGCATGACGGCATCAATCTATGGACATCAATCAAAAACAAGGCAAAAAAATTCGCCCATTCCTATTGAACAGCAGCAAAGATAATAAAAAAAAAATAGTCTGATCTATATATTGGGGGGGGTAGTAGGGAAGAGATGCCTATAGTAACAGTGGGATAAAAGTCTCTGGAAAGGGATAGTGATTGTAGGATAGCAGGTATAGTAGGGAGAGATGGTGCCTATAGTAACAGTGGATAATAGTCTCTGGGAAGGGAATGTTACTGTAGGATAGCAGGTATAGTAGGGAGAGATGGTGCCTATAGTAACAGTGGATAATAGTCTCTGGGAAGGGAGTGTGACTGTGGGATAGCAGGTATAGTAGGGAGAGATGGTGCCTATAGTAACAGTGGATAATAGTCTCTGGGAAGGGAGTGTGACTGTGGGATAGCAGGTATAGTAGGGAGAGATGGTGCCTATAGTAACAGTGGGATAATAGTCTCTGGGAAGGGAGTGTGACTGTGGGATAGCAGGTATAGTAGGGAGAGATGGTGCCTATAGTAACAGTGGGATAATAGTCTCTGGGAAGGAAGTGTGACTGTGGGATAGCAGGTATATTAGGGAGAGATGGTGCCTATAGTAACAGTGGGATAATAGTCTCTGGGAAGGGAGTGTGACTGTGGGATAGCAGGTATAGTAAGGAGAGATGGTGTCTATAGTAACAGTGGATAATAGTCTCTGGGAAGGGAGAGTGACTGTGGGATAGCAGGTATAGTAGGGAGAGATGGTGCCTATAGTAACAGTGGGATAATAGTCTCTGGGAAGGGAGTGTGACTGTGGGATAGCAGGTATAGTAGGGAGAGATGTGTCTATAGTAACAGTGGGATAATAGTCTCTGGGAAGGGAGTGTGACTGTGGGATAGCAGGTATAGTAGGGAGAGATGGTGCCTATAGTAACAGTGGGATAATAGTCTCTGGGAAGGGAGTGTGACTGTGGGATAGCAGGTATAGTAGGGAGAGATGGTGTCTATAGTAACAGTGGATAATAGTCTCTGGGAAGGGAGAGTGACTGTGGGATAGCAGGTATAGTAGGGAGAGATGGTGTCTATAGTAACAGTGGATAATAGTCTCTGGGAAGGGAGTGTGACTGTGGGATAGCAGGTATAGTAGGGAGAGATGGTGTCTATAGTAACAGTGGATAATAGTCTCTGGGAAGGGGAGTGTGACTGTGGGATAGCAGGTATAGTAGGGAGAGATGGTGCCTATAGTAACAGTGGGATAATAGTCTCTGGGAAGGGAGTGTATGATAGATACACATGAATTCCCTGTACTGTTTTTTTGGGTTTTTTTTTTTTTTTTATAATCTTCTATCTTCCCGGGGTAATATTTTTTGAAGTGTGGAGACACACACTTCTCAGTTATAATAGCTTTTATGAGTGAAAGTAGGGTTGTCATCTGGCTCGAATTTTACCAGTGGTGACCCTACAGAAGTTGAGGGTGTAAGTGAATTGGATTACCTGATGTTAAAGATACTGTGTATGAGATATTTTGTCCTTTAACCATTTAATCTCAGGAAATGTTTTTTTGTAAGCGGTTTTGTTGAGTCTCTACCAGTCCAGTTTTCCCTGTTGGCCAGTGAGGTTGGTGCCATTGTGCACCAGTTTGATAATAAAAATGTTCCACAAACACAAAGACAGCCATATTGTTCCTCTGGGAAATTACAGAACAGCATGTGGGGTGGGGAATAGAGGAAATGTTAGTGGGTGTGCGGTTGGCTTTGATTTATTACAAAAAAGGTCATATCTGTTTGACTAAGCAGGATAATCTGTTACAATAATTTCAGCTGTAGTCGTATGGGGGTCTTGGGAAATTTCCAGCTGCATTTCACAAGCCAAAAGAATTAGTTCCCCCTAGAGACAGAACTGAAAGAGGTATAAACACACACACACAAAAACACACACACGTTTTATTAATTAGTAGGGATTAAAATATTTGTGCTTGATTTTAAATTATTTTGTCTTTTGAACACAATAAATTAATATTCTATTGCATTAATAGGGCAGAATACGGTGGCTTCATTAAAGGGGAAGTAACGTCTAAAATAGAATAAGGCTAGAAATGCTGTATTTAGTATACTACACATGAACTTAGTGCACCACAAGCCTCATCTTGTAAATTTGTTGAACATCTTTGCAAGACCAAGACTGTGCACATGCTCAGTGTGGTCTGGGCTGCTTAGGGATCGTCATAAATGATCAAAACAGCACAAGTCAAATAATATCTGCCAGAAACCAATACAGCAAGACTGATCAGAATATACAGACTGCACTGGGTCCTGTGTTGTCATGTAATCTAATGTGGATTTTATAGTTTTTGTATTGTTTAATACAAACTTTCTCCAACTCTGCAGAACCAGTGGCTACAGCAAAACAATCCTCCAAATAGAATCCCAGTTTATCTGTTTAAATCTGGCTCCATGATCTTTGTCCCTGCAGCTGGAGTTGGAAACAGTAAAGGGGGTGTAAAGGCAAAAATAAAATCCAATAAAAATCTCTACACAGTCGCCGACTGCTCTACAGGGAAACAAACAAAGCTGCTTGAGTTCTGCATGGCTGGGAAGTAAGACAGGAGCTCCCCCTGCTGTTCATAAGTATGATTGTTTACCTGCAGAGCAGTTAGGGACTGTCTGACAATTCCTATCCACAGCAGTAAATGAAGGGAGATTTTCACTGCATACAGTCAGGTTTCTTATAAAAATGGTACACATTTTGTAATTTAAGTACATTGGAGAAAGGTTTCTTTTTCATTGAAGTAAAAATGGAATTATACTTTTTTGCCTTTACATGCCCTTTAAGTGGATCTCTCATACAATTGGATATGGGCTGTCTATGCAAAAAGAAGCACATTTGCTGAAATGCCCAAACGCCCAAGATATAATAATACAGGTATGGTATGAGATCTGTTATCCGGAAAAAATTATCAAGAAAGCTCCGAATTACGGAAAGGCCGTCTCCCATAGACGCTATTTTATCCAAATAATTCAAGTTTTTAAAACCAATTTACCTTTTTCTCATTGCCAACATCTCCATGCTACAAGTTGCAAAACAGGTAGATCTTTGCTTTTATGGCCAACCAGAACATTCACACTGGAGCTGGCCTGTGTATGGCCGTCTTACTTCACTGTAGCGCCAACCAATCAACACCACTCTCCCAAAGTCAGTAAGGTCTCTTCCTTTACATACAGTCAAACAACTGGGCAACCAGTACCCTGTAATCTTATAAAAGACCCAAACTGAGATGTAACTTGGGTTATTAAAGTTGACCTGTTGCCCAGACACAAAAATCTGTATAATAAAAGTCAATTAAACATGAAACCCAATTTCTATTTTTTATTATAGCATTCATAGCGGTTGTAAGCTCATTTAAAAATGTCAGCTGTCAATCAAATAGTGTCCACCCCTCCTCTATGCCTTAGGCAATTACTTTCACTTTCCATTCAGCACTTTCTACATGTCACTGCTCTCCCCACATTCCCCCGTTCTCTTTACCATTTAATTGTGTAACCAGGACATGGGGATGGACATCAGGTCCCCCATTCTTGTGCACAAACAAGATTCTGAGATGATACAAGGCTTGACTTAATAACAGTGTCCACAAAATGGCTCCTGCCTGCTTGCTATAATTATGAATTCCCAGACTGAAGGAAACAAGAGTCAAATAATTTATATAGTGTAATTAAAGCTCATTTTGCTTGACTAATGTAATAAAATAGGATTTTGAATCATTTTTTTGGGTGACGGGTCCCCTTTAACTGGCAGAGGGGTCAGGATCACCCCTGATTCTAGTACTGGATAAATTATATACATTGCACATTCTGTTGTGATATAAAACCTGAACATGGGACAAAAGCACTTTTTTTTCTTTTTTTTTCTGTTCCTAGATACTGGGCAAATGGCCTCTCCATTATAGTAAAACGCCATGTGAAACAAATTAGAATGAAATATTGTGCGTAACAAAAATCCATAAAGCCCTGCCAGGAGCCTACGGTTTTACTACTGTCACTAGTCACCTTGATTTTACACTTCTAAGATTTACAACCATTTTACCGTCACATATAAAGCTAGGATCTGACCACAGAGAGCTTTCCGTAGAAGGGCTCTATATATATATATATATATATATATATATATATATATATATATATATATATATATATATATATATATATATATATATATATATATATATATATATATATATATATATATATATATATATATATATATATATCACATTTGTATAAAACTCGAGTCACATTTGTTTTCCTCCTGAACAAGATAAAGCCTTTCCCACGAGGTTTATAGCATTCTTGTCCTTTTTGCAGCCTTGAATTAAGCCACATACGACTCATGCACAGATATTTTAAAACCACATTTATGAATATTTGATTGATCTTCATAAGTTCATATATAAAGAGAAGTAGCACACCTATGAATACTTAAAAGGGGAACTCCGGCTTCCAAACCAAAATTTGATAAAAAGGCCCACATAACACAGAAACCCCTAATATAGCCATCACAGTTACCCGTTTCTTCAAAAAAGTATGAATAAATGCCATTTTCTATGCTGAAATCCAGCTGTTTAACATTTCTTCTCTTTCTGCATCATTTGAAATCCTGGCAGGGAAGGAGGGACTAAACACTGATGTTACAAATTACTCCACAGCTTACAGACAGCATGCAGGAACTACATAACCCACAATGCATCGCACTGAGATGTTCTGTTCCTTATTGAAATCACATGTGCAGGGAATTGTGGGGTTTGGAGGATGCAGGCTGAGGACAGATGGCTGTTGATACAAAGTAACAGTAGTCAGACAGCTCAGCAAAGTAGTCAGACAGATCAGCAGGAGAGCCTAGCCCCCTGCTAGGCTTAGGGAACGGTCAGAAACCATTAAAAATCATGAAAAGTCTGCATATTTTTTCCTCCAGCGACTAATCTCCCCGAACTGCCTTCCCTCTGGCGATTTACATTATAGTTTCCTCGTCAGGCAACTTCGGAAAACAAATCGTTCCGAATGCCATCCCGCCGGCAATTTTCATTTTAGCCGGCAGGAAGGCAGTCCCGGGAGACAAGTCGTCTCAAAGAAGAGGAGATTTGTCGCCGGGCTACTAATCTCTCCGAACTGCCTCCCCTGCCTTCCAGTCGGCTAAAATGTAAATCTCCGGCGGGATGGCACTCTGAGCTATTTGTTTTCCGAAGTCAACCGACGAGGAAACTAAAATGTAAATCTAAGGGGAAAAATGTAGCAATTGCACACTTGGAAAGGCCTCATATTGATAAAGATAATGGAAATTGCCGGGCTTACAACGTAGGAAACTACACAACTGCATCTATATATAACAGAAAGCAATTTGAGATTTCTGTAAAACGAAAGGTCGCACATACCCAATGGCATGGGCCTCAATAAAATATTAAAAAGGATATAAAGAAAAAAAAGAAAAAAAAGAAAAAAAGGGGAAACTGTGTGACACAACGCCTTTAATATCCGTGCACCTTCAATAAACGAATGTCACAAAAAAAAAAAAAGCAAAGTAATGAAAGTTAAAGAGCAGGAAACATAAGATGAAAGTGGCCGCTTGACCGAAGATCAGGTTAATTTCTTAGAATTCATTACTAGAGCAGCGGGTGATGTGCTACAGCTGCTATTGGGGGATCATGTGTCGGACAGCAACAGTGTTCCCAACATCCAAGAGCCTCAGTCTGAAGACTGCAGCAGTGTCTTTATAAGGTCTCGTATATACACAACACCACTAATGACTTAAAGGAGAAGGAAAGGTTAAAACTAAGTAAGCCTTATCAGAAAGGTCCTGAAATATACCAGTAAACCCTCAAAGTATGTTGCTCTGAGTCCTCTGTCAAAAGAAACATCACATTTCTTTCCTTCTATTGTGTACTCATGGGCTTCTGTATCAGACTTCCTGCCTTCATCTTAAACCTCTTTGCCCTGGGCTTGAGCATGCTCAGTTTGCTCCTCTCCCCCTCCCCTTCTATGCTGTAATCTGAGCTCAGAGCTATAACTGAGCAGGGAGAGACTCAGGCAGGAAGTGATGTCACACCAAACTAATATGGCAGCTGCTATCCTAAAAAAAACAAGCTTCTAGAGCTTTTTACTCGGGTATGGTAAAACATTCTACAGAATAAATATAGTATTCTAGTTGCACTATTGCAGCTAATCTATTGGCTATAAAATGCCTCCGTAGCTTTCCTTCTTCTTTAATACACTGGCCAGTGCTTTTCTACTACAGAAATTGAATGCGTCACTCAAGCTGCATTTATTCTATCCCTGCCAGCAATCACACTTTCCAGGATGAAATAGGGGAGGATTTCATTGGAAATAGGTACTAAGAAGGTTTCACTTCCATTTATACATTTATATACCAGGGCACAGCAGGGTGGCTGCACATTACATTTTCTTTTTGAATACATGGGCAATATGGACCTTGAGCCACCAATCAGATTTTAAGGAAGACTAATGCAGGTGATGGAGAGAGGACCGTATCAATGTGCTGATGCAGTGCTTGCCCTGATATCATTTTTAAACCTAGATATATGTCATGGAGGGCCCATATAATGGCAGATAAAATGCCCAACAGGCAGCTTAAAAGGGTGGTTCACATTTAAAGGAACAGTTCAGTGTAAAAATAAAAATTGGGTAAATAGATAGGCTGTACAAAATAAAAAAAATGTTTCTAATATAGTTAGTTATGCAAAAATGTAATGTATAAAGGCTGGAGTGACTGGATGTGTAACATAATAGCCAGAACACTACTTCCTGCTTTTCAGCTCTCTAACTCTGAGTTAGTCAGTGACTATAAGGGGCGGCCACATGGGGCATAACTGTTCTGTAAGGCTGCAATTGAACCTTAGAACTCAGTTCAGATTCAAAAACAACAGTTATGTGTCCCTCCCCCCTTAAATCACTGGTTGGTTACTGCTTGGTCACCAGGGTAACCAGTTCAACCAAGAGAGCTGAAAAGCAGGAAGTAGAGTTCTGGCTATTATGTTACACATCCAGTCACTCCAGCCTTTATACATTACATTTTTGCCTAACTAACTAAATTAGAATTTTTTTTTTATTTAGCACAGCCTATTTACCTAGTTTTTATTTTTACACTGAACAATTTCCTTTAAGTTAACTTTTAGTATATTATAGAATGGACAATTTAAGCAACTTTTCAGTTGGTCTTTATTATAGCTTTTGAAGTCTCTTTACCTTCTTCTGAATCTTTCCAGCTTTCAAATAGGGGTCACTGACCCCATCTAAAAAAACAAATGCTCTGTAACACATGTATCGTCATTGCTACTTTACATTATTCATCTTTCTATTCAGGCCCTCCCCTATTCCAGTCTCTTATTCAAATCCATGCATGGTTGCTAGGGTAATTTAGACCATGGCAACCAGATTGCTGAAACTGCAAACTGGAGAGCTGTTGAATAAAAAGCTTAATAACCGAAAAACCACTATTTTAGATTCGCCCGGATCCTTTGCGAAAGATTCGGCTGAATACCAAACCCTAATTTGCATATGTAAATTAGGGATGGGAAGGGGAAACATTTTGAGTTCCTTGTTTTGTGACAAAAAGTCACACGATTTCCCTCTCTACCTCATTTGCATATGCAAATTAGGGTTCGGATTCGGTTCGCCCGGGAAGAAGGATTCAGCCGAATCCGAATCCTGCTGATAAAAAGGCAGAATTCTGGCCAAATCACGAAGAAAATCAATTGCAAATTGTCTCAGAATATCACTTTCTACATCATACTAAAACTTAATTTAAAGGGGAACAACCCATTTAAATGTGCATATGTAAATGACAGCATTATTCATACATCCTGCCAAAACTAAAAAGGGCAACGGAGCTTATTTACAAACATGGGCTTGTACTTTGCCATATCAACCTAGCATCAATTTATTTCGGCCAGTCTGCAAAAGAAAGCAGATCTCTGGTTGCTATGGGTTACTGCACGGAAACCATTTTGCCCAGTGTTAGTGGGATTCAGTTATTAAGACAAATGCTCTACACTGATCTCATTTTGTGCAATTTATTGTCACAGTATAACCCGGTTTGACAAGTGTCCCTTTATCTGTACAAGATATATCCGTTCATCCTTCGTGATGTGTTTATGACAAACAGACAGAGCAATGATGTGTTTATGAGACAGGAACAATGAGCAGCGTTTATACATTCGCACCGAGAAGAATAATCGAGAGGGGAGATACGATGCAGTCACTAAAATGATTCTGAATCCGGCGTTTGCAACAATAAGGCTATTTCTCAGGGGAGCTTTTTCCTACATACAAAGAAAGGATTGTTGTAGTCTAATGTAGTGTAGGAAAGCCTGCAGTACAGTGTTCCTTATCTGCTGCCAATCCACAGCCCACCACTCACTATAGCCTTGCCTTTATTTCCAAACCACACGGCTGCTTTAGCAATAGGAAACAGATGCCAGTTAAAAGGGGATCCCCACCAAAAAAAAAAAAAAAGGTTTTTTCTATTGTGGAAAAAAATGTTATTTGTAAAAAATAACGGACTTTTAAAGGGGTTGTTCATCTTCAAACACTTTTTCCAGTTCAGTTGGTTTCAGATTGTTCATCAGAAATAAAGACTTTTTCCATTTACTTTCTATTTTCTAATGTAAAGTTTAATTTTTTACCTTCAAAAGCAGCTCTGGGGGGGGGGGTCACCGACTCTTTAACTGTTCTAAATTGATACATTTAGTTCATACATTTGTTATCTTTGTCCTGCTGAGCAGAATCGGTGAGTTTTGTTAAAGGAGAACAAAACCCTTATTAATAAAAACCCCTACCCTACATAGACCCCCACCCCTCACCCCCAGCCTAGGTGTGGGTAATTGCCCCTAAAGGTGGCCATAGACGTAGAGACACACCGCCAAACAAGCGGACCTCTCCCCGATATGCCCACATTGCCCGGGCTGATAATAATAGATCCGATATGGGCGGTCAGATCGCGGGACCTCATACACGCATAGATGTGGCCGCAATCTGAGGGGATTTTTTTTAACCTGCCTGATCGAGATCTGGCCGACTTTCAGCCAGATTTCGATCGGGGAAGCCCATCGGATGGCCCCACAGACGGGCCGATAAACTGCTGACTCGATCTGTCGGCAGCTTTTATCGGCCCGTGTATGGGGGCATTTAGTCTTTACTTACCTCTCTTTGCCGATTCAGCGCAGCGGAGCGCACGGGCACCATTTTACGGCTCTTCGTAATCTTTGTGTCTTATTCCAGCGCTTTGGCAATTTCCGTCACTTTCGGCGCATGCGTAGTTGACAAAAAACGGTCGACTACTCAGCGCATGCGCCGATACGGAGCTTACTTCACAAAGAAGACCGAAGAGAAGAAGATGGTGCGCATGAGCTGTGCTGAATATTCTAAGAGAGGTAAGTAAAGACTTAGTAGCAATTAGATAGGATTACACCTATCTGAAAACAACTAAAAAAAAAAAAAAAAAAAAAAAAAAGCTTGGAAGGTGAACAACCCCTTTAAGTTAATCCTATATATAATTGCAATCTAAGTTGTATCCCTTAGGGCTCTTACACACGGCCTTTTCCGGAGCTCCCCTGCGTTGCGCTTTCTTCCATTCAGCCGCAGGGGAGCGCAGGAGTAGACGCACTTAATTATTGTGAAGGGGGCTGTACTCACACAGACGCATGTATGCGCCGAACGCAGAAAATGCAACATGCTGCATCCCACCTGCGTTCGGCGCTTACGTGCATCTGTGTGAGTACAGCCCCCTTCACAATAATTGAGTGTGTCTACTCCTGTGCTCCGCAGGAAAAAGAAAGGCTGTGTGTTAGAGCCCTTACTGGTTCTGACTCTTGAAACATAACAGACGTCATTTCTCCTCCAGGTCTGTTAATTATTAAGTACCCTAGAGGTACGAACCGCGAAGGTAAGTTGCATGGGATTGGGGGCAGGCCGAGGGCTCCTTTTGATCATATTACAAATTTACCGGCAGTTACATTACCGCTAAATTTGTAATACCGTCCCCGGCCTTGGCAGGTATTTTACCGGCTAGGCCTTTAAAATACCGGCCGGGTGGCAACCCTAGTCCTAGGAGATGTATGTACATGTTTAAATTTTTAACCCTTTCGGAGTGCCGGACAGCCCTGCTTTTTTCTGTTTTACATTTCAGTTTTCCGGTCCCTGTGGCTGAGGGTCTGATGCACCTGGACCACATGATCAACTTGGTGAGCTATTCACATTTGTGATTTATATTACTATTCTGGAGCATCTTCTTCCTTTTGCAATGCTAATAAAGAAGGATCCAAAGCAATACATAATTCCGTTACCAAGTTATGAAGCATTGCAAATCCCAGCAGCAAGCCAACAAAGGACATCCTAATATATACTATCCTAATATATACATAATAACTGGATATGCCAGTTAGACAGAGGATGTTATTTCGGCTGTATTAGCACCCCAGAAAGGCAAACACACCCCGCCCATTGTAATTAAAAACATTCGTCAAAATCCAAAGAACAAACATGGATATGTTATATTTTACAGTGACAAAGGGTGTAAGGGAAAGTGTTTAAAGGAGCACTATAACCTCATACTTCCATGTAGGACTGTGCTCAGGAGAAAGGAACACCTGTGCAGGTACAAACATCATCTCTCTCTCTCTGCACAACACTAAAAGGAAACACCAGGGAGTTGCACCTGCTAGGGAGGGTTCCATGAACAGCCCTAGCAGAGCGGCTATAGATCATCAGTGATATCATATCCCATAACCCCTTGCTGGATTCTTGTAATGACTAAAACACGATAGGAGGATTGTGAGGAAGAAAAAGGAGATTGCAGCCTGCCCATCAGAGACAACGGAAGCCATTATGTTTTGTGTAAAATAGGAAACGGACACACACTTAAAGGAGAAGGAAAGCTACGGAGGCATTTTATTGCAAATAGATTAGCTGCAATAGTGCAAGCTAGAATGCTATATTTATTCTGTAGAATGTTTTACCATACCTGAGTAAAAAGCTGTAGAGGCGCTCTGTTTGTTTATGATAGCAGCTGCCATTTTAGCTTGGTGAGACATCACTTCCTGCTCACTTATAGATCTGGGCTCAGATTTCAGCAGAGAAGGGGGGAGAGGAGCAAACTGAGCATGCTCACACCCAGGGCAAGGAGGTTTAAGCTGAAAACAGGACGTCTGATAGAGAAGCCCATGAGTACACAATAGAAGGAAAGAAATGTGGTGTTTCTTTTGACAGAGGACTCAGAGCAACATTACTTTGAGGGTTTACTGGTGTATTAAGGTGGACCTTTCTGATAAGGCTTACTTAATTTTAACCATTCTTTCTCCTTTAATGCCAGATATACTTATATCTCACCCTTATACTTTACTTCAATGCAGAATATGCTGCTCACATCCCAAACTATCACCAACACCTACAGCCGTACATACTGTATATGGGACCTGATATCCAGAATGCTCAGGACCTGGTGTTTTCCAGATAACAGATCTTCCCGTAATTTAGATCTTCATACCTTAAGTCTACTAGAAAATCGTTTAAACATTAAACTCAATAGTCTGGTTTTGTTTCCAATAAGGATTACTAGGAATGCACCGAATCCAGGATTCGGTCTTTTTCAGCAGGATTCAGATTCGGCCGAATCCTTCTGCCTGGCCGAACCGAATCCTAATTTGCATATGCAAATTAGGGGCGGGAGGGAAATTGCGTGACTTTGTCAGAAAACAAAGTAAAAAATGTTTTCCCCTTCCCACCCCTAATTTGCATATGCAAATTAGGGTTCGGATTCGGCCGAATCTTTCGTGAAGGATTCGGGGGTTCGGCCGAATCCAAAAAAGTGGATTCGGTGCATCCCTAAGGGTTACGAATATCTTAGTTGTGATCAAGTAGAAGGCACGGTTTTATTATTACAGAGAAAAGGGTAATCATTTTTTAAAACTCAGATTATTTGGATAAAATGGAGTCTATGGGAGACCACCATTCCGTAATCTGAGCTTTCTGGATAACGGGTTTCCAGAAAACGGAAACCATACCTGTATTGTTATAATAAAGATAATGGAAGTGTGATTGTTGCCTACTTTCAAAGCTTCCTATCAATCTTAAGCGACTTAGTATAATCACTGCCAATAATATTGATCCAAACATCTTGTATACCATAGATCAACAGTCCAGAATCTCAGTCCAGAGATTTGTAAGAGGCTGTGGCATTTCAAGTACGTACAGGCCCAAACAGCTGCACACAGGTCCAATATAAAGTACAGGCCCCTTTGGCACATGCCAGATTATCAGTCCAGGCCTAATATCATAGGTCTATGGCTGTCCAACTTCTATGATTTGAAATTGTTATCCATTATACATGTGCACGGAGCCAAACTATAACAACATGGTAACATACATGAATCTTTTACCTTATCATTCTCTTAAAGGAGGGTACAGAGGCCAAAAGCAGAGATTAAATGTATCAAGAAGCAAAGAATATGTTAAGCAATGTAATTAGATCCTTAATATGAAATCTTTTTGCCCAATTTCAACTTTAATGGCTGCCCCATGGTTTCAGAGCAGTTATGCATCAAATGCTTCAAGACAACATAATTTTTACCAGTGCTTTATATTAAAATGCATACAAAGCCCCTTTTTTTGTGTTACTGGCCCTTTAACAAACAACTGCCTATTAAATGTAAACAGCCATCGCACACGTGCCATAAACCTGTATGCAGCAATAAAATCAAACAGATTATTAACATAAACAGCAGAACAAGCTAGGCAACGTTTATGATAATCAACAATCCTCATCCAAGTGCCCAGGAACAGGAATTCAGGAATCACAATACAGGTTTGGAACCTGTTATCCAGAATGCTTGGGACCTGGGGTTTTCCGGCTAACAGATCTTTCTGTAATTGGAATCTTAATACCTTAAGCCTTAAAGGGGTTGTTCACATTCAAACAACTTCAAACTGTTTTCCATTAAATCACCAGAAATCATGACTTTTTCCAATTACTTTCTATTTTCTATGTGTCACCGTTTTTTTAATGTTTAAGTGTAAAGTGTTTTTTTTTTTTACCTTCTAAAGCAGTTCTGGGAAGAGGGGTGGGTCACTGACCCTGTAAACTGTTCTAAATGGATACATTTAGTTGATACATTTCTTATCTTTGTCTTATCTTTGTCCCTACTCAGCAGAATCTCTGGGTTTCATTACAGGCAGCTGTTAGAATTGATACATTTCTCAGCAGCATCTCTGGAGTATCAGCAACTATTGTATCAACTAAATGTTGCAAAATTGTTAACAGTTCAGAGTTTGCACCTGAATTACTGAGCTGCCAGACTGAAACATCAGAGACATTCAACTTTAAACTTAGAGTTTGGAAAAACAATAAAAAAAAATTAAATAATGGAAAGTAATTGAAAAAAGACTATTTCTGGGGAAAAATCTGAAGCCAACAGAACTGAAAAAAGTGTTTGGAAGGTGAACAAGCCCTTTAAGGACAGGACTTCACAGCCAATTTCGCAGCGATCCGACGCGCTGCGCAAAATCGCAGGCGTCACATCGGATGTGACGGAAACAAGGTAAATAATTCAACTGTGGCATTGTGTCGCATTGTTGATGCAACGCGACTGTCGGACGAACAATGTGACACGATCTGACACTGCCATTACTTACCTTGTTTCCGTCGCATTAGACGTGACGCCTGCGATTTTGCGCAGCACGTCGGATCGCTGTGAAATCGCCCGTGAAGTCCTGCCCTTAATCTACTAGAAAATCATGTAAACATTAAAGCATACCTCCCAACATTTTGGAAGTAAAAAGAGGGACAAAAAATGTTTTCGCACGTAGAACAGCATTTTTTGATCACGCCCCTTTCTGTGGCCACGCCCCCTAATTACCATGTTAATTTTACAAAATTTGGCAGGTTATGAAAGTTTGATAATATTTCTCCTTATCTAAACTGTTTTTTTTATGTCTCAAAATTGTTACAAAGTATCTTATTTGCACCTGTTACCTGTTCTGTGCTCTCTACTAAAAGCCAATTAAGTGAGAAACTTTGTTTCTTTTTCTGGCTGTTCAGTGCAGACAAAATAGGGACTTTCCAGTACAAATGAGGGACTGCAGGTTAAGCTGTCAAAAGAGGGACTGTCCCTCCGAAAAAGGGACAGTTGGGAGGTATGTCATGGGAAAAATAATTTTTTCAAAATGAATCAGTTAATAGAGATGCTCCAGCAGAATTCTGCACTGAAATCCATTTCAGCAAACAGATTTTTTCATATTCAATTTTGAAATCTGACATGGGGCTAGACATTTTGTCAATTTCCCAGCTGCACCAAGTCATGTGACTTGTGCTCTGATAAGCTTCAATCACTCTTTACTGCTGTACTGCAAGTGATATCACCCCACTCCCTTCCCCCCCCCCCCAGCAGCCAAACAAAAGAACAATGGGAAGGTAACCAGATAACAGCTCCCTAAAGCTGGCCATAGATGCAAAGATCCGATCGTACGATCGGACTTTCCCATCTCCCGACCCACCACGAACCATTCAGATCAAAGTCTTACCAGTCAGATTAGTTAAAGAACAGATCAGCAATGTTCTGCCCCTGACAGCAATCGTACGATATCTATGTCCAACGAAAGCTAGTGACAGTCTCCCACTGAAAATCGTACGATCGGCAATACACGCAGAGATATTATCGGCAGCCGACAGAAATTTTCTAACCTGTCCGATCGACCAAACGACACATCTCCGCCGGACGAAAAATGTCAGGACTCTCCACACACGGTCCGAAAATCGTACGAATCCTCGATTCGTACGATCAGATCTTTGCGTCTATGGCCAGCTTAACACAAGATAACAGCTACCTGGTAGATCTAAGAACAACACTCAATAGTAAAAACCCATGTCCCACTGAGACACATTCAGTTACATTGAGAAGGAAAAACAGCAGCCTGCCAGAAAGCATTTCTCTCCTAAAGTGCAGGCACAAGTCACATGACATGGGGCAGCTGGGAAATTGACAAAATGTCTAGCCCCATGTCAGATTTCAAAATTGAATATAAAAAAAATCAGTTTGCTTTTTTGAGAAATGGATTTCAGTGCAGAAGTCTGCTGGAGTAGCTCTATTAACTGATGCGTTTTGAAAAAAACATGTTTTCTGATGACAGTATCCCTTTAAATAAACCCAATAGGCTGGTTTTGCCTCCAATAAGGATTAATTATATCTTAGTTGGGATCAAGTACAATCTACTGTTTTATTATTACAGAGAAAAGGGAAATCATTTTTACAAAGTATTTGGATAAAATAGAGTCTATGGGACACAGCCCTTCTGTAATTTGGAGCTTTCTGGATAATGGATCCGATACCTGTATTTGCTTGACTTGGGATATATTGCCTTCATTTATTCATAAGCAGTCTATGTTTTGGCTACATAGCACAGGCTCTCCCTATTTGCTGGGTAATGTTCAGCAAAGCTTCAACCAAAAGAAATTTGGCCACACACAGGCCAATCAACTGATCTTGTGAGAAGCACACGGCCAAAAAGGACAGATATATAAAGATTAAGGCCCCTGCCAAGCAGATTTGGGTTTTGATTATATCTAAGCACCCACTGGGTTTTTGATTGATTTCTAAAAACCCAGTCTGGGGCTTTACTTCCCCTTTAATGGGCACCCCTGAAACAAAAGCACAAATCCATCAAGGGGTTTAGAAAAACAGATAAGGGTAAAAAAAATAAAAAAAAAAGTCTTCCTTGCAACTATGCATTGATTTAAATAAGAGACTGGGATATGAATAGGAGAGGCCTGAAGACGAGGAATAAAAAGTAGCAATAACTATACATTTGTAGCCTTACAGAGCATTTGTTTTTTTACATGGGGACCCCCCACCCCCCCCATTTGATAGATGGATAGAGTCAGAAGAAAAAAGCAAATCATTAAATAACTATAAAAAAAAAAAAAAAAAAGACCAATGGAAAAATTGGTCATTTTAGAACATACTAAAAATTTACTTTAGGGACAGGGCACAGATTAGTCGCCCGGAGACAAATGTCTTCTTCGGGGCGACTGATCTCCCTGAACTGCCTCCCGCCAGCTAGAATGTAAATCGTTTTCCGAAGTCTCCTCGTGAGGCAATATATTTCATATTATTATGAAAATTGTTTATTTACTGTACATGAAGCAGGGTTTTAAATATGAGCTGTTTTATGCAAAACATTTTTATAGAGACCTACATTGTTCAGGGGGGGGTACAGTTTTCCTTTAAGGGCAGAGACAAACGTGGAGATTGGGGGAGATTCAGTCGCCTGACGACAAATCGCCTCTTCTTCGGCCAACTAATCTCCCCAAGCTGCCTCCAGCCGGCTAGAACGTAAATCACTGGCAGGATGGCACTCGGAGAGCTTCCTTGTGAGGAAATTTCGGAAAACGAAGAAAAGGAGATTTGATGCTGGGTCAACTAATCTCCCCGAATCGGAGCATGTGCCCTGTCTCTAAAGGTGAACGGCTTCTTTAAAGCCGGATGCAGAACTCCTTGGCTGCCCATCGTTGCAGGAAGGCATACAGTAAGTGAGTTTAATGGAGACAAGTGAGAGCAATTTTTGGGCAGAGGCAGCTCATCATGAGTAAGATCAGAGCAGGACACAAGCATGTATTAGATGTCATAACAGAACAGATGCCGACTCACACTGCTCATTCTTACATTCCCACACACTGTAGTCAGACAGAGTGGAAGCTGTAGAACAATATATTGACGGCAGGCAGACCCAACCCCCACAGTGGATTATGAAGGTGAGGATAAAGACTACAATGCCCTAACTAAGCGAGCAGCACAGCACAAGCTCACCTACCTATATACATTTGGTATGATCCAGACCAGAGCTGCATGTATGTACTGGCACACTTAGCTCATATACCCTATATCTGTCGCACAGTTTAGATTCAATTATGATGTAATACAAAAATAGTCAATGGGGGGCCCCTTGTTTTGAATACTATAGTTCTGTTCTCTGAGTTCTACAATAGAGACAACGTATAACGACAAGAAATCTCAAATAAGCTCCCATGAATGTGGTGGTGCGGTGGTTCGATTCTGTGCTGGGGTACAAGGTTCAAATCATGGCGCGGCAATATTTGCATAGTATAGGTATGGGAGCGGTTATCCAGAATGCTCAGGATCTGGGGTCTTCCAGGTAATGGATCTCTCCGGAATTTGGATCTTCATACCTTAAAGGAGAACTAAAGCCTAACTAAAGAAGTAGCTAGAAATGTTGTACATTATGTTTTGTGCTTCTGTACCAGCCCAAGGCAACCACAGCCCTTTAGCAGTAAAGATCTGTGTCTCCAAAGATGCCCCAGTAGCTCCCCATCTTCTTTTCTGCTGATTCACTGCACATGATCTGTGCTGCTGTCACTTACTGAGCTTAGGGACCCACTCACATTATACAGTACACATAGAATAGAAATGTCACAATATAAGGCTGATTAGTAATTAATACAGATAATTACTACATGGCAGCACAGAAACCAGTGCAATTAGCATCAGAATTTAATAATCAGCCCTGTAGCATTAGCTTATATTACAGGGGAAGCTCATTTTCTGCTGGATAATTAGTGACGAGCCCTAAGCTTAGCTTCTCAACAGCCAATCAGAGCCCACTGAGCATGTGAGTGTCACAGACACTTTCCAAGATGGTGACCCCCTGTGACAAGTTTGAAGTCCTGGATCATTGCTGCTATTGACAAGCTGAAACTTTAGCCTCGTGCAATAAGTTCACTATATAAAATATGGCATTTTTAGCCCTATTCATTTTTAGGCTTTAGCGCTCCTTTAACGAGTAAGATCTAGAAACCCTGTTACAATTTCCATGCATCTCTTATGAGTGTTTAATTTGCTTGAAATGTACTACAATACATAGAGGTATGCTGTTTTCATTACATTAAGTTCAGTAAATAAAACATGGCATTTCTCGCCATATTCATTTTTAGAGTTTAGTTCTCCTTTTTAGTCTACTAGAAAATCATGTAAATATAAAATAAACCCAATAGGCTGGTTTTGCTCCCAATAAGGATTAAGTATATCTTGGTTGAGATCAAGTACAAGGTACTTTTTTTTTTTATTATTATTATTATTATTATTATTATTATTATTATTATTATTACAGAGAAAAGGGAAATCAATTTTAAAAATTTGGATTATTTGATTATAATGGAGTCTATGGGAAACAGCCTTTCCGTAATTCTGAGCTTTCTGGAGAACGGGTTTCCAGATAACAGATCCCATACCTGTACTCTCAACAGCCAAACTATCCAAAACCACATTTTACAGCCATAAAGCAAACAAAGTTTTGGCAGCTGTTATTTAAGTGCAGAATCTCTCAGCAGTAACAGGTTGATACTGGATGATGAAGCAGCCGTTCCATGGCTGGAGGGGTAGAGCGCACACATAGCAACCCTAAACCTTCGTCCTAAATCCTCATGCTGAAACCTTAAACCTTGCGGTAACCTGAAACACACCAGGAATTCAATGAGATACTTTCATCAGACAATTTCCTGAAGGGTATAAAGTTACCATTGTAGATTAGGATTCAGAGGGAAGAGTATGTTGCTTTTCGGTGTTGGGTTTGGAATACAGTAGAACCCCAATTTTACGTTTTTCAGGGGACCAGAAAAAAATGATGTAAAATCCAGGAAAAGTAAAACCAGGAAAATGTATTATGCATAATATATAGGTGGGAAAACAAAACAACAATGAGGGAAAACTTGAAATTAGGGGATGTAAAATTAAGGTTTCACTGTAATTCTAATATAGTGAAAATATAGTGCATAGCACATTCCCATAGCACAGATGACTATGAAACATATCCAAGGGCCCGTATAAAGGTATGAAAATAATAATACAGGAATGGGACCTGTTACACATAATGCCCGGGACATGGGGTTTTCCAGATAACGTATCTTTCTGTTATTTGGATCTTCTACTTAAAATTAATTTAAACATAAATAAATAAACCCAATAGGCTGGTTTTGCTTCCAATAAGGATTAATTATATTTTAGGATCAAGTACAAGTTACTGTTTTATTATTACAGAGAAAAAGGAAATAATTTTTAACATTTGGATTATTTGGATAAAAAGGAGCCTATGGGAGTTGGCTTTATCCGGATTCTGAGCTTTCTGGATAACGGGTTCCCGGATAACAGATCCCATACCTGTATGTAACATTGTAGCGTGGTTCTTTTCACGGCAGTGATATTTTAAAGATGGTCATACACTGTGTGATTCTGGTACAGTTTTGAATTATTTACATTTTCTAATTGCTATGACTTAAATACACAGACAACAGATAGAGCCACAATGAGAGTTGGATAACCGGGACCGTGAATATAAATACAAGTATGGGACCTGTTATCCAGAATGTTTGGGACCTGGGGTTTTCCAGATAAAGGAACGTTCCATAATTTCTTCACATTTTAAGGCAGAGACATACAGTCTTTTCTTCGGGGCGACTAATTGCCCCAGCCGGCTAGAATGCAAGTCACCAGCGGGATGGCACTCGGATCGCTTCGTTTTCCGAAGTTGCCTCAAAAGAAAACTTCGGAAAACGAAGAGATCCAAGTGCCATCCCGCCGGCAATTGACATTCTAGCTGATGGGAGGCAGTTTGCGAGATTAGTCGCCCGAAAAAAAAAGGAGATTTGTCGTCAGGTGACTAATCTCCCCAAATCTGACCGTGTGTCTCTGCCCTTAAGTCATCTAAAAAACAAGTTAAATATTAAATAACCCAATATGATTGTTTTGCCTCCAATAAAGAAGAATTGTATCTTAGTTGGAATCAAGTACAAGGTACTGTTTTATTATTACGGAGAAAAGGAAATGGTTTTTTCAAAATGTGAGTTATTCAATTAGAATGGAGTAGTTGGGAGAGGACATAATTAGGAGATATCTGGACATTGGGATTCCTGATAACAGATCACATACCATAAGTGAGCATATACACACACAGGTATGGTGTACGTTATCCGGAAACCAGTTATCCAGAAAGTTCCGAATTACGGGAAGGCGGTCTCTGATAGACTCCATTAAAATCAAATAGTCCACATCTTTAAAATGATTCCCTTTTTCTGTGTAATAATAAAACAGTACCTTGTACTTGATCCCAACTAAAAAATAACTAATCCTTATTGGAAGCAACGCCAGCCTATTGGGTTTATTTAATGTTTACATGATTTTAAAGGTGACCATACACGGGCTGATAAAAGCCGTCAGCAGCTTATTGGCCCGTGTATGGGGCCCCCCGACCGAGATCTGGCCGAAAGTCGGCCAGATCTCGATTGGATGGGACAAAAAAATCCCGTCGGATCGCGGCCGCATCTGTTCGTTGATGCGGTCCCGCGATCCGACTGCCCGATCCCATTCGTTAGGATCCGATCGATCAGATCAGCCCGATATTGCCCACCTCAAGGTGGGCATATCGGAGAGAGATCCGCTTGATTGGCGCCAAACGAGCGGATCTCTCCGTGTATGGCCACCTTAAGTAGACTTAAGGAACGAAGATCCGTTATCTGGAAATCCCCAGGTTCCGAGCTTTCTGGATAAAAGGTCCCATGCCTGTATATACACACAACCAGAAAGACACATTTACAAATAACTTTAAAACCTTTAATTAATGTTTAATGGATGAAACTCACTTCGAATAACATTTTCTGACATTATGCAAAAAAAAAAAAAAACAACTTTTTTGGGTGGATTTCCCCTTTAAGTCTAGATTTCAGCTCCACTTTATATATTCTACCTACTTAGCTTGAGCTCTTCAAGTTGCATTGTCATTGGAGTAGTTTGTATGGACGTGACCTTTGGAGTAAAAATAACTAAGAACAAATCTGCATAAAGGAGACAACCCATTACTGCAACATGTTTACATAATGGAAACTTGGCATCCCATAATAATTATATATATTAGCATTTAGCCTGCATATCCAAACCTTAAATTTGGCTTAACTTTTAAGGAGACCTAAACCTTCTCAGAGCACAAAAGCCAGCCTTGCTCTCCCCTCAGTTGTATTAGTGTCGCAATAAAAAAAAAAACCAAAAAAACAACACACCTGGGCCCTTTTGTAGGTATTGACCCGTTATATGGAAACCAATTATCCAGAAAGCTCTGAATTACAGAAAGGCCGTCTCCCATAGACTACATTTTATCCAAATGTTTAAAAAGGATTTCCTTTTTCTCTATAATAATAAAACAGTATATTGTACAGATATGGGACCTATTATTCAGAATGCTCGGGACCGGTGGCGTTGTAATACATTAAATCTACATTAAAACCATGAAAACATTAAATAAACCCAATGAGCAGGTTCTGCTTGCAATAAGGATTAATTATATCTTAATTGGGATCAAGTACAAGATAATGTTTTATTATTACAGAGAAAAAGGAAATCATTTTCAAAGATTTGGATTATTCAGAGTCTATGGGAGAAGGCCTTTCCGTAATGCAGAACTTTCTGGATAACGGGTTTCCAGATAATGGACCCCATACCTGTCAAGTTTTTTGAATAGTACATGTTACCTCGGAGTTTGATGACCATATAAAAACACAAGGCCAAATATAATATCCTTATAATTTACTTTATTCACTATATATGTACAGAGGGAGTTATTGCCCCAGATCAGCAGGCAGGTGAATTACCCAGCAGTCACTGGGGTGACAGGTGATTGCCACTGAAACGAATGAGCTAAATCCAATTCCCTAATGGGCACAAGTGGAAAAATGACATTCCAGCAGCCACACAGCACTCTCGGCTCAGCAGGAAAACGGAAGCAGCAAATAGAGCTAAGCGCCCACAGTGCACGACCAAGAAGCATGCTGGAACCTGGATACGACCCAACACTCCCAGTCAGACGGAAACTTCTTTATCTACATGTGAACTGCACAGCCATAACCTGGCCCACAAACCCTTATCCTATAGGCAGATAACCCATTTATTGACCTAGCTGGTGTATCCACAGCACATAACACACACAAATGCTCAACTCGTATTCTAAACACAGAGCTCCAACTGCTCTTTAAAGGGACAGTGACAGCCATTCAAACACAGTAGATAACAGATAGGTACTACTATAGTTTATATAGAAACAAGCTACAGAGTAGCCATGGGGGCAGCCATTCAAACACAGGAAACACAGTAGATAACCAATAAGTACTACTATAGTTTATATAAACAAGCTGCTGTGTAGCAATGGGGACAGCCATTCAAGCACAGGATACACAGTAGATAACAGAGAAGTACTACTATAGTTTATATAAACAAGCTGCTGAGTAGCCATGGGGGCAGCCATTCAAACACAGGATACACAGTAGATAACAGATAAGCACTACTACTATAGTTTATATAAACAAGCTGCTGTGTAGAAATGGGGACAGCCATTCAAGCACATAATACACAGTAGATAACAGATAAGTACTACTATAGTTGATATAAACAAGCTGCTGTGTGGCCATGGGGGCAGCCATTCAAGCACAGGATACACAGTAGATAACAGATAAGTACTACTATAGTTTATATAAAAACAAGCTACTGAGTAGCCATGGGGCAGCCATTCAAACACAGGAAACACAGTAGATAACCAATAAGTACTACTACAGTTTATATAAACAAGCTGCTGTGTAGCAATGGGGCAGCCATTCAAGCACATAATACACAGTAGATAACATATAAGTACTACTATAGTTGATATAAACAAGCTGCTGTGTGGCCATGGGGGCAGCCATTCAAGCACAGGATACACAGTAGATAACAGATAAGTACTACTATAGTTTATATAAACAAGCTGCTGTGTAGCCATGGGGGCAGCCATTCAAGCACAGGATACACAGCAGATAACAGATAAGTACTACTATAGTTGATATAAAAACAAGCTACTGAGTAGCCATGGGGCAGCCATTCAAACACAGGAAACACAGTAGATAACCAATAAGTACTACTACAGTTTATATAAACAAGCTGCTGTGTAGCAATGGGGCAGCCATTCAAGCACATAATACACAGTAGATAACAGATAAGAACTACTATAGTTTATATAAACAAGCTGCTGTGTAACCATGGGGGCAGCCATTCAAGCACAGGATACACAGTAGATAACAGATAAGTACTACTATAGTTTATATAAACAAGCTGCTGTGTAGTCATGGGGGCAGCCATTCAAGCAGAGGTCACATAGCAGATACACTCTGTAGAATCCCATTGTACTCCATTACACAGGTTATAGTTATCTGCTAAGTATCCTGTGCCTTTTCTCCCTTTTGAACTTGAATGGCTACACAGCAACTATAGTAGTCTTTCTAAAGCAAACGCATCACTCTTACCAATACAGGACAACAGTACAAGATATTTTAATTACTTTAAAAAGCTTTTATTTTTTGGTGTCACTGTTCCTTCAACTACAACTCCCACAATCCTCAGACAATGCTGAGACACGTAGTTCTCTTGCTATTAATGGAGCAGGCTGCATGTATGAAACCAGTCATTTATTTTAGATATGTGCAGTTTTATTAGGGACTTAAATGGGATGTGAAACCAGTGGCCCGACAAATGAGTGGAGACGTTGACTCCAAAACTTCCGAACGGTGAAAAGTCGGGTAGGGTCGCACCTGGCCGGTATTCAACCAATATTAAATAATTATGCTTGATGCCAATGTTATTATCCAGGATTTGGTTCGGGATTCGCCATATATGTAAATTAGAGGCGGCAGGGAAATCGAATGAATTTTTGTCACAAAACAAGGAAGTAAAAAAATGGTTTCCCATCCCCTCCGCCAATTTGGATATGCAAATTAGGATTCTGATTTGGTTCGGCGAATTCTTTTGTTAAGGATTCAGTGAATCGCTAGTTATTAATAGGAAAAAATAAAAGGCAAGAATAAAGGAAGGCAGGTATTTATTTCCAGAAATGGCGGTAACCCTATTGTCAGGAGAGGTGGGAGTGGAGTCAACATTACATAACTTTAACATGGTCATAGTACAAAACCACTCATTGGGGCTCATTTATCAACACTGGGCAAATTTGCCCATGGGCAGTTACGTATAGCAACCAATCAGTGATTAGATTTTAGAAGCAGAACAATGAATGCAGCAATGTGATTGGTTGCCATGGGTTACTGCCCAGTGTTGAGAAATTACCCCCTATTTCCTTATAATATCCATACAGTGTACAGCAGGGGGTGCTTGAGCCCTTTCTCCAATACTATTAAAAGGTACAGCGCCCCCAGCGGACGCAACTCTCAATGTCAGTGCACACAGGGCTCCCCTGAACTATATAGACCAGTTTCAGTGAGTCACGTGACCCAGTTGCACCTGATGACATCACTAGAAGTGTATATTCGCCAATAACATAAGAACACTGCATTGTTGCCCTCAAGGCACATTCCCTCTGTGGCCCCTGGTACTAAAGGAGAAGGAAGTGTCATCAACTGAGCAACCAAGGGAGGAAGTGCTACCTGACCCACAGAGCTTACAATCGAACGTGGGACTCATTAAGCGTACAGGTAACCGCATCACGTGACACATTCCCACGCCAGTGACTGGCTCCGACTGTGGACTAAAGAGCTTACAGTCTACACAGCAGGGTTGAGCTCAAGGGGGGGTCACACCAAAAACTCATCATATTCACACTCTCACCTGACTTTATCCAGCTGCCCCGCTCATCTCCCCCGGGACCGGACCCCTCGGTACCGTTTGTCCGGTCCCTCCCGCTCTCGTCCGGTTCTGTGATGTTCTCCAGCTCGGCTCCCTCCGGTTCTTTCCTGTAATGGCGGCTCCGGAGACCGAAGCAAAATAATAGCAGACGGGGAACTGACGTGACGTCACTAGGCACCCGGGGGCCGGCCAGCCATGCGATAGGTCTACAAGCGGGGAGCAGGCAGCCAATAGGAGATTCCGTCTTAAGCGGCTGAGTGGGTGACGTCATGAGAGCGGCGAGGGAAAGGAAAATAACAACATCGTAGAGTGACAGAACGTGAGGGAGAGGCGCTGAGGCTCCAGTGTGTCCAGCCCAAAGCCGGGGACGTGACATAATTATACACAATCTCGCCTGGGAAACAACATGGCTACATTACATACCTCTCAACTGTCCCTTTTTCGGAGGGACAGTCCCTCTTTTGACAGCTCAACCCTCAGTCCCTCATTTGTACTGGAAAGTCCCTCTTTTCTCTGCAAGTCTGCACTGAACGGCCAGAAAAAGAAACAAAGTTTCTCACTTAATTGGCTTTTAGCAGAGAGCCCAGAACAGCTAACAGGTGTAAATAAGATACTTTGTAACAATTTTGAGACACAAAAACAGTTTAGATAAGGAGAAATATTTTCAAACTTTCATAACCTGCCAAATTTTGTAAAACAAACATGGTCATTAGGGGGTGTGGCCACAGAAAGGGGTGTGGTCAAAAAATTGCTGTGCTATGTACGAAAAAAAAAATTTTGTCCCTCTTTTTACTTTCAAAATGTTGGGCAGCATGCTACAAAACTAGCCAAGAGGCACCTCAAAAGTAGCACAATATGTGCAGTGAAAAAATAAATAAATTTATATGAAAATATACCTTTTAACACATTTTTCCATGAAGTAAAATGGGAATGATTTGGCCGTCACCAGGGTCGTAACTACAGAGGGGCTCACAGGAGGTATAGGGGTCCCATAAGGCTCTGATACAAATACAAAATTGGTAAAACAGCTCAACCTATGGACATTTTGGTGGCCAACAGATTTTTGCCCCCAGAAATTGAGGAAAGTCACCAGAAAATGGGAAAATGCTTAAGAGTGAGGAGAGACTGGGGAACAGAGCCCAAAATCTGGTAACTCCCGACTTCTACCCAAGTCAGTCCCATTGCATGCTGGGTATTGTAGTCTTACATTAAACGTGGCCGTCTGCAAATTGTTAAACATAAACAACATTACCCAACATGCATTGGGAGACGCAGGGGCAGATTTACATAGCGGGCGCCCCTAGGCCTGCTGTTATTTGCAGCCCCGTACCCTTCCCTTTATTCGCGCTAATTTTTGAAGAAATGGGGATTGGCACACGAGAAGCTTAAAAAAACTATTGTTTCTCCTCCGCATCCCTAGTGTTTCTGAACCAATGTAGGTGTGGTTGGGCAGCATGTTGGCCCCTAAAATCCTGCCCCCCTAGGCCCAGGTAGTGTTGCCACCTGGCCGGTATTTTACCGGCCAAGGCTGGGGCCTGTATTACAAATTTACCTGCAATGTAGCTGCCGGTAAATTTGTAATATACCTAATAAAAGCCCGTGGCCTGCCCCCAGCCTGCTCAAAACTAACATTTTTTCCTTGGCTTCTGTATTGGCTCCATCCCTTTTGACGTCACGGCCCGCCCAGATTTTTTTAAAAGGTGGCAACCCTAGGCCTAGGCCTTGGTGGCCTTTCCAGAAATCTGGGCCTGGGAAGACTCAGGCTTGGCACATTAGGGCAAGAAAAACACTTTGGCTGGTTACAAACCAGCCAAAGGCCCAAAAAGTAGCCCAAATCCGTACCTTGCCTACTTTGTACTTTCAAAACCCACCTGGACTTTAAATTAGTAGCCCAATTTGGCTGGAAAACTGGCAACTCTGGCCAGAAGGGCTCTCTGTTACAGACCCAATTTGGGAGGGTGATATTTACTGTAAATGCAGAGGTCGTTTATGATGTTAATTGTGCGCTAGGGACGCCCTGACCTGCAGCACCGGTTGTTTTTATACTTGAACCCCCAACATCACGTCGATATGGAGGAGGGAGTTGAAGTCTGAAAGGTGGCGGATATCCCTGGATTTAGCTCATCTTCTTCCCATTCCTTCCTGATTTGTAAGGACCTTCTCTCTTGTAACTCAGGTATTGCTGGGAAAATTGGCTTTCTGGTGGCAGCCCTGGCTCTTGCATTGCAACCCCTGAGTATTCTGTTAACTGAAATTGCTGTCCCCTGCTCTAAAGTAAGGATGCACTGAATCCACTATTTTGGATTCCACTGAAACCCCCGAATGCTTTGCAAAAGATTTGTCTGAATCCTAATTTGCATTTGCAAATTAGGGGTGGGAAGGAGAAAACATTTTTACTTCCTTGTTTTGTGACAAAAAGTCACGAAATTTCCCTCCCCACGCCTAATTTACATATGCAAATTAGGATTTGGTTCTGCCGTGCAAAAGGATTCGGCCGAATCCTGCTGAAAAAGGCTGAATCCTGGATTCGGTGCATCCCTATTCTAAAGCAGGGGTGTCCAAACTGCGGCCCAGGATGGATATGAATGAGGACCATCTTGAAACACTCTGTTCCCGAGGAAATCTCATAATAGTATAATAATAAGTCTATTTACTGTAATACCCAGGTGTCCCATATTCTAGTGTACAGCTCCAACTGGTTATCCAACTGGTATTGTAGTTATTTTATGTGTATTTTATTTACTTTTACAAATCAAAAGTGTTTGTGTATCTCATGTGTGGCCCCAGACAATTTTTCTTTCTCCAATGTGGCCCAGGGAAGCCAAAAGTTTGGACACCCCTGCTCTAAAGCATTTGTTTTCTATTAGTAAAGCATGAGATCTCAGCTTATTGGGTCCATTAAATACAGAAGGAGATAACGGGGGCCAGGATCTGTAGCAAGGCTAGGGCCTCAGGAAGAAACATATAGTTAATTAAAGGAGAACTAAACCCTAAAATGAATGTGACTAAAAATGCCATATTTTATATATTGAACTTATTGCACGAGGCTAAAGTTTGAGCTTGTCAATAGCAGCAATGATCCAGGACTTCAAACTTGTCACAGGGGGTCACCATCTTGGAAAGTGTCTGTGACACTCACATGCTCAGTGGGCTCTGATTGGCTGTTGAGAAGCTAAGCTTAGGGCTCGTCACTAATTATCCAGCAGAAAATCAGCTTCCCCTGTAATATAAGCTGATGCTACAGGTTTGCTGATTATTAAATTCTGATGCTAATTGCACTGGTTTCTGTGCTGCCATGTAGTAATTATGTGTATTAATTACTAATCAGCCTTATATTGTGACATTTCTATTCTATGTGTACTGTATATTGTGAGTGGGTCCCTAAGCTCAGTCAGTGACAGCAGCACAGAGCATGTGCAGTGAATCAGCAGAAAAGAAGATGGGGAGCTACTGGGGCATCTTTGGAGACACAGATCTTTACTGCTAAAGGGATGTGGTTGCCTTGGGCTGGTACAGAAGCACAAAACATAATGTACAACATTTTTAGCTACTTCTTTAGCAAAGCTTTAATTCTTTAATATGATGCTGAACTACACACTTAGAACCCCATGCAGGTCCTGTGCTTTTGGGAGGCCAAAACATGCCATTTCAAGTACCCACAGGCCCAATAAAATAGTGATGGTCTATGACAACTTACCCCTTTGGCATTAGTAGTAGGGATTAGGGATGCAGCGAATCCACTATTTTGGATTCGGCAGAATCCTTCGCGAAAGATTCGGCCGAATCCAAATTTGCATATTCAAATTAATGGGAATGGGAAAAATGTTTTACTTCCTTGTTTTGCGAAAAAGTCACGCAATTTCCCTCCCCACCCCTAATTTGCATATGCAAATTCAGATTCGGTTCGGCCGGGCAGGAGGATTCGGACAAATCCAAATCCTGCTGAAAAAGACCAAATCCGGGCCAAATCCAGAACCGAATCCTGGATTCGTTACATCCCTAATTAGGAGGCCTTCAGACCACAGAGCCTGTAACCTTGTTTCTTTATGTGCCTACAGGGCCGCCATCAGGGGGGGACAGGGGGGACAAGCGTACCGGGCCCGGGCATGAAGGGGGGCCCGGCAGCGCTGCATTTTTTGAAGATCCGGGCCCCCCTTACGAGCGCCCGAGCCGTACGTCTTGCCTCTTGCGTGCCGAATGCGGAAGTGCCGAAAAGCCGAAGCCGATGCGCCGAAAAGACCCGAAGTCACGGAAAAAGCCGAAGTCACGAAGCGCCGAAAAGACCCGAAGTCACAAAAACAGCCGAAGCCGAAGTCCTGAAGCAGCGCAAAGAACCGAAGTCACGAAAACAGCCGAAATTGAAGTCCTGAAGCGGTGAAAAGACCCGAAGTCACGAATGGAGGTGAAGTTGAAGTACTGAAGCCATGAGTTCAATTCTACTGAACACCAGTTTGTGGTTTTTTTTTTTTTTTTTTAATCCCCTGGCCACCAATGTATTATTTTAATATTCTATAGGCCCCTGCCACCAATCTTTTTTTTAAAACTTTTTTTTTGGGGCCCCAATTTTTTTTTTAACTCGTAAGGGGCCCCTTGCCACCATTGTATTTTTTTGTTTGTTTTTTTTTTAAAAAAAATTAATTTTCTTTTTGGTGGCCCCAAATTTTTTTTAACTTGTAAGGGGGCCCCTGCCACCAGTTGTTTTTTTTTTTCAAAAAAAAATTATTTTTTTTTCAAATTTTTTTTTTTGGGGCCCCAATTTGTTTTTAACTTATAAGGGGGCCCCTGCCGCCAATGTTTTTTTTTTTTCAAAAAAAAATTTTTTTTTTCAAATTTTTTTTTGGGGCCCCAATTTGTTTTTAACTTGTAAGGGGGCCCCTGCCACCAATGTTTTTTTTTTTTTTCAAAAAAAAATTAATTTTTTTTCAAATTTGTTTTTTGGGGCCCCAATTTGTTTTAACTTATAAGGGGGCCCCTGCCACCAATGTTTTTTTTTAAAAAAAAAAATTTTAATTTTTTTTTTTGGGGCCCCAATTTTTTATAAGGGGGCCCTGACCATCAATAGCTTTTTACAACTTGTGTGGGGGGGGTTACTTTTCTGTGGTCTTTTAACTGCGATGTGGAGTAGGCGGGATATGGGGTGGAGCTTGGTTGTCAGCGTGGGCGGGGCCCAGGGGGCCCCAAAAATTTTGTTGTACGGGGCCCCGTGATTTCTAATGGCGGTGTTATTTTCACATAAAGAAGGAGCAGTATTCCTTGACTTCAACACAGTGTTCTCCATAGAATATCCGCAGTTTATGCATCGCTGGATTTATTGGTTCTATGTAGTCTGAGGAGAATGCTTCCACTGAGGCCATCAATATTCATTTGTAGAAATACAGGTATGCAGGAAAGGAATGTTCTGACTATCCAATAAGTCAAGCTACATACCTTTCTGTTCACTCTAGAAAAATCAATGGAACACAGACCCTAATTATTAACAGAGTTTCTATGCCCGTAATGCAATACTAGCATGTCTTTGTTAATGTGTTCTAAGCAGGTTTTTCCCTATAAACTCTATGTTTGACTAAAAAAATAAGTTTTCGCAGTTGTTATTTCCATTTACTGGCCAGCTATCAACTTGACCCGTCTTAATTCGCTATCAGGGTGACATTTAATGGCTGCACAATGATATGTATTCCTTAAAAAATGTTAGTCTATTAAGTAAACCTTTAAAATAAGTGACTGTAAAATTGATCAGAGTGCTATTCTAACTTTCTAAGCACGTTTGCAATGTACAATCATTATTTATTTTTTATTCCATGATATTAAACGATACATGTACTGTTAATATAAATGAATTTAGTTACAACAGCGCCACCTGCTGGTCATTTTCCCACCAGTCTGACCACCAATTAGTCAAGGAACTTATCAGGAGAAAGAAAGAGGCTGATCTGATGTTCTTCTGCTTAGGAAAGATGTGAGAAAGGTTTCTAATTGTTTTCCTAAGCAGAAGAACATCAGAGCAGCCTCTTTCTTTCTCCTGACAACATTGACTACTTGGTGGTCAGACTGGTTGGAAAATGACCAGCAGATGGCGCTGTTGTAACTAAATTCATTCATAGTAACATTACATGTATCCCTTAATATCTTGGAATTAACGAAAGACAAAATGAATGTAAATTACAAAAATGCTTAGAATAGCACTCTCATCATTTATACATTCACGTGTTTTAAAGGTTAGTTATCCTTTAAGTAGAGCAGGGCTTCCCAGCTGGAGGCCTGTGGGTCAGATGTGGCCCTCAAAAAAGCTTTCTGTGGCTCTTTGGAGCATTTGCTTTAATGTTCCAAGACAAGCACCTTGCCTCAGGTAGCACTCTTGTAGGTGCAACAAATGACCACCCGCAATAGATATACTTTATCTCAACTTCCGGGCCCTCCATTGAATTTAATGCATTCGGAGCAAAAAAAAAAATCGCCATAAGAAAGAACGCCCATTGACTTGAATGCATTTGGAGCGAGAAAGAATGTTGTGCACAAAAATGCCCATTTACTTCACAGCGTTTCGTGAAATTTTGCCGTTTCGCAAATTTTTTTTCAGTTTAGCAAATTTTTCGGTGAAACGGGACAGATTTGCTCATCACTAGTGACACTGTCTCCCCAACTTTTATTTCACTTACATCTTAGTGTCAGGGCACACAGGCAGATTCGGGGAGATTAGTCGCCCAGCGTCAAATCTCCTCTTCTTCGGGGGCTAATCTCCACAAACTGCCTCCCCGCCTACTAAAATGTAAATCGCCGGTGGGATGGCACTCGGAGTGATTCATTTTCCGAAGTCGCCCAAACGAATCGCTCATTGTGCCATTCCGCCGGCGATTTACATTTAAGCCGGCGGGAAGACAGGGGAGGCAGTTCAGGGAGATTAGTCGCCCGAAGAAGACGAGATTTGTTGCCAATCGACTAATCTCCCCGAATCTTCCTGTGTGCCCTGACCCTTAATGTTGTACCATTTCTCTTTAGGCCAATCAGTGTGTTCTTTGGCAAATTGTAAGCTCTTTAGCACATGTATTATTTTTCCAACAATGGGACTTTGAGGGGGCTTCTTGCTGATAGCTTGGCTTCACACTTCTAATTATAACAGTATCACAGGTAACTTTACCCCTTCTTTCATCTTTCTGGAGCTGATCATTGGCTAAGTCTTTTGGCTTTTTCTTTATCCATTCCAATGGTAGTTTTCCCTTTTCTTCCACTTCTTTCAGGTTTTGGTTGTCATTGTAAAGCAGTTGAGATCATTTTGGCTAAGCAGCCTATCATTTTCTGCACTTTTTTTATATGTTTTCCCCTCTCCTATCAACTTTTTAATCAAAGTTCTTCTTCTGAACAATGTCTGGAACAAATCAGATTTTCTACCGCTATCAATATCAGAAGACTTTGAAGGCTGAACATCGACCATTGTTAGTGCTGAATCATCAGATACAGGTGGAATTCTATTGTTTCTATCTGTATATTTGACGATTCAGCTCTACACGTGTGTATTGAAACAAACAATATTTCTTGGAAACATCTTTTCCAAGAAAGATTGTAATTGTTATGTCTATGGCCACCTTATGTCTTTGCAAAGCCTCCATGTGTAAAACATTGAAATGTAAAAAGTCTGGGAGGAACACAAGCATGAAAATGTTCTTGGGCTGTCAAATAAGAGCTGCCATTGGCTATTTGGTAGCGCCTATTTGGACTGGCAGCCAACAGGAGGCTCTGTTTGGCAAGACGCCTGCTTTAAATGGGTGGTACACCTTTAAGTTTAACTTTTAGTACGTTATAGAAAGGCTAATTCTAAGTAACTTTACAGTTGGTCTTCATTATTTCATTTTTATAGTTTTTGAATAATTTGCCTTTTACTTCTGAATCTTTACAACTTCCAAATGACCCCATCTAAAAAACAAATGCTCTGTAAGGCTACAAATGTCTTTCTATTCAGGCCACTCCTATTCATATTTCAGTCTCTTTTTCAAACCAGTGCACGGTTGTTAGGGTAATTTGGACCCTAGCAACCAGATTGCCGAAATTGCAAACTGAAGAGCGGCTGATTAAAAAGCTAAATAACTCAAAAACCACAAATAATAAAAAGCAATTGCAAATGGTCTCAGAATATCACGGTCTACAGCAGTGATCCCCAACCAGTAGCTTGTGAGTAACATGTTGCTCTCCAACCCCTTGGATGTTGCTCTCAGTGGCTTCAAAGCAGGAGCTTATTTTTGAATTCCTGGCTTGGAGGCAAGTTTTTGTTGCTTAAAACCCAGATGTAATGCCAACCAGTGTCTACTGTAGGCGGTCAGTCCACAAAGGGGTTACCAATAGCCAATCACAGCCCTTATTTGGCACCACCTAGGAACATTTTCCTTGCTTGTGTTGCTCCCCAACTCTTTTTAAATCTGAATAATGCTCACGGGTGCAAAAGGTTGGGGACCCCTGGTCTACATCATACTAAAAGATCTTTTAAAGGTGAACAACCCCTTTAAGGGTCATATTTCTGATAAATACAATATTTACAAAGAAAAGGTAAACGTAACATAAATGGCGCATTTCTAAATCTCTGTTGTTGCCCTTGTGTATGAATTGATGCCGTGCGTTACAATCACAGGAATAATCCATTGCAAAGAGGTTATTTCTAAATAGCTAACATCATAGTATTATTTTACACCAGTCTAGACCCGGTGGAACTGTCTGAAGTCAATAGGACAATTTCAGTAACTTCATTGATGTGAAACGTTGTGTTATATACGGTGTAAATGATGGCAGCACTCTTGCTATGTTGTTAACGCTATTTTATTTTTTCACAATCATTTGGCCTCACTCTGTGTCACTGGGGTCAGCGGATGATATTCCATTTGAAATCTGCAGAGGTAGCAGTTCCCATGCATATGAATAAATATGAATATAAATAAGGCTCTCTGCACACAATAAACCATGTACATACATTTTACTGCAATTTTTAAAGAAAGAAATAAGCCCTGCCGATGAATGTGGTCTATTTTCCCTTTAATACACTAAGTACACGATTCCAGTCTGGGACTGAGTCGGATAAACTAAAGCGCGTTTATTATGTCGGATTCCAACGTATATACTAGTCTTAAGGCTACATTATTTTATTTTTTGCACCCTAGCGAAGAATGAGGCAAGTTTTCCTTGATGCTCTTTCTGGCGTTGGTTTCACAGGCATTAACTGTTAGTTGTCCATGCCTGGATTTGATTGGCCGGCCAACAAAAGAACAGAGAAATAGCCCACCCGTTGCCTTTTCATCTCTATAGGGTCGTGCCATGCCCCTGTGCTAATAATGTTCATTTTTGCGGATACAGGCATCTTGTAATGAAACCTTTTTTGTAATTCCTAGATTTACAAGTGGGAGATGAGCCTATTTAGTAGTTTAAATTAAAAAGTGCAGATAAACATTAAAAAAGTTCTCCCACTGTCCTTGCCGTCACGTCATGGAAAAGACTATAGCGTATAGAGTTAAAACTGAATGTAAAAACGTATGGGGGGGGGGAGTGAACAATGATTGTCATGTAAGGGGCAAGTCTGGGCAGCATTTTCTGAGCTGCAGACTCCCTACAGCTTCTTCTTATTTACAATTCCCTACACCCCTGCAGCGGGTTGGATACCTGCAAAAAAAACCAAGTGGGCACCCTGTGGAATGAGGGGAGGATTTTCAGGTCATTTTACTCCCTTTAAAGTATTACAAAACTTGTTTCTGTCCCGTCCACTTTTGATGACGTCACTTCCAGTTTGCAGCACCTTCATCACTTCCTGTTTGATGATGGTCCTGCGGGTTGTGGGTCAGGGATAAAGCAGTTGCGGGACCGGGTAGCGGATCAACTCATGCAATGAACTTAAGTCATACATAGGGTTGCCATTAGAGTCCTGCAACCCGAATCACTACCAGACCCGGAACTGCCTTATCCACAATACGCCGGCCACCATCAAACCGGACGTGATGTTGCTTTGAATCGGAAGTGACATTATCAAATGTGGCCGATAGTCGAGAGGGACAGAAGCGTGCCGTGTGATGCAACAGAGCTGTGCCGGAAATCAGATGGGAGGGGGAGATGAGTGGAGGGAAAGCTGCAGCAGGAAAAGACCCGCAACCCGTCCTGCAGACCCCCGACCCTGCATCTATGATAGCCAAATAATAAAGGATACGTTTCTAATGGAGGTGCGGTTTACACCCTGCTTAATTTGATTCGTGCAACTCTACTTGTAACCAGCACTCCTACATGGAAGCACCTAATAACAAAGAGGGGACTGAAGTAACGCGGCGCGGTTGGAGTGGTCCTTTTTTTTTTCCAGTTTCTAGCGAACCCGTATCTATACCCGCACCTGAAAAGCCTACCCTCATTCTGCAGGGTACCCGACCCACTGCAGGACTCTAATTGCTGGAAATAAAAACAGCCTTACTATATTTTTCTGTTTTTTCCCTATAAATAACATTTTCATCGAGCAAGATTTTTACCAGCTAGGCTGGTAAAATACCAGCCAGGTGGCAACCCTAGTCATACATCAAAAGATAGAGAGACTTTTCATCATTTGTGTGTGTGTGTAGGTAAATAAGAGCACATTTTAAAAGAGTAATGGCATCATACATACAAAATCCTGTCTCTCTTACATCATCTGCAGGTATGTGCCACACAATATCCTGTTACTTTGGTTTGAAATCATTATTTGACACTGATCCGATGTCGTAGCTGTTCAATGGATTGTAGCTGTACATTTGTTTCAGGGATGGGTTTCTAAAATTCATTCCCCCTGTAACAGTAAGGCAATGTAAAGGCATTTTAATAGGGATGAACCGAATCCACTTTTTGGGATTCGGCCGAATCTTTCTGCATATGCAAATTAGGGTCGGGAAAGAAAAGGTGTGCAAAAATGTTTTTTAATTCCTTGTTTTGTGACAAAAAGTCATGTGATTTACCTCCCCTCGTCTAATTTACATATGCAAATTAAGATTTGGATTTGGTTCGGCCGTGCACAAGGATTATTCGGATTCTGCAGAAAAAGGCCAAATCCTGGATTTGGTGCATTTTAATATTGTGGGACATCTGAAGGCAGGTTGAGATACATGAAATCGTATTAAGATCCGCAGAGAAGGAGGTAAAGTTGCACAATTTAGAGGAAGGTTAAAGGGATTCTGTCATGATTTTTATGGTGTTGTTTTAATTTCTGAATTACGTGGTTTACACTGCAAATAAGTCACTCTTTAAATATAAAATGTCATTCCTGAACCAGCAAGTGTATTTTTTTTTAGTTGTAATATTGGTGTGTAGGTGCATCTCAGGTCATTTTGCCTGGTCGTGTGCTTTCAGAAAGAGCCAGCACTTTAGGTTGGAACTGCTTTCTGACAGGCTGTTGTTTCTGCTACTCAATTTTACTGAATGTGTCTCAGTGGGACCTGGATTTTACTATTGAGTGCTGTTCTTAGATCTACCAGGCAACTGTTATCTTGTGTTAGGGAGCTGCTATCTGGTTACCTTCCCATTTTTCTGTTGTAAGGCTGCTGGGGGGATGAGGAGTGATATCAATCCAACTTGCAGTACAGCAGTAAAGAGTCACTGAAGTTTATCAGAGCACAAGTCACATGACCGAGGGGCAGCTGGGAAATTGACAATATGTCTAGTCCCATGTCAGATTTCAAAATTGAATATAAAAAAATCAGTTTGCTCTTTTGAGAAATGGATTTCAGTGCAGAATTCTGCTGGAGCAGCACTATTAACTGATTCATTTTGAAAAAAAAAAATTTTTCCCATGACAGTATCCCTTTAATGTTTGGATTGTGAAACAGTGCAGGTACGAGTGAATGTATCCAGCTTAGGAGTTGAAGAAGATGGATTGAGCATGACAGAAAGGGAAAGGAACTAAAATGGTGACAAAAGGCCAGTGGTAAGAAAGTCAACTGAGCCCAGAAGATTGTCTGTACAGAGTTTTAAATTAGAGAGATTAAAGATAATAATCCCCCATTGATGACAGAGGAAGGCTGTGCAGATACTTGTATGAAGAAGGTGGAGATGGGACACAACTGTGGGCTAAAGTACAATGACTTGTAGATATCGCAGCTCCCTTTATTTGCCTATATATAATATATATATATATATATATATATATATATATATATATATATATATATATATATATATATATATATATATATATACTGAGGGCAGCAGTACTGGCTCAGAATGTTCACTAGACGTACAATAAACAGCTCCATGTGTTCAGCTCCACAGAAGCACTGCTGATTCAAAAGTCAGAGAACAGATGAAGCTGCTGGGGAGTAAAAGTGCTGCAAGTGAGTAGTGAGGAGGTTGGTTGTTTGTTTGTTTTACTCCCAAAGGCTGGCAGCTTCACTTTGCTTACATTCCATGTTGCAGAATCTACTAGTGTGGTATGAGGTGAGACAGTCATTGCTGAGCTAGGTCTCCATCTTCTCGTGGGCTGAGCTGCAATGGCTCATCATCAACCATGTCACTATCAGGAGACTCTGAATGGTGCCTTGACTTCTTATAGTCACTTTGTGATTCCTCTGTCTCTTCACTCGCCGACGTCTTACAGGCAGCCGGTTCTCCATCTTTAATTTCTATGAGTAGTTGGCAAGAGGAGCCTACTGCTTGTGGCCTTGGCATGTCAGGTGGGCTATCTACACCATCTGTTGTGCTTGCCTTCTCCTCTGTGTATGCAGGTGGCTGAAGGTCCTGTGGCCTAGAGACAACAGCTGTACAGTCTGCGCTGGAAAATGTCATTGTGCAGTCTGTGGTGTCTTCTGTATGGAGTTGCAATGAATGACGGAGGTCTGAGGATGAAAGGAATAGCAGATGACAAACCCACATATAAAGGGGAACTCCACACAAACATAACTTAAGCTTTTTGAAAAGTAAACATAATTTCAAGCAACTTTGCAATATCCAGCAATTAAAAAATATGCAGACTTTTAATGGTTAGGAACAGTTCCCTAAGCCTAGCCCCCTGCTCTCCTGCTGATCTGTCTGACTACTTTGCTGAGCTGTCTGACTACTGTTACTTTGTATCAACAGCCATCTGTCCTCAGCCTGCATCCTCCAAACCCCACAATTCCCTGCACATGTGATTTCAATAAGGAAAAGAACATCTCCATGCAATGCATTGTGGGTTATGTAGTTCCTGCATGATGTCTGTAAGCTGGGGAGTTGTTGTTACTATTTGTAACATCAGTGTTTAGTCCCTCCTTCCCGGCCAGGATTTCAAATGATTCAGAAAGAGAAGAACTGTTAAACAGCTGGATTTCAGCTTGGAAAATGGCATTTATTCCTACTTTATGAAGAAACAGGGTATATTAGGGGTTTCTGTGTTATGTGGGCCTCTATCAAATTTTGGTTTGGAAGCCGGAGTTCCCATTTGTTATTCACCTTTTGGACAATAGAACTAGTTTAACAGCCCATGTCATAAAAAAACTTTTTGTAATTTATCTTTAAAACTTAAAATGTTGCTTCCAGAGAATCTGTAAAATTCTGCATGTGTAACCCCCCCATTTCTTTGGGTGTCTGATCGGCTGTGAAGGAGTTAATAACATCCCTGCAGCTAAAGATCAGACACCTGAGGCTTCCATTAAGCTTTTAGTTTGCTACACAATTCCTCATTCTGATCTTCTGTTGTCCACGGCAGGATGGAGATTACTATTCACAAAGCATGTTGGCAACGTTTGGTTGTCTGTTTGGTGGAGACAAACAAATGGAGAGTTACCAAGCAATCCCCACCTTATTATTACTTGCTATATAGATGAACAGTAAGTGTCTGCAAGCAGGGAACAGTCTTTTGATTGTTTCATTGTTCCTATGGTGCATGAACCTTATAGAAACTGTAAGCTCCACTCAGACACAAGTGCTGACCACACAGTTTTGCAGCATTAGTACTAAAGCAATAAAAAACTCACTCTGCTCACGTTCCTTCTCTGCCTTTCTCCGACAAATCTGAGTGCGCAGTTTGTCCACTTCTGCCTGACAGGATTCCACCACTCTCTCGCTCTCCTCTACTTCTTCACAGACAGCCTAAAAGAAGAAACAGGGCAATATTTGTATTAAGTTATTCATTTCTGATTAGGGATTTGGAACTGTACAGTCTTTCTTCATTCAGCTTACCTGAACCTTCTCTTGCAGAGCATTATACACCTGATATATTTGCCTGATGTCCTTCATCACTCCATCTTTGTCAAAAAAATTTGTACTGTAAAAATAGAATAGTTCAGAACAGAATTAAAAATCAGTGTGTGTGTTTGGCTCCAGCTTTGGGCTTTTTCAAGAGCTATTTTTCTATTACCGCATATACTCGTGTATAAGCCGTCCCGAGTATAAGCCAAGATACCTAATTTTACCTCCAAAAACTGGGAAAGCTTATTGACTCGAGTATAAGCCGAGGGTGAGAAATGCAGCAGCTTCTGGTAAGTTTCAATCTCGTTTTTGGATGACTCTTCTTAGGCGCCGGCTACTATTCTAAGGCGCCGGCGAATATTCTTAGGCGCCGGCTAATATTCTTAGGCGCCGGATACTATTCTAAGGCACCGGCGAATATTCTTAGGCGCTGACGACCGTTTTTGCGCTTGACCCGAGTATAAACCGAGGTAGAGTTTTTCAGCATATTTTGGGGGCTGAAAAACTCGGCTTATACTCGAGTATATACGGTATATATAATGTTTATGTTGTCTGCACTCATAGTTCTGACTCTTGATACAATGTATCACAAATAGTTTTCAGTGGGGATCCTCTGAGCATAATTGTGCATTGTACACTTGGTCCTAACTAAGATATAATTAATCCTTAGTGGAAGCTAAACCAGCCTATTGGGTTTATTTAATGTTTACATGATTCTCTAGTAGACTTAAGGTATGAAGATCCAAATTATGGAAAATTCTAAGTCCACAACACTCTGGGTAACAGGTCTCATACCTGAACAACCATCATTTCAATTTCTGTCTATTTGCTGACTTTATTAAACGACCAACAACATCAAAAAAAATTGTTAGTATACATCGGGAAAAAAAAAACACCAAGACAAATTAAACTTTTAAAAATCTTTATTAGAAATAACTTAACAAAACTCCGCTTGCGATCCTCTTCAGAAGGCTATCATGCGATCCATCGTACGGCGCTCGATTTCTCCTCCCTGCCTTCCTTATAAGAGATAGCCAGGGAGTAGAAATTGAGCGCCGCACGATGGATCGTCGCCCTGTCGCCTTTTCTGAAGAGGAGCAGAAGCGGAGTTTCGCTAAGTTATTTCTTAGTAAAGGCATTGGGATTTTAAAGTTTCATTTGGCTTGGGGTTTTTTTCTATTTCAAATTCTTTAAAAACATTTTTTGATGTTACTGGTCCTTTAATGTGAACCTGTTACCCAGACACAAAAATCTGTATAATAAAAATCCTTTTCAGATTAAACATGAAATCCAATTTCTATTTTTTATTAAAGCATTCATAGCTGTTGTAAGTTCATTTAAAAATCTCAGCTGTCAATCAAATAGTGTCTGCCCCTCCTCTATGCCTTAGGCAATTACTTTCACTTTCCATTCAGCACATCCTACATGTCACTGCTCTCTCCAGATTCCCCCGTTCTCTTTACCATTTAATTGTGTAGCCAGGGCATGGGGATGGACATCAGGTCCCCCATTCTGGTGCACAAACAAGATTCTGAGATGATACAAGGCTTGTCTTAATAACAGTGTCCACAAAATGGCTCCTGCCTGCTTGTTATAATTAGGAGTTCCCAGACTGATGGAAGCAAGAATCAAATAACATATAGGGTAATTAATGTTCATTTTGCTTGACTAACGTCATAAAATAGGATTTGGAATAAAAATGTTTGGGTGACGGGTCCCCTTTAAGTCTAAAACAATAAGCAGGTTGTACCATAATGAGTCACTGTTGGGTTATCTGGTCAGTTGGCTGGATACTGAATGATTTACTCACAATGGGCAAGTAATCTTAATACCCCTCAATCATCTGATGGTCTTTATTAGTAAATCGAAACAAATGAGTAAGGAAGGTATGGCCCCTATCACTTCCATCAGTCCTGCTGGAAGAACAAAATCATTAAGAGAGAGTGAAAATGTCATGTAGTGTTGGAAGGCCATTTCTCTTAGGGTGGTGGCATACGGGGAGATAATTCCTTCGCAAAAGATTTGGCCGAATACTGCACCAAATCTGAATTTGGATATGCAAATTAGGGGTGGGAAGGGGAAAACATTTTTCATTCCTTGTTTGCAAATTAGGATTCAGATTCGGTTTGGTACTCCGCCCAACCTTTTGTGAAGGATTCGGGGGTTCGCCTCATTCAAAATAGTGGATTCGGTGCTTCCCTAATGGAAATAAAAGCTTTATTCACTTTTTCAAACACACTGCTATTATTCTGAACACAACTGTATAACTACATTAAGAGACTGCAACTCCTGAATGTTTCCGGTGAAACTTCCATCAGAAATTTCAGGTCCATAAATCCAGAGATATTGTATTGTTTATAATCCCATCATTTTTGGGTGCTATGCATGAAAGGTGGCTAAATTCTGGACCCTGCTTTGCTCCCCATTGTATAACTAAGAACCAGAATGGAAGTATCGGTGATCTTGGTTAAATAAAATTGTGCCATACTATCCAGTATATAATCTTACCCGTGTTCTTTGATCACTTTGGCATAATTTTGGGAAGTGTTTGGCACGGAAGACACTTTATATTCCTGTTGACTTGTTGTGCCCAAGTTTGGAATTGCCAGTGAAACCCTCTGGTTATACCTAGAAACAAACAAGGGGAATAAAAATTTTAGTCAAGATCAATTTAAGTTAACCATGATAAATACCCCCAAGATATAAGTTGCACATACACAATAAATCACAATATGGTGTAGTTGATGGAAACTATACTGTTATGTAAACACAGTCTAAAATAAATACAGTGAATCCTCAATTTAACATCCCCTGATTTTAAGTTTCCCCTCATATTACATTGTTGTTTTGTGGTCCCACCTATATATTATATTCTACACATTTCCCTGACTTTACATTTTCCTGGATTTTACATAATTTTTTTCTGGTCCCCTGAAAAACGTTAAATGGGGGGGGGGGGGGGTTTTACTGTATAACATTTCACGTAAATGGTCAAGCTGAAAAGTACAAAAATGCGGGCCTAGTTTCCAGAGACACAACTCTTTGCTGAGTGCAGGAGAGATGAAGGTGTGCAACAATTGGCTGTCCCATGCTAAGCACTAAACAACACGCTTCCTAATAAAAATGTACAAGCCAGAAGCTTGCAGGGACTCTAATCATCAGAGATCCCTATGCTTGCCCCCTGCTTTTATTAAGGCGACTGTGTAGAGATTTGTATTGGATTTTATTTTTGCCTTTACATCCCCTTCAATGTTTCCAACTCCAGTTGCAGGGACAAAGATCATGGAGTCAGATTTTAAACAGATAAACTGGGATTCTATTTTGCTGCAGCCACTGGTTCTGCAGAGTTGGAGAAAGTTTGTATTAAACAACACAAAAACTATAAAATCCACATTAGATTACATGACAACACAGGACCCAGTGCAGTCTGCATATTCTGATTATTAATCAGTCTTGCTGTATCGGCTTCTGGCAGATATTATTTGACTTGTGCTGTTTTGATCATTTATCATTTAAGCAGCCCAGGCCACACTGAGCATGTGCACAGTCTTGGTCTTGCAAAGATGTTTAAGTTACAAGATGGTGACTCCCTGTGGCCAACCTTGAAAGCACAAATCATTTGTTTGATTAGGCTTGTTGTGCAGTAAGTTTATGTTTAGTACAGGTATAGGATCCCTTATCCCAAAACCCGATATCCAGAAAGCTACGAATTACGGAAAGGCTGTCTCCCTGTTATCCAAATTTTTTAAAAATGATTTCCTTTTTCTCTGTAATAATAAAACAGTAGCTTGTACTTGATCCCAACTAAGATATAATTAATCCTTTTTGGAAGCAAAACCGGCCTATTGGGTTTATTTAATGTTTACATGAATTTCTAGTAGACATAAGGCATGAAGACCCAAATTACGGAAAGATTCGTCATCCGGAAAACCCCAGGTCCCGAGCATTCTGGATAACAGGTCCCATACCTGTATACAAAATACAGCATTTCTAGCCTTATTCTATTTTAGACTTTACTTCCCCTTTAAGTGCTGGATTTTGAATCTAGCCGACTGCAAAATGCACAAATCACAACCACAATAGAAGTCTATTTTGTAGCAATGGACATTGGATTAATCAGCAATGCGCAATTACCTGCGGTTAGGCCTAAAAAGCACATATTCCAAGGCATGCGTAGAAGTGTTGGCAGTAGAAATGAAAGTGATCAACAGGAAGACGAGGTCAGGTGCTCCAAGAAGGCGAGTCAGTTGCTTGTGCAAGATCTGCTCTCTATATGACATTTGCTGTTGTGTGTTTCTTCGAAATCTATACCAACCAATTACGTTCTGTTGAAAACACAATGCAATGAGGGAATGTCAGACATTATAATGGGAAATAGGCATGAATATTAACAATGCAAAGTCAGATACAGGGCTGATTGTGGAATACTGTCTTCCCTTTGCTGCAAGCACAACTATCTAATAGGCAGCTCTACACTTTAAAGTGTAATCCTTCACAAAAGATTCGGCCGAATACCGAACCGAATACTACTTTGCATATGCAAATTAGGGATGTGAAGCGGAAAAATTTTTTTACTTCCTTGTTTTGTGACAAAAAGTTACATGATTTCCCTCTCGCCCCTAATTTGCATATGCAAATTAGGATTCGGATTCAGTTCAGCCAGGCAGAAAGCAATATTTGGCTGGCTGTATATATATATATATATATATATATATATATTCTCTGCAATAGGAGGTTCTGAAGCCTGAAATTATGTAAAAGAAGCAGCTGGTCTGTAGGACAAGTGACTTTTTAACTGCTTTTAATTGCAACTACATTTACAACTAGTGTTAAAACCATGTTAGCATATGGGAAAAATTGTTGGAATTAAATATTTTCTTCACTGAAAAAAAAAAATGTTATTGTCAGAGTTCACCTTTAAATTTAGTTTTAGTTTTTTCATAGTTTTCCCGTTGTATCAAACTGGCCAGTTTCCAAGGGCAACTACAACTAATATATTTACATAACATTTTATGTTTGAAGCAAAATCACAGCAGCAGGAGAATGTAAGTCATACTTTTCGTCTGTCTTTAAGAATCCGATCGAGACTTTCCTCGTTGACAGTTCCAGCATAATCATAGAAACTGTCAGAAAGAACAGACTGTTAGAAGCGAGTGACAGCACCAATCTATAAATATGAAGAACAGCTGAGCTCACGCTGCACTAGGATACCAAGTACTGAACATCCTGGCATTTCCCCCCCTTTTTTCTTTACTTATGCACATCGCAGGGAGGGGGGGCAATGCCAGGAATTTTAGGGGGACTTTTGGTACGGGGGGGGGTTAATTCTCCTTTAAGGAGACCCATTGGAAGAAAACAGTATCAAGGAGGGCCCCATACATTGTCCAATAAGTAGTCAGTTCGGTCTAGAAGGACCAACCCATCAGCTTTTAAAGGAGAACTAAACCCTAAAAATAAATAGGTATAAAAATGCCATATCTTATATAGTGAACTTACTGCACTGGCCTAAAGTTTCAGCTTGTCAATAGCAGCAATGATCCAGGACTTCAAACTTGTCACAGGGGGTCACCATCTTGGAAAGTGTCTGTGACACTCACATGCTCAGTGGGCTCTGATTGGCTGTTGAGAAGCTAAGCTTAGGGCTCGTCACTAATTATCCAGCAGAAAATGAGCTTCCCTGGCTGTAATATAAGCTGATGCTACAGGTTTGCTGATTATTAAATTCTGATGCTAATTGCACTGGTTTCTGTGCTGCCATGTAGTAATTATGTGTATTAATTACTAATCAGCCTTATATTGTGACATTTCTATTCTATGTGTACTGTATATTGTGAGTGGGTCCCTAAGCTCAGTAAGTGACAGCAGCACAGAGCATGTGCAGTGAATCAGCAGAAAAGAAGATGGGGAGCTACTGGGGCATCTTTGGAGACACAGATCTTTACTGCTAAAGGGCTGTGGTTGCCGTGGGCTGTTACAGAAGCACAAAACATAATGTACACGTTTTCTAGCAACTTCTTAAGTTAAACTTTAGTTCTCCTTTAAGCCTACCTGGTACAATGTTACTATTGCCATTTAGAGAGAACACCTATGTAGGTATAAGCAGTATAGCACTCATGTAAATAAAGGCATATTTTAAATGAGATATTTCCAATGCACATAGCGAGTACTCACTCGCTATGTGCATTGGAAATATCTCATTGCACCTTTATTACTACACAAAGGAATCAACCTGCTTTGAATGCATTTTAGTGGTAACCTCAACTATATAAATATGATCAAAACAAGCAGTTTGGGTTACAAGTACCTACCTGAAAAGGTTTGTGCACGGCTCATGTCTATGGATCTCTGAAACAAAATCGAAAGCTAAAATTAGACACCACTAGAGAAAACAAACTGGTTCATAGCTTTTCAAATCCAACAGATTCTTAGGATAATGAGTGGCACGCAGCACGGTACCGTAATCAAACTTTGCCTTGCAAATGCTATTTATTTGGTGGAAATGCAGTATTTTTAAGTGATATATGCTTGAACCGTGACTACACTGCAAGGGGCAGCATAATTATTATTATTTCTTATGGAAGGGTTTTTTTTTTTTTTGCATCATTTTAAAGGGGAACTATCCCAAAAATGAGAATTTAATATAAGCTTCATCATACTGAAATAAGAATCTTTCTAAATATAATCAATGAAATATTATGCAATGTTTTTGAAATAATCAAGTTTATGTTCATTATCCCTCCCTCAGCATCTGTTTCTCTTCATTCTGTCTTCATGCAGCAGTTGGGTGTCAGATAATCATTAACAAATATATTTTATAGGGGGCTTCCTTTCCTAGCAGATGTATAAGAGCTCACTCGAATAACTGATTCCAGTGCAAACAAATTCTAACCACATAACTGCCTTTTGTACAAATCCTGCATGTAGAGAGACAGGATTTCTGGTGGTTTTAATAGAATGAGCTCTAATACATCTTCTAGGCAAAGGGAGCCTCCCTAAAAGATATATTGGATCATTCATCTGACACCCAACTCCTGAATAAAGACAGAATGAGGAGAAACAGATACTGAGAGAGGAATAGTGAATATGAACTTGATTATTTCAGACACAGTACAGAATTTTGAATTAATTATATTTAGAAAGTTTCTTATTTCAGTATGCTGAAGCTTATATTAAATTTTTATTTTTGCGATAGTTCCCCTTTAAGTTAGAAATCATGTAGAAATTGTGCAGATATCATGCTTAAGGTGGCCATACACTAGCCGATAAAAGCTGCCGACAGACCGTGTCCGCAGCTTATTGGCCCGTGTATGGGGCCCCCCGACGGGCTTCACCGATCGAGATCTGGCCGAAAGCCGGCCAGATCTCAATCGGGTTGGACGAAAAATCCCGTCGGATCGCGGCCGCATCTATTGGTTGATGCGGTCCCGTGATCAGACCGCCCATTACTATTCGTTAGGATCCGATCGTTGGTCCCTAGGGCCCACGATAGGATCAGCCCGATATTGCCCACCTCAAGGCGATGTTGCCAAACGAGCGGATCTCTCCGTGTATGGCCACCTTTAGCAAGTAAGTACAAGTGAAACTAGGGAGTGTAGAACTTACCTATAACTTGCAGAAGTTCTGTGTTGCTAATCTGGGAATCACTGATAGAGAATGTTTCCTCTTGCCTCACCTCTCCCAGCAGGAATCCTTCCTACAAATGATACAGAGCTCAGTTTCCTTTAAATAAAGAATGGGTTAAACCAAGGGGAGTCTGATCATAAACCGGAATGTATCAGAGTTAGCCCACAACATACCATGTAGCAAGTTTAGAGCAGCTTGATCCAACATGCATTAAACATTCAGCAAAATCATAACTGTTCCAGTTTAAAGTGGATCTAGTTTAAAAAAGGGGTAGTTTACCTTTAAATGAACTTTCAGTATGATGCAGACAGTGATATTCTGAGACACATTGCAATTAATCTTCATTTTCTATTATTCTTTGTTGCTTTTAAATGATGTGGCTTTTTATTCAGCAGCCCTGAGTATGGAATATGAATATCTATTTGGTTGCTAGGGCCCAATTTACCCTAGCCACCAAGAGATGATTAGAAGAGGTGCTGAACAGTAATAACAAGTAAAAAGAACAATTATTGCCTTACAGAGCAATCATTTTATTCCTGCCAGCTTCATTCAGCCTCTTTTTCCAAACTGGAAAGAGGCAGAAGAGGAAGGCAAATAATTCAAGAATTTTAAACTAACCCTTGAAATTGTACCAGACACAGATGGACAGATTTATCAAAGGTCAAATTTGGAATTTATGTGAATTTTTTTTTTTTTACTTTTATAAATTCAAAAATACTCACAACTCGAATGGAAGGTTATTTACAGAAAAAATTCGAACATCCAATATTCGATCTATTAGTCCCGAGCTGAATATTCTAATCAAATTTGAATACCCTCCGAAAAGAAACTCGAATGTCAGGAAGGCAATTGACATCTTCAAATGGTTCCAAGGACCTCTGCTATTAACTTGTAAATGAACTCAGCAGGTTTTAGTTGGCAAATATTTGAATTAGAACGGTTTTCATTGTGAAGCTGTGATAAATCTCACCTTCGAATTGGGGGATTAAAATTTCGAATGTGTGAATTATGGCAAATTGTGAATTTTTTTTTCAAAAATTCTAATTTATTATTCCATCCTTAATAAATCTGCCACAAAAGGACAGAGTTTATATTAAACTCTACAGGGCATAGACCTTGATTATTTGTAGGGATGCACCGAATCCAGGATTCAGTTCGGGATTTGGCCAGGATGGAGCCTTTTTCAGCAGGATTCAGATTCAGCCGAATCCTTCTGCCCGGCCTGAATCTGAATCCAAATCCTAATTTGCATCTGCAAATTAGAGGCAGGGAGGGAAATAACGTGACTTTTTGTCACAAAACAAGGAAGTAAAAATATGTTTCCCCTTTCCACCCTTAATTTGCATATGCAAATTAGGATTCAGGTATGGTTCTTTATTTGCCCGAATCTTTCGTGAAGTATTCGGGGGTTCAGCGGAATCCAAAATAGCGGATTCGCTGCATCCCTAGTTTTATGTATATTTATGTACAGTGCATACTATCATTATTGTACAGAGGTTCAGAATATGTTGGCAGTTTATAAATATGTGTAAATAATATTAGCACGAAACCACAAGCATTATAGAGGCCGCAAGTAAGAACCACACACTCCTGTTCAAACTGAAACAAGTGTAAATGAAAACCTGGATCTTACAGGGGAGGATAGAAGAAGAATAATGTTTATGTATTGTGCATTTTATTAGAATTGAAATAAGAAATTTTCTAAATACAAACAATTAAATATTCTGTATCATTTCTGAAATAATCAAGTTTATGATCAATATTCCTCTCTCCAAATCTGTTTCTCTTCATTCTGTCTTCATGCAGCAGTTGGGTGTCAGATATTCATTGACAGTTACATCCAATATATCTTATAGGGGAGGTTTCCTTTCCTAGCAGATGTATTAGAGCTCACTCAAATAATTGATTCCAGTACAAACAAAATCTAACAAAATAACTGCATTTTGCACAAATCCTGCATGTAGAGAGACATGATGTCTGATGATTTTAATATAGTGAGCTCTAATACAACTTACTTGCTGTCTCTATAATAATTAGGGATGCACCGAATCCAGGATTCGGTTCGGGATTCGGCCTTTTTCAGCAGGATTCGGATGAATCCTTCTGCCCAGCCGAACCGAATCCGAATTTGCATATGCAAATTAGGGGCGGGAGGGAAAACGAGCGACTTTTTGTCAGAAAACAAGGAAGTTAAAAATGTTTTCCCCTTCCCACCCCTAATTAACATATGCAAATTAGGGTTCGGATTCGGTTCGGCTGAATCTTTCATGAAGGATTCGGGGGTTCGGCCGAATCCAAAATAGTGGATTCGGTGCATCCCTAATAATAATGTTTATTAGAATTGGAGCCTTGACTAGAGGACAGGTAATTTCTGGTACATTGGTTTTGTATTCGGGGTGGGGAGGCAAAACCAAAGAACAGAAACTGCTTTCAACTGAAGTTTCCTTTACAAATACTTTTTAAATCATTTACATTATTTAAAAGAGTACCACAATGGGGTGGGCTAACAGACCCCCTGTTGTTTTTAGATTGTTCGCCAGAAATAATGACTTTTTCCAATTACTTTCCATTATTTATATTTTACTGTTTTTCCAAAATCTAAGTGTAAAGTTGAATGTCCCTGTCTCTGGTGTTTGAGTCTGGCAGCTCAGTAATTCAGGTGCAGATTCTGAACTGTTACAATTTTGCAACATTTAGTTGATCCATTTCTCAGCAGCATCTCTGGAGTATTAGCAACTATTGTATCAAGTCTAACAGCTGCCTGTAATGGAACCCAGAGATTCTGCTCAGCAGGGACAAAGATAAGAAATGTATCAACTAAATGTATCAATTTAGATCAGTTCATAGAGTCGGCGACCCCCCCTCCCAGAGCTGTTTCAGAAGGGGAAAAATTACACTTGACACTTCAATATTAGAAAAACTGTCACACATCGAATATAGTCATTGGAAAAAGTCTTTATTTCTGGTGATCTATCTGAAAACAACTAGTTGTTTGAAGGGGAACCACCCCTTTAAATAAAGCAAGAGTAATTACAAAACCTAAAATATTAAAAAACAAAGGCCAACTGCAATGTAGGGGATGCACCGAATCCAGGATTCGGTTCGTTATTCGGCCAGGATTTGGACATTTTCAGCAGGATTTGGATTCATCTGAATCCTTGTGCCTGGCCGAATACACATAGGGCTATAGCCTTTATTTGGCACCCCCTTGAACTTTTTTCATGCTTTGTTGTGCCCCAATTCCTTGTTAAATTCCAATGTGGTTCACTGGTAAAAAAAAAAAGAGAGAGAGAGAGAAAAAATAAACACTGAACAAATACTGATCATATGTTTCCATTTAGACTCCAAAGTGAAATATAACCTCTTTATAAATAGATATGGCCTTTCTTTTACCCTTCTCTGCCTATTTTGGTAGATTTTGTCTGCCATCCTACTTCTCTCTCCAGAGGCAGACTTCATCACCATCTAGTGGTCAATAATAAGTGGCACCATTATATTAGACCTATTGGAAGTTCAACTGGAATGTATGGATTTGTTTCTTCATAATGAATGATAATTATAGGAGCTGCTGACTACAGAAGATTCTTCAAGTTCACCTGCAGCAAAAGACGAAGAGTCTATTGCGATAGCAAATTGAAGATCTGGCTGGTATGGATTGCTACAGATTACTGTACTGGTGACCCTGAGATAGAGTCCTGCGGGTCCATTTTTTGGAACCCGTACCCGACCCGTACCCGTAACCTGCATTCTTACCCGCTTGGACCTGCTACCCAACCCACAAGTACCTTATCCACAACCCGCGACCCGCTGACCATCAAGAATCCGGAAGTGCTGTCACTGTAAACTGGAAGTGACATCATCGGAAGTAGGCGTGATAAAAAAAAGGGAGAAAACAGGAAGTGCTGTCATTGTAAACCAGAAGTGACATCGGAAGTCGGCATGATCAGAAAAAAGGAGTAAAAATTGCTATGGAAAAGACCCGCGGCCCAACCGGCAACCTGCAAACCTGCAGAACCGCTGACTTCTACTCGCAACTTGCAGGGTACAGCAGGTTTTTGCGGGTAACCCGCGGGTACCCGACCCGCTGCAGGACTCTACCCTTAGAACCCTTTTATGTATATAAACATTAAAGTGTTTGCTCAAAGTTAAAAGGAGCAGACAAGGAAACCCAGGACTTGTGACTAACACGGAGCATTCTGTGTGCGACACAATGTGCAATGTATGCAACAAGCATTTTCCTTATGTTCACTCTGTTTAAAAGAGAACCTAACCCAAAAATATTTATGAAAAAAATATATGGATGGAGTTCTCCATCAAAGATACTAAAGAGAATATATTCCCTATGCATCATAACAAAATCACAAATTTGAATTTTATATTTTCGTATTTTACGAAAAATGTTTACCAATAAGTGAACTTTCATACTGAATACAAATTCTGTGGTTTTATTTTGTAAAGGTCACAGTACTATCCTATCACTTTCCCCCATGCTCGTCAAACGATTCCTCTCTTTCTACACACAGAATTCAAGAAATCACCAGGAAAAAGACTTGGGTCATGGCTAAACCGGACAGGCTTTCACTATATCTGTTGGACCTGCCTAAAAACCGAGCTTTAAAGGAACAGTAACACCAACAAATTTAATTAAAATATAATGCAGTTGGCCTACACTGGTAAAACTAGTTTGTTTGCTTCTGAAACACTACTATAGTTTATATAAACAAGCTGCTGTGTAGCCATGGGGGCAGCCATTCAAGCACAGGATACACCATAGATAACAGATAAGTACTACTATAGTTTATATAAACAAGGTGCTGTGTAGCCATGGGGGCAGCCATTCAAGCACAGGATACACCGTAGATAACATATAAGTACTACTATAGTTTATATAAACAAGCTGCTGTGTAGCCATGAAGGCAGCCATTCAAACACAGGATACACAGTAGATAACAGATAAGTACTACTATAGTATACAATGGGAGTCTACATAGCTTATCTACTATTTGTCTTGTGCTTGAATGGTTGCCCCCGTGGCTACAAAGCACTTGTCCACATAAACTTTAAAAGTCTTTTTGAAGCAAACACCCCAGTTTTACCAGTGCAGGGCAACACTACATTATTTATTCATTATTTAAAAACACTTTAATTTTTTGAAGTTACTGTTCCTTTAAGCCCTCGCTTTCACCAATCTTCATTGTTGCAGAGACCTAGCATTCCAAAGCCTGTGATCACTAGCTTGCTTAGAAATTAGGATACAGTAACTGGTGCAGTTGGGGTGGTGGGGCAAAGGGCATTGTATATACTGCCTGCCCTGACATATGTATTCTCCAATACTTATCACAGGCTGCCAGGCAGTTATACTTCCCGTTCTCTCAGGCTATGGGAACAAAGGTTAAAAGCTCAACTGCCCTCAGCCTGTGTATTTTTTTTTACTCCACTGATTTCAATCCTGATTTCATCCTGAGTACACACATGCAACAAAAAGGAGGCACCTCCCAGCTGACCTCCACTTTGCTCTACTGTGTTTCTGCGCACAAGCTGATCAGATTCAAATCATTGCAGCAGGGGCACTGAGCAGAACTGCTTCTCTCAGCCTACAAACACACACAGGTTGAGAGCAGATGAGTTCCATGACCATTTAAAGTGCAGGGCTTGTGCCTTTATATGATCATGCAACTCCTCTAAGACTTCCAATATCCTCATATAGAAACAAGGTTTACATGATTTATTAACATACAAAAGTTTTAGTGAGTCATCTCCGCACTAATGCCACCTTTAGGGTAGGACTACATGGACGTTTTCGGCGCAATCCGACGCCCTGCAACAAAACGCCGGCGTCAAATCGAAAGCAACAGAAATAAGGTACGTAATGGAAATGTCCGATGAAGTCGCAGCGGTGATCCAGCGCAAATGTCGTATGCGTCGGACCAACGCTGCGACACCATCCAAAAATGCATTCACTTACCTTATTTCCGTTGCATGTGATTTGACGTTGGCGTTTTGTTGCAGCGCTTTGGATCGCGCCAAAAACGTCCATGTTGTTCCCTTAGAGCAGGACTAAACGGCCGATTCCGCCACACTGCACAAAATCGCAGGCGTCACGTCGGATGCAACGGAAACAAGGTAAGTAATGGCAGTGTCGGATCGTGTTGCATTGTTGATGCGACATGACTGCCGGATGCAAACGCAGCGTGCAGCGTCTGCATCCGACAGTCGTGTCGCATCAATGCAGCGACACGATGCGACAATTGAATAACTTACCCGATTTCCGTCGCATCCAACGTGATGCCTGTGATTTTGCGCAGCGCGTCGGAATCGGCCGTGTAGTCCTGCCCTTAGGCATCACTAAGCATCAGATATATAATCTGCATTCCCATACAGAACCCAGTGCAGCTTTCACTATACATCTGTGTCAACTGCTAATTAGTCATTCAGAATATGGGTAAAGCTGTACCAATATCAAGGCATGTAGAGACAATATAACATTCCCAGTTAAAGGGGACCTGTCACCTTAAGAAATAATTCCAAATGCTATTTTATGATGTTAGTCAAGCAAAATAAACTTCACTTGCACTTTCAAAATTATTTAAATCTGTTTTTTTTGTCTTGGAATTGACAATCACAGCAAGTAGGCAGCAGCCATTTTGTTAATGCTGTTATTAAAGGGATACGGTCATGGGAAAAAAAAAATTTCCAAAATGAATCAGTTAATAGTGCTGCTCCAGCAGAATTCTGCACTGAAATCCATTTCTCAAAAGAGCAAACAGATTTTTTTATATTCAATTTTGAAATCTGACATGGGGCTAGACATATTGTCAATTTCCCAGCTGCCCCAAGTCATGTGCACCTGATGCCCATTCACTGGCTACACAGTTAGACGGTGAGTAGGAAGGGAAAATGTGGGGAAGTGCGGAATGAAAAGTGAAAGTAATTTCCAGCCTAAGGCATAGAGGTGGGGCAGGCAATATATGATTGACAGCTGAGACTTTTAAACAGGTTTATAACAGGTATGGATGTTTTAATCAAAAAGAATTTGGCTTTCATGTTTAATTTAAAAATTATACAGATTTGTGTGTCTGGGTGACAGGTCCCCTTTAAAACAATGCACACATTAAAAATTCAGCCTGTTACTAACAAACGCTAACGGGACACTTTATCGGATTAAACCACTTGAGAGTTAAAGCAGAAACAACCCCCCGACCCACATACTCCCACTTTATATGCCTATAAATGTATTTGTTAATGAGTGGCTCTAATATAGTCGACACAAAGGCTCCATGTAAATCAGATGGATTTGCCGGCTCCTAATTCACGTGCCCCAGCAGCAGATATTCTGAGCACAATAAGAAGTGTGTTAATTCTTTCTGTTTCACTTCACTAAGGAACTTCCCCTGCCGTTGCCTCTTCCAATGTGACACAGAGACTCCCAGCGCCACTCCCGGTGACCTGCCTGGCCACAAAGGATGAGTTGGGCAACCCAGTGCATTATACACACCTTTTTTGCTCACTGTATTGCACGTAGGGTTGTCATCTTTTCTGGAAAACAAAATACCAGCCTTGCTTTATATTTATCATTTTTCCCTATTAAAATAAAATTGAGATCAACCAATATCTAGTTTATATATAGTTTATATGTATTAGGGATGCAGCGAATCCACTATTTTGGATTCAGCCGAAACCCGCGAATCCTTTGCGAAAGATTCGGCCGCATACCGAACCCCAATTTGCATATGCAAATTAGGGGTGGGAAGGGCTAAACATTTTTTACTTCCTTGTTTTCTGACAAAAAGTCATGCTATTACCCTCCCTGCCCCTAATTTGCATCTGTAAATTAGGATTCAGTTCGGCCAGGCAGAAAGATTCCGAATCCTGCTGAAAAAGGCAGAATCCTGGCCGAATCCCGAACTGAATCCTGGATTCGGTGAATCCCTAATATGTATTGTATGAATTGTAACTACCCCGAGAGACATACAGATATAATACAAGTTACACTACCTGTTCCTTTCTTTTTATTCTTTTTGTTTGTTTGTTTAAAGGGATACTGTCATGGGAAAAATATTTTTTGTTTCAAAATGAATCAGTTAATAGTGCTGCTCCAGCAGAATTCTGCACTGAAATCCATTTCTCAAAAGAGCAAACAGTTTTTTCTATATTCAGTTTTGAAATCTGACATGGGGCTAGACATATTGTCAATTTCCCAGCTGCCCCAAGTCATGTGACTTGTGTTCTGATAAACTTCAATCACTCTTTACTGCTGTACTGCAAGTTGGAGTGATATCACCCCCTCCCTTTTCGCCCCCAGCAGCCAAACAAAAGAACAATGGGAAGGTAACCAGATAGCAGCTCCCTAACACAAGATAACAGCTGCCTGGTAGATCTAAGAACAACACTCAATAGTAAAAACCCATGTCCCACTGAGACACATTCAGTTACATTGAGAAGGAAAAACAGCAGCCTGCCAGAAAGCATTTCTCTCCTAGAGAGAAGCACAAGTCACATGACCAGGAGCAGCTGGGAAATTGACAATATGTCTAGCCCCATGTCAGATTTCAAGATTGAATATAAAAAAAAATCTGTTTGCTCTTTTGAGAAATGGATTCAGTGCAGAATTCTGCTGGAGTAGAACTATTAACTGATGCATTTTGAAAAAAACATGTTTTCCGATGACATGATCCCTTTAATTGTGTGTATATTATTTTGGTTAACTCAATGAGTACACCTGCAAAGATTTAAACCATTAAAGACCACTATAAAGTTTGTATTGTTGAAAATGAATAAAAATTGTATAAAATTGGGATCGACCATCATTTTTATCCGGGCCAGGTTGCAACCCTAATGGCACACTGTGATTGGTTAATACATCCAGCCAGGCTGCTGGGGGAGGAGCATGTTTTTTTTGCCTTCCTATAATGAAAGTGGGTAAAGAGGACTCTGGTAAAGTCAGTAGGTGAGGGGAGAAAAGCGGACATGTAACCGGCTGCCCTCCAGCTGTTGAGAGACCACTCCCTGCATTTCCCTGACAGGCTCTGAGATTGTGGGAGGTAAAACAGTGTCAGGTTGGGCAAGGCTGACATTCCTATGATTTGTTGTTCCTTTGTACAATTTCTGCTAAACTGACACACCTATGGGGCCCTTGGGATTATTGGGGTCCTATCAATATTATATATTGTCTCCCTCACAAAAACTGTGCTGCTACTGCTGCGTCTGGGCAACCATAAGCGATGCCAATTGCCAGGGCCACAACTCACTGCCTACTTCCTCCAGTCACCAGTACCTCTCCTGCAGCCGCACCCTAGTGTCAAGGATTCACCACCCAGATGAGAACCCCACACACACACATACAAGCGTCCCTCACTTCCCCGCACCGCCGGGAGCTTACGTGGTCCGAGTCGCTGTTGGCGCTGTGGTAACATAAGGAACTGAACGTATAACCCGAAATGGAGGCCGCCATGATGGTGAGCCCGCTCCTTCCCACAGTGCAGCGCGCCGCCGCCCCGCCATGACGCAAGCGGTACTTTTTGCGCGAGGGGTTCACTGGGAAATGTAGTTTCTATCTATGTGCGCCTTGTGTGGCGGGGGGTAGTGTCTGTGTGGGTTAATGGGTTAGACACAATACTGTCCACTGATAATGTATACGACTGGGGTACATTCAATATTTATATGAGTAGGTACTGGGTTCCTGGGATACCTGTGTGGAGAAAGTGGTACAGCCCAATGCCGGAAGAAACCATTCACCCACATTTGTACTCTGAAGCAGAACTTACACAAATATCCTGTTCCTTATGATTAAAGTAGAGTCAACCAGCAGTTACCAGACTCACGCACAGCTTAATAATGATATGGGGACACTGGGTAGTTTAGGGCCCTCTAATAATCAGAGATGTCCCATGGGAAGTTCCAGTATAAACAGTATGAGTGTCCAGCCTGCAGCCCTGCTTTCCTCCCACATACAGGCCATTTCATTGCTTCCCGATCAATTTGACTGAATACTTGTAATAATAAAGACTCTAGAAGCACCAATGGGGCAAGGATTGATGTATAATATCTGCACACTGGGGGTCATTTATCAACACTGGGTAAATTTGCCCATGGGCAGTAACCCATGGCAACCAGATTGCTGCATTCATTGTCCTACTTGCAGCTGGCTTCAAAAATCGTATCACAGATTGGTTGCTATAGTTAACTGCCCATGAGCAAATTTGCCCAGTCTTGATAAATGAGCCCCAATATGTTGGCACAATATAAATAGTAAAAAATCCTAAAACAGGTATGGGACCTCTTATCCAGAACACACAGGACCTGTTTTTTTTTTTTCCCCCCCCCCCACATAACCTATTTCTATGTCCAGTATCTGGCACACGCCTCCAAGCTTTCCGATGGATTTGTAGAAATCTTCACAACAACAAAGAACATTCACAAGCGTTATTAGTGCCAGATATGTGTCTCTACAAACTGCTGACTTTCAGCATTTTAAGTTTAAAAAATATCACCCCTATACCCAAAATAGAAGACTAAGAACACTTTGGGGGTTATTTAATAAACTCCGGTTGGGCTTTTGGGATCTGTGCTGTAATTAGCCTGAAAATCTGACATTTTCAGCAAAAATCCAAAAAATCCAGGCTTTTTGGGAGAAAGTCCGAACTGATGAGTGGGAAAAAAAGCTCAGAAAAAATTGTACGATTTTGGGTATTCGTTCGATTTTATTGAGTTCTACCCGAACTGATTAAGTAAAGCTTTTTTTAGTAACAGATATGGTCAAATCGTGGATTCTAGTTTCGTCTGACTTTTTTTATTTAAAAAAATCTGAAAAATTTGGATTTTGATAAATAACCCCTCCGTGTTGACTTTGTTATGAAAACTACACACCCAAATGAGGATTGTGGGTCCCTAAGAAGTCACATATAGGAACAGCATTATGAAAACGCTTACCTGGCTGTTCAATTTTGTGGTCCTTGTTTGTAAATGGCAAGTCACATTGCCCAAGGGATCAATTTCCCAGTCACTTCATAACCTTAACATACAATTGATTTATTTTTTCTTAACTAGAAGGGGTAGGTGGGTATTATATAATTATATACATATACAATCATTAAAGTCGCTCTGGTGAATTACTGTTATAAAGGTAACAGATCAGTCATCGAAGTGTGCAAAAAATATATACATAAAGAGCATATTAACGTATGGCAACCTCTGTGGCAATGTTGTACATGGTATAATGAAAAACTTCATGTACTACAAACATACTGTATATGCACACTCAGGGGGTTATTTATCAAAGTCAGATTTTTTTATTGTCCCATTAAAGGGGGAAAAACACTTTTTTCTGTAGAAAAAAAACCTAGAAATTTTGGGAATTTATTAAACTCTGATGGTGTTGGTCCGAATAAAAAAAAGTACTCCAACTCAGACGTGTCGAGTTCAGATAGAAGTCAATGGCAGAAGTCCTGTTCATATCCTGATCTGCACTGGGTTTCGTTCAATAATCCGAAGATTTCATGGTTTCAGACGCCAAATCCGAAATACTGTAGTTGGAGGTTTCAGGCATCAAATCCGAAAAAGTCAGTTTTCGGTGACTAATCCAAATGTACAATTTGGATTTTTTTCAAGATTTTATCGAGTTTTTTTCCCTCGAAAAATGTATTGATAAATAGGGGGGAAAGTCCATGCAGATTTGGTCGGATTGTGATAAATAACCCCCTCAACAAGCTTTGTATAAAGCAGAATTACTTTTTTTTTTTTTTTACATAATCAAATATATTTAATGCATAGATACAGATAACTAAAAAAGAATAAATAAACATTTTTTGTGTTTGTCAAGAGCTGCTCCTCTTCTCTAATACCACTGCAGTAACACTGTGGCCCGCCTTCCCTCCAAAACTAAACGTGGGTGTTGGCAGCTCATACTTGAATTCAAACTCTGCAAAACAAGAGCACACCAGAAGGAATAAGTAACACGGGGCAAAAAAGACCAAGGAACGTACAAGTTTAAACCTTGTGTATAGAGAAGCAATTTGCATATGGCAGTGGTAGTAATCCTAATAAAACCTGTAAAAGGAGACACCAAATTCTGGCTCCATGAAGCTCCTTACCTCCCCCAAACTGACGGAGCAGTTCCTCCTTGGTCCAGTTGCAGGAAGTTATAATAAAAAGCCCCTGCGGCTTTAGGGCCCGGGACAGTGACTGCACATACTGCTCACGCTTCTCTGTTGCACCTGTCGGATCTAAGCTTACAGCATCGAATGTTCCTTTATCCAAGCAAATGTCAAACAGCTTTGAGGGATGGAAGTCTTCAAGAAAATCTGTGACCTAAAGGAAGTCATACAGGTGTGTTAAAGATACATTTCTCCAGCATGAAGGTGCATTACATTTACAACAAATTAAAGCCACAAACTGAAAAGTACCAACAGTCACCTTCTGTTACAAGCAATTTTGATTTTCAATTTAATCATGTTGTTACTTTTGAATGCTTTCTCTTCCTTTTGCCTCTTTCTGTTTTGCTATGATCCAGTTTTTCAGCTTCTACTTCCAATTTCACTGTGGGAAGAGGGCGTACTGTGCTAATATGTGTAGGGAAAATATGGCGCTGAAAGCTCTTGCTATTACAGGATATAACAAGACACATAATGCTTGCTTTTATCATACTGTACACAGGTTGGACTATGCATCCTCTTTTGACAATCATATATAAAGCTCTTCCTGGAAATGAAAGCGTCTGGTTATGTTGGAATAGCTGCTGAGCCACAGTGAGGTAGTCCCTCAGCTTTTGTGGTAGGTATCAATGAATCACTTATATTCATTATTCTCAATGTATGTGTGGTCAGTTTCAATCACTATACAAAATCCAAAAGAGCCCTTCTCAATACACATGGGAACTGGCAGTGTCCATGACCAATCCATAAACTAATTTAGTGAGATTAGTCAGAACATGAATATCAATCATAAATCTACTGATCTCCGCAGTTAAAACAAAACAGATTCCTGTCAAGCAGAAAAACTCAATTGGAACATACTATTGACATGAGCCTGTACCTCTTAACTTCTATCTTTCCTGAAAGTCACTTGCTTCTATTTCTTACCTGTAAGTGTACATTTTGGGAGACTCCCTCCTTTTCACATATGCTTTTTGCCAGTTGCACAGCATCGCTACAATAATCTATGCCAGTGAGATTGCAGTAGCCAGAATTTGCCTGTAATGACAACAGAATGATGAGGGCTATTGCCAAAGAGAACACTTGCAAATTAGAATCACACTAGGAATGTGGTTGTAGCCATGATCTGTGTCATCTTAACAGTGCAGCATATGTAACGGACTTACTCATTATTTCATTTGATAGTTTAAGGATTCGTGTAACGGATACAGTGAATGCAGATTAGAGGCCATTACTGTTTAATTCCTTTATTCTTACCAGTTCCACCAGTAACATGCCATTTCCAGTTCCAATGTCAAGTATGGAAGCAGTCTGTGGTACTTTGTGTGCATTAAGCCATCGGATAACCCGTGCCATACTGCCTTCTCCGAACCTGACGGAAGAAAAATAACTGTAACCAGATGCCCTATCTTATAGGGGGGCTTCCTTTCCTAGCAGATGTATTAGAGCTCATTCAAATAACTGATTCCAGAACAAACAAAATAACTGCCTTTTGCACAAATCCTGCATGTAGAGAGATGATGTCTGGTGATTTTAGTAGAGTGAGCTCTAATACATCTTCTTGGCAAAATGAGCCCCCCTATAAGATATATTGGATCATTCATCGGACACCCAACTCTTGGATGAAAACAGAATGAGGAGAAACAGAAGCTGAGAGGAATAGTGAAGTTGAACTTGATTATTTCAGAAATGGTATAGAATTTTTAATTGATTATATTTAGAAAACTTCTTATTTCAGTATGATGATGCTTATATTAAATTTTCATTTTTGCAGTGTTCTCCTTTAAAAAGTGCACAGCGATTTTATACATGTAGTGAGCCAAATGCCAGGGTGGCACAAGAGATAGCACTAGGAACTATATTATAATTGAATATCACAGGCCAGATAAGTGCTACCGGTATATGATTTATCTGGAATCCCGTTATTCAAAAAGCTCCAAATTATGGGATGGCAATCTCCTGTAGACTCCACTATACCAAACAATTTAATGTTTAAAATAATTTCCTTTTTCTCTGTAGCAATCAAAAGTACCTTGCATTCAATTCCAACTAAGATTAAAACTCAGGGGGTTATTTATTAAAGTCTGAATGCCAAAAACTCAAAAAATTTGAGGTTTTTTTTTTTACTATACAATCCAAATTTTTCGAGATATATTATACCCCGAGGATGGAAAAAGTCAGAATCCGAAAATCCGGCATCTCAAACCTACCGAGGTTGTATGCAAGTCAGTGGGAAAGGTCCTTATCCTATTTGGAAGTTTCTGTGGTATGTGCTGAAATTAGCCTGAAAATCCGACTATTTCGGACAAAAAAAAAAAAAAAAAAAAACATTTTTCTGGGAAAGAGCCCACCCCCAAAAAAAAAAATCTAGTGATTTAAAGAAAACTCATACAATTTCGATTTTCACTTGATCTTTTCGTGATTGTCCTCGAACCAATTAAATCTTGCTTTTTTTAATAATAAAGAAGGTCCAATTGTGGATTCCAGTTTCGGACTTTTTTTTATAAAAATACTCTGCACCTTAATGTTTTATTTTATTTTTAGCAGACTTAGGTATGCAAATCCATTCCAGAAAACCCCAGGTCCTGAGCATTCTGGATAACAGGTCCCATATCTATATATAGCAATATAGTTGTTTTTTGGTAAACCCAAGAAAAAAAAGGATTAGAGAAAGGGGGAATCATTTTCAAAAATTTGGATTATTTGGATAAAATTGAGTCTATGGGAGATGTTCATTCCGTAATTCTGAAATTTCGGAATAACGGGTTTCCGGATAACGGATCCCATAACTGTATGAAGCTGTGGGATTATGTGTTGGAAAAATATTGTCATAAGACTGTTGTGAGTTTCAGAGGATCTGAAGCATTTCCTATTTGATTTAGAGAGGGAATAAAATTCCATGTTGACTGTAAGTTCCTGGTTCAAATTTGTATGTAGAGTTAATTTCCGTGAACTTGTATTATTTCACTTTCTAAAAATATGAATCTACAACTCACCATATCTCACCCTCATCACCGTATTCCTTGAATGACGAAAGCTCTCGACTATAAACTGCATCCCAGCTGGAGATAGAGAAAATAAATATGTAAAAAATACTCCAGTAATCATTATTCAATCATTATTCCATAGTCATGGAAAACTATTATGAGATAAGACAGGTACGTTTAGGTGGGACTCAGTCAGGTGTAAGGAAATCTAGACACTAAATAAACACGTGCTGCCTCTCCAAGCTACTTCCGGGTGTACACACTGATAACCCCACCCCCGCCTATTGTCAAAACTCACTGTTCCTTGGTACCCAGTGCTGATGGCGAAAATCCTTCCTCGTTGGTCATGTTACCCAGTGAAAACGCGACGGTATGCGGGAAAGTGAGGCTCTTACCGACCGTCTCGTCTTTAACACGTCACGCCGCGCAAAGCATGGTGGGTACTGTCGCGCAAAGGTGAAGCCAGCAAGGGGAACGTCCAACCCAGAGAGAGTTTGCAGCAAAAGGAGAGCAGTGGCGTCTCGCTAAAGACCCGTATGTAGTATGATATTTGTGCCCTGGCGGTGCTACAAGTCTTTTTTAAATACTCTTCCCGAGTGATGTTTTACTGCACCGGCAGTTCTCATATCACGCAGTAGTAGCTTTAAATGATCCATGGCCATCCCCAGCATGTGTATTATTTCTTAACCCGTCTTCCTTTATTATTACTAGTATTAAAGGGGGTGTACACATTTAAATGGACTTTTAGTATGATGTAGAGAAGGAAGATTCTGTGACAATTTGCAATTGGTTTTCATTTGTGGTTTCTGAGTTATCTTTTTATTCAGCAGCTCTGCAGTTTACAGTTTCCGCTATTGGTTTGCTAGGGTTCAAATTACCATAGCAACCATGCATTGATGTGTATAAGAGACTGGAATATGAATAAGGAGAGGCCTGAACAGAAAGATGAGTGATAAAAAGCAGCAGTAACAATACATTTGTAGCCTTACAGAACATTTGTTTTTTTAGATTGTGTCAGCCAGCCCCCCCCCCCCCAATTTGAAAGCTTGATAAGAGTAAGAACAAGAAGTGAAATAATTCAAAAACTATAAAAAAAAAAGTTGCTTAGAATTAGCCATTCGATAACATACTAAAAGTTAACTTACTTTGATCCACCCCCTTTAAAGGGCTGAAAGTGGCAACTCCATGCCATTGCAGGTACCAAGCCCCTAGGCCCACTTCCGTTCATGGCCCTGTCCCCTGTGCAAGTTTTCATCATCATGGGAAATTTAAAAAATTATTGTATCTCCAGCGCATCCCCAGTGTTTTTGAACCAATGTGGGTGTGGTTGGGCATCATGCTGCCCCCCTAAAATCCTGCTGCCCTAGGCCAGGGCCTAGGTGGCCTTTCCACAAATTGAGGCCTGCTTATTCATACAGCGTTCCATGGAGGGGCACACTGCCTCCCAAAATAATGCTTCTTTACAGCTTTATCAAACATTCGGCCTTTTTCAGCAAGATTCAGATTCGGCCAAAACCTTCTGCAAATTTGGGTCGGAGAGGGAAATATTGTGACTTTTTGTCACAAAACAAGGAAGTAAAAATGTTTTCCCCTTCCCACCCCTAATTTGCATATTCAAATTAGGATTTTGGTTCGGTATTCGGCGGAATCTTTCGCAAAGGATTCGGGGTTCGGCCGAATTCAAAACAGTGGATTGTGTGCATCCCTTATTTTTTACCTGTACAGAATTCAGTAGGAAAACCATTTTAAAAAGTATAAAATTAGGGACGGCAAAAAAGTGTAAATAGCAGAAATACTTAAAATCGGGGGACATGAGACTGAGATTTTACTCCCATAATCAGGCCCGGATTTAGATTTAAAAAAAGAAATAAATGAATAAAAAACTTTACATTAAATTGATTTTTATTTAAAATTGTACATTAATAGGAAACTGCTTGTAGTTAGTGAACTACTTATAATTCTGTCTGGGGCAGATTAACTGCGGGATGTGCAACTGGGTTCTTCAGTTCGAAGTATACAGTTAGGGTTTATGTTTGCCAGATGACGGGGTACTTGCGTCCTTCTCTGAACGTGATTGTTAATGTGCACCAGTCGCATACTAGGTTACATGGCTAGGTAAGTCTCAAAACAGGAAGAGGTAGGATGATGCTTATAATGATTTTGTTTCCTATGCACCAGTATAATCTAGCTGCTTCTCTCATTGACACCTATGCCTTTTGGGCTCTTACACACGTGCGGTTTTACCTGCACTTCGATTTCTTCCATTCAGCTGCAGGGGAGCGCAGGAGTAGACGCACTCAATTATTGTGAAGGGGGCTGTACTCACACAGACGCATGTAAGCACCAAACGCAGGTGGGATGCAGCATGTTGCATTGCACCTGCGTTCAGTGCATACATGCATCTGTGTGAGTACAGCCCCCTTGACAATAATTTAGTGCATCTACTCCTACGCAGGTAAAACCGCCCTTGTATAAGAGCCCTTAATCATCTTACTGGTGGAACGGGAGGGTGATCATTATTTCTGGTGATATGCAGAAGGATTAGTATTCGTCTCCAAAACTATTTGGCACATGATTCTATCAGTGTTTTTTTCCATCACTGATTACAGTCTTGAGATGCAAGGAGAATATCCACAGCATGAGCTAAATTATTCACGTAACCGTCAGCAGTAACTTCGGGATGCTTTTCGTCACTGGGTCTAGGAAAAAGAAAGCATTACAATGAAAAGTGTATTTATGAATATGTCTTAATGAGAATGTTCACCATTACATTAACTTTTAGTGGGATGTAGAGGGTGATATCCTAAGCCAATTTGCAATTGGTTTTCCTTTTCTATCGTTGTGGTTTTTGAGTTTAGTTATTTGTTCAGCAGCTCTCCAGTGTGCAATTTCAGCAAATTTGTAGTCTTAACAGCATTTGTTTTAAATGGGGTCAGTGACCCCCATTTGAAAACTGGAAAGAGTTAAAAGAAGCAACTGTAGTGCCACATATAGATAGTGGATCCCTTAGTATAGTACTGACCTGTATTTCCCTGTCCTGACAAGTACAGCCCGTAAGCCACAGCTCTGTGCTCCTCCAATGTCATGGACTATATCATCCCCAATCATGAGAGCCTGTTAGGGCACAACAACATAATGAAAGAGATTGATATTTAAGAAAGAGAAGATATATCGTTTCCATGAATTTGCCTACTTTGCTACTTCATATCAAATAGCTAAAGCTTTGAAGCAGTGGAAACTATTAAGAGACTGGAAGTCTCACTTGTAAACAAAGTGTAAAGAAAAATGTGACTTATTGTTTAGCCCTGGAGATCCATACATTGGGTATAGATTAGTAGATTCAGTTAAAGGGATACTGTCATGGGAAAAAAAAAAATTTTCAAAATGAATCAGTTAATAGTGCTGCTCCAGCAGAATTCTGCACTGAAATCCATTTCTCAAAAGAGCAAACAGATTTTTTTATATTCAATTTTGAAATCTGACATGGGGCTAGAGTCAATTTCCCAGCTGCCCCAAGTCATGTGACTTGTGCTCTGATAAACTTCAATCACTCTTTACTGCTGTACTGCAAGTTGGAGTGATGTCACCCCCCTCCCTCCCCCCCCCAGCAGCCAAACAAAAGAACAATGGGAAGGTAACCAGATAGCAGCTCCCTAACACAAGATAACAGCAGCCTGGTAGATCTAAGAACAACATTCAATAGTAAAAACCCATGTCTCACTGAGAAACATTCAGTTACATTGAGAAGGAAAAACAGCAGCCTGCCAGAAAGCATTTCTCTCCTAAAGTGCAGGCACAAGTCACATGACCAGGGGCTGCTGGGAAATTGACAAAATATCTAGCCCCATGTCAGATTTCAAAATTGAATATAGAAAAATCTGTTTGCTCTTTTGAGAAATGGATTTCAGTGCAGAATTCTTCTGTAGCAGCACTATTTACTGAGGAGTTTTGAAAAAAACATGTTTTCCGATGACAGGATCCCTTTAAAATTTTTCAACAACAGCATTTACCTCTTCTGGCTTTGCTCCCATCTCCTCCAAAGCGGACAGGAAAAAGTTTGGTGATGGTTTCCCCACAACTTCAGCTTTGATGTCACAGGCATACTGATAGAAAGATATGAGAAGGTGTTACTTACTAAGAGTAGAGAAGCAACACATAGAGGGGGAAGTAGGGGATAGAAGATTACCTCCAGAGCTTTCATATAAGCCCCAACATCCAACTTCAATCCATCTGTTTCCTTATAGTAACGTCTAGAAAAATTCAGTGATCAAAATTTCAGCGACAGCAACATCCAGAGAAATCAAATGTTTGTTAGTAATGAATTCTTTATAATTCCCATTTAAAAATCCACTATAAGAACAACATAGAAAGCGGTGTTATAGGCTGGCTATTGCATTAAAGAATACACTGTTCTGGACACGTTCCTGCCCACGTGTTAGTAAAGTACAACTCCCAGCACCCTGTAAATTCTGAAGTTGTAGTTGAACAACATGTGGAGGGACTTTTTTGGACATTGTGATTGACAAGCTCAGCTATTGCTGTCCCCAGAAGGGGCTTCTGCATAAAATACAATTTTATTGAGAACAATCTACTGCCAAGGAACATTGTCCACTACAGTTCACCATGCAAAAGGCACTCCTGATACTGGCAGCAGATCATGCACTCTGAATGGGGAAAACAGTATTTTCTACCTTTAAAAGACCAGTAACCATTAAAAAAAAAAAATAATAATTTGTTTGTATATAACGGAAAAACACCAAGACATATTTAACTTTAAAATCACTAAGTCTTTATGAATAAATAACTTACCAAAACTCCGCTTCCGCTTCAGAAAAGGCGACAGGGTGACAATTCATTGTGTGGCGCTCGATTTCTCCTCCCTCCCTTCTATAGGAGATAGCCAGGGGAGCGCAAACGGAGTTTCAGTAAGTTATTTATTAATAAAGACCTTGCGATTTTAAAGTTAAATATGTTTTGGTGTTTTTTTCCGTTGTATACAAACAACATTTCTTAAAAATTTATGTTACTGGTCCATTAAGAGCGCTATTGCGCTCTCCACACTAGTGTTGCAGCCTCCCCCCCCCCCCGGACATGTAAGTGGGCGAGGGGGGGCGGCTTTGCAGGAGCCTTTATATTTGCTTTTAATACGACATAAACATTTATATTCTGAGACACTTTGAAGTTGGTTCCATTTTTTTCTGTTTTTTTTTCAGTTATTTGGCTCTTCAGCTTTCAGAAGCTATCTGGTTGTTTAGATTAGCAACCAGGCATCAATTGCAAAGTTGCCAAAAATAGGACAAGCTAATTTAAAGGTGAACTACCTCTTTAAAGGGGATGTAAAGGCAAAAAAATAAAATCCCATTTTTACTTTCTTTGATGTAAAAAAAAAACCTTTCTCCAATATACTTTAATTAAAAAATGTGTACCGTTTTTATAAGAAACCTGATTGCTGCAGATAGGAAACTTCAGACTGTCCCTAACTGCTGTGCAGGGAAACGATCATACTTTCAAACTACAGGGGGAAGCCCCCCTCCTACCTAACTTCCCAGAACTCGAGCAGCTTTGTTTGTTTCTCTGTAACAACTATGTCGATTTATATCCACAGAACCAGTGCAGTCTGTATATTCTGATTATTAATCAGTCTTGCTGTATCGGCTTCTGGTAGATATTATTTGACTTGTGCTGTTTTGATAATTTAAGACGATCCCTAAGCTGAACCTCCCAACTGAAGCCCAGACCACACTGAGCATGTGCATAAGTCTTGGTCTTGCAAAGATGTTTAACAAATTTGCAAGATGACAGCCCCCTGCGCCAATTTTAAAAGCATAAATCATTTGTTTGATTAGGCTTGTGGTGCAGTAAGTTTGTGTTTATATTTAGTATACAAAATACAGCATTTCTAACATTATTCTATTTTAAACTTTAGTTGCCCTTTAAGATTAGGGCATTTGAATAACAGATGTTTTCACTGCACCCCATTACCTGTTTATAAGCCACTCACCCCTTTCCCAGCGATATGAGGACAGGCTTCTGCAAGTTAATTAAAACCTGGAAAGCACGGTTCACATTTTCGTAGGAAAAGTTTTCAGCAGCGTCTCCAATCAGGACGCAGTTTGGGTCTGACTTCTCAACAGATTCGAATTCAGGCAGGAGATCTGTTGTAAAAAGTAGGACAACCAATCACAGCACTCTAGTGGTTGCAATGAAAGAATCATTATCTTAGCGGCTGATCTTAGGGTCGAATTGAAAATTAAAATTTTCGAAAAAAAATTTGTGGTCAAAACTCTCAAATTCGAATTGTGAATTATCCAAACTCGATTTGAGTTTTAAATTGAATTTCGAGATTTATCACTCTCTGGCCCTTTAAGAACTCAAATTCGACTATTCGCCACCTAAAACCTGCCAAGTTCATGTATAAGTCAATGGGAGATGTCCAAGGACCAATTTGGACATTAGTAGCCTTCCTGACATTCAAGTTTTTTTTTTTAGGATAAAAAAACTCAAATTGAGTTTGGTCAAATTCGATTCGAGTTTTCGGGTCGGGAAGTTTTAGATATTCAGTTTATTCTATAAATAATCCTCCAGTCAAATTTCGAGTATATTGGAATCTAATAGAGTTTTAAAAAACTCACATGAATTCGAAATTCAACCTTTAATAAATGTGCCTCTTAGGGGCACATTTGAAAATTCTAATTTTTAAAGGAGAAGGAAAGCTACAGAGACATTTTATTGCCAATAGATTAGCCACAATAGTGCAATCTATAAGACTATATTTATTCTGCAGAATGCTTTACCATACCTGAGTCACAGCTGTAGAAGCTCTCTCTAATTGTTTAGGATAGCAGCTGCCATATTAGCTTGGTGTGACATCACTTCCAGCCCGAGTTTTTCCCTGCACACTCAGCTCTGGGCTCAGATTACTGCAGGGAGGGGAGGAGAGAGGAGCAAACTGAGCATGCTCAAGCCCAAGCCCTGGAGGTTTAAGATGAAAACAGGAAGTCTGATACAGAAGCCCATGAGTACACAATAGAAGGAAAGAAATGTGGTGTTTCCTTTGACAGAGGACTCAGAGCAGCACTATTTTGAGGGTCTACTGGTGTATTTATATAGACCTTTCTGATAAAGCTTACTTAGTTTCTTCCTTTCCTTCTCCTTTAAATTCGAATGTCGAGTTTATTTTGTATAATTCGACTAGGGAAAAGTCCAAATTCGATTAGAGTTTAAAAAAAATTCTGAAATTCGAATTTCGAACTTTATCACGGACTGTCCCTTTAAGAATTATAATTTGAATATTCGCCATATAAAACCTGCTTGGTGTTTTAACCTGTGGGGGGCCTCCTACAATCAATTTGGAGTCCTTTGATGGACTTTTCAAAATCTAATTTTTTTTTTTTCATTTTTTTTTGTTGTTGGCCAAAAAAACTCGAATTCACCCAGACTTAAAAAAATCAATTATTTTTTGTTTTATAGATTTCGATTGGTCTTTTTTTTTTTGAATTTCGAGTTTATGGGAGTGTTTATAAACTCCCATAAACTCTAAATTTGACCCTTAATAAATATGCCCCTTAATGTTAATCATTTTAATCAGTAAAATTAAATAATTGGTTAAGGGTCTGAATACTTTAGCAAAGCACTGTGCTATTCACTATGGCAGACATTTATTTACTCTAACAATTATCAATGTGATTTGTGGGTTACTTCAATGCTGACGCACGCTGACATTTTCCAATAATCCTCCCAGGAAAGGGAACAACTACAGGTTTAGGATCCCTTATCCGGAAACCAGATATCCAGAAAGCTCCAAATTACGGAATGTAACTCCCATAGACTCCATGTTATCCAAATAATCCAAAGTTTTAAAAATGATTTCCTTTTTCTCTGTAATAATAAAACAGTAGCTTGTCCTTGATCCCGACTAAGATATAATTAATCCTAATTGGAAGTAAAACCAGCCTTTTGGGTTTATTTAATGTTTAAATGAATTTGTAGTAGACTTAAGGCATGAAGACCCAAATTACAGAAAGATCCATTATCCGGAAAACCCCAGGTCCCGAGCATTCTGGATAACAGGTCCCATACCTGTACAAATATATGTTCTTTGCTCTGTTATTTTGTATTTGCCACTTTGTCATTACATTTCTTGTGTGACATTAGACTAAAACAAACCATTGTGCACCAAGAGGTGGGGTCGCAGTCCTCGCTCTTTCATCAGACGTGTTGCTGCTGGGCCTGGAGCAGTCACTTCTTCTTCAGAAATACTGAAGCCAAATCTCTTTAGTTTCTGGACAAAATGACTCCGTGTGGCTTGAGACTCATTGGTGCAGAAACGTAGCTTTAACCCAGCCTGTCTTATCCTGAAAATAAGCGAATATATATATAAAGAATCAGTAGTTGCAGATAACTAATGGGATGGCTATGGCTATACCTGTATTTGAAATGCCAGGGCCTATTTTGATTCCCAATCCAGACCTGAACTATAACAGTACTTTCAATTTTTCAAATAACACACAAGGGAGATTTTATTATTAGACAGATGGGCATTTTTTGTCTTCCCCTTTGGCTTTGTTGGTGGTTCTTCTTTATGGTAACTTTTAGTATGTTATAGAATGGCTAATTGTAAGCAACTATTCAACTGGCCTTTTTTTTATAGTTTTTGAATTTCGCCTTCTTCTGACTCTTTCCTGCTTTCAAATGGGGGTCACTGACCCCCTCTAAAAACGATTGCTTTTTAAGGCTACACATTTATTGTTATTGCTACTTTGTATTACTCATCTGTATGTTCAGGCCTCTCCTATTAATTATCAGTTTCTTATTCAAATAGGGATGCACCGAATCCAGTTTTTTGGATTCTGCCGTACCCCCGAATCCTTCGCAAAAGATTTGGACAAATACTGAACCGAATCCAAATCCTAATTTGCATATGCAAAGGGAAAAACATTTTTTACTTCCTTGTTTTGTGACAAAGTCACGCGATTTCCCTCCCCACCCCCAATTTACATATGCAAATTAGGATTCAGTTCAGCTAGGCAGAAGGGTTCAGCTGAATCCTGGCCGAATCCCAAACCGAATCCTGGATTCAGTGCATCCTTATATTCAAATCAGTGCATGGTTGCCATGGTAGTATGGACCCTAGCAACCAGATTGCTGAAGCTGCGGGAGAGCTGCTGAATGAAAAGAATAATAACCACAAATAAAACATGAAAACCAATTGCAGACTGTCTCAGAATGTCACTCTCTACAACATGCTAAAAGTTAATTCAAAGGTGAACAACCACTATAATGTTAGAATATTTATTCTTATATGTGATAAACGGCACCAAGTTTGCCCGGGTGCAGAAACCAAGCCGTTTGCTTTTAAAGGAGTGACCAGTAAAGGCTACCTTTGAATTGATTGCTAGAGTTGACTAGATCTGTAAGGAACATTTCACCTTTAATAACTTAAAGGTGTGGTTCGTCTTTGAGTTAATAGTATGATGCAGAGAGTGACAATTTGCAATTGGTTTTCGTGTTTTATTATTTGTGGTTATTTAGCTTTTTATTCAGCAGCTCTCCAGTTTGCAATCTAGTTGCTATGGTACAGATTACCCTAGCAACCATGCACTGATTTGAATAAGAGAGGACTGAATAGAAAGAAGAAGAATAAAAAGTAGCATTCACAATACATTTGTAGCCTTAACAGAGCATTTGTTTTATAGATGGGGTCAGTGACCCCCATTTGAAAGCTGGAAAGAGCCAGAAGAAGAAGGCAAATAATTAAAAAACTATTTAAAAGAAAAATAAAGGCCAATTGAAAAGTTACTTAGAATGAGCCAGTCTATAACATACTAAAAGTTAACTTTCAGGTAAACCACCCTTTTAACTCTGTTACTGTTGTAAATTCAGGTTGGCTATGGGAGATAATTAGCACAACAAATCCTGCAAAATAGTCTGTCTAAAAGCTAATTTATTTGAAGACTGGGCCGGCGGGATGCTGGGAAAAACCCGGTGGGCCCCATCGGCCCAGACCTGTTCCACAGGTCCGCCTCTTGTCCCACGTGCTCCGGCCACTTGCCCCTCCCTCAATCGAGCTCGCTGTAGGTATGTGCTGACAGTGGGTCTGTTGGCCCAGACCCGTTCCACAGAGTGAGACCAACCCCCCTCCGCTCCTGACCTCCACCTGGTTTCCTGTCCCCGCCTCTTGCCCCACCCTCTCCACCCACTTGTCCCGCCCACAAATGAGCGCACCTAGGGTACCTGCTACCAGGGGGCAGGTTTGCTGGGGGGGCGTCTGCGACCCTTGGGGGGGCCCTGACCCCCCCAGTCCGACACCCTGTATGAAGCTCTGTGATTGGAAATGTATTGGATTCATATCTCAGATGGGGAGCTATGGTGCAGCAGGGCACATACTGGAAGCTATGGGGCAGAAGATGACCCAGCATTGCTTTGCACAGATACAGAATTTTGGAAACAACATGAGGTCACAGTGGCTCAGCTATTCCTTCAGTAATGTAAGGTTAAACACCGCTCCAGCACTTGTCCCTTGGCCGTCAGACCAATTAAAATGATACAGTAAATACTTAGAGTGTAATTGCCCTTCATAACATCAGCTTTTTCTCTTTTAAATGAGGCCATTTGGATAAAGACATAACGAGATTGCAATGCAGGCTGCTAATATGCCAGTGATGGGGGCACACACAGAGGGTAATGATGCAGGTGAGCAAAGCAGCCGGGGGGGAACAATTATCCCTAATTAATGGCTGTGTGACCTTCTCACAACACTGAGCAGCCGGTGTCACTGGGAGATGGGACTGAGCATCTGCTCTTTCATGTACTAACAATTCCTCTCAAGCACAGTGCCAAGCCATGGATTCCTGCCCAAAAAACTATATACTGCACATACAGACTGGTATACAAGTATGGGAACTGTTATCCAGAATGCTTGGGACCTGCCGTTTTCCGGATTATGGATCTTTCCATAATTTGGATCTTCATACCTGAAGGCTGCTAGAAAATCATTTAAATATTAAATAAAGTACAGGTATAGGATCCCTTATCTGGAAACCCGATATCCAAAAAGCTCCGAATTACGGAATGGCTGTCTCCCATAGACTCCATTTTATCCAAATAATCCAAAATTTTAAAAATGATTCCCTTTTTCTCTGTAATAATAAAACAGTAGCTTGTTCCCAACTAAGATATAATTAATCCTTATTGGAAGCAAAACCAGCCTATTGGCTTTATTTAATGTTTAAATTAATTTCTAGTAGACTTAAGGCACGAAGACCCAAATTACGGAAAGATCCATTATCCGGAAAACCCCAGGTCCAGAGCATTCTGGATAACAGGTCCCATACGTACAAGGAAATCATTTTTAAAAATCTGAAAAAAACATATCAATATAATTCAATGGGAATGCCTTACATATAGGCACCCCCATTGAATTTACTTTTTCTTGTCCTTTAATACCCCCCTGAAAGGCTAATCCAAATTTATAACTTAATACAGCCCAGTCTGCCTTCACAATAAAGCCTCCAACAACTCCCCCATGTGCTCCTGATGCTTAAGAGTAAGAGGCAAATTGTGATATATCGTATTACAAGTTGGGACCTGTTATCCGAAATGCTCAGGGCCTGGGGTTTTCCAGATAATGGACCTTTCTGTAATTTGCATCTTCGTACCTTAAGTCTACTAGAAAATCATATAAACATTAAATAAACCCAATAGGCTGGTTTTGCTTCCAATAAGGATTAATTATATCTTAGTTGGGATCAAGTACAAGCTACTGTTTTATTATTACAGACAAAAAATAAATAATTTAACATTTTCCATAATTTGAAGCTTTCTGGATAAGGTTTCCAGATAACGGATTCCTTGACTGTGCTATAGGGTTTTGATCCTAGCGACAAACCTGTTGCCAGCTATAATTGTACTCTGGCCCATGAATAGATGAATGTGCACCATCATTTTCTTAATATTCGTTATGTTTTACTTTGTCTTAAAATGTAAACTTCAAGAGTTCTGGACGTGTGCCCCATGTGCTATTGGCCTTAGAGTCACTCTGGAGAAGAGGCGCTCAAGGGGAGATATGATAACTATGTATAAATATATAAGTGGATCATATAATAATCTCTCTAATGATGTAGGTCTTTCCAGCGGACACAAGGTCACCCATTCCGTTTAGAAGAAAAGAGGTTCCGCCTAAATATTGGGAAGGGGTTTTTTAGAGTGAGAGCTGCGAAGATGTGGAATTGTCTCCCTGAATCAGTGGTACAGGCTGATACATTAGATAGGTATAAGAAGGGGTTGGATGGTGTTTAGCAAGTGAGGGAATACAGGGTTATGGGAGATAGCTCATAGTACAAGTTGATCCAGGGACTAGTCCCATTGCCATTTTGGAGTCAGGAAGGAATTTTCCCCTCTGAGGCAAATTGGAGAGGCTTTCTGATGGGTTTTTTGCTTTCCTCTGGCTCAACTGGCAGTTAGGCAGGTTAAAATAGAGTTAAAAGTTTGAACTTGATGGACATGTCTTTTTTCAGCCTAACTTACTATGTTACTGCAAAATACTAACATATACTCTGATATTGGGTATAAACCGTGCATTCCTACACCATGGAGTGGCCTGCTGCTGCCACATCTAATTCCTGCTCATTGGAAGGAGTTTATAGGGCAAGAGGCTAATCTAATACCAATTGCGTTAGACAATGGCCCCTCTGATCTTTTATGACTTCCACAAAACATCTGTGTTAGTAAAACAATTACCTGCCTAAATGCCCGTGTGCTATGTAATCATTAATTGGCCTCTGGCAGGATTTTCAGTTGTGCTTGTGGCATCTGTTCCCTCGTTAAAGAGACAGAAAAAAGTGCAATGACTGACCTTTGGTGTAGCGACAGAGATGGAGTGTCCCAATAAGAGAATCAAAATAAAAAACAAAAAACCCAAGATGCTCAAGTGTCCTTTTATTAGAAGTAATACGGCTGGGTATGTTTTTACCGCATCTGGTTAATCACAAGCAGGGAATCAAATTTGGCAGGTTGGAAATATATATATATATATATATATAATATATATCAGCTCAGGCATATGTTATATAGTGACTAATGTACCTTCTACTGTCATTTATAAAGAGATTATAAATCACCAAGGAGTTACGTGATCATATAAAAGCACAAGGCTGCAGGCAGAGTGCTGTTATACAGGTCACGTAACTCCGAGGTGACTTTTGAAGGAACATTAGCACCAAAAAAGCATTTTAAAATATAGTGTACTGTTGCCCTGCATTAGTAAAAGTTAGCTGTGTTTGCTTTAGAAAGACTGTTCCAGTATGGGAAACCCGTTATCCAGAAAGTTACGAATTACGGAATGGATTATTTAATATTTACATGATTTTCTAGTAGACTTAAGGTATGAAAGTCCAAATTACAGAAAGATCCATTATCCAGAGAACCTCAGTTCCCGGGGTTCTGGATAATCCATGCCTGTATAGTTAATATAAATAGGCTGCTGTGTAGCCAAGGGAGCGGCCATTCAAGCTGAAAAAGGAAACAAAAAGGAACAAGTTACTTAGCAGGTAACAGGTAAGCTCTGTAAACTGTTTTGTGAATGGCTGCCCCCATGGCTACACAACAACTTGTTTTAATTAACTATAATATTGTTTGTGAAGCAAAGACACCAGTTGTACCAGTGCAGGGAAACAGTAAACTGTATTTTTCTTATTTTAAACCTTTTTATTTTTTGGCGTTAATGTTACTTTAATATCTTTTTAAAGGAACAGTAACACCAAAAACTGAAAGTGGTTTAAAGTAATGAAAATATCATGTACTGTTGCCCTGCACTGGTAAAAATGATCGGTTTGCATCAGAAACACTACTATAGTTCATATAAACAAGCTGCTGTGTAGCAATGGCGGAAATTGAAAAACGGCTAAATGGCACAGGATAGATAATGGATAACAGATAACACCATTAGACAGACAGAGCTTATCTGCTGTCTGCTGTGTAACTTGAGCCTTTTCTCCTTTGAATGGCTGCCCCCATGGCTACACAGCAGCTTATTTATATAAACAGTAGTAATGTTTCTGAAGCAAACACAGCAGTTTTACTAGTGCAGGGCAACACTGCATTATATTTTTATTACTTTAAAACAATTTAATTTTTTGATGTTACTGGTCCTTTAAATTGCAGCAGGGGGGAGTTACATTATTTATCATAATCTACAGTGAAACTTATATAGGTTAGTCAAAAGCTTTTTCTCTTTGCTGCAGAAAAATGGCTGGTGCAAATGGGGTATGATTTTCCAGCACTTTTTTACATAATAATAATTTCTTATGCTGTTTATAAGGATTTCATTTACAATTTGGTCCCATAGGGAAATGCCCAAACTGTAGAATTTAGATTTAATTTGTTTCCCATTACAAGCATATGCATGAGTTCTGATGCACTCAAACGGCACATGGGTAGAACTCATTCAGCAAAATGAGTGTGTGTACCCTAAAATGGAATGCAAATTGATATGTGACCCATATCTGTTATGACCCCTGTGGTAATGGTATGTCTGAACCTCCCAATGTACAGAAACATAATTGTCCCTTCATGTGAAAGTCAGAACAGGCAATGGCAAATGCTTTTCTTGAGTTTTGTAAATATTAAATACAAGAATCATATAAAGGAGACTTGGTTGTGCCATGTTATCCATGTTTTTCCCCCTCAACGGTTAATTTAAAGGGGTGGTTCACCTTTAAGTTAACTTTTAGTGTGTTATAGAATGGTTCATTTTAAGCAACTTTTCACTTGGCCTTCATTTTTTCTTTTTTAGAGTTGTTAAAGGAACAGTAACATAAAAAAATGGAAGTGTTTTAAAGTAATAAATATATAATGTAGTGTTGCCCTGCACTGGTTAAACTGCCATGTTTGCTTCAGAAACACTTCTATTGTTTATATAAATAAGCTGCTGTGTAGCAATGGGGGCAGCCATTCAAAGGAGAAAATGCTCAGGTTACACAGCAGATAAGCTCTGTAGAACATAATGGTTTTATCTTTTATCCACTATTTATCCTGTGCCATATAGTCTTTATTCAATTTCCACCATTGCTACACAGCAGCTTGTTTATTTGAACTATAGTAATGTTTCTGAAGCTAATACTCCAGTTATACTAGTGCAGGGCAACAGAACATGATATTTCCATTACTTTATAATACTTTCATTTGGTGTTACTGTTCCTTTAAGTTATTTGCCTTCTTTTTTTGACTGTTTCCAGCTTTCAAATGGGAGTCACTGGCCCCATCTAAAACAAATGCTCTGTAAGGCTACAAATTTAGGGGGTTATTTATCCGAATGCCAAAAAAGCAAAAACATTTTATTATAAAATCTGAATTTTTAGTGGAAAAAAACTTGAGTTTTTTGTGATTTATTTTACCCCAAGGCTGCTAAAAATCTGAATCTGAAAATACTCCATCTCAAAGCTGTCAGGGTCCTGTACAAGTCAATGGCAAAGGTCCCATTTCAAATTTAAAGATCTCATGGGCTGCTATGAGTTTAGGACAAAAATCCAAAAAAAAAAAACGGGGTTTCGAGCAATTTCATGAAAAATTCAAGCTTTTTTCTTCTAAAAAACTCACATTTTAAGAGTTTTTTTATGAACCTGTTTTAATCGGGTTTTTATATGATAAATAATGTCAAATCGTGGATTCTAGTTTGGTCTGACTTTTTTTTCTTCAAAAATTCAGATTGTGATAAATAACCCCTTATAGTAATGCTACTCTTTATAACTCATCTTTAGATTTTGGGCGTCCCCTATTCATATTCCAGTTTCTAAAGCTGGCCATAGGCGCTATGATCCGATCATACGAATCCTCGATTTGTACGATTTTCAGACTGTGTGTGGTGTCCTGAAATTTTTTGTGCCGTGGCGATCGGACGTTCAGTTGATTGGCCAGGTTAGAAAATTTCTGTTAGCTGCCCGATATGTATTGACGATCGGACGATTTTCAGTGGGAGACTGTCACCAGCTTTTGTCAGATATAAACGTTCTTACGATCTGTTCTTTTACTACTTTATTTAATCTGATGTGGCAGGTCGGCAGGAGATGGGGGAAGTCCGATCGTTCGAGGATTCAAACAATCAGATCTCTGCGTCTATGGCCAACTTTATTCAAATCAATGCATGTTGCTAGGGTAATTTGGGCTTTAGCAAACAAACCGGAGAGCTGCAGAATAAACACCCAAATAACTCAAAAGTTAATTTAAAGGTGAACAACCCCTTTAATCGTTGGGTCCCTGTGGATTAAGCCCCAAGGACCAACACTGAAAAGTTCATGCACGGTATCAGCCTTGGCCACATTTTTAGCATTGGTCATGACTTACACTGTATTAAATAACTTTCATCTCCATTGTCTGAAAAGTCCATATGGGAGTGAAGAGACAGACATGCCTTTATGATGCTGAAAGAATTGTGCCATGGCTATTAAGAAGACTCATGTTTGGCATGAGTGAATAACAAACAGGGAGGAGCAGGTTAGCTATAAATGCTCAATTTATTTGGAACCCCCCTGTGGGGTGGTATTACTTTATGAGCTCTCTCTGCTTGCTGCCGTCACAATCTTGTTCAGTCTGTAATGGGCTGGAGATGACAGTCGCTACCAGCTGGTCTATAGAACTTACTGCTCTACATTCCTCATACAGGTCCTGCCGTGTCCATCCTGAAACAGGTCACTGTAAATGGCCAACTAGCTCAGCTATTCATATGCAAAGGGGAGTAATGAAGAGTCGGACCATTGTGGAGGTGCTACACAACCCTTTGTTTTAAGACAAAAGCCAGACACACTTACACAAGCAAACACTTATTCAAGCTGCTGATCAATGCACACGACTCAGGCAAGAAATATCAACCCATTGCCATCGAAAATACACCTTTCAATGCTACAGAGCTCATCCGCTGACCCAGTTGCACAGCTAAACATATAAGTATAACCCATAACTCATATCAAACTGTAAAACATTGCCTTTAATCCTTATTGGAAGCAGAAACAGCCTATTGGGTTTATTTAATGTTTACATGATATTCTAGTAGACTTATGATAGAACGATCCAAATTATGTAAAGATCCATTATCAAGAAAGCCCTAGGTCCCGAGCATTCTGGATAACAGGTCCCATACTCGTACAAAGAAAAATAAAACAGAACCAGAATCTGTTTTTGGTTGCTAGGGTCAGTGACTCCAATATCCAGATTTCAGACAGAAAGTAGGCAGAATAGGAATGTATTATTATTATTATTATTAACATGTATTTATATAGCGCCAACATATTGCGCAGCACTGTAAAGTAAATGTGATTATACAACTACATCACACAAATTACATATATAGAATATATGGAGTAACAAACGTCACAGTCAATACAGGTACAAAAAGGTGAGGAAGGCCCTATGCATATGCATACAGTCTAAAGGGGAGGGAGTAATACACAAGGTGTGGGAGTGGGCAAGATCGAAGTAAGTGGGTGAGAAATGTGGTATTGTATGTGGTGTTGCGTTTGGTAGTTAAGCGGAGTGAGGGTAGGCTTCTCGAAAGAAGTGCGTTTTCAGAGATTTTTTGAAAGTAGAAAGGGTGGGAGAAAGTCGGACAGACCGTGGGAGAGCGTTCCAGAGGAGGGGTGCAGCCCTTGCAAAGTCTTGAATGCGAGCATGTGAGGAGGTAATGAGAGAAGAGTTGAGTAGGAGGTCAGTAGAGGAGCGTAGTAAGCGAGTGGGTGAGTATATAGAGATGAGTTCAGAGATGTAGGGTGGAGCAGAGTTGTGAAGTGCTTTGAAAGTCAGTGTCATTAATTTGAATTTGATTCTGAAAGGTAACGGAAGCCAGTGCAGGGATTGACAGAATGGCGAGGCAGAGGAGGAGCGGTTGCTGAGGTGTATGAGCCTCGCAGCAGTGTTCATTATGGACTGGAGAGGTGACAGTCTCTGGAGGGGGAGGCCAATTAAAAGCGAGTTACAGTAGTCTAGACGCGATATGATGAGAGAGTGAATAAGAATTTTGGCAGCGTCTTGGGTGATAAATGATCGTATTTTGGATATGTTCTTTAGGTGGAAGTGACATGATTTGATAAGTGACTGGATATGAGGAGTGAATGACAGGGCAGAATCTAGGATAACCCCAAGGCACCGGGCCTGGGGAGAAGGGGTGATAGTGGAATTGTTAACTATGATGGATACTTTGGGGATGCTACTGGTGTTATTTGGAGGAAAGAGAACCATTTCAGTTTTGGAGAGGTTTAATTTAAGGTAGCGTTGCGACATCCAGGTAGAGATAGCGGACAGGCAGGAGGAGACGCGAGTTAGGAGTTCTGGGTTGAGATCAGGAGATGAGAGATAGATCTGAGTATCGTCAGCATAGAGGTGGTAGTGGAAACCGTACGAATTTATTAATTTGCCAAGGGAGGAAGTGTAGAGGGAGAATAGTAATGGTCCTAGGACAGAGCCTTGAGGAACTCCAACAGAAAGAGGTAGGGGAGAAGATGATGCTCCATTGTAGGAGACACTGAAGGAACGATTGGTGATGTAAGAAGAGAACCAGGACAGGGCTGTGTCACGAAGGCCAAGCGACTGGAGGGACTGGAGGAGGAGAGGGTGATCTACAGTGTCAAATGCGGCTGAGAGATCAAGCAGTATTAGTAGTGAGAAATGATTGTTGGCTTTTGCGGTTAAAAGGTCATTAGTTAGTCGAGTCAGGGCAGTTTCCGTGGAGTGTTGTGGCTTAAAACCAGATTGTAGGGGGTCTAGCAGGTTATTGTCAGAGAGGAATGAGGTAAGTCAGTTGTAGACTAGGCGCTCAAGTAGTTTAGAGATGAAAGGTAGCAGAGAGATAGGTCGGAGGTTGTCAAGATTGGAGGGATCAAGAGAGGGTTTTTTCAGAATGGGGGTGACAAGAGCATGTTTTAGTTGAGAAGGAAACAGTCCAGTTGAGAGCGAAAGATTAAATAGGTGAGTTAAGGCTTTGATTAGACCAGGATTGGTATTGCGGAGAAGTTTTGAGGGAATTGGATCAAGCGGGCAGGTGGTAAGGTGAGAAGAGGCCAGAAGCTTTGAGACTTCCTCATCAGTGACAGGGGTGAAGGAGCACAGGAGAGACTGGGGAGTGTGAAGGGAGGGTGGTGGAAGTCTAGGGGGGTTGAGTAGTGTAATGTAAATAACTTTTACATACTAAAAGGAAATATATTAACATTTTAAATAAAAAAAAATATATTTATAGTAATAGGTAAATCCTTATTTAGTTTCTTTTGCTTACCCCCCACCCCCAGCTTCTATGAAGGTGGTACTGCCTAAACTGCCATTGTCTTAAGGTGGCCATACACTATAAGATCCGCTCGATTGCCAAACGAGTGGATCTTTTCCCCGATATGCCATTAACGCCAGGGCTATATCGGGGGTAATCTGAACGATGGCCGAACGATCGGATTATGAAAAGCGCAATGGGCTCCGACGGTTCGGTCAGGAGAAAAATCAAACCTTCCCGATTGATATTGTGTCCAGATATCGATCGGAAAGACCAGTCGGAAGCCTCCACACACGGGCAGATTAGCTGTCAAATTGGTCTAAACGACCAATATCGGCAGCTTTATCTGCCTGTGTATGGCCACCTTTAGCCTGCTTGGGCTCTATCCTACAATTTTAGCGCAATGTTCAGCAGACAGCTGGTCCTGTGTGTGCGCCTCCTTTTTTGTGTTGAGCATGTATACAACAGCACACACTGTAGATGTTGACCAGCCCAGGCATTCGTATGCAGTTTGCTACAGCTTGTACCAAGGCTTCTTTTTTCTGTATGGATATATGTACCTATGTCTTGTAGTGCACAAAGAAACTGACACAGGCTAAATAAAGTCCAACTAAACATAGCTGAAACTGTATCCAGCACAAACACATGCCAATAACAGCCTGAATGAATGCTGAGCCAGTAGCCAGTCTACAGTATGACTACAGTACATTGCTAGCTAATGTGATTTACTTTAAAGGAGAAGGAAAGCTACGGGGGCATTTTATTGCCAATAGATTAGCCACAATAGTACAAGCTAGAATGCTATATTTACTCTGTAGAATGTATAACCATACCTGAGTAAAAAGTTCTAGAAACTCTCTGTTTGTTTAGGATAGGAGCTGCAGTATCAATGTGGTGTGACATCACTTCCTGCCTGAGTCTCTCCCTGCTCTGGGCTCAGATTACAGTAGAGAAGGGAGGGGGAGAGGAGAGGAGCAAACTGAGCATGCTCTTGCCCAGGGCAATGATGTTTAAGCTGAAGGCAGGAAGTCTGATACAGAAGCCCATGTGTACACAATAGAAGGAAAGAAATGCAGTGTTTCTTTTGACAGGGGACTCAGAGCAGCATTAATTTGAGGGTTTACTGGTATATTTAGGTGGACCTTTCTGATAAGGCTAACTTAGTTTTAACCTTTCCTTCTCCTTTAAGGTCTGATTTTTGCAATACCCCACTACAACATAGGTTGGATTCTAGAAACTGATAATACCATGCAATAAATAATCCATTTCATTCTTCATATTCTTTTAAAATAAGCTTTATAATATCTAACTGCATTTTAGTAGATTTTATATTATTTGCAAGGGGTTAGATTAACAAACTGCCAACAATGCAGAGTATGCCATTTGTCATCAACATAAGCATCAGTCAGCGCACCACTATGCCCTGAATATTTCCTAGGCCCACAGCAGTGGCAGGGTCTGCTCTCTTTACAGTGATTCCAATAGAAGAGCACCTATTAAAATGCCATACACCTAATTTGGTGCATCACACACAAGGTGCAGGTTGTGCTGGTGCAAGGGAGCCTTTCATTTAAATGGATTCCCATGTCTTGTTCTTGGGTGCACTTCTGCCAAAATGCACAATGATCCCTATCCAAGGTGGCAATAGACGTTACAATTACAATCTTTTCTGAAAAAAGATGTTTCCAGGAAAGATTATTCGTACACAAGTGTAGATCTGAATCGTGAGATATACAAATAGAAACAATAGAATTCCACCTGTATCTGACGATTCAGCACTAACAGTGGCCAATGTTCAGGTGCCTTCAGAGGCGCCCAATCAAAATTTTCCGGCCGGCCCAATCAATGAGCAACTGATATCTAAGTCTTCTGCCAATATCGGTCGGCTTGTCTCCCACCATACATGCAACAAATATGGTAAGAAAATAAATTGTGTACAATATTATCTGTGCATACCTTCCTTTTCTTTGGGATGCAATAGGTGCTGACATTCTGTGATATAATCATTAGTAAAGAAAATATAAATTATTTGCTCATACCTGTGCAAAGGTGGCACCCCTAGTGAGTGTGTGATGTGCCCAATAAGTGCATGTATGTTGTCTAATTGCAGGTCATGTGAGCGATTTGTGCAAGGTCATAAAGATGACTGATTTCACAAATATTCCACATAGGTCAGGACCCTATAGCCGATACAAGGCATACCTCCCAATTGTCCTGTTTTTCGAGGGACATCCCGATTTTGACAGCTCAACCTGTAGTCCCAGATTGTTACTGAAATGTCCCAACTTTTTCTTTAAAGGAGATTTCATCCCTTTAATAAGAAAAACCCGTACCTCCCACCCCACGTAGACCCCCCCTCCCTCCAGCCTAACTGTCCCCCTGGTGAAATGCCCCATACTTTATACTTACCCCTCCGCGCAGATTCAGGCATTGGAGTTCCACTTCGGTAAACTGACTGGGAGATCAGCATTGCAGCGCATGCACAGTTGGAGCAATTTGCCAAAAGCGCTGGAAGAAGATACAAAGACCCAGAAGATGGCTGGGTAGAACTCCGATGCCCGAATCTGAGCCGAGGGGTAAGTATAAAGTTAGGGGCATTTCTCCAGGGGGCAGTTAGGTTGGGGGAGGAAGGAGAGGGATCTACGTGGGGGGAGGGGTAAGTTTTTTTTTTTATTAAAGGGTTGAATTCTCCTTTAATCTCCTGCACTGAACAGCCATAAAAACATACAAAGTTTCTGAAACTATAGGAGGAACTCAACGATGCGATGGGTGCCAAGTCCCCATGCGACGAAACGACAGTCGGATAAATGTAGTTCTTACATGCGATTCTCCTTCACTTCAAAACATCCGACAAGTCTCGTGCATTTCGCCGTGTGGCGACGTGTCGGCGCCTGTCGCATCGTGGAGTTTCTCCCTTAATTGACTCTTGGCCAAGAGCCCAAAATATGTGGCAGGTGCACCTATATACATTTGTAACAATTTAAGATAAGCAAAGAAACAATTGTACCTATTTAAGATAAGCAGGTCTATCTATCTTATAGTCCCTCTTTCTGTTTCAAAAACATTGGGCGGTATAGACAAGGTCTTCAGTGCTGCTTCTACTGCTAAACCCCAGGTACTGGCAGATACATGGGCTTTGTTCAAGAAAGGGTTGAATACACTTAAAACAACTGCAAGGCTGATTCATAAAATAATTCAACTTTAATTTTGAATAACGCAAGTTTTTTCCCTGCCACCACCAGCATGGCTACTGTCCCCTCCCCCTAGCTTCCAACTGCACGCTCACCCCGCCCCCCGGCCTGTAAGCCACGCCTACCAATGCAAGTCACCTGTTTACCGCATCAACAGAGCCTTGAATCGCGCTCCCGCCACCGGCCCCACCGCTGTCATACAGGACTCCGCTAACGTCCAGCAGCACAGCCCGGACACCATTCGCCCACGCCGCCATGACTCTCACTGGATTAGTTCCCCGACAAAGGTCTCACTCAGAGAAACTCTTCTCTAATGTCGTCACGAACCGAGCGATGCATTGTGGGATATCCCGCCTCACGTGACCAAGGTGTCAGAGGCTGTTGTACTTCTGTGAGGACTGAGGAGAGAGACTTTATTCTCTAGAAACCGAGGCACAAAAACCACAACGAATTACTAAATATCTTTTATTTGCTACGAATAAATGCAGTTGCAGGTTTCAAATCAGTAACAAATACAATGTAATAAACAAAGTTCAGTGAATACCTTGCTTATTCTCATGGGTTTTTTTTTTCCACACTGGTTGTAAAAATGTGTTTTACCCAAAAAAGAAATAATAGGGACACTTACACTCAATGATTCTCAGTGATCTTGGGGACAGTTTCAAACTTAAAAAAAAATCTGAGAAAACCTCCCCAAAAGTAAGGTAAAGAAATCCACATATTGGAATTAATTCTCAACTCTTTAACCCATAGAAAAACTCACCTTCATTATGTAGAAAGGATAAAACACTTCCAAATTAAATATACAAAGAGACGCAGACAATATATAAACACGTCTACATATTTACTTTATAATTATGACACTTGAGTGTCATCTGAGTGTTTCAGCCTTTACTTAAAGGAGAACTAAATCCTAAAAATTAATATGATTAAAAATGGAATATTTTATTTACTGCACTTATTGCACCAGCCTAAAGTTTCAGCTTGTCAATAGCAGCAATGATCCAGGACTTCAAACTTGTCACAGGGGGGTCACCATCTTGGAAAGTGTCTGTGACACTCACATGCTCAGTGGGCTCTAAACAGCTGTTGAGAAGCTAAGTTTAGGGGTTGCTACTAATTATCCAGCAGAAGATGAGGTTGGTCTGTAATATAGGCTGATGCTACAGGTTTGCTGATTATTAAATTCTGATGCTAATTGCACTGGTTTCTGTGCTGCCATGTAGTAATTATCTGTATTAATTACTAATCAGTCTTATATTGTGACATTTCTATTCTATGTGTACTGTATATTGTGAGTGGGTCCCTAAGCTCAGTAAGTGACAGCAGCACAGAGCATATGCAGTGAATCAGCAGAAAAGAAGATGGGGAGCTACTGGGGCATCTTTGGAGACACAGATCTTTACTGCTAAAGGGCTGTGGTTGCCTTGGGCTGATACAGAAGCACAAAACATAATGTACAACATTTCTAGCTACTTCTTTAGTTATGCTTTAATAAAGGTGTGTTTTTTATGAGTTAAAATAGTTGAGAATTGATTTCTGTATGGGGGTTTTCCCCCTTCCTTTAGGGGAGGTTTTCTCAGATTTTTTGTTAAGTGCTTTTGCACCCCTTGTGAATTGATTCAACCATTGTGGGGCAATTGGAGTTTTTTAATTCTTGAATTTTTATTGTTACAGTCAAGAGCATTGATTCGCATGCATTAGGTTTCATATATATATATAAATATATATATATATATATATATATATATATATATATATATATATATATATATATATAAAATTCTGTCCCCTCTAGAAATAGCATCCGAACATGTAGAGTGCAGCGGAGCTCAAGGGCGCCATTTTCTTCTCTTCATTAATCTTGAAGTGAAGTGAGCAGTGTATTGGCGCATGTGCAGTTGGATCAATCTTCCAGTTCGCGACAACTGCACATGCAACGGAAATTGCAGAAAGGGAGGGAGAAGACACGAAGAATCCCAAAGAGAAGAAAATGGCTCTCCGCTGTGCTCACTCTGCATCTGTGGTCGTTATTTCTAGAGGGGACAGAATTCAGGGGTAAGACTGTGCAGGGGGAGGCTGGGAGGGGGCCAGTGGGGACTTAACACCATGGAGGTTTAGTTCTCCTTTAAGTTATTTCCAGCTGAACAATTGTTTTTCCCCCAGGTTGAATATTGGAAGACATGCTCCCCAGCCCAACTCACCTGCATAAGCGTAATGTAAATCCAATCTGGGGACTGCAGTTCTATTTCCTTTTCCAAGTTGGAAGTCCGGAGCTACTATTTAATCTTCTTTTGTACTTGCTAGCTAATATATCTCTTTGATTTGGCTTACAGTTGTTCTTCTTTTATTTTCCCAGGAACCAGCTCTGAAGTGTTCTCTAGTTTAGAGCAGAACAGCAATTCACTGTCTCCCAACTGCTCATTATAAGAACAGCAACCTTGATTATCCAGGCAAAATTGTTATATTGTATATAAGGTGACCGTATTCCTAGTTTAAATTTATATATTTTAAACCTTCCAAGGGAAAGATGAAAGAGACAAAGAATAAAAAATGCGCACATATAAGAGCACCTGCAATATAACTTAGATGTCTTAAAGAAACAATTCTAAAATTAAACAGCATTGCAGAAAATGATACCGAAATTGCAGAGATGGACATGGGGGCATTGTGATGGCTGTAATCCTCTCTGGTGGAGTCAGAGTAATAGAAACGCACTTTCCAACAGAGCAGAGCTCCAAATTGCTAAACTCCCAACAAATGATTGCTATCATGTGGAATTTACAAACACAGACAGGACTGTGCAATAGGTGCTGATTAGGGATGATTGACAGTTTTACATTCAAAGAGTTTAAATCACCAATCAGTTCCACAAGCTTTGCGGGTTGAGACCCCTGAACTAAGATTTTCCAGCTGTACCTTTACCTGCTGTAGCATCTAATGACCTCTTCTCTGGGCTATTAACACCCAAACACCGACGTGTTCCTAATGAATTCATTGATGAGAAAGTCGTCATGGACATTAGACTTACTATTTTGTGGAGCGTTTGTGCAGTTATTTATGGGGTGCCATTTGAAATAACAGTGTATCCAGCCAGTAGCTGAAAAGTCAGACTGTACAGTGCAGCCCTATCAGCCCTAGATACACACTGTGTATTGATTTCAGCTTAATCCAGTCATCAGAACAGGTCGTGGGTGAAACACACCCAGGATCAAAGTAATTTAAAGACCGCACAGGGGAAGAATATCAATGACGACTATGAGCAAAGACCACTAAATACTTAAATATTATTCCCCAAGGGCATTATTTTTACTACCTGGTTTTGGCCATGGGATTTAAATGGAAAAAAATGCAGTTGTACAGGTATATGCTAAATATGCTAATATCTGTCAGGCTGGCAAATCATTCACATTTACAATCCGAGTGCAAGTGAGGTTGTCTCAATAGATGTCAATATAAACTGGAAAACTGGATGGTTTCCTACAGTTGTAGATGGCTTATATCTTATAATCACACTGCAGAAATTGGCCTTGTGAACTACCCCATGATAAAGATGAAATTAAATATATACCTTGCAATTTGCCACAGTGTATTTTACCCTTTGTTATAACATAGGTACTGTATGTGTAACAACAAGTGACTCTTACCTTTAATTCAGTGACCAGAATTCTGCGTTTAAAGGGGAACTACAGTATTGCGAATATGAACATTTAATATAAGCTTCCTCATACTGAAGTAAGACACTAAAATAGCCAGCCCAAGGCATCTGTCTGCATCTAATACAAGCATTTATGGTTAAAGGGAAACTATCTAGTAAAGGCCCTCTTTTAATCATATCCCAATCTGTCATTCAAGCCACTGCCTGGTTGCTATGGTGACTTGGACCATAGCAACTAAATAACAATTGAAACAGCAAACTACAAATCTACTGGACAAAAATCCGAAATGATTTAAAATCACAACAAACAGAATGCAAAAGACCAACTGCAAACCTTCGGATATCACTGTCTGCATCATACTAAAAAAAGTAGTTTAAAAAACAGCTAGCATTTAGGGCAGATTCGGGGAGATTTAGTTGCCTGGTGACTAATCACCTCTTCTCCAGGGCGACAATCTCCCCAAACTGCCTTCCGCCTGCTAAAATGAAAAATCGACTGCGGCAATGCACTCGCGGTGCTTCGATTCCCGACACTGGAAATTGAAGCGCCGCGAGTGCATTGCTGCAGGCGATTTTTTAATTTTAGCAGGCGGAAGGCAGTTCAGAGAAATTGTCGCCCCAAAGAAGACGCCAGGCGACTAAATCTCCCCCAATCTGCTCGTGTGCTAAAGCCCTTAAATGTGAGGCTTGAGAAAGGGGCGAGAATGAGCCCGAAACATTGCCTGGTCATCTGACCTAATAAATTAAAATTGTTCACTTTAGCAACTACAAGTGCTGCAGCAGTATTTTTTTCCTGGAAGCCTTTAAATGAGACACACCCATCTTGTAAGTTTTCTAAAAACAATATAGAGACAGTATCGCGATGCCTACCTTAATTGCTTTAATGTTTTATTTTATGTTAGCTACACACACACACACACACAATATCACCCCCCCCCCCTCCCCAAAAAAAACAGGTCCCTGGCACTGTGAATAGCTGGCCCCATAGCTGTGGTTTTTTTTTGGGGAGGGGGTAGAATTTGCTGATCAAGAATAGCTATTAAGGGGGCTGGCAGGACATGATCTCAGTGACAGAGACAGAGCAGATGTTTGATGGATTCATTACTCTGCAGGACAGGCCAATGTGAATCCTCAGGGTGCAGGTAGCAATAAAAGAGCACACGTGCAATAAAGGACAATTAAATGGACTGGCCACCAAATATAATTGGCCATTCTCCCCCTCCCCTTCTGAGTCTCTTTTAGCTTTTCTCCTTTGGTTGAGTGCCTTCTCCTCCCCTCTGTCCTCCCGTCTCCACCTCCCGGGGATGTCCAGTAACCCTCAGAATCACAGCTCACACAGACACTTGTGCTAAGGACAGTGAGGTGAGCAGACAGACAGTTGGATCATCAGTGAAACAGGACAGACATCTGTCTTCCTCTATCCTGCCTGAGTATCACTGTCAGACCTGTAGTCCCCCCATCAGCATCGGGTGCCCGGTTGTTTCTGGATCAGGTGTGGGACTATCTAGAGCAATATGGGAATGTTAAACTGTGACCCAGAAGAGGAAAAGCCTGCCCCTGGCCAGAAACACGTCCATACCCCCTTCTCCATCGCAGACATCCTGAACTATGCAAAGGTGCAGAAAGTCGAGGAAGGAACACAGGAGCCTGCTATCAACAAGGAAGGACGTACAGGTGAATATACTTTATACAGGGTAGAGAAAAGAGATATAGATTTGGGATCAAACTCGGGTGCTAATATTCCGAGACCTATGGGATGGATAAAGTTAGAATTTTCCTGCCACAGAACAGAGCTATTACTTAATCTCAGTGTACAGAGATTTTACCTGTGTGCTCTGAATAGATCATCATGAATATATTTTAGAAACATTTAGATGAAGGATATACTAGTAGTAGTAGCCCTAGGCAAGACTTTATGAAAACTACAGGGGAGGCGGTGGCAAAAATAGAAGACCAATCACGAAATATCACGCTGGAGAACAAGTTCAGCCAAACGGTGATTCTTTATTTAATAAGTTGTACTACATGTTTGGGTTACACAAGCACCTGAGGAAGGATCTTTGGATACGAAACATGTAGTGCATCTTATCAAAAAAAGGAACACTGTTTGGCTGAAACACTTCTCCGGAGTGATATTTTGTGATTTGTGAAGTTAAGGAGGTGTGGGGCTACCTGGCTATGTGTGATGAACCGGATACATTGAGAACAACAAGGGCAGTCTTTACCTATAATCGATTTATACGCAAGAATAGGAGACCAGTCTGGGACCCCCTACCGGCAAAAGTAAAGATACTTTTATTAGCCTGTAGCCCAACCTGCATCATCTGTTTCTTAACTACAACTCATTGTCATACTGATGTTGAGAGATGCAGGTCAATAACAATTGTAGAACTTTTGGTTGCATTTATAAAGGCATTCTAAGATATTTCATTAGTCCTTAGTCGCTGTAATAATCCCAGGAAGGTTTAACAGCTAAATGGAATTGCAGATAGACTTTCCTATTAACTCATTCCCTGCCAGACTAATGTCAGTGCCTTTTTTGTGCTAGAGATGAGTGGCCAATCAGGCAGTGACAATTTATTAATGAGATACCATACAGTAAATGTGTTTGGGAGAGACTGCATGCCAGAGGTTGGGTTACCATCCCTTTCCCAATTACCATTATAATTACAAGGATATCCACACCTGATGAAGCTGCAGGACAGAGCACACACAGAGGAGATGATGACATATAGAAAAGTCCCTCTGATTGCTGGGAACCAGGGGGCCCCTGGTAATTGCTCTGGCCCCATTGGGACGTAAGGGGCAGGCAGGTTTAGTTGTAAGCCTCCTGTGCTTGGCATTGATCAATATCCCATTACTGGAGAGTGCATATCTCTGTGTACAGGTCTCATAGACTCCTTGCCTGATGTGAGGGCCCTGTATTAAAGAGATGACAGCTATCGATCTTCATCAAAGGCCGGTCACTCCATCAGGGCCGGGGAAGCAGCCAATTTCATCTTAATAACCTGTCTGATAATAAGAGCTGCCTGGGACTGACAATACCGGAGGGGTGTGTGTATGGATGCTGGGTTTTCATTTGGAGGGGTTGAACTTGATGGACTTTGTCTTTTTGCAACCCGATTTAACTATGTTAATATATAAAATTACAACATATAAAAGTACTCACAGGGAGGACAAGTCACATTATAAATACAATTAATATACATAGTACACAGAGATTATGTAAGAACACAGATCTTACAATATATAAAAGACAGTACACACAGGGAGGACAAGTCACAGAACATACAATAAATATACAGAGCATAAGTGTTATACAGTAAGAGACACAGTAGGAAGGAGGTCCCTGCCCCATAGAGCTTACAGTCTAAGTAACTAAAGCTGCAAATAAGCTCTATTGGACAATCCAGCAAACTGACATTGCCCCTTTAAAGGGATACGGTCATGGGAAAACATATTTTTTTCAAAGTGCATCAGTTAATAGTGCTTCTGCACTGAAATTCATTTTTCAAAAGAGCAAACTGATTTATTTATTTTCAATTTTGATATCTGACATGGGGCTAGACATATTGTCAGTTTCCCAGCTGCGATGTGATCTGTCATGTGATGTGATCTGCCAAACAGAGCCACCTGAAGGTTGACAGTCCTCATGGCATCTACCAATAGCCAATGACAGCCAATATTTGGCACCCCAAGGAACTCGTTGCATGCTTATGTTACTCTCCAACTTTTTTAAGTTTGAATGTAGCTCATGGGTAAAAAAAGGTACCAATATCTCAATATCTCATAATGGTACCAGTCCTCTACCCTACCTTACACTGGGACCTCTGTCTGGCTCAGCCCAAACTCAAGCATGAATGGGATGAGACACCAGTATGCATTTGGCCCAGTGAAGTAACCCAACCAATCACTCATTAGCACTGGTTTAGCTTATTTCTGATTGGTTGATGTTGTTACTGTGTGTTGTCCAAGGTTCTGAAAATAATAAGAATAAGATAACTATAACTCCCATTAGCAAGGTAATTGATTGTAATTGTCTAGCAAAGGTAAAATGTAGTTTTGCTACATGAGCATGATGCTCTGTCCTAGAATTTTGTTATTTACCTTGCAGGTTTAACATTGGCATCTGAGAGTATGGTGTCTGAGCTAGAGGATGGAGCAGGAATCTCTCCAGGCCTACAAGCAAATGAGCTGCCAGAGACAGAGGAGAACCAACAAACCCAAAATCTCCCATCTGCCACCAACTGCAAGCCCCGTCGTGCCCGTACTGCCTTCACATATGAGCAGCTTGTGGCCCTTGAGAGCCGTTTCCGAAGTAACCGATACCTGTCGGTGTGTGAGCGGCTCAGTCTAGCGCTAACCCTTCACCTTACAGAGACACAAGTAAAGATCTGGTTCCAGAACCGCAGAACCAAATGGAAAAAGCAACAGCCTGCAGGAAACTTGGAAGGGAGAGTATGCACCATACAAAACTGTCCCAACATCCCTGGTCCCCATTTTAACCCAACGCTCCCAAACTACCCCTGTACTACACACATACCCCATATTGGTGCTGGGACAAACTATCTCTCTCATTTCCCAGGTGTCTTTTTCCCTGCTCCTTCCACTTCCTTCAGACTATCTCCTACACGTGCCACCTATCCCCAGTTTATAGGTTCATCCCAGTTCACATACAGTTACAGCCCCGCTCTATGACTGGACGTGGGTCCTACCACTGATTTCTCTGAATAACAATATCATGGATCTGCACTGAATGATGTGACTGAATACATAATAATCACAACGGAAACCCATATAAGCAGTAAAGGACAGAAAGGTCTTACATGTTTAAATTGTCTGCTTCTAAGACAGGATCGTATTTTCGGAGCTAGACCAATGAAGCCAAGTGCCACCCCTAGCACATGATATCCTGGGGATGGCATTTATGTATCAGTTAACATTTTAAAAAGGGGTTGTCAGTATAGCTCCTTGAGATAAAACCAGGAGTGGCCAAAACCATGGTTCTACAGCCTTTGTCTGGTCTCACAGGGAAATGCAGCCATTGTGTTGTAGTTTAGTCTGCAACCCATTCATTCTTTTCCCAAGGCTTGGATACCACTATTAAAATTGTATGTTAAAGGAACAGTAACACGAACAAAAAGGGTTGTAAAGGAATGACAATATAATTTATAATATAACAACATAATATTGTTGCCCTGCAGTGGTAAAACTGGCGTGTTTGCTTCATAAACTCTACTATAGTTTATATAAACAAGTATAAACAAGCTGCTGTGTAGCCATGGGGGCAGCCATTCAAGCACAGGATACACAGCTGATAACAGACAATTACAACTATAGTTATATAAACAAGCTGCTGTTTAACAATGGGGATAGACATTCAAGCACAGGATACACAGTTGATAACAGATAAGTACTACTATAGTTTATATAAACAAGCTGCTGTGTAGCCATGGGGCAGACATCCAAAGCTGAAAAGGAGAAAAGGCTCAGTTTATGCAGCAGATAATAGATACGTTCTGTAGTATACAATGGGATTCTTCAGAATCTATCTACTGTGTATCCTGTGCTTGAATGGCTGTCCCCATGGCTACACAGCAGCTTGTTTATATAAACTATAGTAGTACTTATCTGTTATCCACTGTGTATCTTGTGCTTGAATGGCTGCCCCATGGCTACACAGCAGCTACACAGCAGCTTCTTTATATAAACTATAGTAGTACTTATCTGTTATCTACTGTGTATCCTGTGTTTGAATGGCTGCCTTCATGGCTACACAGCAGCTTGTTTATATAAACTATAGTAGTACTTATCTGTTATCTACTGTGTATCCTGTGCTTGAATGGCTGCCCCCATGGCTACACAACAGCTTGTTTATATAAACTATAGTTTCTGAAGCAAACACTTTGATTTTTTTGGTGTTATTGTTCTTTTAACATTTGCACTTTTCCCAAGGATATCCCCCAGCCAAGGTGCCTTGGCATTCCCAGGTTATTTTCCCTTGCTGCTCTACCTAAAAGTACCAGCAGGGGCGCCACTTACAAGAAGATCATGGAAACCGAAAGAGATACTATTTGTACCATGCAGTGGAATATGTTAGACTTCTAAGCAAACAGAGAAACAACATATAACTTAATATTTATTAGGGGAGATGTTACATTTGTAATGATGTAATTCATTGAATTTTGTAAATTGTATTTTTATTGTATATGACATTAAAGAAACATGAATTACTTTTTTGTGCATTATTTTAAATAATATAAATGGAGCTTTTAATAATAATAATAATAATAATAATAATAATAATAATAATAATAATAATAATGTGAGGCTATAATAAGGAAGACTATGCATTCACTGATATGGTCTAACTGGCTAAACAGTGGTGCTTCTATAAACACAGGCATACTGTTAGATCACTGTTCATGTGTTTGGGCTCTACTACTGCTGCCTTTCTTGGTGCATCAATGAAGTATCAGCAGATACAAAAGCAACAACACCCTCCTATATCTGTACAGACTTGCTTCTTTAAAGGAGAACTAAACCCTAAAAAGGAATATGGCTAGAAATGCCATATTTTATATTGTGAACTTACTGCGCCAGGCTTTAAGTTCAGCATCTATGTAGTAGCAATGATCCAGATCATGACATATGTCATAGGCGTTCCCCATCTTGGATTTCATTAGGAGTGTCTGCAACATGCACATGCTCAGTGGGCTCTAAGCACCTATCAAAGGGGAACTAAAGTCTAAAATAGAATAATGCTAGAAATGCTGTATTTTGTATACTAAACAGAAAAATTAACTTACTGCACCAGAAGATTAATAACACAAATTATTTATGCTTTCAAAGTTGGCCACAGGGGATTACCACCTTGTAACTATGTTACTGGATGCTGGGTTTCATTTGGAGGGGTTGAACTTGATGGATTTTGTCTTTTTTTTAACCCAATTTAACTATTTAACTATGTAACTATGTAACTATGTAACTATGTAACTATCTTTGCAAGACCATGCACATGCTCAGTGTGGTCTGGACTCTGTTGGGAAGCTAAGCTTAGGGATCATCATAAATTATCAAAATAGCACAAGTCAAATAATATCTGCCAGAAGCCGATACAGCAAGACTGATTAATAATCAGAATATGCAGACTGCACTGGGTCCTGTGTTGTCATGTGATCTAATGTGGATTTTATAGTTTTTGTATTGTTTAAAACAGACTTTCTCCAACTCTGCAGAACCAGTGGCTGCAGCAAAATAATTCTTCAATGAGAATCCCAGTTTATCTATTTAAATCTTGCTCCATGATCTTTGCCAATGGAGATGGAAACATTGAAGGGGGTGTAAAGGCAAAAATAAAATCTAATACGAATCAACCGACTGCTCTACAGGAAAACAAACAAAGCTGCTTGAGTTCTGCACGGCTGGGAAGTAAGGTGGGGGTCTCCCCTGCTGTTTGAAAATATGATTGTTTCCCTGCAAAGCAGTTAGGGACCATCTGAAGTTTCCTATCCTCAGTCAGAGCTAGTAAATGCATGGAAAATTTCACTACATACAGTCAGGTTTCTTAAAAAAACGGTACTCATTTTTTTAATTAAAGTATATTGGAGACAGGTTTATTTTTCATTAAAGTAAAGATTGGGTTATATTTTTTTTGCCTTTGCATCCCCTTTAAAAAGCTATGCTTATGGGTTGTCTCAAATCATCATGATAAGATTTGCCTGTAATATAAGCTGCTGCTACAGGGCTGATTATTAAATTCTGATGCTAATTGCACTGGTTTCTGTGCTGCCATGTAGTAATTATCTGTATTAATTACTAATCAGCCTTATATTGTGACATTTCTATTCTATGTGTATTGTATATTGCTAAGCTCAGTAATTGACAGCAGCACAGAGCATGTGCAGTGAATCAGCAGAAAAGAATATGGGAGCTTCTGGGGCATCTTTACTGCTAAAGAGCTGTGATTGCCTTGGGCTGGTACAGAAGCCCAAAACATAATGTGCATCATTTCTGTCCTACTTCTTTAGTTAAGCCTTAGTTCTCTTTTAAAGGAATAGTTCAGTGTGAAAATAAAAACTGGGTAAATAGAGAAGCTGTGCAAAATAAAAAATGTTTCTAATATAGTTAGTTAGCCAAAAATGTAATATATAAAGGCTGGAGTGAACAGATGTCTAATAAAACAGCCAGAATCCAACTTCCTGCTTTTCAGCTCTATAACTCTGAGTTAGTCAGCGACTTGAAGGGGGGCCGCATGGTACATTTCTGTTCAGTGAGTTTGTAATTGATATTCAGCATTCAGCTCAGATTCAAAAGCAACAGAAATGACCCATGTGGCCCCCCCTCAAGTCTCTGATTGGTTACTGTCTGGTAGCCAGGGCAACCAGTCAGTGTAAACCAAGAGAGCTGAAAAGCAGGAA